>OV050030.1:119306902-120526902 GCA_920105625.2 Clusia tigrina | reverse complement strand
AGTTAATACGATATTAAATTAATTAAAAATAACTGAGATTCTGAATTCCTGACCCTCCAGATAAAAAAAATATTAAATTAATTAAATTAATTAATTCTGACTTCCAGACACTCCAGCTAATAATATATTAAATAAATTAAAAATAAATGCGATTCTGAACTGAAGACATTCCAGAAAATAACTGCGATTCTGAATTCCAGACCCTCCAGTTAATACGATATTAAATTAATTAAAAATAACCGCGATTCTGCATTCCATACCCTCCAGATAAAAAAAATATTAAATTAATTAAAAATAACTGCGATTCTGAATTCCAGCCCCTCCAGATAATAAAATATTAAATTAATTAAAAATAAGTGCGATTCTGAATTCCAGACTCTCCTGATAATAAAATATGAAATTAATTAAAAATAACTGCGATTCTGAATTCCAGACCCTCCAGTTAATACGATATTAAATTAATTAAAAATAACTGAGATTCTGAATTCCAGACCCTCCAGATAAAAAAAATATTAAATTAATTAAAAGTAACTGCAATTCTGACTTCCAGACACTCCAGCTAATAATATATTAAATTAATTAAAAATAACTGCGATTCTGAACTGAAGAAATTCCAGATAATAACATAATAAATTATTTAAAATAACTGCGATTCTGAATACCAGACTCTCCAGATAATAAAAAATTAAATTAATTAAAAATAACTGCGATTCTGAAATCCAGACCATCCAGATAATAAAATATTAGATTAATTAAAAATAACTGCGATTCTGAATTCCAGACACTCCAGATAATGAAATATTAAATTAGTTAAAAATAACTGCGATTCTGATTTCCAGACCCTCAAGTTAATAAGATATTAAATTTATTAAAAATAACTGTGATTCTGAATTCCAGACTCTCCAGATAAGAAAAAATTTAAAAAATTAAAAATAACTGCGATTCTGAATTCCAGACACTCCAGTAAACAAAATATTAAAATAAATAAAAAAAACTGTGATTCAGACATACAGACAATCCAGTTAATAAAATTTTAAATTAATAAAAAATAACTGCGATTCTGAATTCCAGACACTCCAGTTAAAAAAATATGAAATTAATTAAAAATAACTGCGATTCTGAATACCAGACACTTCAGCTAATAAAATACGAAATTAATAAAAAATAACTGCGTTTCTGAATTCCAGACCCTCCAGTTCATACGATATTAAATTAATTAAAAATAACTGAGATTCTGAATTCCAGACCCTCCAGTTAATACGATATTAAATTAATTAAAAATAACTGAGATTCTGAACTCCAGACCCTCCAGATAAAAAAAATATTAAATTAATTAAAAGTAACTGCAATTCTGACTTCCAGACACTCCAGTTAATAATATATTAAATTAATTAAAAATAACTGCGATTCTGAACTGAAGACATTCCAGATAATAACATATTAAATTATTTAAAATAACTGCGATTCTGAATACCAGACTCTCCAGATAATATAAAATTAAATTAATTAAAAATAACTGCGATTCTGAAATCCAGACCATCCAGATAATAAAATATTAGATTAATTAAAAATAACTGCGATTTTGAATTCCAGACCCTCCAGATAATAAAATATTAAATTAGTTAAAAATACCTGCGATTCTGATTTCCAGACCCTCAAGTTAATAAGATATTAAATTAATTAAAAATAACTGTGATTCTGAATTCCAGACTCTCCAGATAATAAAAAATTAAATTAATTAAAAATAACTGCAATTCTGAATTCCAGACACTCCAGTAAACAAAATATTAAAATAAATAAAAAAACTGTGATTCAGATATACAGACAATCCAGTTAATAAAATTTTAAATTAATAAAAAATAACTGCGATTCTGAATTCCAGACACTCCAGGTACAAAAATATGAAATTCATTAAAAATAACTGCGATTCTGAATACCAGACACTTCAGCTAATGAAATACGAAATTAATTAAAAATAACTGCGTTTCTGAATTCCAGACCCTCCAGTTCATACGATATTAAATTAATTTAAAATAACTGAGATTCTGAATTCCAGACCATCCAGATAAAAAAATATTAAATTAATTAAAAATAACCGAGATTCTGAATTCCAGACTCTCCAGTTAATAAGATATTAAATTAATTAAAAATAACCAATTCTGCATTCCAAACTCTCCAGATAATAAAATATTAAATTAGTTAAAAATAACTGCGATTCTGAATTCCAGACCCTCCAGATAATAAAATATAAAATTAATTTAAAATAACTGCGATTCTGAATTCCAGACCCTCCAGATAATAAAATATTAAATTAATTAAAAATAACTGCGATCCTGACTTCCAGACTCTCCTTATAATAAAATATTAAATAAATTAAAAATAACTGCGATTCTGAATTCCAGACACTCCAGTAAACAAAATATTAAAATAAATAAAAATAACTTCGATTCAGATATGCAGACATTCCAGTTAATAAGATATTAAATAATTTAAAAATAACTGCGATTCTGAATTCCAGACCCTCCAATTAATAAAATATTAAATTAATCAAAAATAACTGCGATTCTGAATACAAGACACTCCAGTTAATAAAATATGAAATTAATTAAAAATAACTGCGATTCTGAATTCCAGACCCTCCAGATAATAAAATATAAAATTAATTTAAAATAACTGCGATTCTGAATTCCAGACCCTCCAGATAATAAAATATTAAATAAATTAAAAATAACTGCGATTCTGAATTCCAGACACTCCAGTAAACAAAATATTAAAATAAATAAAAATAACTTCGATTCAGATATGCAGACATTCCAGTTAATAATATATTAAATAATTTAAAAATAACTGCGATTCTGAATTCCAGACCCTCCAGCTAATAAAATATTAAATTAATTAAAAATAACTGCGATTCTGAATTCCAGACCCTTCAGATAATAAAATATTAAACAACCCTCCAGTAAACAAAATATTAAAATAAATAAAAAAAGCTGTGATTCAGATATGCAGACCCTCCAGTTAATAATATATTAAATTAATTAAAAGTAACTGCGATTCTGAATTCCAGACACTCCAGTTAATAAAATATGAAATTAGTTAAAAATAACTGCGTATCTGAAGACCAGACACTTCAGCTAATAGAATATGAAATTAATTAAAAATTACAGCGATTCTGAATTCCAGACCCTCCAGTTAATAAGATATAAAATGAATTAAAAATAACTGCGATTCTGCATTCCAGACCCTCCAGTTAATAAGATATTAAATTAGTTAAAAATATCTGCGATTCTAAATTCGATACCCTCCAGATAATAAAATATTAAATTAGTTAAAAATAACTGCGATTCTGAATTCCAGACCCTCCAGTTAATAAGATATTAAATCAGTTAAAAATATCTGCGATTCTAAATTCGAGACCCTCCAGTAATCAAAATATTAAAATAAATAAAAAAAACTGTTATTCAGATATGCAGACCCTCCAGTTAATAATGTATTAAATTAATTAAAAATAACTGCGATTCTGAATTCCAGACACTCCAGTTAATAAAATATGAAATTATTTAAAAATAGCTTCGATTCCGAATACCAGACACTTCAGCTAATAAAATATGAAATTAATTAAAAATAACTGCGATTCTGAATTCCAGACCCTCCAGTTAATAAGATATTAAATTAGTTAAAAATATCTGCGATTCTAAATTCGAGACCCTCCAGTAATCAAAATATTAAAATAAATAAAAAAAAACTGTTATTCAGATATGCAGACCCTCCAGTTAATTATGTATTAAATTAATTAAAAATAACTGCGATTCTGAATTCCAGACACTCCAGTTAATAAAATTTGAAATTAATTAAAAATAGATGGGATTCCGAATACCAGACACTTCAGCTAATAAAGTATGAAATTAATTAAAAATTACTGCGATTCTGAATTCCAGACCCTCCAGTTAATAAGGTATTAAATTAGTTAAAAATAACTGCGATTCTAAATTCGATTCCCTCCAGATAATAAAATATTAAATTAATTAAAAATAACTGCGATTCTGAATTCAAGACCCTTCAGATAACAAAATATAAAATTAATTTAAAATAACTGCGATTCTGAATTCCAGACCCTCCAGATAATAAAATATTAAATTAATTAAAAATAACTGCGATCCTGACTTCCAGACTCTCCTTATAATAAAATATTAAATAAATTAATAATAACTGAGATTCTGAATACCAGACACTCCAGTTAATAAAATATGAAATTAATTTAAAATAACTGCTATTCTGAATTGCACACCCTCCAGTTAATAAGATATTAAATGAATTCAAAATAGTTGCGATCCTGAATTCCGGATCCTACAGATAACAAAATATTATAATAATTAAAATAACTGCGATTCTGAATTCCAGACCCTCCAGTTAATAAAATATTAAGTTAACTGAAAATAAATTCGGTTCTGAATTCCAGACCCTCCAGATAATAAAATATTAAATTAATTAAAAATAACTGCTATTCTGAATTGCAGACCCTCCAGTTGATAAGATATTAAATGAATTAAAAATAGTTGCGATTCTGAATTCCGGATCCTACAGATAATAAAATATTAAAATAATTAAAATAACTGCGATTCTGAATTCCAGACCGTCCAGTTAATAAAATATTAAGTTAATAAAAAATAAATTCGGTTTTGGTTTCCAGACCCTCCAGATAAAAAAAATATGAAATTAATTAAAAATAACTGCTATTCTGCATTCCATACCCTCCAGTTAATCCGATATTAAATTAATTAAAAATAACCGCGATTCTGCATTCCATACCCTCCAGATAAAAAAAATATTAAATTAATTAAAAATAACTGCGATTCTGAATTCCAGACCCTCCAGATAATAAAATATTTAATTAATTCAAAAAACTGCGATTCTGAATTCAAGAGCCTCCAAATAATAAAATATTAGATTAATAAAAAATAACTGCGATTCTGAATTCCAGACTCTCCTGATAATAAAATATTTAATTAATTAAAAATAACTGCGATTCTGAATTCCAGACACTCCAGTAAACAAAATATTAAAATAAATAAAAATAACTGCGATTCAGATATGCAGACATTCTAGTTAATAAAATATTAAATTAATTAAAAATAACTGAAATTCTGAATACCCGACACTCCAGTTAATAAAATATGAAATTAATAAAAAATAACTGCGATTCTGAATTCCAGACCCTCCTGTTAATACGATATTAAATTAATTAAAAATAACTGAGATTCTGAATTCCTGACCCTCCAGATAAAAAAAATATTAAATTAATTAAAATTAATTAATTCTGACTTCCAGACACTCCAGCTAATAATATATTAAATAAATTAAAAATAAATGCGATTCTGAACTGAAGACATTCCAGAAAATAACTGCGATTCTGAATTCCAGACCCTCCAGTTAATACGATATTAAATTAATTAAAAATAACCGCGATTCTGCATTCCATACCCTCCAGATAAAAAAAATATTAAATTAATTAAAAATAACTGCGATTCTGAATTCCAGCCCCTCCAGATAATAAAATATTAAATTAAATAAAAATAAGTGCGATTCTGAATTCCAGACTCTCCTGATAATAAAATATGAAATTAATTAAAAATAACTGCGATTCTGAATTCCAGACCCTCCAGTTAATACGATATTAAATTAATTAAAAATAACTGAGATTCTGAATTCCAGACCCTCCAGATAAAAAAAATATTAAATTAATTAAAAGTAACTGCAATTCTGACTTCCAGACACTCCAGCTAATAATATATTAAATTAATTAAAAATAACTGCGATTCTGAACTGAAGAAATTCCAGATAATAACATATTAAATTATTTAAAATAACTGCGATTCTGAATACCAGACTCTCCAGATAATAAAAAATTAAATTAATTAAAAATAACTGCGATTCTGAAATCCAGACCATCCAGATAATAAAATATTAGATTAATTAAAAATAACTGCGATTCTGAATTCCAGACACTCCAGATAATAAAATATTAAATTAGTTAAAAATAACTGCGATTCTGATTTCCAGACCCTCAAGTTAATAAGATATTAAATTTATTAAAAATAACTGTGATTCTGAATTCCAGACTCTCCAGATAAGAAAAAATTTAAAAAATTAAAAATAACTGCGATTCTGAATTCCAGACACTCCAGTAAACAAAATATTAAAATAAATAAAAAAAACTGTGATTCAGACATACAGACAATCCAGTTAATAAAATTTTAAATTAATAAAAAATAACTGCGATTCTGAATTCCAGACACTCCAGTTAAAAAAATATGAAATTAATTAAAAATAACTGCGATTCTGAATACCAGACACTTCAGCTAATAAAATACGAAATTAATAAAAAATAACTGCGTTTCTGAATTCCAGACCCTCCAGTTCATACGATATTAAATTAATTAAAAATAACTGAGATTCTGAATTCCAGACCCTCCAGTTAATACGATATTAAATTAATTAAAAATAACTGAGATTCTGAACTCCAGACCCTCCAGATAAAAAAAATATTAAATTAATTAAAAGTAACTGCAATTCTGACTTCCAGACACTCCAGTTAATAATATATTAAATTAATTAAAAATAACTGCGATTCTGAACTGAAGACATTCCAGATAATAACATATTAAATTATTTAAAATAACTGCGATTCTGAATACCAGACTCTCCAGATAATATAAAATTAAATTAATTAAAAATAACTGCGATTCTGAAATCCAGACCATCCAGATAATAAAATATTAGATTAATTAAAAATAACTGCGATTTTGAATTCCAGACCCTCCAGATAATAAAATATTAAATTAGTTAAAAATACCTGCGATTCTGATTTCCAGACCCTCAAGTTAATAAGATATTAAATTAATTAAAAATAACTGTGATTCTGAATTCCAGACTCTCCAGATAAAAAAAATATTAAATTAATTAAAAGTAACTGCAATTCTGACTTCCAGACACTCCAGTTAATAATATATTAAATTAATTAAAAATAACTGCGATTCTGAACTGAAGACATTCCAGATAATAACATATTAAATTATTTAAAATAACTGCGATTCTGAATACCAGACTCTCCAGATAATATAAAATTAAATTAATTAAAAATAACTGCGATTCTGAATTCCAGACCCTCCAGTTAATAAGGTATTAAATTAGTTAAAAATAACTGCGATTCTAAATTCGATTCCCTCCAGATAATAAAATATTAAATTAATTAAAAATAACTGCGATTCTGAATTCAAGACCCTTCAGATAACAAAATATAAAATTAATTTAAAATAACTGCGATTCTGAATTCCAGACCCTCCAGATAATAAAATATTAAATTAATTAAAAATAACTGCGATCCTGACTTCCAGACTCTCCTTATAATAAAATATTAAATAAATTAATAATAACTGAGATTCTGAATACCAGACACTCCAGTTAATAAAATATGAAATTAATTTAAAATAACTGCTATTCTGAATTGCACACCCTCCAGTTAATAAGATATTAAATGAATTCAAAATAGTTGCGATCCTGAATTCCGGATCCTACAGATAACAAAATATTATAATAATTAAAATAACTGCGATTCTGAATTCCAGACCCTCCAGTTAATAAAATATTAAGTTAACTGAAAATAAATTCGGTTCTGAATTCCAGACCCTCCAGATAATAAAATATTAAATTAATTAAAAATAACTGCTATTCTGAATTGCAGACCCTCCAGTTGATAAGATATTAAATGAATTAAAAATAGTTGCGATTCTGAATTCCGGATCCTACAGATAATAAAATATTAAAATAATTAAAATAACTGCGATTCTGAATTCCAGACCGTCCAGTTAATAAAATATTAAGTTAATAAAAAATAAATTCGGTTTTGGTTTCCAGACCCTCCAGATAAAAAAAATATGAAATTAATTAAAAATAACTGCTATTCTGCATTCCATACCCTCCAGTTAATCCGATATTAAATTAATTAAAAATAACCGCGATTCTGCATTCCATACCCTCCAGATAAAAAAAATATTAAATTAATTAAAAATAACTGCGATTCTGAATTCCAGACCCTCCAGATAATAAAATATTTAATTAATTCAAAAAACTGCGATTCTGAATTCAAGAGCCTCCAAATAATAAAATATTAGATTAATAAAAAATAACTGCGATTCTGAATTCCAGACTCTCCTGATAATAAAATATTTAATTAATTAAAAATAACTGCGATTCTGAATTCCAGACACTCCAGTAAACAAAATATTAAAATAAATAAAAATAACTGCGATTCAGATATGCAGACATTCTAGTTAATAAAATATTAAATTAATTAAAAATAACTGAAATTCTGAATACCCGACACTCCAGTTAATAAAATATGAAATTAATAAAAAATAACTGCGATTCTGAATTCCAGACCCTCCTGTTAATACGATATTAAATTAATTAAAAATAACTGAGATTCTGAATTCCTGACCCTCCAGATAAAAAAAATATTAAATTAATTAAAATTAATTAATTCTGACTTCCAGACACTCCAGCTAATAATATATTAAATAAATTAAAAATAAATGCGATTCTGAACTGAAGACATTCCAGAAAATAACTGCGATTCTGAATTCCAGACCCTCCAGTTAATACGATATTAAATTAATTAAAAATAACCGCGATTCTGCATTCCATACCCTCCAGATAAAAAAAATATTAAATTAATTAAAAATAACTGCGATTCTGAATTCCAGCCCCTCCAGATAATAAAATATTAAATTAAATAAAAATAAGTGCGATTCTGAATTCCAGACTCTCCTGATAATAAAATATGAAATTAATTAAAAATAACTGCGATTCTGAATTCCAGACCCTCCAGTTAATACGATATTAAATTAATTAAAAATAACTGAGATTCTGAATTCCAGACCCTCCAGATAAAAAAAATATTAAATTAATTAAAAGTAACTGCAATTCTGACTTCCAGACACTCCAGCTAATAATATATTAAATTAATTAAAAATAACTGCGATTCTGAACTGAAGAAATTCCAGATAATAACATATTAAATTATTTAAAATAACTGCGATTCTGAATACCAGACTCTCCAGATAATAAAAAATTAAATTAATTAAAAATAACTGCGATTCTGAAATCCAGACCATCCAGATAATAAAATATTAGATTAATTAAAAATAACTGCGATTCTGAATTCCAGACACTCCAGATAATAAAATATTAAATTAGTTAAAAATAACTGCGATTCTGATTTCCAGACCCTCAAGTTAATAAGATATTAAATTTATTAAAAATAACTGTGATTCTGAATTCCAGACTCTCCAGATAAGAAAAAATTTAAAAAATTAAAAATAACTGCGATTCTGAATTCCAGACACTCCAGTAAACAAAATATTAAAATAAATAAAAAAAACTGTGATTCAGACATACAGACAATCCAGTTAATAAAATTTTAAATTAATAAAAAATAACTGCGATTCTGAATTCCAGACACTCCAGTTAAAAAAATATGAAATTAATTAAAAATAACTGCGATTCTGAATACCAGACACTTCAGCTAATAAAATACGAAATTAATAAAAAATAACTGCGTTTCTGAATTCCAGACCCTCCAGTTCATACGATATTAAATTAATTAAAAATAACTGAGATTCTGAATTCCAGACCCTCCAGTTAATACGATATTAAATTAATTAAAAATAACTGAGATTCTGAACTCCAGACCCTCCAGATAAAAAAAATATTAAATTAATT
Source organism: Clusia tigrina (assembly GCA_920105625.2). Taxonomy (NCBI): domain Eukaryota; kingdom Metazoa; phylum Arthropoda; class Insecta; order Diptera; family Clusiidae; genus Clusia; species Clusia tigrina. The sequence goes on along the minus strand of OV050030.1, from coordinate 120,517,122 downwards.
AAAAGTAACTGCAATTCTGACTTCCAGACACTCCAGTTAATAATATATTAAATTAATTAAAAATAACTGCGATTCTGAACTGAAGACATTCCAGATAATAACATATTAAATTATTTAAAATAACTGCGATTCTGAATACCAGACTCTCCAGATAATATAAAATTAAATTAATTAAAAATAACTGCGATTCTGAAATCCAGACCATCCAGATAATAAAATATTAGATTAATTAAAAATAACTGCGATTTTGAATTCCAGACCCTCCAGATAATAAAATATTAAATTAGTTAAAAATACCTGCGATTCTGATTTCCAGACCCTCAAGTTAATAAGATATTAAATTAATTAAAAATAACTGTGATTCTGAATTCCAGACTCTCCAGATAATAAAAAATTAAATTAATTAAAAATAACTGCAATTCTGAATTCCAGACACTCCAGTAAACAAAATATTAAAATAAATAAAAAAACTGTGATTCAGATATACAGACAATCCAGTTAATAAAATTTTAAATTAATAAAAAATAACTGCGATTCTGAATTCCAGACACTCCAGGTACAAAAATATGAAATTCATTAAAAATAACTGCGATTCTGAATACCAGACACTTCAGCTAATGAAATACGAAATTAATTAAAAATAACTGCGTTTCTGAATTCCAGACCCTCCAGTTCATACGATATTAAATTAATTAAAAATAACTGAGATTCTGAATTCCTGACCCTCCAGATAAAAAAAATATTAAATTAATTAAAATTAATTAATTCTGACTTCCAGACACTCCAGCTAATAATATATTAAATAAATTAAAAATAAATGCGATTCTAAACTGAAGACATTCCAGAAAATAACTGCGATTCTGAATTCCAGACCCTCCAGTTAATACGATATTAAATTAATTAAAAATAACCGCGATTCTGCATTCCATACCCTCCAGATAAAAAAAATATTAAATTAATTAAAAATAACTGCGATTCTGAATTCCAGCCCCTCCAGATAATAAAATATTAAATTAAATAAAAATAAGTGCGATTCTGAATTCCAGACTCTCCTGATAATAAAATATGAAATTAATTAAAAATAACTGCGATTCTGAATTCCAGACCCTCCAGTTAATACGATATTAAATTAATTAAAAATAACTGAGATTCTGAATTCCAGACCCTCCAGATAAAAAAAATATTAAATTAATTAAAAGTAACTGCAATTCTGACTTCCAGACACTCCAGCTAATAATATATTAAATTAATTAAAAATAACTGCGATTCTGAACTGAAGAAATTCCAGATAATAACATATTAAATTATTTAAAATAACTGCGATTCTGAATACCAGACTCTCCAGATAATAAAAAATTAAATTAATTAAAAATAACTGCGATTCTGAAATCCAGACCATCCAGATAATAAAATATTAGATTAATTAAAAATAACTGCGATTCTGAATTCCAGACACTCCAGATAATAAAATATTAAATTAGTTAAAAATAACTGCGATTCTGATTTCCAGACCCTCAAGTTAATAAGATATTAAATTTATTAAAAATAACTGTGATTCTGAATTCCAGACTCTCCAGATAAGAAAAAATTTAAAAAATTAAAAATAACTGCGATTCTGAATTCCAGACACTCCAGTAAACAAAATATTAAAATAAATAAAAAAAACTGTGATTCAGACATACAGACAATCCAGTTAATAAAATTTTAAATTAATAAAAAATAACTGTGATTCTGAATTCCAGACACTCCAGTTAAAAAAATATGAAATTAATTAAAAATAACTGCGATTCTGAATACCAGACACTTCAGCTAATAAAATACGAAATTAATAAAAAATAACTGCGTTTCTGAATTCCAGACCCTCCAGTTCATACGATATTAAATTAATTAAAAATAACTGAGATTCTGAATTCCAGACCCTCCAGTTAATACGATATTAAATTAATTAAAAATAACTGAGATTCTGAACTCCAGACCCTCCAGATAAAAAAAATATTAAATTAATTAAAAGTAACTGCAATTCTGACTTCCAGACACTCCAGTTAATAATATATTAAATTAATTAAAAATAACTGCGATTCTGAACTGAAGACATTCCAGATAATAACATATTAAATTATTTAAAATAACTGCGATTCTGAATACCAGACTCTCCAGATAATATAAAATTAAATTAATTAAAAATAACTGCGATTCTGAAATCCAGACCATCCAGATAATAAAATATTAGATTAATTAAAAATAACTGCGATTTTGAATTCCAGACCCTCCAGATAATAAAATATTAAATTAGTTAAAAATACCTGCGATTCTGATTTCCAGACCCTCAAGTTAATAAGATATTAAATTAATTAAAAATAACTGTGATTCTGAATTCCAGACTCTCCAGATAATAAAAAATTAAATTAATTAAAAATAACTGCAATTCTGAATTCCAGACACTCCAGTAAACAAAATATTAAAATAAATAAAAAAACTGTGATTCAGATATACAGACAATCCAGTTAATAAAATTTTAAATTAATAAAAAATAACTGCGATTCTGAATTCCAGACACTCCAGGTACAAAAATATGAAATTCATTAAAAATAACTGCGATTCTGAATACCAGACACTTCAGCTAATGAAATACGAAATTAATTAAAAATAACTGCGTTTCTGAATTCCAGACCCTCCAGTTCATACGATATTAAATTAATTTAAAATAACTGAGATTCTGAATTCCAGACCATCCAGATAAAAAAATATTAAATTAATTAAAAATAACCGAGATTCTGAATTCCAGACTCTCCAGTTAATAAGATATTAAATTAATTAAAAATAACCAATTCTGCATTCCAAACTCTCCAGATAATAAAATATTAAATTAGTTAAAAATAACTGCGATTCTGAATTCCAGACCCTCCAGATAATAAAATATAAAATTAATTTAAAATAACTGCGATTCTGAATTCCAGACCCTCCAGATAATAAAATATTAAATTAATTAAAAATAACTGCGATCCTGACTTCCAGACTCTCCTTATAATAAAATATTAAATAAATTAAAAATAACTGCGATTCTGAATTCCAGACACTCCAGTAAACAAAATATTAAAATAAATAAAAATAACTTCGATTCAGATATGCAGACATTCCAGTTAATAAGATATTAAATAATTTAAAAATAACTGCGATTCTGAATTCCAGACCCTCCAATTAATAAAATATTAAATTAATCAAAAATAACTGCGATTCTGAATACAAGACACTCCAGTTAATAAAATATGAAATTAATTAAAAATAACTGCGATTCTGAATTCCAGACCCTCCAGTTAATAAGATTTTAAATGGATTAAAAATAACCGCGATTCTGCATTCCATACCCTCCAGATAATAAAATTTTAAGTTAGTTAAAAAAAACTGCGATTCTGAATTCCAGACCCTCCAGCTAATAAAATATTAAATTAATTAAAAATAACTGCGATTCTGAATTCCAGACCCTTCAGATAATAAAATATTAAACAACCCTCCAGTAAACAAAATATTAAAATAAATAAAAAAAGCTGTGATTCAGATATGCAGACCCTCCAGTTAATAATATATTAAATTAATTAAAAATAACTGCGATTCTGAATTCCAGACACTCCAGTTAATAAAATATGAAATTAGTTAAAAATAACTGCGTATCTGAAGACCAGACACTTCAGCTAATAGAATATGAAATTAATTAAAAATTACAGCGATTCTGAATTCCAGACCCTCCAGTTAATAAGATATAAAATGAATTAAAAATAACTGCGATTCTGCATTCCAGACCCTCCAGTTAATAAGATATTAAATTAGTTAAAAATATCTGCGATTCTAAATTCGATACCCTCCAGATAATAAAATATTAAATTAGTTAAAAATAACTGCGATTCTGAATTCCAGACCCTCCAGTTAATAAGATATTAAATCAGTTAAAAATATCTGCGATTCTAAATTCGAGACCCTCCAGTAATCAAAATATTAAAATAAATAAAAAAAACTGTTATTCAGATATGCAGACCCTCCAGTTAATAATGTATTAAATTAATTAAAAATAACTGCGATTCTGAATTCCAGACACTCCAGTTAATAAAATATGAAATTATTTAAAAATAGCTTCGATTCCGAATACCAGACACTTCAGCTAATAAAATATGAAATTAATTAAAAATTACTGCGATTCTGAATTCCAGACCCTCCAGTTAATAAGATATTAAATTAGTTAAAAATAACTGCGATTCTAAATTCGATTCCCTCCAGATAATAAAATATTAAATTAATTAAAAATAACTGCGATTCTGAATTCAAGACCCTTCAGATAAGTAAATATAAAATTAATAAAAAATAATGGCGATTTTGAATTCCAGACTCTCCTGATAAAAAAATATTAAATTAATTAAAAATAACGTCAATTCTGAATTCCAGACACTCCAGTAAACAAAATATTAAAAAAAATAAACATAACTGCGATTCAGATATGCAGAAATTGCAATTAATTAAATATTAAATTAATTTAAAATAACTGAGATTCTGAATACCAGACACTCCAGTTAATAAAATTTGAAATTAATTTAAAATAACTGCTATTCTGAATTGCAGACCCTCCAGTTAATAAAATATTAAGTTAACTGAAAATAAATTCGGTTCTGAATTCCAGACCCTCCAGATAATAAAATATTAAATTAATTAAAAATAACTGCTATTCTGAATTGCAGACCCTCCAGTTAATAAGATATTAAATGAATTCAAAATAGTTGCGGTTCTGAATTCCGGATCCTATAGATAACAAAATATTAAAATAATTAAAATAACTGCGATTCTGAATTCCAGACACTCCAGTTAATAAAATATTAAGTTAACTGAAAATAAATTCGGTTCTGAATTCCAGACCCTCCAGATAATAAAATATTAAATTAATTAAAAATAACTGCTATTCTGAATTGCAGACCCTCCAGTTAATAAGATATTAAATGAATTAAAAATAGTTGCGATTCTGAATTCCGGATCCTACAGATAATAAAATATTAAAATAATTAAAATAACTGCGATTCTGAATTCCAGACCCTCCAGTTAATAAGATATTAAGTTAATAAATAATATATTCGGTTCTGAATTCCAGACCCTCCAGATAAAAAAATATGAAATTAATTAAAAATAACTGCTATTCTGAATTCCAGAACCTCCAGTTAATCCGATATTAAATTAATTAAAAATAACCGCGATTCTGCATTCCATACCCTCCAGATAAAAAAAATATTAAATTAATTAAAAATAACTGCGATTCTGAATTCCAGACCCTCCAGATAATAAAATATTAAACTAGTTAAAAATAACTGCGATTCTGAATTCCAGACCCTCCAATTAATAAGATATTAAATTAGTTAAAAATATCTGCGATTCTAAATTCGAGACCCTCCAGTAATCAAAAGATTAAAATAAATAAAAAAAACTTTGATTCAGATATGCAGACCCTCCAGTTAATATGTGAACGCTTTAAAATAAATAAATAAATAAATAAAAATAATGTATTAAATTCATAAAAAATAACTGCAATTCTGAATTCCAGACACTCCAAATAATAAAATATGAAATTAATTAAAAATAACTGCGATTCCGAATACCAGACGCTTCACCTAATAAAATATGAAATTAATTAAAAATTACTGCGATTCTGAATTCCAGACCCTCCAGTTAATAAGATATTAAATTAGTTAAAAATAACTGCGATTCTAAATTCGATTCCCTCCAGATAATAAAATATTAAATTAATTAAAAATAACTGCTATTCTGAATTGCAGACCCTCCAGTAAATAAGATATTAAATGAATTAAAAATAGTTGCGATTATGAATTCCGGATCCTACAGATAATAAAATATTAAAATAATTAAAATATCTGCGATACTGAAGTCCAGACCCTCCAGTTAATAAAATATTAAGTTAGTAAAAAATAAATTCGGTTCTGAATTCCAGACCCTCCAGATAATAAAATATTAAATTAATTAAAAGTAACTGCTATTCTGAATTCCAGACCCTCCAGTTAATACAATATTAAATTAATTAAAAATAACCGCGATTCTGCATTCCATACCCTCCAGATAAAAAAAATATTAAATTAATTAAAAATAACTGCGATTCTGAATTCCAGACCCTCCAGATAATAAAATATTTAATTAATTAAAAAAAAATGCGATTCTGAATTCCAGACCCTCCAAATAATAAAATATTAGATTAATTAAAAAGAACTGCGATTCTGAATTCCAGACCATCCAGATATTAAATTTATTAAAAGTAACTGCAATTCTGACTTCCAGACACTCCAGTTAATAATATATTAAATTAATTAAAAATAAATACGATTCTGAACTGAAGACATTCCAGAAAATAACTGCGATTCTGAATACCAGACTCTCCAGATAATAAAAAATTAAATTAATTAAAAATAACTGCGATTCTGAAATCCAGACCATCCAGATAATAAAATATTAGATTAATTAAAAATAACTGCGATTCTGAATTCCAGACACTCCAGATAATAAAATATTAAATTAGTTAAAAATAACTGCGATTCTGATTTCCAGACCCTCAAGTTAATAAGATATTAAATTTATTAAAAATAACTGTGATTCTGAATTCCAGACTCTCCAGATAAGAAAAAATTTAAAAAATTAAAAATAACTGCGATTCTGAATTCCAGACACTCCAGTAAACAAAATATTAAAATAAATAAAAAAAACTGTGATTCAGACATACAGACAATCCAGTTAATAAAATTTTAAATTAATAAAAAATAACTGTGATTCTGAATTCCAGACACTCCAGTTAAAAAAATATGAAATTAATTAAAAATAACTGCGATTCTGAATACCAGACACTTCAGCTAATAAAATACGAAATTAATAAAAAATAACTGCGTTTCTGAATTCCAGACCCTCCAGTTCATACGATATTAAATTAATTAAAAATAACTGAGATTCTGAATTCCAGACCCTCCAGTTAATACGATATTAAATTAATTAAAAATAACTGAGATTCTGAACTCCAGACCCTCCAGATAAAAAAAATATTAAATTAATTAAAAGTAACTGCAATTCTGACTTCCAGACACTCCAGTTAATAATATATTAAATTAATTAAAAATAACTGCGATTCTGAACTGAAGACATTCCAGATAATAACATATTAAATTATTTAAAATAACTGCGATTCTGAATACCAGACTCTCCAGATAATATAAAATTAAATTAATTAAAAATAACTGCGATTCTGAAATCCAGACCATCCAGATAATAAAATATTAGATTAATTAAAAATAACTGCGATTTTGAATTCCAGACCCTCCAGATAATAAAATATTAAATTAGTTAAAAATACCTGCGATTCTGATTTCCAGACCCTCAAGTTAATAAGATATTAAATTAATTAAAAATAACTGTGATTCTGAATTCCAGACTCTCCAGATAATAAAAAATTAAATTAATTAAAAATAACTGCAATTCTGAATTCCAGACACTCCAGTAAACAAAATATTAAAATAAATAAGAAAAACAGTGATTCAGATATACAGACAATCCAGTTAATAAAAATTTAAATTAATAAAAAATAACTGCGATTCTGAATTCCAGACACTCCAGTTAAAAAAATATGATATTAATTAAAAATAACTGCGATTCTGAATACCAGACACTTCAGCTAATAAAATACGGAATTAATTAAAAATAGCTGCGTTTCTGAAATCCAGACCGTCCAGTTCATACGATATTAAATTAATTAAACATAACTGAGATTCTGTATTCCAGACCCATCAGATAACAAATTATGAAATTAATAAAAAATAATGGCGATTCTGAATTCCAGACTCTCCTGATAAAAAAATATTGAATTAATTAAAAATAACGTCAATTCTGAATTCCAGACACTCCAGTAAACAAAATATTAAAAAAATAAACATAACTGCGATTCAGATATGCAGAAATTTCAGTTAATAAAATATTAAGCTAATTTAAAATTCTGAATTGCAGACCCTCCAGTAAATAAGATATTAAATGAATTAAAAATAGTTGCGATTCTGATTTCCGGATCCTACAGATAATAAAATATTAAAATAATTAAAATAACTGCGATTCTGAAGTCCAGACCCTCCAGTTAATACGATATTAAATTAATTAAAAATAACCGCGATTCTGCATTCCATACCCTCCAGATAAAAAAAATATTAAATTAATTAAAAATAACTGCGATTCTGAATTCCAGCCCCTCCAGATAATAAAATATTAAATTAATTAAAAATAACTGCGATTCTGAATTCCAGACTCTCCTGATAATAAAATATGAAATTAATTAAAAATAACTGCGATTCTGAATTCCAGACCCTCCAGTTAATACGATATTAAATTAATTAAAAATAACTGAGATTCTGAATTCCAGACCCTCCAGATAAAAAAAATATTAAATTAATTAAAAGTAACTGCAATTCTGACTTCCAGACACTCCAGTTAATAATATATTAAATTAATTAAAAATAACTGCGATTCTGAACTGAAGACATTCCAGATAATAACATATTAAATTATTTAAAATAACTGCGATTCTGAATACCAGACTCTCCAGATAATAAAAAATTAAATTAATTAAAAATAACTGCGATTCTGATTTCCAGACCCTCAAGTTAATAAGATATTAAATTTATTAAAAATAACTGTGATTCTGAATTCCAGACTCTCCAGATAATAAAAAATTTAAAAAATTAAAAATAACTCCGATTCTGAATTCCAGACACTCCAGTAAACAAAATATTAAAATAAATAAAACAAACTGTGATTCAGACATACAGACAATCCAGTTAATAAAATTTTAAATTAATAAAAAATAACTGCGATTCTGAATACCAGACACTCCAGTTAAAAAAATATGAAATTAATTAAAAATAACTGCGATTCTGAATACCAGACACTTCAGCTAATAAAATACGAAATTAATAAAAAATAACTGCATTTCTGAATTCCAGACCCTCCAGTTCATACGATATTAAATTAATTAAAAATAACTGAGATTCTGAATTCCAGACCCTCCAGTTAATACGATATTAAATTAATTAAAAATAACTGAGATTCTGAATTCCAGACCCTCCAGATAAAAAAAATATTAAATTAATTAAAAGTAACTGCAATTCTGACTTCCAGACACTCCAGTTAATAATATATTAAATTAATTAAAAATAACTGCTATTCTGAACTGAAGACATTCCAGATAATAACATATTAAATTATTTAATAGTTATTATCTGGAAGACTCCGGATAATATAAAATTAAATTAATTAAAAATAACTGCGATTCTGAAATCCAGACCATCCAGATAATAAAATATTAGATTAATTAAAAATAACTGCGATTTTGAATTCCAGACCCTCCAGATAATAAAATATTAAATTAGTTAAAAATACCTGCGATTCTGATTTCCAGACCCTCAAGTTAATAAGATATTAAATTAATTAAAAATAACTGTGATTCTGAATTCCAGACTCTCCAGATAATAAAACATTAAATTAATTAAAAAGAACTGCGATTCTGAATTCCAGACACTCCAGTAAACAAAATATTAAAATAAATAAAAAAAACTGTGATTCAGATATACAGACAATCCAGTTAATAAAATTTTAAATTAATAAAAAATAACTGCGATTCTGAATTCCAGACACTCCAGTTACAAAAATATGAAATTCATTAAAAATAACTGCGATTCTGAATACCAGACACTTCAGCTAATAACATACGAAATTAATTAAAAATAACTGCGTTTCTGAATTCCAGACCATACTGAATTCCAGTTCATACGATATTAAATTAATTTAAAATAACTGCGTTTCTGAATTCCAGACCATCCAGATAAAAAAATATTAAATTAATTAAAAATAACTGAGATTCTGAATTCCAGACTCTCCAGTTAATAAGATATTAAATTAATTAAAAATAACTGCGATTCTGCATTCCAGACCCTCCAGTTAATAAGATATAAAATGAATTAAAAATAACTGCGATTCTGCATTCCAGACCCTCCAGTTAATAAGATATTAAATTAGTTAAAAAAATCTGCGATTCTAAATTCGAGACCCTCCAGATAATAAAATATTAATTTAGTTAAAAATAACTGCGATTCTGAATTCCAGACCCTCCAGTTAATAAGATATTAAATCAGTTAAAAATATCTGCGATTATAAATTCGAGACCCTCCAGTAATCAAAATATTAAAATAAATTAAAAAAACTGTTATTCAGATATGCAGACCCTCCAGTTAATAATGTATTAAATTAATTAAAAATAACTGCGATTCTGAATTCCAGACACTCCAGTTAATAAAATATGAAATTATTTGAAAATAGCTGGGATTCCGAATACCAGACACTTCAGCTAATAAAATATGAAATTAATTAAAAATTACTGCGATTCTGATTTCCAGACCCTCCAGTTAATAAGATATTAAATTAGTTAAAAATAACTGCGATTCTAAATTCGATTCCCTCCAGATAATAAAATATTAAATTAATTAAAAATAACTGCGATTCTGAATTCAAGACCCTTCAGATAAGTAAATATAAAATTAATAAAAAATAATGGCGATTGTGAATTCCAGACTCTCCTGATAAAAAAATATTAAATTAATTAAAAATAACGTCAATTCTGAATTCCAGACACTCCAGTAAACAAAATATTAAAAAAAATAAACATAAATGCGATTCAGATATGCAGAAATTGCAATTAAAAAAATATTTAATTAATTTAAAATAACTGAGATTCTGAATACCAGACACTCCAGTTAATAAAATTTGAAATTAATTTAAAATAACTGCTATTCTGAATTGCAGACCCTCCAGTTAATAAGATATTAAATGAATTCAAAATAGTTGCGGTTCTGAATTCCGGATCCTACAGATAACAAAATATTAAAATAATTAATTGATTTCCAGACCCTCAAGTTAATAAGATATTAAATTAATTTAAAATAACTGTGATTCTGAATTCCAGACTCTCCAGATAATAAAACATTAAATTAATTAAAAAAACTGCGATTCTGAATTCCAGACACTCCAGTAAACAAAATATTAAAATAAATAAAAAAAACTGTGATTCAGATATACAGACAATCCAGTTAATAAAATTTTAAATTAATAAAAAATAACTGCGATTCTGAATTCCAGACACTCCAGTTACAAAAATATGAAATTCATTAAAAATAAGTGCGATTCTGAATACCAGACACTTCAGCTAATAACATACGAAATTAATTAAAAATAACTGCGTTTCTGAATTCCAGACCCTCCAGTTCATACGATATTAAATTAATTTAAAATAACTGCGATTCTGAATTCCAGACCCTCCAGATAATAAAATATTAAATTAATTAAAAATAACTGCGATTCTGAATTCCAGACCCTCCAATTAATAAAATATTAAATTAATCAAAAATAACTGCGATTCTGAATACAAGACACTCCAGTTAATAAAATATGAAATTAATTAAAAATAACTGCGATTCTGAATTCCAGACCCTCGAGTTAATAAGATTTTAAATGAATTAAAAATAACCGCGATTCTGCATTCCATACCCTCCAGATAATAAAATTTTAAGTTAGTTAAAAATAACTGCGATTCTGAATTCCAGACCCTCCAGCTAATAAAATATTAAATTAATTAAAAATAACTGCGATTCTGAATTCCAAACCCTTCAGATAATAAAATATTAAATTAATTAAAAATAACTGCGATTCTGAATTCAAGACCCTTCAGATAAGTAAATATAAAATTAATAAAAAATAATGGCGATTGTGAATTCCAGACTCTCCTGATAAAAAAATATTAAATTAATTAAAAATAACGTCAATTCTGAATTCCAGACACTCCAGTAAACAAAATATTAAAAAAAATAAACATAACTGCGATTCAGATATGCAGAAATTGCAATTAATAAAATATTTAATTAATTTAAAATAACTGCTATTCTGAATTGCAGACCCTCCAGTTAATAAGATTTTAAATGAATTAAAAATAGTTGCGATTCTGAATTCCGGATCCTACAGATAATAAAATATTAAAATAATTAAAATAACTGCGATTCTGAAGTCCAGACCCTCCAGTTCATACGATATTAAATTAATTAAAAATAACTGAGATTCTGAATTCCAGACCCTCCAGTTAATACGATATTAAATTAATTAAAAATAACTGAGATTCTGAATTCCAGACCCTCCAGATAAAAAAAATATTAAATTAATTAAAAGTAACTGCAATTCTGACTTCCAGACACTCCAGTTAATAATATATTAAATTAATTAAAAATAACTGCGATTCTGAACTGAAGACATTCCAGATAATAACATATTAAATTATTTAAAATAACTGCGATTCTGAATACCAGACTCTCCAGATAATATAAAATTAAATTAATTAAAAATAACTGCGATTCTGAAATCCAGACCATCCAGATAATAAAATATTAGATTAATTAAAAATAACTGCGATTTTGAATTCCAGACCCTCCAGATAATAAAATATTAAATTAGTTAAAAATACCTGCGATTCTGATTTCCAGACCCTCAAGTTAATAAGATATTAAATTAATTAAAAATAACTGTGATTCTGAATTCCAGACTCTCCAGATAATAAAACATTAAATTAATTAAAAAGAACTGCGATTCTGAATTCCAGACACTCCAGTAAACAAAATATTAAAATAAATAAAAAAAAACTGTGATTCAGATATACAGACAATCCAGTTAATAAAATTTTAAATTAATAAAAAATAACTGCGATTCTGAATTCCAGACACTCCAGTTACAAAAATATGAAATTCATTAAAAATAACTGCGATTCTGAATACCAGACACTTCAGCTAATAACATACGAAATTAATTAAAAATAACTGCGTTTCTGAATTCAAGACCCTCCAGTTCATACGATATTAATTTAATTTAAAATAACTGCGATTCTGAATTCCAGACCCTCCAGATAATAAAATATTAAATTAATTAAAAATAACTGCGATTCTGAATTCCAGACCCTCCAATTAATAAAATATTAAATTAATCAAAAATAACTGCGATTCTGAATACAAGACACTCCAGTTAATAAAATATGAAATTAATTAAAAATAACTGCGATTCTGAATTCCAGACCCTCCAGTTAATAAGATTTTAAATGAATTAAAAATAACCGCGATTCTGCATTCCATACCCTCCAGATAATAAAATTTTAAGTTAGTTAAAAATAACTGCGATTCTGAATTCCAGACCCTCCAGCTAATAAAATATTAAATTAATTAAAAATAACTGCGATTCTGAATTCCAGACCCTTCAGATAATAAAATATTAAACAACCCTCCAGTAAACAAAATATTAAAATAAATAAAAAAAAGCTGTGATTCAGATATGCAGACCCTCCAGTTAATAATATATTAAATTAATTAAAAATAACTGCGATTCGGAATTCCAGACACTCCAGTTAATAAAATATTAAATTAGTTAAAAATAACTGCGTATCTGAATACAAGACACTTCAGCTAATAAAATATGAAATTAATTAAAAATTACAGCGATTCTGAATTCCAGACCCTCCAGTTAATAAGATATAAAATAAATTAAAAATAACTGCGATTCTGCATTCCAGACCCTCCAGTTAATAAGATATTAAATTAGTTAAAAATATCTGCGATTCTAAATTCGAGACCCTCCAGATAATAAAATATTAATTTAGTTAAAAATAACTGCGATTCTGAATTCCAGACCCTCCAGTTAATAAGATATTAAATCAGTTAAAAATATCTGCGATTCTAAATTCGAGACCCTCCAGTAATCAAAATATTAAAATAAATTTAAAAAACTGTTATTCAGATATGCAGACCCTCCAGTTAATAATGTATTAAATTAATTAAAAATAACTGCGATTCTGAATTTATTTGAAAATAGCTGGGATTCCGAATACCAGACACTTCAGCTAATAAAATATGAAATTAATTAAAAATTACTGCGATTCTGAATTCCAGACCCTCCAGTTAATAAGATATTAAATTAGTTAAAAATAACTGCGATTCTAAATTCGATTCCCTCCAGATAATAAAATATTAAATTAATTAAAAATAACTGCGATTCTGAATTCAAGACCCTTCAGATAAGTAAATATAAAATTAATAAAAAATAATGGCGATTGTGAATTCCAGACTCTCCTGATAAAAAAATATTAAATTAATTAAAAATAACGTCAATTCTGAATTCCAGACACCCCAAACAAAACAAACAAAATATTTAAAAAAAATAAACATAACTGCGATTCAGATATGCAGAAATTGCAATTAATAAAATATTTAATTAATTTAAAATAACTGAGATTCTGAATACCAGACACTCCAGTTAATAAAATTTGAAATTAATTTAAAATAACTGCTATTCTGAATTGCAGACCCTCCAGTTAATAAGATATTAAATGAATTCAAAATAGTTGCGGTTCTGAATTCCGGATCCTACAGATAACAAAATATTAAAATAATTCAAATAACTGCGATTCTGAATTCCAGACCCTCCAGTTAATAAAATATTAAGTTAACTGAAAATAAATTCGGTTCTGAATTCCAGACCCTCCAGATAATAAAATATTAAATTAATTAAAAATAACTGCTATTCTGAATTGCAGACCCTCCAGTTAATAAGATATTAAATGAATTAAAAATAGTTGCGATTCTGAATTCCGGATCCTACAGATAATAAAATATTAAAATATTTAAAATAACTGCGATTCTGAATTCCAGACCCTCCAGTTAATAAGATATTAAATTAGTTAAAAATATCTGCGATTCTAAATTCGAGACCCTCCAGTAATCAAAAGATTAAAATAAATTTAAAAAAACTTTGATTCAGATATGCAGACCCTCCAGTTAATAATGTATTAAATTCATTAAAAATAACTGCAATTCTGAATTCCAGACACTCCAATTAATAAAATATGAAATTAATTAAAAATAACTGCGAATCCGAATACCAGACGCTTCACCTAATAAAATATGAAATTAATTAAAAATTACTGCGATTCTGAATTCCAGACCATCCAGATATTAAATTAATTAAAAGTAACTGCAAATCTGACTTCCAGACACTCCAGTTAATAATATATTAAATTAATTAAAAATAAATACGATTCTGAACTGAAGACATTCCAGAAAATAACTGCGATTCTGAATACCAGACTCTCCAGATAATAAAAAATTAAATTAATTAAAAATAACTGCGATTCTGAATTCCAGACCATCTAGATAATAAAATATTAGATTAATTAAAAATAGCTGCGATTCTGAATTCCAGACACTCCAGTAAACAAAATATTAAAATAAATAAAAAAAACTGTGATTCAGATATACAGACAATCCAGTTAATAAAATTTTAAATTAATAAAAAGTAACTGCAATTCTGAATTCCAGACACTCCAGTTAATAAAATATGAAATTAATTAAAAATAACTGCGATTCCGAATACCAGACACTTCAGCTAATAAAATAAGAAATTAATTAAAAATTACTGCGATTCTGAATTCCAGACCCTCCAGTTAATAAGATATTAAATTAGTTAAAAATAACTGCGATTCTAAATTCGATTCCCTCAGGATAATAAAATATTAAATTAATTAAAAATAACTGCGATTCTGAATTCCAAACCCTTCAGCTAACAAAATATAAAATTAATAAAAAATAATGGCGATTCTGAATTCCAGACTCTCCTGATAAAAAAATATTAAATTAATTAAAAATAACGTCAATTCAGAATTCCAGTAAACAAAATATAAAAAAAAAAAAATTTTATTAACTGCGATTCAGATATGCAGAAATTGCAGTTAATAAAATATTAAATTAATTTAAAATAACTGCTATTCTGAATGGCAGACCCTCCAGTTAATAAGATATTAAATGAATTAAAAATAGTTGCGATTCTGAATTCCGGATCCTACAGATAATAAAATATTAAAATAACTAAAATAACTGCGATTCTGAAGTCCAGACCCTCCAATTAATAAAATATTAAGTTAGTAAAAAATAAATTCGGTTCTGAATTCCATACCCTCCAGATAAAAAAAATATTAAATTAATTAAAAATAACTGCCATTCTGAATTCCAGACCCTCCAGATAATAAAATATTTAATTAATTAAAAATAACTGCGATTCTGAATTCCAGAAAAAAATATTAAATTAATTAAAAGTAACTGCAATTCTGACTTCCAGACACTCCAGTTAATAATATATTAAATTAATTAAAAATAACTGCGATTCTGAACTGAAGACATTCCAGATAATAACATATTAAATTATTTAAAATAACTGCGATTCTGAATACCAGACTCTCCAGATAATAAAAAATTAAATTAATTAAAAATTACTGCGATTCTGAATTCCAGACCATCCAGATAATAAAATATTAGATTAATTAAAAATAACTGCGATTCTGAATTCCAGACCCTCCAGATAATAAAATATTAAATTAATTAAAAATAACTGCGATCCTGAATTCCAGACTCTCCTTATAATAAAATATTACATAAATTAAAAATAACTGCGATTCTGAATTCCAGACACTCCAGTAAACAAACTATTAAAATAAATAAAAATAACTTCGATTCAGATATAAAGACATTCCAGTTAATAAGTGTTAAGATTGCGCAAACTTTTATAGATTTTATTTAACAAGCACCTTAAAATTAAACTATCAAAGAAGGCCGTCCACCGGAAGAAGAGATAGAAAGAAAAGAAAAAGGTATATATATATATATATGTTGTAAAACGTCAAAGATGACGTGTGACAACGTTACCAGATCAACATGCATATTGTAATTGATAATCAGCTTTTATTCAACACTCCCTCTCAATATGCAGGTTGTTTTAAGTGCAGAAACCAAGTCCTGTTAGACATCTCTCATGAGTTGCTGTCGGTAGTGATTTAGTCATTATATCGGCAATCATTTGCTGTGTTGGTACATGTTTCAATACAAACATCTTAGCGGCAACCGACTCTCGAACAAAATGATGTCTCATATCTATATGTTTCGTGCGAGCATGAAATACAGAATCACTCGCCAAACACTGTGCTCCTCGATTATCCACAAAAATTGTAATTCTAGCGAGATCACTTAAGTGAAGCTCATTTAAGAAACTTCGCAAATAAATTGCCTCTTTCGCTGCCTCAGCTAAACTGACGTACTCGGCTTCGGTAGAAGAAAGTGCTACGGTACGTTGCCTCGATTTCCAGGTTATAGCAGCTCCACTGAGAATAAACACGTAGCCTGTATAAGAGCGACGGTCCACAACGCATCCACTCCAATCAGCATCGGTGTAAGCAAGCAGTGGATTATTCGTCCTTTTATATTCTAAGCCTTTATTTGCCGAACCAGCCAAATACCGCAAAACTATTTTAGCAGCCTGCCAATGGCAATCAAGAGGGTTATTCAAAAACTGCGCCAATCTTGATATGATATTCGCAATATCAGGCCTCGTTGCCACTGATAGATACATCAAAGCACCAATTAGCTCTCGGTAGGGACATCCTTCGCATGGTTTGCTTAATGCATTATCAAATTGAGTGTTTATGTCTGCAGGAGTGGCCACGGCATCGCAATCAGACATGCCATAACTTCTGAGCAATTCTTTTATATATCCTGATTGCTTTAATTTTATAACGGCGTCATTTTGGATTATTTCCAAACCAAGGCAGAAATTTGCCAAACCGAGATCCTTGATTGCAAAGACCTTCAAAAGTTGATCTTTAAATTTTCTTACAGCTTTTCTATCTTGTGATGCAATAAGAATATCGTCGACGTACACCAACAGTAATGTGAGTTCGTTATTTACGTGACAATAAAATAAGCATGTCTCATTCATAATTGGCTTAAACCCAATACTTACAAGTTTGGCTTTCAACTTCTTATACCATTGACGACCTGCTTGTTTGAGCCCGTACAGAGCCTTTTTAAGTGCATAAACATTACCACCATCACGAAAATCGTTTAACATTTTATTCGCTCGTATACCAATATCAGTGTTTCTACCTTGTCTTAAAACAATACGCTCCAGCATCTCACTCAGCATGTCTGGTACTTTCATAAATATCTTTTCTTCTAATGTACCATTTAAATAAGCAGTCACAACGTCAAATTGCCAGATCGCGAGTCCAAACTGTACGGATAAAGCCACTGGTGCGAATGTTTGGTGATAATCTACACCATGTTTTTGGCTATAGCCTTTTGCTACTAGTCGTGCCTTTCGTCGTTCAATATTGCCATCTAATCAACATTTGTTTATAAGTACGAAACAACAGCCAACAACATTTCGTGCAATAGGCGATTTTACAAGCTCCCATGTATCAATTTCAATAAGACTCACCACTTCTGACTCGATGGCATCCATCATCCATTCTTCGCACGCAGGCCCGTTCATTGCACTTCGTATACGAATTTCGGCTACGCCAGCAAAAACATCGTCCTCCAGCTCATCTGATTCAACTTTAGGCTCCTCTGGAGGTTTTTCTTCTGAAGTCAACGTGCGAGCGCGAAATGTTTTCGAGGTCGTCCTCTACGCCCTGTGCGCAACATATTTGGCCGACCAGGAGCTCTACCCTCATCTTCTTGGCTGTTCACTGCTACCACTGGAGTTCTGTTGTCAGCAATCATGTTGTTTCTCGGTTGACGAGGAGAGAATTCAACGAGACTTCTATCGCTTGATGTAGTGGGACTACATGGTAGCAGGGATTCAGAGAGTTTGTTTGAAATGCTTTGCTGCCCACAAATCTCATCGACGGATTTAACATCACGCGCACATATTATTTTATGTGAGCTTAGCATCCATATGCGATATCCCTTTTTGTCGTGTGGATACCCCACAAATATTCCCTCGATTGCTCTCGGTGCAAACTTATTTTTGCCGGGATCCTTATCGAGAACCATTACTTTGGATCCAAATGACTTCAAGTAGTCGAGTTTGCCCTTTTCTTTAATAAAAATTTCGTAAGGTATTTTCCATTTTAAACTGCTTGTTGGACATCTATTGCGTATATAACATGCCGTCGACACGGCCGATGACCAAAACGTCTGACTCAATCCTGATTGGAGCAAAATACACCTTGCCATATCTAATAGCGTACGATTATGACGCTCTGCGACTCCGTTTTGTTCTGGAGTCCGAGGAATAGACAGTCTCCGCAAAATGCCATGATCTGAAAGATATTTATTAAAATCGTTATTAGAATACTCACGCCCATTGTCTGACTGCAAGCATTTTATTCTTTGCCCAGTTTGATTTTCCACAAATCGCTGATACATTTTAAAAGCTTCGAAAACACCGCTTTTCTCTCGTAAGAAATATACCTCACACCATCTAGAGCTGTCGTCTATGAACGTAACAAAATACCTGGCTCGTTCTGTAGATTCCGTACGAAAAGGACCAACCACATCTGAGTGTATTATCTTCAACATCTCACCGCATGGATTGTGGGAATTGGTAAACGGCAATGCGGTCATCTTACCCTTTAAGCACACCTCACATGTCGCGATTAATTTGAGGTCATCAATATCAACTTTAGGCAAAGTACCGATCTTAATTAATCTAATCATATCCTTCGCGTTTAAGTGACCCAATCGCCAATGCCACTTCAACAGTTCGGAGCACTTCGATTGGATAGCAGCGCATTCGCTACTCTCGCGTAGATAAAACAAATCGCCTCTACGATCGGCTATAAGCGATTTTCTGCCATTCACATCGCAAACATACGCACTATCTTTCGAAAATGTAACAGTATGACCTTTGTCCGTAATTTTTGCTACCGATATGAGATTAGTTCGAAGATCAGGTACAAAAAGCGTATTTTTAAATTGAATGCAGCGATTACCACTATCGCCAGCCACTGTCAGCTCCGCCACGCCAGTGCCTTGAACCTCAGCACAGGCTTGGCTTGCCAGATTTAACTTAACTTTTGGAGATTTGGATATTGAATTAAAAGTACTTTGATCTCCACATAAATGCGCTGTGCAACCACTATCGAGAATCCAAGCACGATTAGTGTTTGTTGAAACAGTCATTCCAGTAGTTACAGAATGGCATACGGCTTATGTTTCGTCAACATGATGAGACTGCTTGTAACCTTTTGCATTATTGTTTTTCTTTGCAGAACAAGCATTCGCCTTGTGTCCAATCGCACCGCACTTGAAACATCTAATGTCTTTCGTAGCCATTTTCCCATGTTCCAAATTAGACTTACGATCACGTGTGCGACCACCAGCAACCATTGCTATCACACTTCCAGAAGCTTGCAATCGTGCCTCGCTCTCTTCTATAATTTTGACTTTCAAAACCTCGGCAGTAGGTAGTTCATCACGAGATTCGATTGCGCAACGAAAGTTTTCAAAACTTGATGGAAGGCTATACAGCAACATAATGGTTAGTAAATCGCCATTTACCTCAATGCTCATGCTTTCTAACTTATCAACTACATCCATGAAACGTGCGATGTGGTCTTTTACATCGCCACCTTCATCCAGCTTCTGCAGCATAAGTTGCTTCAACAATGTCGCTTTACGCGCAGGCCCCTTTGAAGCATAAATACTCTCAAGCTTAAGCCAAACTTCACGTGAAGTCTCACATCCACGTATTTGTTTTAGCTCCGAAGGCTGTATTGATAAGATTAGATCCGCTTTGGCTTTCTTATCCTGTTTTACCCAAGCGCTTCTTGCGACATCCTCTACTGGCATTACAAAGCCGCCGCTGACGAACTCCCAAAGATCATTTTTGATTAGCAGCGCCTCGACCTGCAGACTCCATGTATCATAATTATCTTTCGATAATAATTCGATTCGCGAGGAACTAGATACGGAGTTTGCTGCCATTTTCTTTGAAAAATTGTCACTCGTGCTGAAATTTTTCCGATCAACTTTTGCGTCAAAAACTGCACTGATCTCTTCAATATAGCTCATTACAAATTTAAAAACTATCCAATTATTAAATTTGGCGCATCTGGGCCCATAACCTGTTAAGATTGCGCAAACTTTTATAGATTTAATTTAACAAGCACCTTAAAATTTAACTATCAAAGAAGGCCGTCCACCGGAAGAAGAGATAGAAAGAAAAGAAAAAGGTATATATATATATATATATATATATATATGTTGTAAAACGTCAAAAATGACGTGTCACAACGTTACCAGATCAACATGCATATTGTAATTGATAAACAGCTTTTATTCAACTTAAACTTTAAAAATACGCTTTTTGTACCTGATCTTCGAACTAATCTCATATCGGTAGCAAAAATTACGGACAGAGGTCATACTGTTACATTTTCGAAAGATAGTGCGTATATTTGCGATGTGAATGGCAGAAAATCGCTTATAGCCGATCGTAGAGGCGATTTGTTTTATCTACGCGAGAGTAGCGAATGCGCTGCTATCCAATCGAAGTGCTCCGAACTGTTGAAGTGGCATTGTCGATTGGGTCACTTAAACGCGAAGGATATGATTAGATTAATTAAGATCGGTATTTTGCCTAAAGTTGATATTGATGACCTCAAATTAATCGCGACATGTGAGGTGTGCTTAAAGGGTAAGATGACCGCATTGCCGTTTACCAATTCCCACAATCCATGCGGTGAGATGTTGAAGATAATACACTCAGATGTGGTTGGTCCTTTTCGTACGGAATCTACAGAACGAGCCAGGTATTTTGTTACGTTCATAGACGACAGCTCTAGATGGTGTGAGGTATATTTCTTACGAGAGAAAAGCGGTGCTTTCGAAGCTTTTAAAATGTATCAGCGATTTGTGGAAAATCAAACTGGGCAAAGAATAAAATGCTTGCAGTCAGACAATGGGCGTGAGTATTCTAATAACGATTTTAATAAATATCTTTCAGATCATGGCATTTTGCGGAGACTGTCTATTCCTCGGACTCCAGAACAAAACGGAGTCGCAGAGCGTCATAATCGTACGCTATTAGATATGGCAAGGTGTCTTTTGCTCCAATCAGGATTGAGTCAGACGTTTTGGTCATCGGCCGTGTCGACGGCATGTTATATACGCAATAGATGTCCAACAAGCAGTTTAAAATGGAAAATACCTTACGAAATTTTTATTAAAGAAGAGGGCAAACTTGACTACTTGAAGTCATTTGGATCCAAAGTAATGGTTCTCGATAAGGATCCCGGCAAAAATAAGTTTGCACCGAGAGCAATCGAGGGAATATTTGTGGGGTATGCACACGACAAAAAGGGATATCGCATATGGATGCTAAGCTCACATAAAATAATATGTGCGCGTGATGTTAAATTCGTCGATGAGATTTGTGAGCAGCAAAGCATTTCAAACAAACTCTCTGAATCCCTGCTACCATGTAGTCCCACTACATCAAGCGATAGAAGTCTAGTTGAATTCTCTCCTCGTCCACCGAGAAACAACATGATTGCTGACAACAGAACTCCAGTGGTAGCAGTGAACAGCCAAGAAGGTGAAGGTAGAGCTCCTGGTCGGCCAAAGATGTTGCGCACAGGGCGTAGAGGACGACCTCGAAAACTTTTTCGCGCTCGCACGTTGACTTCAGAAGAAAAACCTCCAGAGGAGCCTAAAGTTGAATCAGATGAGCTGGAGGACGATGTTTTTGCTGGCGTAGCCGAAATTAGTATACGAAGTGCAATGAACGGGCCTGCGTGCGAAGAATGGATGATGGATGCCATCGAGTCAGAAGTGGTGAGTCTTATTGAAAATGATACATGGGAGTTTGTAAAATCGCCTATTGCACGAAATGTTGTTGGCTGTCGTTTCGTACTTACAAACAAATGTGGATTAGATGGCAATATTGAACGACGAAAGGCACGACTAGTAGCAAACGGCTATAGCCAAAAACATGGTGTAGATTATCACCAAACATTCGCACCAGTGGCCAGACTGGAAACTTTGCGACTAATGCTTGCTTTATCCGTACAGTTTGGATTCGCGATCTGGCAATTTGACGTTGTGACTGCTTATTTAAATGGTACATTAGAAGAAAAGATATTTATGAAAGTACCAGACATGCTGAGTGAGATGCTAGAGGGTATTGTTTTAAGACACGGTAGAAACACTGATATTGGTATACGAGCGAATAAAATGTTAAACGATTTTCGTGATGGTGGTAATGTTTGTGCACTTAAAAAGGCTCTGTACGGGCTCAAACAAGCAGGTCGTCAATGGTATAAGAAGTTGAGAGCCAAACTTGTAAGTATTGGGTTTAAGCCAATTATGAATGAGCCATGCTTATTTTATTGTCACGTAAGTAACGAACTCACATTACTGTTGGTGTACGTCGACGATATTCTTATTTATTTTAATATTTTGTGAAAATAGCTGCTATTCTGAATTCCAGACCCTCCAGTTAATCCAATATTAAATTAATTAAAAATAACCGCGATTCTGCATTCCTTACCCTCCAGATAAAAAAAATATTAAATTAATTAAAAATAACTGCGATTCTGAATTCCAGATCCTCCAGATAATAAAATATTAAATTAGTTAAAAATAACTGCGATTCTGAATTCCAGACCCTCCAGTTAATAAGATATTAAATTAGTTAAAAATATCTGCGATTCTAAATTCGAGACCCTCCAGCAATCAAAAGATTAAAATAAATAAAAAAAACTTTGATTCAGATATGCAGACCCTCCAGTTAATAATGTATTAAATTCATTAAAAATAACTAAGCTTTAACCACGAAAAAGAACTAAAAAAACGAAAACAAAAATTAAAAACATCATCAGAAACAAAAAAAATCAAAAACTCTCTAGCCGGCTAACAAAAAAGTACTGATAAATATAAATACATACAACAAGGAACAAAATAAAAAAAAAAATCGCGAAAATCTGACCTGTAAACATTACATGTTGCGGTCGCCACCCGCGCGTTCAGCTAGTGCAGCAACGGCAACGAAGACAACCGATGCGCAAACACAACAAAACAATAACAACAGCGTGAAAATAAATAAAAACAGTTGCGATCTCTCGCCAAGTGAAATTAATACACTTATAGCGCAATCCGACAGCATCGGTAGGCAGCGCAGCTTTTCAGTGTCTGACTGCTCCCATAAACAGCTCTCCCTCTCTGGCTCTGGTAACGCTGGCTCCCAGCTTGAGCACATTACAGTAAGTAACGACTGCTGCAAAAACGTAAGTACGCTTATTGTTGGCTCTGGGTCGGTAAACACTTTGCCGTGGAGTATGCAAAGCAACTCTCTCTCACCAGTAGAACCTCTCAACATGCATGCTACAGCCAACCAAGGAAAACTTTCGGTAATACAGACTGGTATGGACCGCTATATTGTGGTTAAGCGCAAGTTGAGTCCTCAAAAATTGTCTCAAAAATCGGCAAAGCAGATTAAATCTAATGATTCTGCTTCTGAAAAGAATCCACTCGCTTCTAACAGGTTTGCACCTCTTGCAAATGCCGAAGACAATTCTACCCAGAAAGTGCTAAAAGAGGTAAAGCCCCCACCAATTTATTTAAGGGAGCGCAACTCTAACGCTCTCGTAAAAACTCTAACTACTCTAATTGGTGCTAAAAACTTTCATGTTGTCCCAATACTAAAAGGCAAAATACATGAAACCAAAATTCAATTATATATCGAATCAAGCTATCGCAAAGTCGTCAATCTCTTTGACACAGAGAAATAAAACTATTACACCTACCAACTTAAAAGTAGCAAAGGCATTGTTGTTGTCCTTAGAGGAATCGAAGCTGACGTAGATCCCAACGAAATAAGAGAAGCCCTATCCCAAGAGGGTTTTACCGCAAACTCTGTGTTTAACATACGCAATAAAGACAAGATTCCACTGCCGCTCTTTCGCGTTGAGCTACAGCCAGTCGACTCGAACCTCAGAAAAGGCGAATCACACCCGATCTACAACCTTCGCTATCTTCTACATAGAAAAATCTCTGTAGAAGAACCCCACAAGCGAATTGGACCAGTTCAATGCCTGAACTGCCAAGAATTTGGGCACACTAGAAAATACTGTACACTTCCCAGTGTATGTGTCGTTTGTGGTGATCTCCACATGTCACAAAACTGCACAAAGCCCAGAGACGACTCCAGTGTCAAAAAATGCAGCAACTGTGGTGAAAATCACACTGCAAACTACAGAGGCTGCACTGTATACGCTCAAATAAAAAAGAAATTTGCACCTCAGCCAAAACAAGTTAAAACTGTTCCTCCCGTAACAGTTTTGCGCGAAATCTCTGCCCGTGAAGCACAGCCTTCAAGTATTTCTTACGCAAATATTCTCAAAGGCACCCCACCAGTAAACCCTAAAAATGATGAGAGTACTCTTGAAAAGACTTTACAAGAGTTCATCGCAAATATGACGCAATTTATGTACTCAATGCAAAGTATGATGCAAGACATGATACGTAATCAGAACATGCTTTTGCAATCCCTATTAACAAAACCATGAACGCACTGAAAATCTGTCATTGGAATGCAAATGGCATAAGTCAGCACAAAAATGAGCTCAAACTATTTCTCAACGATAACTCAATAGATTTGATGCTAATTTCTGATACTCACCTTACTCAGAAAAACTGTTTCCAGATAGCGGGATACAAAGTTTATGACACCAAACACCCCGGTGGCAAAGCACGTGGTGGTACAGCTATTCTGATCAAGAACAGAATAAAGCATTTCCCAATGCAAGGATACTGTACCGATTATCTACAAGCGACGACTATTCAGCTCGAAGAATACGTCAAAGGCTTGACAGTATCATCCATCTATTGCCCACCCAGGTTTAATATAGATGAGCAGCAGTACAAACAATTCTTTAGTACTCTCGATGCTAAGTTCATTGCTGCTGGAGACTTTAATGCAAAGCATACTCATTGGGGCTCACGTTTAGTAACTCCCAAAGGCAGAAAACTCTTCTCTGCGATAAATGCTCTTGGTCTTAATGTCTTGTCCAATGGTAAGCCTACATACTGGCCATCCGACAAACAGAAGATTCCAGATCTTATTGACTTCGCCATCACTAGAGGTATAAATAATGTACACTCTCTTGTGCATTCCTCTCTGGAGCTGTCCTCTGATCACACTCCCACAATAATAACTATCTTTTCTGAAAACTCCTATCAGAAAAACGTCAGTGGTAGTTTCGACTACAAGAATACAGACAGAGAAAGATGTTCATAAGTTCACATCTTGAAATAAAGACTTCCCTAAAGTCTGAGCAGGAAATAAACTCCGCTATTTTCAATTTCACTCAATTGCTATCTCAAACAGTAAAAATTGCTACACCACGTTCTAAAGTTCAAAGCCGACAAGAGTGTACTCCCCAAGACATTCTGAAGCTCCTCTCCGAAAAAAGATCTCTTAGGAGAGAATGGCAATTGCAGAGATCACCTTCTCTGAAGAAGAAACTGAATGAATGTACTAAGAAACTGCATCACCTTCTAAAAGAAAAGGAAACCTCCGAGTTTCACGAGTTTGTAGAGACCCTCTGTCCTACAGAAGCCTCAAGCTATTCTCTATGGCGAACGGCCAAAAACTCGAAAAAACCCATTCAAATGGAGTCACCAATACGCCTTCCCAACGGTAACTGGGCAAGAAGTGATGCAGAAAAGGGAATAGCATTCGCAAATCATTTGGAGCAAGTTTTCACCCCTAATCTTGCTAGTTCCGTCCGTTCTCTAACGGCGGTTGATGCTATCCCTAGCGTCAATGGTATCTCGATTGCCAAAAAGGAGCTGACAAACGCTATCAAAGAACTCAATGCCAAAAAATCTCCAGGGCGTGATCTGATTACGGGCCAAATGATAAAAGAGCTCCCAGCAATAGCCACAATGCATCTCTTGCATATATTAAATGCTATAATACGCATTGGATTCTTTCCTTACTCATGGAAAATTTCTCAAATTATCATGATTCCCAAAGCTGGAAAGGACCCAACAAGCGTCTCTTCCTACAGACCAATTAGTCTGCTATCAATTTTTTCAAAACTCTTTGAAAGTTTGTTAATAAAGCGTATTAAAGACGTTGTCAAACAGTGTAATGTTATACCAAACCACCAGTTTGGGTTTAGAGAAAAACACAGTACTATCGAACAAGTTCATCGCATTGTAAACACTATCCAAGAAACGTTCGAAAAGAAGCAATACTGTTCCGCAGTTTTTCTCGACATCACTCAGGCATTTGATAAGGTCTGGCACGAAGGAATCTTGCACAAACTAAAATGTATGTTACCTCTTAACATCTACACATTGCTCGAAAGCTATCTCTCAGGTAGACGCTTTGTGGTGAAACAAAAAAGCTTCATCTCAGATGAATACCCTATACAAGCTGGAGTACCGCAAGGCAGCGTATTAGGTCCCCTGCTCTATACGTTGTTCACTGCAGATATGCCAACAAACGGCAAGACTATCACCTATACTTTTGCCGATGACACAGCCATATTGTGTACTCACACAAATCCGAAAGAGGCGTCAAAACTTCTCCAAGTACACGTCAACATGCTTCAGGAATGGCTTGACCACTGGAGAATCAAAGTCAATGAGTCGAAATGCGTTCATGTCACATTCACTCTATGCAGGAGTACTTGCCCCCCTGTGCAAATTAACACCAAGCCGATCCCTCAGGCGACAGAAACTAAATATCTAGGAATGCATTTAGATCGTAGACTGACTTGGGCAAAGCATATAAGTGCAAAAGTTACTCAAATTAAACTCAAAATAAATTAGCTAAACTGGCTTTTGAACAGGCAGTCCAAGCTGAAACTGGACTTTAAAGTTCTACTCTATAAAGTAATTATCAAGCCCATATGGACCTACGGTATCCAACTCTGGGGTACTGCTTCACCCTCAAATGTCGAAAAGCTGCAAAAAGCCCAATCGAAAATTCTTCGAATGATTACCAATGCTCCTTGGTACATCAAAAACGTTAACATCCACAGAGATTTACATATCCCGTATGTAACTAAAGAAGTTTCCCGACTTGCTGAATCTTACTTAGCAAAGCTAGACCAGCATCCCAATGCATTAGCGAGGCGCCTACTACAGCATCAAGGACACACCCGCCTGAAAAGGATGGACGTGCTGCGCTTAGCAACAAATTAGATTTTAAGCTTATTCATTACGCTATTATTTAAGTATTGCGCTACTTCTTTTCATATACCATAACTCCTCAAAGCACTGGCACTGGGAGGTTGGTAATGATTAATATGAATTTAAAAGTGAAATGTTAAATATACTATGAAGATTTATTGTTAGTTCTAAGATATTTTTTAGGAGATTCAATAAAATATATATATAATGAAAAAAAAAAATTAAAAATAACTGCAATTCTGAATTCCAGACACTCCAATTAATAAAATATGAAATTAATTAAAAATAACTGCGATTCCGAATACCAGACGCTTCACCTAATAAGATATGAAATTAATTAAAAATTACTGCGATTCTGAATTCCAGACCCTCCAGTTAATAAGATATTAAATTAGTTAAAAATAACTGCGATTCTAAATTCGATTCCCTCCAGATAATAAAATATTAAATTAATTAAAAATAACTGCTATTCTGAATTGCAGACCCTCCAGTAAATAAGATATTAAGTGAATTAAAAATAGTTGCGATTCTGAATTCCGGATCCTACAGATAATAAAATATTAAAATAATTAAAATATCTGCGATTCTGAAGTCCAGACCCTCCAGTTAATAAAATATTAAGTTAGTAAAAAATAAATTCGGTTCTGAATTCCAGACCCTCCAGATAATAAAATATTAAATTAGTTAAAAATAACTGCGATTCTGAATTCCAGACCCTCCAGTTAATAAGATATTAAATTAGTTAAAAATATCTGCGATTCTAAATTCGAGACCCTCCAGTAATCAAAAGATTAAAATAAATAAAAAAAACTTTGATTCAGATATGCAGACCCTCCAGTTAATAATGTATTAAATTCATTAAAAATAACTGCAATTCTGAATTCCAGACACTCCAATTAATAAAATATGAAATTAATAAAAAAAAACTGCGATTCTGAATTCCAGACCCTCCAAATAATAAAATATTAGATTAATTAAAAATAACTGCGATTCTGAATTCCAGACACTCCAGTAAACAAAATATTAAAATAAATAAAAAAAACTGTGATTCAGATATACAGACAATCCATTTAATAAAATTTTAGATTAATAAAAAATAGCTGCGATTCTGAATTCCAGACACTCCAGTTAAAAAAATATGAAATTAATTAAAAATAACTGCGATTCTGAATACCAGACACTTCAGCTAATAAATCCAGACCGTCCAGTTCATACGATATTAAATTAATTAAACATAACTGATATTCTGAATTCCAGACCCATCAGATAACAAATTATGAAATTAATAAAAAATAATGGCGATTCTGAATTCCAGACTCTCCTGATAAAAAAATATTGAATTAATTAAAAATAACGTCAATTCTGAATTCCAGACACTCCAGTAAACAAAATATTGAAAAAATAAACATAACTGCGATTCAGATATGCAGAAATTGCAGTTAATAAAATATTAAATTAATTTAAAATAACTGCTATTCTGAATTGCAGACCCTCCAGTAAATAAGATATTAAATGAATTAAAAATAGTTGCGATTCTGAATTCCGGATCCTACAGATAATAAAATATTAAAATAATTAAAATAACTGCGATTCTGAAGTCCAGACCCTCCAGTTAATACGATATTAAATTAATTAAAAATAACCGCGATTCTGCATTCCATACCCTCCAGATAAAAAAAATATTAAATTAATTAAAAATAACTGCGATTCTGAATTCCAGCCCCTCCAGATAATAAAATATTAAATTAATTAAAAATAACTGCGATTCTGAATTCCAGACTCTCCTGATAATAAAATATTAAATTAATTAAAAATAACTGCGATTCTGAATTCCAAACACTCCAGTAAACAAAATATTAAAATAAATAAAAATAACTGCGATTCAGATATGCAGTCATTCTAGTTAATAAAATATTAAATTAATTAAAAATAACTGAGATTCTGAATACCAGACACTCCAGTTAATAAAATATGAAATTTATTAAAAATAACTGCGATTCTGAATTCCAGACCCTCCAGTTAATACGATATTAAATTAATTAAAAATAACTGAGATTCTGAATTCCAGACCCTCCAGATAAAAAAAATATTAAATTAATTAAAAGTAACTGCAATTCTGACTTCCAGACACTCCAGCTAATAATTTATTAAATTAATTAAAAATAACTGCGATTCTGAACTGAAGAAATTCCAGATAATAACATATTAAATTATTTAAAATAACTGCGATTCTGAATACCAGACTCTCCAGATAATAAAAAATTAAATTAATTAAAAATAACTGCGATTCTGAAATCCAGACCATCCAGATAATAAAATATTAGATTAATTAAAAATAACTGCGATTCTGAATTCCAGACCCTCCAGATAATAAAATATGAAATTAGTTAAAAATAACAGCGATTCTGATTTCCAGACCCTCAAGTTAATAAGATATTAAATTTATTAAAAATAACTGTGATTCTGAATTCCAGACTCTCCAGTAAACAAAATATTAAAATAAATAAAAAAACTGTGATTCAGATATACAGACAATCCAGTTAATAAAATTTAAAATTAATAAAAAATAACTGCTATTCTGAATTCCAGACACTCCAGTTAAAAAAATATGAAATTAATTAAAAATAACTGCGATTCTGAATACCAGACACTTCAGCTAATAAAATACGAAATTAATTAAAAAAAACTGCGTTTCTGAATTCCAGACCCTCCAGTTCATACGATATTAAATTAATTAAAAATAACTTAGATTCTGAATTCGAGACCCTCCAGATAAAAAAATATTTAATTAATTTAAAATAACTGAGATTCTGAATTCCAGACCCTCCAGATAAAAAAATATTAAATTAATTAAAAATAACTGCGATTCTGAATTCCAGACTCTCCAGTTACGATATTAAATTAATTAAAAATAACTGCGATTCTGCATTCCAGATTCTCCAGATAATAAAATATTAAATTAGTTAAAAAGAACTGCGATTCTGAATTCCACACACTCCAGTAAACAAACTATTAAAATAAATAAAAATAACTTCGATTCAGATATGAAGACATTCCAGTTAATAAGATATTAAATTAATTAAAAATAACTGCGATTCTGAATTCCAGACCCTCCAATTAATAAAATATTATATTAATCAAAAATAACTGCGATTCTGAATACAAGACACTCCAGTTAATAAAATATGAAATTAATTAAAAATAACTGCGATTCTGAAGTCACGACCCTCCAGTTAATAAGATATTAAATGAATTAAAAATAACCGCGGTTCTGCATTCCATACCCTCCAGATAATAACATTTTAAGTTAGTTAAAAATAACTACGATTCTGAATTCCAGACCCTCCAGCTAATAAAATATTAAATTAATTAAAAATAACTGCGATTCTGAATTCCAGACCCTTCAGATAATAAAATATTAAACAACCCTCCAGTAAACAAAATATTAAAATAAATAAAAAAAAGCTGTGATTCAGATATGCAGACCCTCCAGTTAATAATATATTAAATTAATTTAAAAAAACTGCGATTCTGAATTCCAGACACTCCAGTTAAAAAAATATGAAATTGATTAAAAATAACTGCGATTCTGAATACCAGACACTTCAGCTAATAAAATACGAAATTAATTAAAAATAACTGCGTTTCTGAATTCCAGACCCCCCAGTTCATACGATATTAAATTAATTAAAAATAACTGAGATTCTGAATTCGAGAGCCTCCAGATAAAAAAATATTTAATTAATTAAAAATAACTGAGATTCTGAATTCCAGACCCTCCAGATAAAAAAATATTAAATTTATTAAAAATAACTGCGATTCTGAATTCCAGACTCTCCAGTTAAGATATTAAATTAATTAAAAATAACTGCGATTCTGCATTCCAGATTCTCCAGATAATAAAATATTAAATTAATTTAAAAAAACTGCGATCCTGAATTCCAGACTCTCCTTATAATAAAATATTAAATAAATTAAAAATAACTGCGATTCTGAATTCCAGACACTCCAGTAAACAAACTATTAAAATAAACAAAAATAACTTCGATTCAGATATGAAGACATTCCAGTTAATAAGATATTAAATTAATTAAAAAAAACTGCGATCCTGAATTCCAGACTCTCCTTATAATAAAATATTATATTAATCAAAAATAACTGCGATTCTGAATACAAGACACTCCAGTTAATAAAATATGAAATTAATTAAAAATAACTGCGATTCTGAAGTCCAGACCCTCCAGTTAATAAGATATTAAATTAATTAAAAATAACCGCGATTCTGCATTCCATACCCTCCAGATAATAACATTTTAAGTTAGTTAAAAATAACTGCGATTCTGAATTCCAGACCCTCCAGCTAATAAAATATTAAATTAATTAAAAATAACTGCGATTCTGAATTCCAGACCCTTCAGATAATAAAATATTAAACAACCCTCCAGTAAACAAAATATTAAAATAAATAAAAAAAGCTGTGATTCAGATATGCAGACCCTCCAGTTAATAATATATTAAATTAATTTAAAAAAACTGCGATTCTGAATTCCAGACACTCCAGTTAATAAAATATGAAATTAATTAAAAATAACTGCGATTCCGAATACCAGACACTTCAGCTAATAAAATATGAAATTAATTAAAAATTACTGCGATTCTGAATTCCAGACCCTCCAGATAATAAAATATTAAAATAGTTAAAAATAACTGCTATTCTGAATTCCAGACCCTCCAGTTAATAAGATATTAAATGAATTAAAAATAGTTGCGATTCTGAATTCCGGATCCTACAGATAACAAAATATTAAATTATTTAAAATAACTGCGATTCTGAATACCAGACTCTCCAGATAATAAAAAATTAAATTAATTAAAAATAACTGCGATTCTGAAATCCAGACCATCCAGATAATAAAATATTAGATTAATTAAAAATAACTGCGATTCTGATTTCCTCAAGTTAATAAGATATTAAATTTATTAAAAATAACTGTGATTCTGAATTCCAGACTCTCCAGTAAACAAAATATTAAAATAAATAAAAAAAACTGTGATTCAGATATACAGACAATCCAGTTAATAAAATTTAATATTAATAAAAAATAACTGCTATTCTGAATTCCAGACACTCCAGTTAAAAAAATATGAAATTAATTAAAAATAACTGCGATTCTGAATTCCATACTCTCCAGTTAAGATATTAAATTAATTAAAAATAACTGCGATTCTGCATTCCAGATTCTCCAGATAATAAAATATTAAATTAGTTAAAAAGAACTGCGATTCTGAATTCCAGACACTTCAGTTAATAAAATATTAAGTTAATAAAAAATAAATTCGGTTCTGAATTCCAGACCCTTCAGTTAATAAGATATTAAATTAGTTAAAAATATCTGCGATTCTAAATTCGAGACCCTCCAGTAATCAAAATATTAAAATAAATAAAAAAACTGTGATTCAGATATTCAGACCCTCCAGTTAATAATGTATTAAATTAATTAAAAATAACTGCGATTCTGAATTCCAGACACTCCAGTTAATAAAATATGAAATTAATTAAAAATAACTGCGATTCCGAATACCAGACACTTCAGCTAATAAAATATGAAATTAATTAAAAATTACTGCGATTCTGAATTCCAGACCCTCCAGTTAATAAAATATTAAGTTAATAAAAAATAAATTCGGTTCTGAATTCCAGACCCTCCAGATAATAAAATATGAAATTAATTAAAAATAACTGCTATTCTGAATTCCAGACCCTCCAGTTAATACGATATTAAATGAAATAAAAATAACCGCGATTCTGCATTCCATACCCTCCAGATAAAACAAAATATTAAATTAATTAAAAATAACTGCGATTCTGAATTCCAGACCCTCCAGATAATAAAATATTAAAATAGTTAAAAATAACTGCTATTCTGAATTCCAGACCCTCCAGTTAATAAGATATTAAATTAGTTAGAAATATCTGCGATTCTAAATTCGAGACCCTCCAGTAATCAAAATATTAAAATAAATAAAAAAACTGTGATTCAGATATGCAGACCCTCCAGTTAATAATGTATTAAATTAATTAAAAATAACTGCAATTCTGAATTCCAGACACTCCAGATAATAAAATATGAAATTAATTAAAAATAACTGCGATTCCGAATACCAGACACTTCAGCTAATAAAATATGAAATTAATTAAAAATTACTGCGATTCTGAATTCCAGACCCTCCAGTTAATAAGATATTAAATTAGTTAAAAATAACTGAGATTCTAAATTCGATTCCCTCCAGATAATAAAATATTAAATTAATTAAAAATAACTGCGATTCTGAATTCCAAACCCTTCAGCTAACAAAATATAAAATTAATAAAAAATAATGGCGATTCTGAATTCCAGACTCTCCTGATAAAAAAATATTAAATTAATTAAAAATAACGTCAATTCAGAATTCCAGTAAACAAAATATAAAAAAAAAAATTAATTAACTGCGATTCAGATATGCAGAAATTGTAGTTAATAAAATATTAAATTAATTTAAAATAACTGCTATTCTGAATGGCAGACCCTCCAGTTAATAAGATATTAAATGAATTAAAAATAGTTGCGATTCTGAATTCCGGATCCTGCAGATAACAAAATATTAAATTATTTAAAATAACTGCGATTCTGAATCCAGACTCTCCAGATAATAAAAAATTAAATTAATTAAAAATAACTACGATTCTGAATTCCAGACTCTCCAGTAAACAAAATATTAATATAAATAAAAAAAAACTGTGATTCAGATATACAGACAATCCAGTTAATAAAATTTAATATTAATAAAAAATAACTGCTATGCTGAATTCCAGACACTCCAGTTAAAAAAATATGAAATTAATTAAAAATAACTGCGATTCTGAATACCAGACACTTCAGCTAATAAAATACGAAATTAATTAAAAATAACTGCGTTTCTGAATTCCAGACCCTCCAGTTCATACGATATTAAATTAATTAAAAATAACTGAGATTCTGAATTCGAGACCCTCCAGATAAAAAAATATTTAATTAATTAAAAATAACTGAGATTCTGAATTCCAGACCCTCCAGATAAAAAAATATTAAATTAATTAAAAATAACTGCGATTCTGAATTCCATACTCTCCAGTTAAGATATTAAATTAATTAAAAATAACTGCGATTCTGCATTCCAGATTCTCCAGATAATAAAATATTAAATTAGTTAAAAAGAACTGCGATTCTGAATTCCAGACCCTCCAGATAATAAAATCTAAAATTAATTTAAAATAACTGCGATTCTGAATTCCAGACCCTCCAGATAATAAAATATTAAATTAATTTAAAAAAACTGCGATCCTGAATTCCAGACTCTCCTTATAATAAAATATTAAATAAATTAAAAATAACTGCGATTCTGAATTCCAGACACCCCAGTAAACAAACTATTAAAATAAATAAAAATAACTTCGATTCAGATATGAAGACATTATAGTTAATAAGATATTAAATTAATTAAAAATAACTGGGATTCTGAATTCCAGACCCTCCAATTAATAAAATATTATATTAATCAAAAATAACTGCGATTCTGAATACAAGACACTCCAGTTAATAAAATATGAAATTAATTAAAAATAACTGCGATTCTGAAGTCCAGACCCTCCAGTTAATAAGATATTAAATGAATTAAAAATAACCGCGATTCTGCATTCCATACCCTCCAGAAAATAACATTTTAAGTTAGTTAAAAATAACTGCGATTCTGAATTCCAGACCCTCCAGCTAATAACATATTAAACTAATTAAAAATAACTTCGATTCAGAATTCCAGACCCTTCAGATAATAAAATATTAAACAACCCTCCAGTAAACAAAATATTAAAAGAAATAAAAAAAAGCTGTGATTCAGATATGCAGACCCTCCAGTTAATAATATATTAAATTAATTAAAAATAACTGCGATTCTGAATTCGAGACCCTCCAGTAATCAAAATATTAAAATAAATAAAAAAAACTGTGATTCAGATATGCAGACCCTGCAGTTAATAATGTATTAAATTAATTAAAAATAACTGCGATTTTGAATTCCAGACACTCCAGTTAATAAAATATGAAATTAATTAAAAATAACTGCGATTCCGAATACCAGACACTTCAGCTAATAAAATACGAAATTAATTAAAAATAACTGCGATTTTGAATTCCAGACCCTCCAGTTAATAAAATATTAAGTTAATTAAAAATAAATTCGGTTCTGAATTCCAGACCCTCCAGATAATAAAATATTAAATTAATTAAAAATAACTGCTATTCTGAATTGCAGACCCTCCAGTAAATATTATATTAAATGAATTCAAAATAGTTGCGATTCAGAATTCCGGATCCTACAGATAATAAAATATTAAAGTAATTAAAATAACTGCGATTCTGAAGTCCAGACCCTCCAGTTAATAAAATATTAAGTTAGTAAAAAATAAATTTGGTTCTGAATTCCAGACCCTCCAGATAATAAAATATTAAATTAATTAAAAATAACTGCTATTCTGAATTCCAGACCCTCCAGTTAATACGATATTAAATTAATTAAAAATAACCGCGATTCTGCATTCCATACCCTCCAGATAAAAAAAAAATTAAATTAATTAAAAATAACTGCCATTTTGAATTCCAGACCTTCCAGATAATAAAATATTTAATTAATTAAAAATAACTGCGATTCTGAATTCCAGACCCTCCAAATAATAAAATATTAAATTAATTAAAAATAACTGCGATTCTGAATTCCAGACTCTCCTGATAATAAAATATTAAATTAATTAAAAATAACTGCGATTCTGAATTCCAGACACTCCAGTAAATAAAATATAAAAATAAATAAAAATAACTGCGATTCTGAATTCCAGACCCTCCAGTTAATACGATATTAAATTAATTAAAAATAACTGAGGTTCTGAATTCCAGACCCTCCAGATAAAAAAAATATTAAATTAGTTAAAAGTAACTACAATTCTGACTTCCAGACACTCCAGTTAATAATATATTAAATTAATTAAAAATAACTGCGATTCTGAACTGAAGACATTCCAGATAATAACATATTAAATTATTTAAAATAACTGCGATTCTGAATACCAGACTCTCCAGATAATAAAAAATTAAATTAATTAAAAATAACTGCGATTCTGAATTCCAGACCATCCAGATAATAAAATATTAGATTAATTAAAAATAACTGCGATTCTGAATTCCAGACACTCCAGTAAACAAAATATTAAAATAAATTTAAAAAACTGTGATTCAGATATACAGACAATCCAGTTAATAAAATTTTAAATTAATAAAAAATACCTGCGATTCTGAATTCCAGACACTACAGTTAAAAAAATATGAAATTATTTAAAAATAACTGCGATTCTGAATACCAGACCCTTCAGCTAATAAAATACGAAATTAATTAAAAATAACTGCGTTTCTGAAATTCAGACCGTCCAGTTCATACGATATTAAATTAATTATAATCTGAATTCCAGACCCTTCAGATAACAAATTATAAAATTAATAAAAAATTATGGCGATTCTGAATTCCAGACTCTCCTGATAAAAAAATATTAAATCATTTAAAAATAACGTCAATTCTGAATTCCAGACACTCCAGTAAACAAAATATTAAAAAAAATAAACATAACTGCGATTCAGATATGCAGAAATTGCAGTTAATAAAATATTAAATTAATTTAAAATAACTGCTATTCTGAATTGCAGACCCTCCAGTTAATAAGATATTAAATGAATTAAAAATAGTTGCGATTCTGAATTCCGGATCCTACATATAACAAAATATTAAAATAATTAAAATAACTGCGATTTTGAATTCCAGACCCTCCAGTTAATAAAATATTAAGTTAATTAAAAATAAATTCGGTTTTGAATTCCAGACCCTCCAGATAATAAAATATTAAATTAATTAAAAATAACTGCTATTCTGAATTGCAGACCCTCCAGTAAATATTATATTAAATGAATTCAAAATAGTTGCGATTCAGAATTCCGGATCCTACAGATAATAAAATATTAAAGTAATTAAAATAACTGCGATTCTGAAGTCCAGACCCTCCAGTTAATAAAATATTAAGTTAGTAAAAAATAAATTTGGTTCTGAATTCCAGACCCTCCAGATAATAAAATATTAAATTAATTAAAAATAACTGCTATTCTGAATTCCAGACCCTCCAGTTAATACGATATTAAATTAATTAAAAATAACCGCGATTCTGCATTCCATACCCTCCAGATAAAAAAAAAATTAAATTAATTAAAAATAACTGCCATTTTGAATTCCAGACCTTCCAGATAATAAAATATTTAATTAATTAAAAATAACTGCGATTCTGAATTCCAGACCCTCCAAATAATAAAATATTAAATTAATTAAAAATAACTGCGATTCTGAATTCCAGACTCTCCTGATAATAAAATAATAAATTAATTAAAAATAACTGCGATTCTGAATTCCAGACACTCCAGTAAACAAAATATAAAAATAAATAAAAATAACTGCGATTCTGAATTCCAGGCCCTCCAGTTAATACGATATTAAATTAATTAAAAATAACTGAGGTTCTGAATTCCAGACCCTCCAGATAAAAAAAATATTAAATTAGTTAAAAGTAACTGCAATTCTGACTTCCAGACACTCCAGTTAATAATATATTAAATTAATTAAAAATAACTGCGATTCTGAACTGAAGACATTCCAGATAATAACATATTAAATTATTTAAAATAACTGCGATTCTGAATACCAGACTCTCCAGATAATAAAAAATTAAATTAATTAAAAATAACTGCGATTCTGAATTCCAGACCATCCAGATAATAAAATATTAGATTAATTAAAAATAACTGCGATTCTGAATTCCAGACACTCCAGTAAACAAAATATTAAAATAAATTTAAAAAACTGTGATTCAGATATACAGACAATCCAGTTAATAAAATTTTAAATTAATAAAAAATACCTGCGATTCTGAATTCCAGACACTACAGTTAAAAAAATATGAAATTATTTAAAAATAACTGCGATTCTGAATACCAGACCCTTCAGCTAATAAAATACGAAATTAATTAAAAATAACTGCGTTTCTGAAATTCAGACCGTCCAGTTCATACGATATTAAATTAATTATAATCTGAATTCCAGACCCTTCAGATAACAAATTATAAAATTAATAAAAAATTATGGCGATTCTGAATTCCAGACTCTCCTGATAAAAAAATATTAAATCATTTAAAAATAACGTCAATTCTGAATTCCAGACACTCCAGTAAACAAAATATTAAAAAAAATAAACATAACTGCGATTCAGATATGCAGAAATTGCAGTTAATAAAATATTAAATTAATTTAAAATAACTGCTATTCTGAATTGCAGACCCTCCAGTTAATAAGATATTAAATGAATTAAAAATAGTTGCGATTCTGAATTCCGGATCCTACATATAACAAAATATTAAAATAATTAAAATAACTGCGATTCTTAATTCCAAACCCTCCAGTTAATACAATATTAAGTAAATTAAAAATAAATTCGGTTCTGAATTCCAGATCCTCCAGATAATAAAATATTAAATTAATTAAAAATAACTGCTATTCTGAATTGCAGACCCTCCAGTAAATAAGATATTAAATGAATTAAAAATAGTTGCGATTCTGAATTCCGGATCCTACAGATAATAAAATATTAAAATAATTAAAATAACTGCGATTCTGAAGTCCAGACCCACCAGTTAATAAAATATTAAGTTAGTAAAAAATAAATTCGGTTCTGAATTCCAGACCCTCCAGATAATAAAATATTAAATTAATTAAAAGTAACTGCTATTCTGAATTCCAGACCCTCCAGTTAATACGATATTAAATTAATAAAAAATAACCGCGATTCTGCATTCCACACCCTCCAATTAAAAAAAATATTAAATTAATTTAAAATAATTGCGATTCTGAATTCCAGATCCACCAAATAATAAAATATTTAATTAATTAAAAATAACTGCGATTCTGAATTCCAGACTCTCCTGATAATAAAATATTGAATTAATTAAAAATAACTGCGATTTTGAATTCCAGACACTCGAGTAAACAAAATATAAAAATAAATAAAAATAAATGCGATTCAGATATACAGACATTCTAGTTAACAAAATATTAAAAATAATTAAAAATGACTGAGATTCTGAATACCAGACACTCCAGTTAATAAAATATGAAATTAATTAAAAATAACTGCGATTCTGAATTCCAGACCCTCCAGTTAATACGACATTAAATTAATTAAAAATAACTAAGATTCTGAATTCCAGACCCTCCAGATAAAAAAAATATTAAATTAATTAAAAGTAACTGCATTCTGACTTCCAGACACTCCAGTTAATAATATATTAAATTAATTAAAAATAACTGCGATTCTGAACTGAAGACATTCCAGATAATAACATATTAAATTATTTAAAATAACTGCGATTCTGAATACCAGACTCTCCAGATAATAAAAAATTACATTTATTGAAAAATAACTGCGATTCTGAATTCCAGACCATCCAGATAATAAAATATTAGATTCATTAAAAATAACTGCGATTCTGAATTCCAGACACTCCAGTAAACAAAATATTAAAATAAATAAAAAAAAAACTGTGATTCAGATATACAGACAATCCAGTTAATAAAATTTAAAATTAATAAAAAATAACTTCGATTCTGAATTCCAGACACTCCAGTTAAAAAAATATGAAATTAAGTAAAAATAACTGCGATTCTGAATACCAGACACTTCAGCTAATAAAATACGAAATTAATTAAAAATAACTGCGTTTATGAATTCCAGACCCTCCAGTTCATACGGTATTAAATTAATTAAAAATAACGGAGATTCTGAAATCCAGACCCTCCAGATAAAAAAATATTAAATTAATTAAAAATAACTGAGATTCTGAATTCCAGACCCTCCAGATAAAAAAATATTAAATTAATTAAAAATAACTGCGATTATGAATTCCAGACTCTCCAGTTAATAAAATATTAAATTAATTAAAAATAACTGCGATTCTGCATTCCAGACTCTCCAGATAATAAAATATTAAATTAGTTAAAAATAACTGCGATTCTGAATTACAGACCCTACAGATAATAAAATATTAAATTAATTTAAAATAACTGCGATTCTGAATTCCAGACCCTCCAGATAATATAATATTAAATTAATTAAAAATAACTGCGATCCTAAATTCCAGACTCTCCTTATAATAAAATATTAAATAAATTAAAAATAACTGCGATTCTGAATTCCAGACACTCCAGTAAACAAAATATTAAAATAAATAAAAATAACTGCGATTCAGATATGCAGACATTCCAGTTAAAAAAATATTAAATTAATTAAAAATAACTGCGATTCTGAATTCCAGACCCTCCAATTAATAAAATAATAAATTAATCAAAAATAACTGCGATTCTGAATACAAGACACTCCAGTTAATAAAATATGAAATTAATTAAAAATAACTGCGATTCTGAATTCCAGACCCTCCAGTTAAAAAGATATGAAATGAATTAAAAATAACCGCGATTCTGCATTCCATACCCTCCAGATAATAAAATTTTAAGTTAGTTAAAAATAACTGCGATTCTGAATTCCAGACACTCCAGTTAATAAAATATGAAAT
Organism: Clusia tigrina; assembly: GCA_920105625.2. Taxonomy (NCBI): domain Eukaryota; kingdom Metazoa; phylum Arthropoda; class Insecta; order Diptera; family Clusiidae; genus Clusia; species Clusia tigrina. The sequence goes on along the minus strand of OV050030.1, from coordinate 120,475,265 downwards.
TAATTTAAAATAACTGATTTTCTGAATTGGAGACCCTCCAGTTAATAAGATATTAAATTAGTTAAAAATATCTGCGATTCTAAATTCGAGACCCTCCAGTAATCAAAATATTATAATAAATAAAAAAAACTGTTATTTAGATATGCAGACCCTCCAGTTAATAATGTATTAAATTAATTAAAAATAACTGCGATTCTGAATTCCAGACACACCAGTTAATAAAATATGAAATTAATTAAAAATAGCTGGGATTCCGAATACGAGACACTTCAGCTAATAAAATATGAAATTAATTAAAAATTACTGCGATTCTGAATTCCAGACCCTCCAGTTAATAAGATATTAAATTAGTTAAAAGAACTGCGATTCTAAATTCGATTCCCTCCAGATAATAAAATATTAAATTAATTAAAAATAACTGCGATTCTGAATTCAAGACCCTTCAGATAACAAAATATAAAATTAATAAAAAATATTGGCGATTCTGAATTCCAGACTCTCCTGATAAAAAAATATTAAATTAATTAAAAATAACTTCAATTCTGAATTCCAGACACTCCAGTAAACAAAATATAAAAAAAAATAAACATAACTGAGATTCAGATATGCAGAAATTGCAATTAATAGAATATTAAATTAATTTAAAATAACTGAGATTCTGAATACCAGACACTCCAGTTAATAAAATATGAAATTAATTTAAAATAACTGCTATTCTGAATTGCAGACCCTCCAGTTAATAAGATATAAAATGAATTCAAAATAGTTGCGGTTCTGAATTCCGGATCCTACAGATAACAAAATATTAAAATAATTAAAATAACTGCGATTCTGAATTCCAGACCCTCCAGTTAATAAAATATTAGGTTAACTGAAAATAAATTCGGTTCTGTCTTCCAGACCCTACAGATAATAAAATATTAAATTATTTAAAAATAACTGCTATTCTGAATTGCAGACACTCCAGTTAATAAGATATTAAATGAATTAAAAATAGTTGCGACTCTGATTTCCGGATCCTACAGATATTAAAATATTAAAATAATTAAAATAACTGCGATTCTGAATTCCAGACCCTCCAGTTAATAAAATATTAAGTTAATAAAAAATAAATTCCGTTCTGAAATACAGACCCTCCAGATAAAAAAAATATTAAATTAGTTTAAAATAACTGCGATTCTGAATTCCAGACCCTCCAGATAATAAAATATTAAATTAGTTAAAAATAACTGCGATTCTGAGTTCCAGACCCTCCAGTTAATAAGATATTAAATTAGTTAAAAGTATCTGCGATTCTAAATTCGAGACCCTCCAGTAATCAAAATATTAAAATAAATTAAAAAAACTTTGATTCAGATATGCAGACCCTCCAGTTAATAATGTATTAAATTCATTAAAAATAACTGCAATTCTGAATTCCAGACACTCCACCTAATAAAAATTTTAAATTAATAAAAAATAACTGCGATTCTGAATTCCAGACACTCCAGCTAATAAAATATGAGATTAATTAAAAATTACTGCGATTCTGAATTCCAGACCCTCCAGTTAATAAGATATTAAATTAGTTAAAAATAACTGCGATTCTAAATTCGATTCCCTCCAGATAATAAAATATTAAAATAATTAAAATAACTGCGATTCTGTATTCCAGACCCTCCAGTTAATAAAATATGAAATTAATTTAAAATAACTGATTTTCTGAATTGGAGACCCTCCAGTTAATAAGATATTAAATTAGTTAAAAATATCTGCGATTCTAAATTCGAGACCCTCCAGTAATCAAAATATTATAATAAATAAAAAAAACTGTTATTTAGATATGCAGACCCTCCAGTTAATAATGTATTAAATTAATTAAAAATAACTGCGATTCTGAATTCCAGACACACCAGTTAATAAAATATGAAATTAATTAAAAATAGCTGGGATTCCGAATACGAGACACTTCAGCTAATAAAATATGAAATTAATTAAAAATTACTGCGATTCTGAATTCCAGACCCTCCAGTTAATAAGATATTAAATTAGTTAAAAGAACTGCGATTCTAAATTCGATTCCCTCCAGATAATAAAATATTAAATTAATTAAAAATAACTGCGATTCTGAATTCAAGACCCTTCAGATAACAAAATATAAAATTAATAAAAAATAATGGCGATTCTGAATTCCAGACTCTCCTGATAAAAAAATATTAAATTAATTAAAAATAACTTCAATTCTGAATTCCAGACACTCCAGTAAACAAAATATAAAAAAAAATAAACATAACTGAGATTCAGATATGCAGAAATTGCAATTAATAGAATATTAAATTAATTTAAAATAACTGAGATTCTGAATACCAGACACTCCAGTTAATAAAATATGAAATTAATTTAAAATAACTGCTATTCTGAATTGCAGACCCTCCAGTTAATAAGATATAAAATGAATTCAAAATAGTTGCGGTTCTGAATTCCGGATCCTACAGATAACAAAATATTAAAATAATTAAAATAACTGCGATTCTGAATTCCAGACCCTCCAGTTAATAAAATATTAGGTTAACTGAAAATAAATTCGGTTCTGTCTTCCAGACCCTACAGATAATAAAATATTAAATTATTTAAAAATAACTGCTATTCTGAATTGCAGACACTCCAGTTAATAAGATATTAAATGAATTAAAAATAGTTGCGACTCTGATTTCCGGATCCTACAGATATTAAAATATTAAAATAATTAAAATAACTGCGATTCTGAATTCCAGACCCTCCAGTTAATAAAATATTAAGTTAATAAAAAATAAATTCGGTTCTGAATTCCAGACCCTCCAGATAAAAAAAATATTAAATTAGTTTAAAATAACTGCGATTCTGAATTCCAGACCCTCCAGATAATAAAATATTAAATTAGTTAAAAATAACTGCGATTCTGAGTTCCAGACCCTCCAGTTAATAAGATATTAAATTAGTTAAAAGTATCTGCGATTCTAAATTCGAGACCCTCCAGTAATCAAAATATTAAAATAAATTAAAAAAAACTTTGATTCAGATATGCAGACCCTCCAGTTAATAATGTATTAAATTCATTAAAAATAACTGCAATTCTGAATTCCAGACACTCCACCTAATAAAAATTTTAAATTAATAAAAAATAACTGCGATTCTGAATTCCAGACACTCCAGCTAATAAAATATGAGATTAATTAAAAATTACTGCGATTCTGAATTCCAGACCCTCCAGTTAATAAGATATTAAATTAGTTAAAAATAACTGCGATTCTAAATTCGATTCCCTCCAGATAATAAAATATTAAAATAATTAAAATAACTGCGATTCTGTATTCCAGACCCTCCAGTTAATAAAATATTAAGTTAGTAAAAAATAAATTCGGTTCTGAATTCCAGACCCTCCAGATAATAAAATATTAAATTAATTAAAAGTAACTGCTATTCTGAATTCCAGAGCCTCCAGTTAATACGATATTATATTAATTAAAAATAACCGCGATTCTGCATTCCATACCCTCCAGATAAAAAAAATATTAAATTAATTAAAAATAACTGTGATTCCGAATTCCAGACCCTCCAGATAATAAAATATTTAATTATTTCAAAAAAACTGCGATTCTGAATTCCAGACCCTCCAAATAATAAAATATTAGATTAATTAAAAATAACTGCGGTTCTAAATTCCAGGCTCTCCTGATAATAAAATATTAAATTAATTAAAAATAACTGCGATTCTGAATTCCAGACACTCCAGTAAACAAAATATTAAAATAAATAAAAATAACTGCGATTCAGATATGCAGACATTCTAGTTAATAAAATATTAAATTAATTAAAAATAACTGAGATTCTGAATACCAGACACTCCAGTTAATAAAATATGAAATTAATTAAAAATAACTGCCATTCTGAATTCCAGACCCTCCAGTTAATACGATATTAAATTAATTAAAAATAACTGAGATTCTGAATTCCAGACAAAAACTCTCCAGATACTGAGTCTGGAACTCAGAATTGCAGTTATTTTAAATAATTAAATATTTTATTATCTGGAGGGTTGGGAATTCAGAATCGCAGTTATTTTTATTTAATTTCATATATTATTAATTGGAGTGCCTAGAATTCAGAATCGCAGGTTTTCTAAAAAATATCATATTTTATTTTCTGGAGGGTCTGTAAATCAGAATCTTAGTTATTTTGAAATTTTTTAATATTTTATTATCTGGAGGGTCTGGAATTCAGAATCGCAGTTATTTTTAATTAATTTCATATTTTATTAATTGGAGTGCCTAGAATTCAGAATCGCAGTTATTCTAAATAATTTCATATTTTATTTTCTGGAGGGTCTGCAAATCAGAATCGTAGTTATTTTGAAATTTTTAATATTTTAATATCTGGAGGGTCTGGAATTAAGAACCGCAGTAATTTTTAATTAATTTAATATTTTATTAAATGGAGGTTCTTGTAATCAGAATCGCAGATATTTTTAATTAATTTAGTATTTTATTATCTTGAGGGTATTGAATTCAGAATCGCAGTTATTTTTAATTAATTTAATATCTTATTAACTGGAGTTTCTTTTATTCAGAATCGCAGTTATTTATAATTAATTTAGTATTTTATTATCTGGAGAGTCTGGAACTCAGAATCGCAGTTATTTTTAAATAATTTAATATTTTATAATCTGGGGGGTCTGCAAATCAGAATCGCAGTTATTTTTAATTAATTCCATATTTTATTAACTGGAGTGTCTGGTATTCAGAATCGCAGTTATTCTAAATAATTTCATATTTTATTTTCTGGAGGGTCTGCAAATCAGAATCGTAGCTGTTTTGAAATTTTTTAATATTTTATAATCTGGAGGGTCTGCAAATCAGAATCGCAGTTATTTTAAATTAATTTAATATCTTATTAACTGGAGTTTCTTGTATTCAGAATCGCTGTTATTTTTAATTAATTTAGTATTTTATTATCTGAAGTATCTGGAAATCTGAATTGCAGTTATTTGCTATTAATTAAATATCTTATTAACAGGAGGGTCTAGAATTCAGAATCGCAGTTATTTTTAATTAATTTAATATATTTTTAACTGGAGGTTCTGGAATTCAGGATCGCATTCATTTTTAAGAAATTTAATATTTTACTATCTGGAGATTTTGGAATTCAGAGTCGCAGTTAATTTTAATTAATTTAATATCTTATTAACAGGCGGGTCTGGAATACAGAATCGCAGTTATTTTTAATTAATTTAATATCTTATTAACAGGAGCGTTTGGAATTCAGAATCGCAGTTATTTTTAATCAATTTAATATTTTTTAGCTGGAGTCTCTGGTATTCAGAATCGTACTTATTTTGAATTAATTTAATATTTTATTATCTGGAAAGACTGGAATTCAAAATTGCAGTTATTTTAAATAATTTATTATTCTATAATCTGGAGGAGCTGGATTTCAGAATCGCAGTTATTTTTAATTAATTTTATATTTTGTTATCTGGAGGGTCTGGAAATTAGAATCGCAATTATTTTTTATTAATTTAATATATTTTTAACTGGAGTGTCTGGTATTCAGAATCGCAGTTATTTTTAATTGATTTAATATTTTATTATGTGGTGGGCGTTGAATTTTGTATTTTATTAGCAGGCAGTTCTGGAATTCAGAGTCGCAGTTAATTTTAATTAATTTAATATCTTATTAACTGGAGGGTGTGGAATTCAGAATCGCAGTTATTTTTAATTAATTTAATATTTTATTATCTGGAAGGTCTGGAATTCAGAATCTCAGTTATTTTTAACTAATTTAAAATTTTATTATCTGGAGGGTATGGAATGCAGAATCGCGGTAATTTTTAATTCATTTAATATCTTAATAACTGGAGGGTCTGGGATTCAGAATCGCAGTTATTTATAAATAATTTCATATTTTATTAACTGCAGTGTCTTGTATTCAGAATCGCAAGTATTTTTAATTAATTTTCTATTTTATTAACTGGAGTGTCTGGTATTTAGAATCGCAGTTATTTTTTATTAATTTAATATTTTATTATCTGGAGGGTCTGGAATTTAGAATCACAATTATTTTTTATTAATTTAATATATTTTTAACTGGAGTGTCTGGTATTCAGAATCACAGTTATTTTTAATTGATTTAATATTTTATTATCTGGTGGGTGTTGAATTCAAAATCGCAGTTATTTTTAATTAATTTAATATTTTATTGTCTGGAATGTCTTGAATTCAGAATCGCAGTTATTTTAAATTAATTAAATACCCTATTAACTAGAGAGTCTGGAATTCAGAATCGCAGTTTTTTTTAAAGAATTAAATTTTTTATAATCTGGAGGGTCTGCAAATCAGAATCGCGGTTATTTTTAATTAATTTCATATTTTATTAACTGGAGTGTCTGGTATTCAGAATCGCTGTTATTTTTAATTAATTTAGTATTTTATTATCTGAAGTATCTGGAAATCTGAATTGCAGTTATTTGTTATTAATTTAATATCTTATTAACAGGAGGGTCTGGAATTCAGAATCGCAGTTATTTTTAATTAATTTAATATATTTTTAACTGGAGGTTCTGGAATTCAGGATCGCATTCATTTTTAAGAAATTTAATATTTTACTATCTGGAGATTTTGGAATTCAGAGTCGCAGTTAATTTTAATTAATTTAATATCTTATTAACAGGCGGGTCTGGAATACAGAAACGCAGTTATTTTTAATTAATTTAATATCTTATTAACTGGAGGGTCTGGAATTCAGAATCGCAGTTATTTTTAATCAATTTAATATTTTTTAGCTGGAGTCTCTGGTATTCAGAATCACAGTTATTTTTAATTGATTTAATATTTTATTATCTGGTGGGTGTTGAATTCAAAATCGCAGTTATTTTTAATAAATTTAATATTTTATTGTCTGGAGTATCTTGTATTCAGAATCGCAGTTATTCTTAATAATTAAATATGTTATTATCTGGAGGGTCTGGAATTCAGAATCACAGTTATTTTTAATTAATTTCATATTTTATTAATTTTAGTGTATAGAATTCAGAATCGCAGTTATTCTAAATAATTTCATATTTTATTTTCTGGAGGGACTGCAAATCAGAATCGTAGTTTTTTCAAATTTTTAAATATTTTATTATCTGGAGGGTCTGGAATTAAGAACCGCAGTAATTTTTAATTAATTTAATATTTTATTAACTGGAGATTCTGGAATTCAGAATCGCAGTTATTTTTAATAAATTTAATCTTTTATTATCTGGAGGTTCTGGAATTCAGAATCGCAGTTATTTTTAATTAATTTAGTATTTTATTAGCAGGCAATTCTGGAATTCAGAATTGCAGTTATTTTTAATTAATTTAATATATTAACTGGAGTTTCTGGTATTCAGAATCGCGATTTTTTTAAAATAATTTAATATTTAATTATCTGGAGGGTCTTGAATTCAGAATCGCAGTTGTTTTTAGCTAATTTAATATCATATTACTGGAGGATCTGGAATTCAGAATCGCAGTTATTTTTAATCAATTTAATATTTTTTAACTGGAGTCTCTGGTATTCAGAATCGTACTTATTTTTAATTAATTTAATATTTTATTATCTGGAGAGTCTGGAATTCAGAATTTCGGTTATTTTAAATAATTTATTATTTTATTATCTGAAGGATCTGGAATTCAGAATCGCAGTTATTTTTAACTAATTTAATATCTTATTAACTGTAGTTTCTGGTATTCAGAATCGCAGTTATTTTTAATTAATGTAATATTTTATTATCTGGAGTCTCTGTTGTTCAGAATCGCACTTATTTTTAATTAATTTAATATTTTATCATCTGGAGAGGCTGGAACTCAGAATTGCAGTTATTTTAAATAATTTAATATTTTATTATCTGGAGGGTCTGGAATTCAGAATCGCAGTTAATTGTAAATAATTTCATATTTTATTAATTGGAGTGTCTAGAGCAGTTATTCTAAATAATTTCATATTTTATTTTCTGGAGGGTCTGCAAATCAGAATCGTATTTATTATGAAATCTTTTAATATTTTATTATCTGGAGGGTCTGGAATTAAGAACCGCAGTAATTTTTAATTAATTTAATATCTTATTAACTGGAGTTTCTTTTATTCAGAATCGCAGTTATTTTTAATTAATTTAGTATTTTATTATCTAGAGTGTCTGGAAATCTGAATTGCAGTTATTTTTAATTAATTTAATATCTTATTAACAGGTGTGTCTGGAATTCAGAATCGCAGTTATCTTTAATTAATTTTATATATTATTATCTGGAAGTTCTGGAATTCAGAATCGCAGTTATTTTTAATTAATTTCATATTTTATTAATTGGAGTGTCTAGAATTCAGAATCGCAGTTATTCTAAATAATTTCATATATTATTTTCTGGAGGGTCTGCAAATCAGAAACGTAGTTATTGTGAAATTTTTGATATATTTTATTATCTGGAGGGTCTGAAATTAAGAACCGCAGTAATTTTTAATTAAACTAATATCTTATTAACGGGAGAGTCTGGAACTCAGAATCGCAGTTATTTTTAAATAATTTTATATTTTATAATCTGGGGGGGTCTGCAAATCAGAATCGCAGCTATTTTTAATTAATTTCATATTTTATTAACTGGAGTGTCTGGAATTCAGAATCGTACTTATTTTTAAATTATTTAATATTTTACTATCTGGAAAGACTGGAATTCAAAATTGCAGTTATTTTAAATAATTTATTATTCTCTAATCTGGAGGAGCTGGATTTCAGAATCGCAGTTATTTTTAATTAATTTTATGTTTTATTATCTGGAGGGTCTTTAATTTAGAATCACAATTATTTTTTATTAACTTAATATATTTTTAACTGGAGTGTCTGGTATTCAGAATCGCAGTTATTTTTAATTGATTTAATATTTTATTATGTGGTGGGTGTTGAATTTTGTATTTTATTAGCAGGCAGTTCTGGAATTCAGAATCGCAGTTATTTTTAATTAATTTAATATCTTATTAACTGGAGGTTGTGGAATTCAGAATCGCAGATATTTTTAATTAATTTAATATTTTATTATCTGGAAGGTCTGGAATTCAGAATCTCAGTTATTTTTAACTAATTTAAAATTTTATTATCTGGAAGGTATGGAATGCAGAATCGCGGTTATTTTTAATTCATTTAATATCTTATTAACTGGAGGGTCTGGGATTCAGAATCGCAGTTATTTATAATTAATTTCATATTTTATTAACTGCAGTGTCTTGTATTCAGAATCGCAAGTATTTTTAATTAATTTTATATTTTATTAACTGGAGTGTCTGGTACGTAACATCGCAGTTATTTTTTATTAATTTAATATTTTATTATCTGGAGGGTCTGGAATTTAGAATCACAATTATTTTTTATTAATTTAATATATTTTTAACTGGAGTGTCTGGTATTCAGAATCACAGTTATTTTTAATTGATTTAATATTTTATTATCTGGTGGGTGTTGAATTCAAAATCGCAGTTATTTTTAAATAATTTAATATTTTATTGTCTGGAATGTCTTGAATTTAGAATCGCAGTTATTTTAAATTAATTAAATTAATTAACTAGAGAGTCTGGAATTCAGAATCGCACTTTTTTTAAAGAATTAATTTTTTTTTATAATCTGGAGGGTCTGCAAATCAGAATCGCGGTTATTTTTAATTAATTTAATATTTTATTAACTGGAGTGTCTGGTATTCAGAATCGCAGTTATTCTAAATAATTAAATATGTTATTATCTGGAGGGTCTGGAATTCAGAATCGCAGCTATTTTTAATTAATTTCATATTTTATTAATTGGAGTGTATAGAATTCAGAATCGCAGTTATTCTAAATAATTTCATATTTTATTTTCTGGAGGGTCTGCAAATCAGAATCGTAGTTTTTTTGAAATTTTTTAATATTTTATTATCTGGAGGGTGTGGAATTAAGAACCGCAGTAATTTTTAATTAATTTAATATCTTATTAACTGGAGGTTCTGGAATTCAGAATCGCAGTTATTTTTAATAAATTTAATCTTTTATTATCTTGAGGTTCTGGAATTCAGAATCGCAGTTATTTTTAATTAATTTAATATTTTATTAACTGGAGTTTCTGGTATTCAGAATCGCAATCTTTTTAAAATAATTTAATATTTAATTATCTGGAGGGTCTTGAATTCAGAATCGCAGTTGTTTTTAGTTAATTTAATATCATATTACTGGAGGTTCTGGAATTCAGAATCGCAGTTATTTTTAATCAATTTAATATTTTTTAACTAGAGTCTCTGGTATTCAGAATCGTACTTATTTTTAATTAATTTAATATTTTATTATCTGGAGAGTCTGGAATTCAGAATTTCAGTTATTTTAAATAATTTATTATTTTATTATCTGGAGGATCTGGAATACAGAATCGCAGTTATTTGTAATTAATTTAATATCTTATTAACTGTAGTTTCTGGTATTCAGAATCGCAGTTATTTTTAATTAATGTAATATTTTATTATCTGGAGTCTCTGTTCTTCAGAATCGCACTTATTTTTAATTAATTTAATATTTTATTATCTGGAGAGGCTGGAACTCAGAATTGCAGTTATTTTAAATAATTTAAAATCTTATTATCTGCAGGGTCTGGAATTCAGAATCGCAGTTAATTGTAATTAATTTCATATTTTATTAATTGGAGTGTCTAGAATTCAGAATCGCAGTTATTCTAAATAATTTAATATATTATTTCCTGGAGGGTCTGCAAATCAGAATCGTAGTCATTGTGAAATTTTTTAATATTTTATTATCTGGAGGGTCTGAAATTAAGAACCGCAGTAATTTTTAATTAATTTAATATCTTATTAACTGGAGTTTCTGGTATTCAGAATCGCAGTTATTTTTAATTAATTTAGTATTTTATTATCTAGAGTGTCTGGAAATCTGAATTGCAGTTATTTTTAATTAATTTAATATCTTATTAACAGGTGGGTCTGGAATTCAGAATCGCAGTTATTTTAAATTAATTTTATATATTATTAACTGGAGGTTCTGGAATTCAGAATCGCAGTTATTTTTAATAAATTTAATATTTTATTATCTGTAGGTTCTGGAATTCAGAATCCAGTTATTTTTAATTAGTTTAATATCTTATTATCTGGAGGGTCTGGAATTCAGAATCGCACTTATTTTTAATTAATTTAATATTTTTTAACTGAAGTCTCTGGTATTCAGAATCGCACTTATTTTTAATTAATTTCATATTTTATTATCTGGAGAGTCTGGAATTCAGAATCGCAGTTATTTTAAATAATTTAATATTCTATTATATAGAGGATCTGGAATTCAGAATCGAAGTTATTTTTAATTAATTTTATATTTTATTAACTGGAGTGTCTTGTATTCAGAATCGCAGTTATTTTAAATAATTTAATATTTTCTTATCTAGATGATCTGGAATTCAGAATCGCAGTTATTTTTAATTATTTTTATATTTTATTAACTGGAGTGTCTGGTATTCAGAATCGCAGTTATTTTAAATAATTTAATATTTTCTTATCTGGATGGTCTGGTATTCAGAATCGCAAATTTTTTTAAATAATTTAATATTTTATTATCTGGTGGGTCTTGAATTGAGAATCGCAGTTGTTTTTAATTAATTTAATATCTTATTGCTGGAGGTTCTGGAATTCAGATTCGCAGTTACTTTTAATCAATTTAATTTTTTTTAACTGGAGTCTCTGGTATTCAGAATCGTACTTATTTTAAATTATTTTAATATGTTATTATCTGGAGAGTCTGGAATTCAGAATTGCAGTTATTTTAAATAATTTATTATTTTATTATCTGGTGGATCTGGAATTCAGAATCGCAGTTATTTTTAATTAATTTAATATATTATTTACTGTAGTGTCTGGTATTCAGAATCGCAGTTATTTTTAATTGATGTAATATTTTATTATCTGGAGTCTCTTTTATCCTGAATCGCACTTATTTTTAATTAATTTAAGATTTTAGTATCTGGAGAGTCTGGAACTCAGAATTGCAGTTATTTTAAATAATTAAATATTTTATTATCTGGAGAGTTTGGAATTCAGAATCGCAGTTATTTTTATTTAATTTCATATATTATTAATTGGAGTTCCTAGAATTCAGAATCGCAGTTATTCTAAATAATTTCATATTTTATTTTCTGGAGGGTCTGCAAATCAGAATCGTAGTTATTTTGAAATTTTTAATATTTTAATATCTGGAGGGTCTGGAATTAAGAACCGCAGTAATTTTTAATTAATTTAATATTTTAATAACTGGAGGTTCTTGTATTCAGAATCGCAGATATTTTTAATTAATTTCGTTTTTATTATCTTGAGGGTATTGAATTCAGAATCGCAGTTATTTTTAATTAATTTAATATCTTATTAACTGGAGTTTCTGGTATTCAGAATCGCAGTTATTTATAATTAATTTAGTATTTTATTATCTGGAGAGTCTGGAACTCAGAATTGGAGTTATTTTTAAATAATTTAATATTTTATAATCTGGGGGGTCTGCAAATCAGAGTCGCAGTTATTTTTAATTAATTTCATATTTTATTAACTGGAGTGTCTGGTATTCAGAATCGCAGTTATTCTAAATAATTTCATATTTTATTTTCTGGAGGGTCTGCAAATCAGAATCGTAGCTGTTTTGAAATTTTTTAATATTTTATAATCTGGAGGGTCTGCAAATCAGAATCGCAGTTATTTTTAATTAATTTAATATCTTATTAACTGGAGTTTCTTGTATTCAGAATCGCAGTTATTTTTAATTAATTTAGTATTTTATTAGCAGGCAGTTCTGGAATTCAGAATCGCAGTTATTTTTAATTAATTTAATATCGTATTAACTGGAGTGTCTGGAATTCAGAATCGTACTTATTTTTAAATTATTTAATATTTTACTATCTGAAAAGACTGGAATTCAAAATTGCAGTTATTTTAAATAATTTATTATTCTATAATCTGGAGGAGCTGGATTTCAGAATCGCAGTTATTTTTAATTAATTTTATGTTTTATTATCTGGAGGGTCTTTAATTTAGAATCGCAATTATTTTTTATTAATTTAATATATTTTTAACTGGAGTGTCTGGTATTCAGAATCGCAGTTATTTTTAATTGATTTAGTATTTTATTATCTGGAGTATCTGGGAATCTGAATTGCAGTTGTTTGTTATTAATTTAATATCTTATTAACAGGACTGTCTGGAATTCAGAATCGCAGTTATTTTTAATTAATTTAATATATGATTAGCTGGAGCTTCTGGAATTCAGGATCGCATTCATTTTTAAGAAATTTAATATTTTACTATCTGGAGATTTTGGAATTAAGAATCGCAGTTAATTTTAATTAATTTAATATCTTATTAACAGGCGGGTCTGGAATACAGAATCGCAGTTATTTTTAATTAATTTAATATCTTATTAACTGGAGGGTCTGGAATTCAGAATCGCAGTTATTTTTAATCAATTTAATATTTTTTAGCTGGAGTCTCTGGTATTCAGAATCGTACTTATTTTTAATTAATTTAATATTTTACTATCTGGAAAGACTGGAATTCAAAATTGCAGTTATTTTAAATAATTTATTATTCTATAATCTGGAGGAGCTGGATTTCAGAATCGCAGTTATTTTTTATTATCTGGAGGGTCTGGAATTTAGAATCGCAATTATTTTTTATTAATTTAATATATTTTTAACTGGAGTGTCTGGTATTCAGAATCACAGTTATTTTTAATTGATATAATATTTTATTATCTGGTGGGTGTTGAATTCAAAATCGCAGTTATTTTTAATTAATTTAATATTTTATTGTCTGGAATGTCTTGAATTCAGAATCGCAGTTATTTTAAATTAATTAAATACCCTATTAACTAGAGAGTCTGGAATTCAGAATCGCAGTTTTTTTTAAAGAATTAAATTTTTTATAATCTGGAGGGTCTGCAAATCAGAATCGCGGTTATTTTTAATTAATTTCATATTTTATTAACTGGAGTGTCTGGTATTCAGAATCGCAGTTATTCTTAATAATTAAATATGTTATTATCTGGAGAGTCTGGAATTCAGAATCGCAGTTATTTTTAATTAATTTCATATTTTATTAACTGGAGTGTCTGGTATTCAGAATCGCAGTTATTCTAAATAATTTCATATTTTATTTTCTGGAGGGTCTGCAAATCAGAATCGTAGCTGTTTTGAAATGTTTTAATATTTTATAATCTGGAGGGTCTGCAAATCAGAATCGCAGTTATTTTAAATTAATTTAATATCTTATTAACTGGAGTTTCTTGTATTCAGAATCGCTGTTATTTTTAATTAATTTAGTATTTTATTATCTGAAGTATCTGGAAATCTGAATTGCAGTTATTTGTTATTAATTTAATATCTTATTAACAGGAGGGTCTGGAATTCAGAATCGCAGTTATTTTTAATTAATTTAATATATTTTTAACTGGAGGTTCTGGAATTCAGGATCGCATTCATTTTTAAGAAATTTAATATTTTACTATCTGGAGATTTTGGAATTCAGAGTCGCAGTTAATTTTAATTAATTTAATATCTTATTAACAGGCGGGTCTGGAATACAGAAACGCAGTTATTTTTAATTAATTTAATATCTTATTAACTGGAGGGTCTGGAATTCAGAATCGCAGGTATTTTTAATCAATTTAATATTTTTTAGCTGGAGTCTCTGGTATTCAGAATCGTACTTATTTTGAATTAATTTAATATTTTATTATCTGGAAAGACTGGAATTCAAAATTACAGTTATTTTAAATAATTTATTATTCTATAATCTGGAGGAGCTGGATTTCAGAATCGCAGTTATTTTTAATTAATTTTATATTTTGTTATCTGGAGGGTCTGGAATTTAGAATCGCAATTATTTTTTATTAATTTAATATATTTTTAACTGGAGTGTCTGGTATTCAGAATCACAGTTATTTTTAATTGATTTAATATTTTATTATCTGGTGGGAGTTGAATTCAAAATCGCAGTTATTTTTAATAAATTTATTATTTTATTGTCTGGAGTGTCTTGTATTCAGAATCGCAGTTATTCTTAATAATTAAATATGTTATTATCTGGAGGGTCTGGAATTCAGAATCACAGTTATTTTTAATTAATTTCATATTTTATTAATTTTAGTGTATAGAATTCAGAATCGCAGTTATTCTAAATAATTTCATATTTTATTTTCTGGAGGGTCTGCAAATCAGAATCGTAGTTTTTTTCAAATTTTTAAATATTTTATTATCTGGAGGGTCTGGAATTAAGAACCGCAGGAATTTTTAATTAATTTAATATCTTATTAACTGGAGATTCTGGAATTCAGAATCGCAGTTATTTTTATAAATTTAATCTTTTATTATCTGGAGGTTTTAGAATTCAGAATCGCAGTTATTTTTAATTAATTTAGTATTTTATTAGCAGGCAGTTCTGGAATTCAGAATTGCAGTTATTTTTAATTAATTTAATATATTATTAACTGGAGTTTCTGGTATTCAGAATCGCAATTTTTTTAAAATAATTTAATATTTAATTATCTGGAGGGTCTTGAATTCAGAATCGCAGTTGTTTTTAGCTAATTTAATATCATATTACTGGAGGATCTGGAATTCAGAATCGCAGTTATTTTTAATCAATTTAATATTTTTTAACTGGAGTCTCTGGTATTCAGAATCGTACTTATTTTTAATTAATTTAATATTTTATTATCTGGAGAGTCTGGAATTCAGAATTTCGGTTATTTTAAATAATTTATTATTTTATTATCTGAAGGATCTGGAATTCAGAATCGCAGTTATTTTTAACTAATTTAATATCTTATTAACTGTAGTTTCTGGTATTCAGAATCGCAGTTATTTTTAATTAATGTAATATTTTATTATCTGGAGTCTCTGTTGTTCAGAATCGCACTTATTTTTAATTAATTTAATATTTTATTATCTGGAGAGGCTGGAACTCAGAATTGCAGTTATTTTAAATAATTTAATATTTTATTATCTGGAGGGTCTGGAATTCAGAATCGCAGTTAATTGTAAATAATTTCATATTTTATTAATTGGAGTGTCTAGAGCAGTTATTCTGAATAATTTCATATTTTATTTTCTGGAGGGTCTGCAAATCAGAATCGTATTTATTATGAAATTTTTTAATATTTTATTATCTGGAGGGTCTGGAATTAAGAACCGCAGTAATTTTTAATTAATTTAATATCTTATTAACTGGAGTTTCTGGTATTCAGAATCGCAGTTATTTTTAATTAATTTAGTATTTTATTATCTAGAGTGTCTGGAAATCTGAATTGCAGTTATTTTTAATTAATTTAATATCTTATTAACAGGTGTGTCTGGAATTCAGAATCGCAGTTATCTTTAATTAATTTTATATATTATTAACTGGAGGTTCTGGAATACAGAATCGCAGTTATTTTTAATAAATTTAATATTTTATTATCTGGAAGTTCTGGAATTCAGAATCGCAGTTATTTTTAATTAATTTCATATTTTATTAATTGGAGTGTCTAGAATTCAGAATCGCAGTTATTCTAAATAATTTCATATATTATTTTCTGAAGGGTCTGCAAATCAGAAACGTAGTTATTGTGAAATTTTTGAAATATTTTATTATCTGGAGGGTCTGAAATTAAGAACCGCAGTAATTTTTAATTAAACTAATATCTTATTAACTGGAGGGTATGGGATTCAGAATCGCAGTTATTTATAATTAACTTCATATTTTATTAACTGCAGTGTCTTGTATTCAGAATCGCAAGTATTTTTAATTAATTTTATTTTTTATTAACTGGAGTGTCTGGTATTTAGAATCGCAGTTATTTTTGATTGTTTTAATATTTTATTATCTGGAGGGTCTGGAATTTAGAATCACAATTTTTTTTTTATTAATTTAATATATTTTTATCTGGAGTGTCTGGTATTCAGAATCACAGTTATTTTTAATTGATTTAATATTTTATTGTCTGGAATGTCTTGAATTCAGAATCGCAGTTATTTTAAATTAATTAAATACCCTATTAACTAGAGAGTCTGGAATTCAGAATCGCAGTTTTTTTAAAGAATAAAATTTTTTTATAATCTGGAGGGTCTGCAAATCAGAATCGCGGTTATTTTTAATTAATTTCATATTTTATTAACTGGAGTGTCTGGTATTCAGAATCGCAGTTATTCTAAATAATTAAATATGTTATTATCTGGAGAGTCTGCAATTCAGAATCGCAGTTATTTTTAATTAATTTCATATTTTATTAATTGGAGTGTATAGAATTCAGAATCGCTGTTATTCTAAATAATTTCATATTTTATTTTCTGGAGGGTCTGGAAATCAGAATCGTAGTTTTTTTGAAATTTTTAATATTTTATTATCTGGAGGGTCTGGAATTAAGAACCGCAGTAATTTTTAATTAATTTAATATCTTATTAACTGGAGGTTCTGGAATTCCGAATCGTAGTTATTTTTAATAAATTTAATCTTTTATTATCTGGAGGTTCTGGAATTCAGAATCGCAGTTATTTTTAATTAATTTAGTATTTTATTAGCAGGCAGTTCTCCAATTCAGAATCGCAGTTATTTTTAATTAATTTAATATCTTATTAACTGGAGTTTCTGGTATTCAGAATCGCAATTTTTTTAAAATAATTTAATATTTAATTATCTGCAGGGTCTTGAATTCAGAATCGCAGTTGTTTTTAGTTAATTTAATATCATATTACTGGAGGTTCTGGAATTCAAAATCGCACTTATTTTTAATCAATTTAATATTTTTTAACTGAAGTCTCTGGTATTCAGAATCGCACTTATTTTTAATTAATTTCATATTTTATTATCTGGAGAGTCTGGAATTCAGAATCGCAGTTATTTTAAATAATTTAATATTATATTATCTAGAGGATCTGGAATTCAGAATCGAAGTTATTTTTAATTAATTTTATATTTTATTAACTGGAGTGTCTGGTATTCAGAATCGCAGTTATTTTTAATTGATTTAATATTTTATTATCTGGTGGGTGTTGAATTCAAAATCGCAGTTATTTTTCATTAATTTAATATTTTATTGTCTGGAATGTCTTGAATTCAGAATCGCAGTTATTTTAAATTAATTAAATACCCTATTAACTAGAAAGTCTGGAATTCAGAATCGCAGTTTTTTTAAAGAATTAAATTTTTTATAATCTGGAGGGTCTGCAAATCAGAATCGCGGTTATTTTTAATTAATTTCATATTTTATTAACTGGAGTGTCTGGTATTCAGAATCGCAGTTATTCTAAATAATTAAATATGTTATTATCTGGAGGGTCTGGAATTCAGAATCGCAGTTATGTTTAATTAATTTCATATTTTATTAATTGGAGTATAGAGAATTCAGAATCGCAGTTATTCTAAATAATTTCATATTTCATTTTCTGGAGGGTCTGCAAATCAGAATCGTAGTTATTATGAAATTTTTTAATATTTTATTATCTGGAGGGTCTGGAATTAAGAACCGCAGTATTTTTTAATTAATTTAATATCTTATTAACTGGAGTTTCTGGTATTCAGAATCGCAGTTATTTTTAATTAATTTAGTATTTTATTATCTAGAGTGTCTGGAAATCTGAATTGCAGTTATTTTTAATTAGTTTAATATCTTATTAACAGGAGGGTCTGGAATTCTGAACCGCAGTTATTTTAAATTAATTTTATATATTATTAACTGGAGGTTCTGGAATTCAGAATCGCAGTTATTTTTAATAATGTTAATATTTTATTATCTGTAGGTTCTGGAATTCAGAATCCAGTTATTTTTAATTAGTTTAATATCTTATTAACTGGAGGGTCTGGAATTCAGGATTGCACTTATTTTTAATCAATTTAATATTTTTTAACTGAAGTCTCTGGTATTCAGAATCGCACTTATTTTTAATTAATTTCATGTTTTATTATCTGGAGAGTCTGGAATTCAGAATCGCAGTTATTATAAATAATTTAATATTCTATTATCTAGAGGATCTGGAATTCAGAATCGAAGTTATTTTTAATTAATTTTATAATTTATTAACTGGTGTGTCTGGTATTCAGAATCGCAGTTATTTTAAATAATTTAATATTTTCTTATCTAGAGGATCTGGAATTCAGAATCGAAGTTATTTTTAATTAATTTTATATTTTATTAACTGGAGTGTCTGGTATTCAGAATCGCAGTTATTTTAAATAATTTAATATTTTCTTATCTGGGGGGTCTGGTATTCAGAATCGCAAATTTTTTTAAATAATTTAATATTTTATTATCTGGAGGGCCTTGAATTCAGAATCGCAATTATTTTTAATAAATTTAATCTTTTATTATCTGGAGGTTCTGGAATTCAGAATCGCAGTTATTTTTAATTTATTTAGTATTTTATTAGCAGACAGTTCTGGAATTCAGAATCGCAGTTATTTTTAATTAATTTAATATCTTATTAACTGGAGTTTCTGGTATTCAGAATCGCAATTTTTTTTTAATAATTTAATATTTAATTATCTGGAGGGCTTTGAATTCAGAATCGCAGTTGTTTTTAGTTAATTTAATATCATAATACTGGAGGTTCTGGAATTCAAAATCGCAGTTATTTTTAATCAATTTAATATTTTTTAACTGGAGTCTCTGGTATTCAGAATCGTACTTATTTTTAATTAATTTAATATTTTATTATCTGGAGAGTCTGGAGTTCAGAATTTCAGTTATTTTAAATAATTTATTATTTTATTATCTGGAGGATCTGGAATTCAGACTCGCAGTTATTTTTAATTAATTTAATATCTTATTAACTGTAGTTTCTGGTATTCAGAATCCCAGTTATTTTTAATTAATTTAGTATTTTTTTATCTAGAGTGTCTGGAAATCTGAATTGCAGTTATTTTTAATTAATTTAATATCTTATTAATAGGAGTGTCTGGAATTCAGAATCGCAGTTATCTTTAATTAATTTTATATATTATTAACTGGAGGTTCTGGAATTCAGAATCGCAGTTATTTTTAATAAATTTAATATTTTATTATCTGGAAGTTCTGGAATTCAGAATCGCAGTTATTTTTAATTAGTTTAATATCTTATTAACTGGAGGGTCTGGAATTCAGAATCGCACTTATTTTTAATTAATTTCATATTTTATTATCTGGAGAGTCTGGAATTCAGAATTTCAGTTATTTTAAATAATTTAATATACTGTTATCTAGAGGATCTGGAATTCAGAATCGCAGTTATTTTTAATTAATTTCATATTTTATTAATTGGAGTGTCTAGAATTCGGAATCGCAGTTATTCTAAATAATTTCATATATTATTTTCTGGAGGGTCTGCAAATCAGAATCGTAGTTATTGTGAAATCTTTTAATAGTTTATTATCTGGAGGGTCTGAAATTAAGAACCGCAGTAATTTTTAATTAATTTAATATCTTATTAACTGGAATTTCTGGTATTCAGAATCGCAGTTATTATTAATTAATTTAGTATTTTATTATCTAGAGTGTCTGGAAATCTGAATTGCAGTTATTTTTAATTAATTGAATATCTTATTAACAGGTGGGTCTGGAATTCAGAATCGCAGTTATTTTAAATTAATTTTATATATTATTAACTGGAAGTTCTGGAATTCAGAATCGCAGTTATTTTTAATAAATTTAATATTTTATTATCTGTAGGTTCTGGAATACAGAATACAGTTATTTTTAATTAGTTTAATATCTTATTAACTGGAGGGTCTGGAATTCAGAATCGCACGTATTTTTAATCAATTTAATATTTTTTAACTGAAGTCTCTGGTATTCAGAATCGTACTTATTTTTAATTAATTTCGTATTTTATTATCTGGAGAGTCTGGAATTCAGAATCGCAGTTATTTTTAATAAATTTAATATTTTATTATCTGTAGGTTCTGGAATTCAGAATCCAGTTATTTTTAATTAATTTTATATTTTATTACCTGGAGTGTCTGGTATTCAGAATCGCAGTTATTTTAAATAATTTAATATTTTCTTATCTAGAGGATCTGGAATTCAGAATCGCAGCTATTTTTAATTAATTTTATATTTTATTAACTGGAGTGTCTGGTATTCAGAATCGCAGTTATTTTTAATTGATTTAATATTTTAGTATCTGGAGAGTCTGGAACTCAGAACTGCAGTTATTTTAAATAATTAAATATTTTATTATCTGGAGGGTTTGGAATTCAGAATCGCAGTTATTTTTATTTAATCTCATATTTTATTAATTGGAGTGCCCAGAATTCAGAATATCAGGTTTTCTAAATAATTTCATATTTTATTTTCTGGAGGGTCTGTAAATCAGAATCGTAATTTGGGAATTTTTTAATATTTTATTATCTGGAGGGTCTGGAATTAAGAACCACAGTAATTTTTAATTAATGTAATATTTTATTAACTGGAGGTACAGGTATTCAGAATCGCAGATATTTTTAATTAATTTAGTATTTTATTATCTTGAGGGTATTGAATTCAGAATCGCAGTTATTTTTAATTAATTTAATAGCTTATTAACTGGAGTTTCTGGTATTCAGAATCGCAGTTATTTTTAATTAATTTAGTATTTTATTATCTGGGGTTTCTGGAAATCAAAATCGCAGTTATTTTTAATTAATTTAATACCCTGTTAACTGGAGAGTCTGGAACTCAGAATCGCAGTTATTTTTAAATAATTTAATATTTTATAATCTGGGGGGGTCTGCAAATCAGAATCGCAGTTATTTTTAATTAATTTCATATTTTATTAACTCTGGTATGCAGAATCGTAGTTATTCTAAGTCTGGTATTCAGAATCGCAGTTATTCTAAATAATTTTATATTTTATTTTCTGGAGGGTCTGCAAATCAGAATCGTAGTTGTTTTGAAATTCTTTAATATTTTATAATCTGGAGGGTCTGCAAATCAGAATCGCAGTTATTTTTAATTAATTTAATATCTTATTAACTGGAGTTTCTTGTATTCAGAATCGCAGTTATTTTTAATTAATTTAGTATTTTATTATCTGGAGTATCTGGAAATCTGAATTGCAGTTATTTGTTATTAATTTAATATCTTATTAACAGAAGGGTCTGGAATTCAGAATCGCAGTTATTTTTAATTAATTTAATATATTATTAACTGGAGGTTCTGGAATTCAGGATCGCATTCATTTTTAAGAAATTTAATATTTTATTATCTGGAGATTTTGGAATTCTGAATCGCAGTTAATTTTAATTAATTTAATATCTTATTAACAGGCGGGTCTGGAATACAGAATCGCAGTTATTTTTAATTAATTTAATATCTTATTAACTGGAGGGTCTGGAATTCAGAATCGCAGTTATTTTTAATAAATTTAATATTTTTTAGATGGAGTCTCTGGTATTCAGAATCGTACTTATTTTTAATTAATTTAATGTTTTACTATCTGGAAAGACTGGAATTCAAAATTGCAGTTATTTTAAATAATTTATTATTCTATAATCTGGAGGAGCTGAATTTCAGAATCGCAGTTATTTTTAATTAATTTTATATTTTATTATCTGGAGGGTCTGGAATTTAGAATCGCAATTATTTTTTATTAATTTAATATATTTTTAACTGGAGTGTCTGGTATTCAGAATCGCAGTTATTTTTAATTGATTTAATATTTTATTATGTGGTGGGTGGTGGGTGTTGAATTTTGTATTTTATTAGCAGGCAGTTCTGGAATTCAAAATTGCAGTTATTTTAAGTAATTTATTATTCTATAATCTGGAGGAGCTGGATTTCAGAATCGCAGTTATTTTTAATTGATTTTATTTTTTATTAACAGGAGTGTCTGGTATTTAGAATCGCAGTTATTTTTTATTGATTTAATATTTTATTATCTGGAGGGTCTGGAATTTAGAATCACAATTATTTTTTTATTAATTTAATATATTTTTAACTGGAGTGTCTGGTATTCAGATTCACAGTTATTTTTAATTGATTTAATATTTTATTATCTGGTGGGTGTTGAATTCAAAATCGCAGTTATTTTTAATTAATTTAATATTTTATTGTCTGGAATGTCTGGAATTCAGAATCGCAGTTATTTTAAATTAATTAAATACCCTATTAACTAGAGAGTCTGGAATTCAGAATCGCAGTTTTTTTAAAGAATTAAATTTTTTATAATCTGGAGGGTCTGCAAATCAGAATCGCGGTTATTTTTAGTTAATTTCATATTTTATTAACTGGAGTGTCTGGTATTCAGAATCGCAGTTATTCTAAATAATTAAATATGTTATTATCTGGAGGGTCTGGAATTCAGAATCGCAGTTATTTTTAATTAATATCATATTTTATTATATGGAGTGTATAGAATTCAGAATCGCAGTTATTCTAAATAGTTTCATATTTTATTTTCTGGAGGGTCTGCAAATCAGAATCGTCGTTTTTTTGAAATTTTTTTATATTTTATTATCTGGAGGGTCTGGAATTAAAAACCGCAGTAATTTTTAATTAATTTAATATCTTATTAACTGGATGTTCTGGAATTCAGAATCGCACTTATTTTTAATAAACTTAATCTTTTAGAATCGCAGTTATTTTTAATTAATTTAGTATTTTATTAGCAGGCAGTTCTGGAATTCAGAATCGCAGTTATTTTTAATTAATTTAATATCTTATTAACTGGAGTTTCTGGTATTCAGAATCGCAATTTTTTTAAAATAATTTAATATTTTATTATCTGGAGGGTCTTGAATTTAGAATCGCAGTTATTTTTAATCAATTTAAAATTTTTTAACTGGAGTCTCTGGTATTCAGAATCGTACTAATTTTTAATTAATTTAATATTTTATTATCTGGAGAGTCTGGAATTCAGAATTTCAGTTATTTTAAATAATTTATTTTTTTATTATCTGGAGGATCTGGCATTCAGAATCGCTGTTATTTTTAATTAATTTAATATCTTATTAACTGTAGTTTCTGGTATTCAGAATCGCAGTTATTTTTAACTAATGTAATATTTTATTATCTGGAGTCTCTGTTGTTCAGAATCGCACTTATTTTTAATTAATTTAATATTTTATTATCTGGAGAGGCTGGAACTCAGAATTGCAGTTATTTTAAATAATTTAATATTTTATTATCTGCAGGGTCTGGAGTTCGGAATCGCAGTTAATTGTAATTAATTTCATATTTTATTAATTGGAGTGTCTAGAGCAGTTATTCTAAATAATTTCATATATTATTTTCTGGAGATCTGCAAATCAGAAGCGTAGTTTTTTTGAAATTTTTTAATATATTATTATCTGGAGGGTCTGGAATTAAGAACCGCAGTAATTTTTAATTAATTTAATATCTTATTAACTGGAGGTTCTGGTATTCAGAATCGCAATTATTTTTAATTAATTTAATATTTTATTATCTGGAGTGTCTGGAAATCTGAATTGCAGCTATTTTTAATTAATTAAATATCTTATTAACAGGAGGGTCTGGAATTCAGAGTCGCAGTTAATTTTAATTAATTTAATATATTATTAACTGGAGGTTCTGGAATTCAGAATCGCAGTTATTTTTAATAAATTTAATCTTTTATTATCTGAAGGTTCTGGAACTCAGAATCGCAGTTATTTTTAATTAATTTAGTATCTTATTAACAGGCGGTTCTGGAATTCAGAATCGCAGTTATTTTTAATTAGTTTAATATTTTTTAACTGAAGTCTCTGGTATTCAGAATCGCACTTATTTTTAATCAATTTAATATTTTATTATCTGGAGAGTCTGGAATTCAGAATTGCAGTTATAGAGGATCTGGAATTCAGAATCGCAGTTATTTTTAATTAATTTTATATTTTATTAACTGGAGTGTCTGGTATTCAGAATCGCAGTTATTTTAAATAATTAAATATATTCTTATCTGGAGGGTCTGGTATTCAGAATCGCAACTTTTTTTAAATAATTTAATATTTTAATATCTGGACGGTCTTGAATTCAGAATCGCAGTTGTTTTTAATTAATTTAATATCTTACTACTGGAGGTTCTGGAATTCAGAATCGCACTTATTTTTAATCAATTTAATATTTTTTAACTGAAGTCTCTGGTATTCAGAATCGCAGTTATTTTAAATAATTTAATATTCTATTATCTAGAGGATCTGGAATTCAGAATCGAAGTTATTTTTAATTAATTTTATATTTTATTAACTGGAGTGTCTGGTATTCAGAATCGCAGTTATTTTAAATAATTTAATATTTTCTTATCTACAGGATCTGGAATTCAGAATCGCAGTTATTTTTAATTAATTTTATATTTTATTAACTGGAGTGTTTGGTATTCAGAATCGCAGTTATTTTAAATAATTTAATATTTTCTTATCTGGGGGGTCTGGTATTCAGAATCGCAAATTTTTTAAAATAATTTAATATTTTATTATCTGGATAGTCTTGAATTCAGAATCGCAGTTATTTTTAATAAATTTAATCTTTTATTATCTGGAGGTTCTGGAATTCAGAATTGCATTTATTTTTAATTTATTTAGTATTTTATTAGCAGGCAGTTCTGGAATTCAGAATCGCAGTTATTTTTAATTAATTTAATATCTTATTAACTGGAGTTTCTGGTATTCAGAATCGCAATTTTTTTAAAATAATTTTATATTTAATTATCTGGAGGGTCTTGAATTCAGAATCGCAGTTGTTTTTAGTTAATTTAATATCATATTACTGGAGGTTCTGGAATTCAGAATCGCAGTTATTTTTAATCAATTTAATATTTTTTAACTGGAGTCTCTGGTGTGCAGAATCGTACTTATTTTTAATTAATTTCATATTTTATTATCTGGAGAGTCTGGAATTCAGAATTTCAGTTATTTTAAATAATTTATTATTTTATTAACTGGAGGATCTGGAATTCAGACTCGCAGTTATTTTTAATTAATTTAATATCTTATTAACTGTAGTTTCTGGTATTCAGAATCGCAGTTATTTTTAATGAATGTGATATTTTATTATCTGGAGTCTCTGTTGTTCAGAATCGCACTTATTTTTAATTAATTTAATATTTTATTATCTGGAGAGGCTGGTACTCAGAATTGCAGTTATTTTAAATAATTTAATATTTTATTATCTGCAGGGTCTGGAATTCAGAATCGCAGTTAATTGTAATTAATTTTATATTTTATTAATTGGAGTGTCTAGAGCAGTTATTCTAAATAATTTCATATTTTATTTTCTGGAGGGTCTGCTAATCAGAATCGTAGTTATTATGAAATTTTTTAATGTTTTATTATCTGGAGGGTCTGGAATTAAGAACCGCAGTATTTTTTAATTAATTTAATATCTTATTAACTGGAGTTTCTGGTATTCAGAATCGCAGTTATTTTTAATTAATTTCATATTTTATTAATTGGAGTGTCTAGAATTCAGAATCGCAGTTATTCTAAATAATTTCATATATTATTTTCTGGAGGGTCTGCAAATCAGAATCGTAGTTATTGTGAAATTTTTTTATATTTTATTATCTGGAGGGTCTGAAATTAAGAACCGCAGTAATTTTTAATTAATTTAATATCTTATTAACTGGAGTTTCTGGTATTCAGAATCGCAGTTATTATTAATTAATTTAGTATTTTATTATCTAGAGTGTCTGGAAATCTGAATTGCAGTTATTTTTAATTAATTGAATATCTTATTAACAGGTGGGTCTGGAATTCAGAATCGCAGTTATTTTAAATTAATTTTATATATTATTAACTGGAGGTTCTGGAATTCAGAATCGCAGTTATTTTTAATAAATTTAATATTTTATTATCTGGAGGTTCTGGAGTTCAGAATCCAGTTATTTTTAATTAGTTTAATATCTTAGTAACTGGAGGGTCTGGAATTCAGAATCGCACGTATTTTTAATCAATTTAATATTTTTTAACTGAAGTCTCTGGTATTCTGAATCGCACTTATTTTTAATTAATTTCGTATTTTATTATCTGGAGAGTCTGGAATTCAGAATCGCAGTTATTTTTAATAAATTTAATATTTTATTATCTGTAGGTTCTGGAATTCAGAATCCAGTTTATTTTAATTAATTTTATATTTTATTAACTGGAGTGTCAGGTATTCAGAATCGCAGTTATTTTAAATAATTTAATAGTTTCTTATCTAGAGGATCTGGAATTCAGAATCGCAGTTATTTTTAATTAATTTATATATTGTATTAACTGGAGTGTCTGGTATTCAGAATCGCAGTTATTTTAAATAATTTAATATTTTCTTATCTGGGGGTCTGGTATTCAGAATCGCAAATTTTTTTAAATAATTTAATATTTTATTATCTGGAGGGTCTTGAATTCAGAATCGCAGTTGTTTTTAATTAATTTAATATCTTATTGCTGGAGGTTCTGGAATTCAGAATCGCAGTTACCTTTGATCAATTTAATAATTTTTAACTGGAGTCTCTGGTATTCAGAATCGTACTTATTTTAAATTATTTTAATATGTTATTATCTGGAGAGTCTGGAATTAAGAGTTGCAGTTATTTTAAATAATTTATTATTTTATTATCTGGTGGATGTGGAATTCAGAATCGCAGTTATTTTTAATTAATTTAATATCTTATTAACTGGAGTTTCTGGTATTCAGAATCGCAGTTATTTTTAATTAAGTTAGTATTTTATTATCTGGAGTTTCTGGAAATCAGAATCGCAGTTATTTCTTATTAATTTAATATCTTATTAACAGGAGGGTCTGGAATTCAGAATCGCAGTTATTTTTAATTAATTTAATACCCTGTTAACTGGAGAGTCTGGAACTCAGAATCGCAGTTATTTTTAAATAATTTAATATTTTATAATCTGGGGGGGTCTGCAAATCAGAATCGCAGTTATTTTTAATTAATTTCATATTTTATTAACTGGAGCGTCTGGTATTCATAATCGCAGTTATTCTAAATAATTTTATATTTTATTTTCTGGAGGGTCTGCAAATCAGAATCGTAGTTGTTTTGAAATTTTTTAATATTTTATTATCTGGAGGGTCTGCAAATCAGAATTGCAGTTATTTTTAATTAATTTAATATCTTATTAACTGGAGTTTCTTGTATTCAGAATCGCAGTTATTTTTAATTAATTTAGTATTGTATTATCTGGAGTATCTGGAAATCTGAATTTCAGTTATTTCTTATTAATTTAATATCTTATTAATAGGAGGGTCTGGAATTCAGAATCGCAGTTATTTTTAATTAATTTAATATATTATTAACTGGAGGTTCTGGAATTCATAATCGCATTCATTTTTAAGAAATTTAATATTTTATTATCTGGAGATTTTGGAATTCAGAATCGCAGTTAATTTTAATTAATTTAATATCTTATTAACAGGCGGGTCTGGAATACAGAATCGCAGTTATTTTTAATTAATTTAATATCTTATTAACTGGAGGGTCTGGAATTCAGAATCGCAGTTATTTTTAATCAATTTAATATTTTTTAGATGGAGTCTCTGGTATTCAGAATCGTACTTATTTTTAATTAATTTAATATTTTACTATCTGGAAAGACTGGAATTCAAAATTGCAGTTATTTTAAATAATTTATTATTCTATAACCTGGAGGAGCTGGATTTCAGAATCGCAGTTATTTTTAATTAATTTTATATTTTATTATCTGGAGGGTCTGGAATTTAGAATCGCAATTATTTTTTATTAATTTAATATATTTTTAACTGGAGTGTCTGGTATTCAGAATCGCAGTTATTTTTAATTGATTTTATATTTTATTATGTGGTGGGTGTTGAATTTTGTATTTTATTAGCAGGCAGTTCTGGAATTCAGAATCGCAGTTATTTTTAATTAATTTAATATCTTATTAACTGGAGTTTCTGGTATTCAGAATAGCAGCTAATTTTAATTAATTTAGGATTTTATTATCTGGAGTGTCTGGAAATCTGAATTGCAGTTATTTTTAATTAATTAAATATCTTATTAACAGGAGGGTCTGGAATTCAGAGTCGCAGTTAATTTTAATTAATTTAATATATTATTAACTGGATATTCTGGAATTCAGAATCGCAGTTATTTTTAATTAATTTAATATTTTATTATCTGGAGGGTCTGGAATTCAGAATCTCATATTATTTTTAACTAATCTAAAATTTTATTATCTGGAGGGTATGGAATGCAGAATCGCGGTTATTTTTAATTCATTTAATATCTTATTAACTGGAGGGTCTGGGATTCAGAATCGCAGTTATTTATAATTAATTTCATATTTTATTAACTGCAGTGTCTTGTATTCAGAATCGCAAGTATTTTTAATTAATTTTATTTTTTATTAACTGTTTTTAATTAATTTAATATCTTATTGCTGGAGGTTCTGGAATTCAGAATCGCAGTTACCTTTGATCAATTTAATAATTTTTAACTGGAGTCTCTGGTATTCAGAATCGTACTTATTTTAAATTATTTTAATATGTTATTATCTGGAGAGTCTGGAATTAAGAGTTGCAGTTATTTTAAATAATTTATTATTTTATTATCTGGTGGATGTGGAATTCAGAATCGCAGTTATTTTTAATTAATTTAATATCTTATTAACTGGAGTTTCTGGTATTCAGAATCGCAGTTATTTTTAATTAAGTTAGTATTTTATTATCTGGAGTTTCTGGAAATCAGAATCGCAGTTATTTCTTATTAATTTAATATCTTATTAACAGGAGGGTCTGGAATTCAGAATCGCAGTTATTTTTAATTAATTTAATACCCTGTTAACTGGAGAGTCTGGAACTCAGAATCACAGTTATTTTTAAATAATTTAATATTTTATAATCTGGGGGGGGGTCTGCAAATCAGAATCGCAGTTATTTTTAATTAATTTCATATTTTATTAACTGGAGCGTCTGGTATTCATAATCGCAGTTATTATAAATAATTTTATATTTTATTTTCTGGAGGGTCTGCAAATCAGAATCGTAGTTGTTTTGAAATTTTTTAATATTTTATTATCTGGAGGGTCTGCAAATCAGAATTGCAGTTATTTTTAATTAATTTAATATCTTATTAACTGGAGTTTCTTGTATTCAGAATCGCAGTTATTTTTAATTAATTTAGTATTGTATTATCTGGAGTATCTGGAAATCTGAATTTCAGTTATTTCTTATTAATTTAATATCTTATTAATAGGAGGGTCTGGAATTCAGAATCGCAGTTATTTTTAATTAATTTAATATATTATTAACTGGAGGTTCTGGAATTCAGGATCGCATTCATTTTTAAGAAATTTAATATTTTATTATCTGGAGATTTTGGAATTCAGAATCGCAGTTAATTTTAATTAATTTAATATCTTATTAACAGGCGGGTCTGGAATACAGAATCGCAGTTATTTTTAATTAATTTAATATCTTATTAACTGGAGGGTCTGGAATTCAGAATCGCAGTTATTTTTAATCAATTTAATATTTTTTAGATGGAGTCTCTGGTATTCAGAATCGTACTTATTTTTAATTAATTTAATATTTTACTATCTGGAAAGACTGGAATTCAAAATTGCAGTTATTTTAAATAATTTATTATTCTATAACCTGGAGGAGCTGGATTTCAGAATCGCAGTTATTTTTAATTAATTTTATATTTTATTATCTGGAGGGTCTGGAATTTAGAATCGCAATTATTTTTTATTAATTTAATATATTTTTAACTGGAGTGTCTGGTATTCAGAATCGCAGTTATTTTTAATTGATTTTATATTTTATTATGTGGTGGGTGTTGAATTTTGTATTTTATTAGCAGGCAGTTCTGGAATTCAGAATCGCAGTTATTTTTAATTAATTTAATATCTTATTAACTGGAGTTTCTGGTATTCAGAATAGCAGCTAATTTTAATTAATTTAGGATTTTATTATCTGGAGTGTCTAGAAATCTGAATTGCAGTTATTTTTAATTAATTAAATATCTTATTAACAGGAGGGTCTGGAATTCAGAGTCGCAGTTAATTTTAATTAATTTCATATTTTATTAACTGGAGTGTCTGGTATTCAGAATCGCAGTTATTCTAAATAATTAAATATGTTATTATCTGGAGGGTCTGGAATTCAGAATCGCAGTTATTTTTAATTAATTTCATATTTTATTAATTGGAGTGTATAGAATTCAGAATCGCAGTTATTCTAAATAGTTTCATATTTTATTTTCTGGAGGGTCTGCAAATCAGAATCGTCGTTTTTTTGAAATTTTTTAATATATTATTATCTGGAGGGTCTGAAATTAAGAACCGCAATAATTTTTAATTAAGTTAATATCTTATTAACTGGAGGTTCTTGTATTCAGAATCGCAATTATTTTTAATTAGTTTAATATTTTATTAACTGGAGTTTCTGGTATTCAGAATAGCAGTTAATTTTAATTAATTTAGGATTTTATTATCTGGAGTGTCTGGAAATCTGAATTGCAGTTATTTTTAATTAATTTAGTATCTTATTAACAGGCGGTTCTGGAATTCAGAATCGCAGTTATTTTTAATTAGTTTAATATTTTTTAACTGAAGTCTCTGGTATTCAGAATCGCACTTATTTTTAATCAATTTAATATTTTATTATCTGGAGAGTCTGGAATTCAGAATTGCAGTTATAGAGGATCTGGAATTCAGAATCGCAGTTATTTTTAATTAATTTTATATTTTATTACCTGTAGTGTCTGGTATTCAGAATCGCAGTTATTAATTTTAAAATAATTTAATACTTTAATATCTGGACGGTCTTGAATTCAGAATCGCAGTTGTTATTAATTAATTTAATATCTTATTACTGGAGGTTCTGGAATTCCGAATCGTGGTTATTTTTAATCAATTTAATATTTTTTAACTGAAGTCTCTGGTATTCAGAATTGCAGTTATTTTAAATAATTTAATATTCTATTATCTAGAGGATCTGGAATTCAGAATCGAAGTTATTTTTAATTAATTTTATATTTTATTAACTGGAGTGTCTGGTATTCAGAATCGTTCTTATTTTTAATTAATTTAATATTTTATTACCTGTAGAGTCTGGAATTCAGAATTTCAGTTATTTTAAATAATTTATTATTTTATTATCTGGAGGATCTGGTATTCAGAATCGCAGTTTTTTTTAATTAATGTAATATTTTATTATCTGGAGTCTCTGTTATTCAGAATCGCACTTATTTTTAATTAATTTAATATTTTATTATTTGGAGAGTCTGAAACTCAGAATTGCAGTTTTTTTAAATAATTTAATATTTTATTATCTGTAGGGACTGGAATTAAGAACCGCCGTAATTTTTAATTAATTTAATATCTTATTAACTGGAGTTTCTGGTATTCAGAATAGCAGTTATTTTTAATTAATTTAGTATTTTATTATCTAGAGTGTCTGGAAATCTGAATTGCAGTTATTTTTAATTAATTTAATATCTTATTAACAGGAGGGTCTGGAATTCAGAATCGCAGTTGTTTTTAATTAATTTTATATATATTAACTGGAGGTTCTGGAATTCAGAATCGCAGTTATTTTTAATAAATTTAATATTTTATTATCTGTAGGTACTGGAATTCAGAATCCAGTTATTTTTAATTAGTTTAATATCTTATTAACTGGAGGGTTGGGAATTCAGAATCGCACTTATTTTTAATAAATTTAATATTTTTTAACTGAAGTCTCTGGTATTCAGAATCGCACTTATTTTTAATTAATTTCATATTTTATTATCTGGAGAGTCTGGAATTCAGAATCGCAGTTATTTTAAATAATTTAATATTCTATTATCTAGAGGATCTGGAATTCAGAATCGAAGTTATTTTTAATTAATTATATATTTTATTAACTGGAGGGTCTGGAAATCAGAATCGCAGTTATTTTTAACTAATTTCATATTTTATTAATTGGAGTATCTAGAATACAGAATCGCAGTTATGTTTAATTAATTTCATATTTTATTAATTGGAGTGTCTAGAATTCAGAATCGCAGTTATTCTAAATAATTTCATATATTATTTTCTGGAGGGTCTGCAAATCAGAATCGTAGTTATTGTGAAATTTTTTAATATTTTATTATCTGGAGGGTCTGAAATTAAGAACCGCAGTAATTTTTAATTAATTTAATATCTTATTAACTGGAGTTTCTGGTATTCAGAATCGCAGTTATTTTTAATTAATTTAGTATTTTATTATCTAGAGTGGCTGGAAATCTGAATTGCAAGTATTTTTAATTAATTTAATATTATTATTCAGAATCGCAGTTACTTTTAATCAATTTAATATTTTGTAACTGGGGTCTCTGGTAATCAGAATCGTACTTCTTTTAAATTATTTTAATATGTTATTATCTGGCGAGTCTGGAATTCAGAATTGCAGTTATTTTAAATAATCTATTATTTTATTATCTGGTGGATCTGGAATTCAGAATCGCAGTTATTTTTAGTTAATTTAATATCTTATTAACTGTAGTGTCTGGTATGCAGAGTCGCAGTTATTTTTAATTGATGTAATATTTTATTATCTGGAGTCTGAATAATTAAATATTTTATTATCTGGAGGGTTTGGAATTCAGAATCGCAGCTATTTTTATTTAATTTCATATTTTATTAATTTGAGTGCCTAGAATTCAGAATCGCAGGTCTTCTAAATAATTTCATATTTTATTTTCTGGAGGGTCTGTAAATCAGAATCGTAGTTATTTTGAAATTTTTTAATATTTTATTATCTGGAGGGTCTGGAATTCAGAATCGCAGTTATTTTTAATTAATTTCATATGTTATTAATTGTAGTGCCTAGAATTCAGAATCGCAGTTATTCTAAATAATTTCATATTTTATTTTCTGGAGGGTCTGCAAATCAGAATCATAGTTATTTTGAAATTTTTAATATTTTAATATCTGGAGGTTCTGGAATTAAGAACCGCAGTAATTTTTAATTAATTTAATATTTTATTAACTGGAGGTTCTGGTATTCAGAATCGCAGATACTTTTAATTAATTTAGTATTTTATTATCTTGAGGGTATTGAATTCAGAATCGCAGCTATTTTTAATTAATTTAATATCTTATTAACTGGAGTTTCTGGTATTCAGAATCGCAGTTATTTTTAAATAATTTAGTATTTTATTATCTGGAGTTTCTGGAATTCAGAATCGCAGTTATTTTTAATTAATTTAATACCCTATTAACTGGAGAGTCTGGAACTCACAATCGCAGTTATTTTTAAATAATTTAATACTTTATAATCTGGGGGGGTCTGCAAATCAGAATCGCAGTTATTTTTAATTAATTTCATATTTTATTAACTGGAGTGTCTGGTATTCAGAATCGCAGTTATTCTAAATAATTTCATATTTTATTTTCTGGAGGGTCTGCAAATCAGAATCGCAGTTATTTTTAATTAATTTAGTATTTTATTATCTGGAGTATCTGGAAATCTGAATTGCAGTTATTTGTTATTAATTTAATATCTTATTAACAGGAGGTTCTGGAATTCAGGATCGCATTCATTTTTAAGAAATTTAATATTTTATTATCTGGAAAGACTGGAATTCAAAATTGCAGTTATTTTAAATAATTTATTATTCTATAATCTGGAGGAGCTGGATTTCAGAATCGCAGTTATTTTTAATTAATTTTATATTTTATTATTTGGAGGGTCTTGAATTTAGAATCGCAGTTATTTTTAATTAATATAATATTTTATTACTGGAGGTTCTGGAATTCAGAATCGCAGTTATTTTTAATCAATTTAATACTTTTTAACTGGAGTCTCTGGTATTCAGAATCGCAGTTATTTTTAATTAATTTAATATTTTATTGTCTGGAATGTCTGGAATTCAGAATCGCAGTTATTTTAAATTAATTGAATATCCTATTAACTAGAGAGTCTGGGATTCAGAATCGCAGTTTTTTTAAATAATTTATTATTTTATAATCTGGAGGATCTGCAAATCAGAATCGTGGTTATTTTTAATTAATTTCATATTTTATTAACTGGAGTGTCTGGTATTCAGAATCGCAGTTATTCTAAATAATTAAATATTTTATTATCTGGACGGCCTGGAATTCGGAATCGCAGTTATTTTAATTAATTTCATATTTTATTAATTAGAGTGTTCAGAATTCAGAATCGCAGTTATTCTAAATAATTTCATATTTTATTTTCTGGAGGGCCTGCAAATCAGAATCGTAGTTTTTTTTGAATTTGTTTAATATTTTATTATCTGGAGGGTCTGGAATTAAGAACCGCAGTAATTTTTAATTAATTTAATATCTTATTCACTGGAGGTTCTGGTATTCAGAATCGCAGATATTTTTAATTAATTTAGTATTTTATTATCTGGAGGGTATTGAATTCAGATTCGCAGTTATTTTAATTAATTTAATATCTTATTAACTGGTGTTTCTGGTATTCAGAATATCAGTTTTTTTAAATTAATTTAGGATGTTATTATTTGGAGTGTCTGGAAATCTGAATTGCAGTTATTTTTAATTAATTTAATATCTTGTTAACAGGAGGGTCTGGAATTCAGAGTCGCATTTATTTTTAATTAGTTTAATATATTATTAACTGTAGGTTCTGGAATTCAGAATCGCAGTTATTTTTAATAAATTTAATCTTTTATTATCTGGAGATTCTGCGGGGCTAAGCTCAGGCTACCGTGGGGGTCACAGGTGGCGGATAGTGAACGGCCTACCAGAGTAGGTTAGCTGCGAATAACCAATAAGTAGTCCCCGACCAAGAGCGGCAAGCGAGGAGAGTGCGACTGAAAAGGTCTGCAAACTCTGAGAAACGCTTGTGACAAGACGAGTAGGCACCATCTAAAGAAGTGCTCCCCATCCATTCACAGATGGCATCGTGGGAGACACAAGTAAATGGAAACTGACGCGGTATGCCCCTAGGAAAACGATTTGAAAAAATATATGAACTGTCTGCCTTGGGCTGGTAGCTGCAGTATTCCGTTACCTCAGTACACAAGAGTGATATCGGGTGGAAATGGCTTTCGGGCTAATGCTGTAGCTGCCTATGTACCGTTAAAACCGTGGCTGATCTTCAAGTACGTTCGATGTTGCGTCACCATTAAGTTGGCGGTACAGGCTCAGTTGAGCATCAATCCTGACTAACGCTTATCCTGGCTCTGAGTACAAGTTCTCATGAAGACTTGTGCCAACCCTCGGTGGAACTCCCTGCTTGCATAGACAACCACATGGATATTTTCAAAGTGACTGTACAACGAACGGAGATAGCGGCTTGAAGCGGGGACCCATATAAAATGAATAAAACTCAGCAAAAAACAAAGAAACAAACACAGCCTAAACCTCACAGCAGGAAGTAACTCCAAGCGATCCAGAAAGGGGAAGATGCTTTAGAAGAAGTAGCAAATTATGCGATCGCCAGAAGAGGGAGTTATATATCAGCAACTACCTCAAAGGAGTAACACACCGGTAGATGGAGCGAGTAATAAATCGCACACCATCCCTGCCGCGAACCAAACACCTCTGGGTGCAAAAGGGAACCAACAACGGCAGGAGTCTTTTGGAAATCCCACACTATTATTGAGGAAATGTCCCATCAGCTCACCCAGACAGGAATTCATCATAAAGATGAGAACGGCAGAAGAAGAAGTTCTCACGAAATGTCGGAAAGTCTTGACGAAGATGAAGCAAGCCATGATAAAGCAGAAGAACGTGAGCATGGACGTAAAGACCGGAGTTTCCGAGCTAGACGAGCTTTTCGACGTAATGGAAAGCTATCGGCGAAACTGGACGCAAAAAGAGAACGACTGCAAACTTGTTACGACACCGAAACCGAGGCACACGGTCCTGACAAGCGCCTCAGCAACACCGACGATGGCTAGACCTAAACGAGCAGCTTCTAGCCCAGCAGAACCAGAAGATGGGAAAAAATTCTGCGAAAGTAAGGCCGATGGGTGGCAAACTGTCACAAGGTGTAGACGTGTGGCAACACGAAGTCAAACATTGGAAAATTCAACAGCAAAGAATTCCGTGGGCGACAGCGAAAAGTCACGAACAACAATGCAAGGAAGACATAGGACAAAGGAGGCAAAACCAATGTCCGAAGCCGTCTTTGTCAAACCAGCAGAGGGTTTTAAATATGCGGATGTCCTGAAAAGCATCCGCTGCAATGTCAAACCAGAGGATGCACAGACCAAGGTGCGATCGATCCGGAAAACAAGAACTCGCCAATATACTGCTGAAGAAAGATCGCATCAGGATCGGATAGGTGAACTGCAGATTAAGGCCAGGGCATAACACAAAACGGTGTTTCCGGTGCTTTCCTCCTGGTCATCTAACATGGCAGTGCAAAGGACCTGACAGGAAAGGTTAAGGCCTGTGCATACGATGTGGCAAAACGGGGCACAAATTAAAAGAGTGCAGTAACACCAGAAAGTGCTGCCTCTGCGTTGATGCTCAATGCAGTCCGATAGACCATATCCCGAGCTCAAGTAGATGCGCGATGAGTAAAAAATTGACATCTAAATGAAAGTGCTACAAGGAAACATGCACAGAAGCAGAGTGGCTGACGCATTACTGGACCAAATTAGTATTGAGCAGAAAGTAGACATTGTAGTAATCAGTGACCAAAATAGGGAAAATGTAAGCGGAACATGGCTTGCAGATACGAGCGGAACGGCGGCCATATGGTTACCTGTAGGCAGCAATTTTAGCATAACCGGAGATGGAAAAGGCGATGGTTTCGTTTGGGCCCATGATCGATACTTTACTTTGATAAGCTGCTACTTGACTCCAAGTCACTGCGCAGAAGTATTCCAGAAAAAGATCGATGACATCGAAGATAAAGCACAAGAGTTTGGAGGAGCACTCATCATCGCTGGCGATTTTAACTCCAAAGCAGTCGAATGGGGAATGCAAACAACCAATTCAAGGGACATGGTCGCGAGACTGGGAATGGTCATCGTAAATACAGGGACCACTGCCACTTTTAGAAACCAGGATGCGTGGGTGCAATTCTAGATAATGCACTAGCTTCTGAGAGCATTGCTCATAGAGTAAATACATGGAAAGTCTTAAAAGACTATAATGGAAGCGATCACCAATACATTACGTTTTCTATTAAAAAAGTGCCAAGCAACCATAGCCAAAACATAAGTGGACGCGGAACTCGCAAATGGAATGTATCAAAGTTAAATCCGGAAGTGCTACTTGCTGAGCTGGAGGCAAACATTCCATTAAACAGCCATACCAGCGATGCTAATAGCAATGTGAAGCAGACCATGCAGTGTATAGAGAGAGCCTGTACCAAAGCGATGCCGAAAATAAGACCAAATAATCACAAGAAGGCCGTTTACTGGTGGATAGAGGAAATATCTCAACTTAGACGGGTCTGTCTGCAGTGTAGAAGAAAATACACTAGGGCCAGGCGTGTGGGATCCGCGATTGCCGAAAGAGAAGCTGCTAGGAAAACCCTCAAAACTGCTATTCGCACCAGCAAGGAGAAGAAATGGGAGAAGCTCCGAAACGACATAAACAACAATCCATGGGGACTGGGATATAAAGTCGTAATGAAAAAGCTTCGAGCAAGAGCATCGGTACCCCAACTAGAAGACCATGCTATGGAAACATAGTAATCTCTCTATTTCCTACACATGCCTTAAGAGAAGAATCGTAAGTGCTGGTCAATGAAGTCCCACCTCCCACGAACTTAAAGCAGCCGCCATAACCCTACAGAGAAACAAAGCATCGGGTATCGACGGTATTCCAGCAGAAGTCCTCAAAATAGTGTCAAATAGCGATGCCCAAGTACACCTCCATATGTACAATGCCT
This sequence comes from Clusia tigrina, assembly GCA_920105625.2. Classification (NCBI taxonomy): domain Eukaryota; kingdom Metazoa; phylum Arthropoda; class Insecta; order Diptera; family Clusiidae; genus Clusia; species Clusia tigrina. Next base: position 120,436,475 of record OV050030.1, on the reverse strand, counting down.
ACCTGACAGAAGGAAAACAGACGTCTGGAAAACACAGCGGCTAGTGCTCATCAGCAAGGGAAAAGGAAGCCCTGAAACACCGTCAGCATATCGACCACTGTGTGTGCTAGACACCGCGGGCAAACTTTTGGAACGACTACTCAAACCCCGAATAGCAGCAGCCATTGAAAACGCTGGGGGATTATCCATTCGACAACACGGGTTTCGACCAGGAAAGTCCACAATTGGCGCCATAGAAGACGTCATAGAAAGTGTGCTAGCGGCCCTGCAAGGAAATCACTACTCCAGGCGAGTGGTACTCCTTGTTACATTAGACGTCAGAAACGCTTTCAACAGCGCTAGATGGGTGGATATGATCGAGGCACTTCAAAATCGTTTTCAGATACCAGCTTATCTGAAGAAGATAATCCGGTGCTACCTTAAAGATAGAATATTGTTATACGAGACCAACAATGGCACCCGAAGCAAAATCATCACGTCAGGGGCAGCGCAAGGGTCCATCCTCGGATCGGACCTTTGGAATATAAGCTACGATGGCATTTTGCGCATAGATATGCCAGATGACACTCATCTAGTCGGATACGCAGACGACATTGCGGCTGTCATCACCGCACACGACTCGGAAGACGCCCAAAGAAAGCTGAACCAGGTCATGATCAGAACCCAGAGGTGGCTCGATTCACATGGCTTGAAGTTGGCCACGGAAAAGACGGAACTGCTATTCCTCACTAGAAAGCACATTCCAATAGAAATCGACTTGAGAGTTTGCTCCGAGACCATCAGGACACAAAAGGTGATAAAGTACCTGGGAATTCCGATTGACTCCAAGCTCACCTACTGGGCGCAAATGCAAAATGCGGCGACGAAGGCAGCACGAGCAACGGCTTCTCTCAGCAGACTAATGGCAAACATTGGAGGACCGACATCCAGCAAGAGGAAGCTTCTGATGATGACAACGCACTCCATTCTGCTGTATGGTAGCGAATTGTGAGCTGACAAGCTAAAGGTGCACGCCCGAAGAAAAGTTTTATCGTCCGTACAACGAACCGCATCTCTGCGAGTAGCTTCAGCGTGCGCTACCGTATCGGAGCCGGCAATTCTGGTAAATAGCTGCTTAATCCCTATCGATCTCTTGGCCCTCGAACGAAAACACCTACGAGAAGCCAAGATGGGTAAGAATACCAGAGGAACTGCGCAGCATATAAAGCAACAAACCGTGTAACATTGGCAGGAACGATGGGCCGCCGAGGGTCGCGGACGTTGGACAGCGAGACTCATACCCAACATAGCGAGCTGGATAGGAGGAACAGCCGGAACCGTCAATTTCTACCTCACGCAGATACTGTCTGGTCACGGATACTTCTGCAATTATCTACACCGAATGGGACAAATTGGAGGGCCTGAGTGCATATACGGCGACTGCAATGTGGACAAGGTGGCAAACAGAGCGCACCACGTTTGAAATGGAAATCGGGGAAACCTTAGCCACCGAGAACATTGTGGAGGTTATGCTAAGCAGCAAAGAAAACTGGGACCACGTATATAAATATGTGGAAAATGTGCTCCGGCGGAAAAAGCGGGACCTGGACGCAGGAATAATGTTGAGAGTCCAATAGGGACGAAGTGAGAATCTCCACCTTGTAGGAAGTATAAAAAGGGTTCCAGGGTGGGGAGATGTTCTCAGCGAGGGAGAGGGATGTTTTCGTGGGTGCAATTATCACATAACAAATCTGTGACGACAGTTTTGATGATGCGGCAGGCATTTTTACCCTCTCTACCAACAAAATAAAAAATAAAAAAATTAAAAATTATCTGGAGGTTCTGGAACTCAGAATCGCAGTTATTTTTAATTAATTGAGTATCTTATTAACAGGCGGTTCTGGAATTCAGAATCGCATTTAATTTTAATTTGTTTAATATTTTTTAACTCAACTCTCTGGTATTCAGAATCGCACTTATTTTTAATTAATTTAATATTTTATTATCTGGAGTTACTTTTTCGCAGTTATTTTTAATTAATTTTATTAACTGGAGTGTCTGGTATTCAGAATCGCAGTTATTTTGAATAATTTAATATTTTCTTATCTGGAGGGTCTGCAAATTAGAATCGTAGTTATTATGAAATTTTTTAATACCAGAAATATTTTTATATTTTATTATCTGGAGGTTCTGGAATTCAGAATCGCAATTATTTTTAATAAATTTAATATTTTATTATCTGGAGGATTTGGAATTCAAGATCGCAGTTATTTTTAATCAATTTAATATTTTTTAACTGAAGTCTCTGTTATTCAGAATCACATTTATTTTCAATTAATTAAATATTTTATTATCTGGAGAGTCTGGAATTCAGAATTGCAGTTATTTTAAATAATTTAATATTCTATTATCTAGAGGATCTGGAATTCAGAATCGCAGTTATTTTTAATTAATTTTATATTTTATTAACTGGAGGTTCTGGAATTCAGAATCGAAGCTAATTTAAAAAATTTAATATTTTATTATCTGGAGGGTCTGCAAATCAGAATCGCAGTTTTTTTAAATTAATTTAATATCTTATTAACAGGCGGATCTGGAATTCAGAATCGCTATTATAGCTATTTTTAATTAATGTAACATTTTATTATCTGGAGAGTCTTGAATTCAGTAACGCAGTTGTTTTAAATTAATTTAATATCTTATTACTGGAGTTTCTGGAATTCAGAATCGCAGTTATTTTTAATCAGATTAATATTTTTTACGGGAGTCTTTGGTTTTCAAAATCGTACTTATTTTTAATTAACTTAATATTTTATTAACTATAGTGTCTGGTATTCAGAATCGCAGTAATTTTTAAATAATTTAATATTTTGTTATCTGGAGGGTCTGGAATTGAGAATCGCAATTATTTTTTATTGCTTTAATATTTTTTTAACTGGAGTGTCTGGTATTCAGAATCGCAGATATATGTAATTAGTTTAGTATTTTATTATCTGGAGGGTATTGAATTCAGAATAGCAGTTATTTTTAATTAATTTAATATCTTATTAACTGGAGTTTCTGGTATTCAGAATCGCAGTTATTTTTAATTAATTTAGTATTTTATTATCTGGAGTGTCTGCAAATCTGAATCGCATTTGTTTTTAATTAATTTAATATTTTATTAACTGGAGTGTCTGGTATTCAGAATCGCAGCTATTTTTAATTAATGTAATATTTTATTATCTGGAGAGTCTGGAATTCAGAATTGCAGTTATTTTAAAAAATTTATCATTCTATTATCTTGAGGATCTGGAATTCAGAATCGCAGTTATTTTTAATCAATTTAATATTTTTTGACTGGAGTCTCCGATATTCAGAATCGTACTTATTTTTAATTAATATAATATTTTATTATCTGGAGAATCTGGAATTCAGAATCGCAGTTATTTTTAATTAAATTTATATTTTATTAACTGGAGTGTCTTGTATTCAGAATCGCAATTACGTTTAATTGATTTAATATTTTATTATCTGGTGGGTCTTGAATTCAAAATGGCAGTTATTTTTAATTAATTTAATATTTTATTATCTGGAATGTCTGGAATTCAGAATCGCAGATATTTTAAATTAATTTAATATTTTAATATCTGGCGAGTCTGCAAATCAGAATCGCAGTTATTTGTAATAAATTTTATATATTATTATCTGGAGGGTCTGGAATTCAGAATCGTAGTTGTTTTTAATTAATTTAATATTTTATTTACTAGAGTGTCTGGTATCCAGAATCGCAATTATTTTTAATTAATTTAATATTTTATTGTCTGGAATGTCTGGAATTCAGAATCGCAGTTATTTTTAATAAATTTTATATTTTATTAACTGGAGTGTCTGGTATCCAGAATCGAAGTTATTTCTAATTATAATAATATTTTTTTATCTCGGGGGTCTTGAATTCAGAATCGCACTTGTTTTTAATTAATTTAATATTTTATTAACTGGAGTGTCTGGTATTCAGAATCGCAGCTATTTTTAATTAATGTAATATTTTATTATCTGGAGGGTCTTGAATGCAGAATCGCATTTATTTTTAATTCATTTAATATTTTATTAACTGGAGTGTCTGGAATTCAGAATAGAAGCAATTTTAAAAAATTTAATATTTCATTATCTGGAGGGTCTGCAAATCAGAATCGCAGTTATTTTTAATTAATTTAATATCTTATTAACAGCCGCATCTGGAATTCAGAATCGCAGTTATTTTTAAATAATTTAATATCTTATTACCTGTAGTGTCTTGTATTCAGAATCGCAGCTATTTTTAATTAATGTAATATTTTATTATCTGGGGGTGTGGTATTCAGAATCGCAAATGTTTTTAATTAATTTAATATTTTATTATCTGGAGGGTCTTGAATTCAGAATCGCAGTTATTTTTAATTAATTTCATATTTTATTAATTGGAGTGTCTAGAATTCAGAATCGCAGTTATTTTGAATTGATTTAATATTTTATTATCTGGTGGGTCTGGAAATCTGAATTGCAGTTATTTTAAATTAATTTAATATCTTATTAACAGGAGGGTCTGGAATTCACAATCGCAGTTATTTTTGATAAAATTAATATTTTATTATCTGGAGGTTCTGGCATTCAGAATCGCAGTTATTTTAAATAATTTATTATTCTATAATCTGAATGATCTGGATTTCAGAATCGCATTTATTTTTAATTATTATTATTTATTATTATTGACAGGCTAAAAGAACACCGCGACCTAAAAGATCTATTGTGCAGCCTCGTACCCAACTAAAACAGTCCTAGACTGTTTATAAATCTCGTAACTGCTGTGGGCTTAATTTTAACTAGGTGATTTGGAGATATGAACCCACTGCCTAGGTAATTATGTCTGCGTCTTGCCACCGCTGGGCAAGTGCATAGAATGTGTTCTGCCGTTTCCTACTCCTCTTGACAGAGTCGACAAGAATCGTCTTCTACCACGCCTATTTTCTTCAGGTGGTAATTTAGTTTACAGTGTCCTGTTAAAAGTTCAGTGTATAGTTTGATGTCATTTCTGCTGAGGTTTAAAGAAGCATCTACCCTGATGTGTTCAGGATCAATGAGTAGTCTCGACTGCCGCATGCCTTTTTGGGCTTTCCAGTAGTTTAGCAGACTTCGTTTTTCCTGTTCGCACAACAAGTTATTTGTGAAGCTACTGTTTACCCCACAGAAGGGTTCTGGGCCTATAAAAGCAGTGTCTGCACCCTTTTTTGCTAAAGAATCTGCCATTTCGCTGCCCTCATGTCCCTCGTGTCCCGGTACCCACATTAGCGTAACAGAGTTTCTCGCTGCTAGGGTATTGAGAAGTTTACAGCATTCCCAGACCAGCTTTGATTGGAATGAGAAGTTTATTAATGATTTTAGAGCTGCCTGGCTATCTGAGAGTATGCATATTTTGGTGTTGCGTGTACCCCTGCGTAGACATTCTCTAGCACATAACTCTAAAGCGTGGACCTCCGCCTGAAAAATGGAAGCTGTTTTTCCCATTGCAATTGCTTTTTGGAAATTTGGCCCTACAATTCCAGCTCCTGCACTGCCATCTTCCATTTTGGACCCATCTGTATACCACAACTGAGAGTCCTGTTTTATTGTTATTTCCTTGTTTCTCCAAGCTGAACGGTCACTGATGACCACTTTGAATTGCTTTGAGAAGTCTAATTTTCTGTCCATTTTGTCGAAGACCATGAGGCACGGAGAATTCCAGACAGTGTCCAGAATCTTTGCGTGCCCCGAAAGGTTGCCTTCTTTAAGATGGGCTAGATTAGGTAGCCTTAGGGCCGCGCTGGCCGCCATCCTTTTAACTACAAGGTGTAGAGGAGTCAGTCCAGTGATCACTCCCAAAGCTAGTGTGGGGCACGTTCTCATTGCTCCCGTCACACTCAAACAGGCTATACGGTGAATCTTGTTAAGAGTCCTCTGAGCTCCTGTTTGGTTGACTTTTGGCCACCATACCAACGACGCATAAGTAATCATTGGTACTATTATTGTTTTATATGACCACGCCATCATTTTTGGCCGTAGTCCCCATGTTTTACCGTACAACCTCTGGCAAGCATAGGTTGCTCTTAAGGCTTTACTAGTTATGTATGATAAGTGGTTTTTCCAAGTTAGAGTTTTGTCCAGGATTACTCCCAGATATTTCATTTCATTGGACATTGTTAAGTTTGTGGTCCCTAAACTTAAGGTCCCCAGATTCAGTTTCCTTCTTTTGGTGAAGGGTACCACGTTTGTTTTATTCGGATTTATCGATAGGCCTTTCTCCTGACACCAGTTTTGAGTGATGTCAAGAGCTAGTTGCATGCGATCTGTTATGGTAGAGTCAAACTTGCCTCTGACCATAATTACCAAATTATCCGCAAAGCCCTGAACTTCGTATCCGAGGTCATTGAGAGTTTGTAAGAGCTCGTCGATAACCAATAACCATAGGAGTGGCGATAGGACGCCCCCCTGGGGACATCCTTTGGTTGACCTGACAATTTGCTTTGCTGTCCCTGTTTCAAAGATTGTCGTTCTGTTTTTCAGCATATTGAGAACCCATGTTATGATCAGTCTTTGTATACCTTTCCTGTTCATCTCCTCCTCAATTGATCTGAAAGTAGCATTGTCAAAAGCCCCCGTAATGTCAACCGATGTACAGAGAGCTATTTCTTTACCCTCAAACGCCTTTTCAATTTTGCTTGTTAAGCTATGTATGGCTGTCTCAGTCGATTTGCCTGATTGGTAAGCGTATTGTTCAATATGAAGAGGAGAATCTTTAAGATAAGTTTCCCTGATATATTGGTCCAGAATTTTTTCCATAACTTTTAGCAGGAATGACGTCAGGCTAATGGGCCGATAGGCTTTTGGCGTGTGGTCCGCCTTTTTGCCTGCTTTCGGTAAGAAAGCCACCCTAGCCTTCGTCCAAGGTTTAGGCACTATGCCTAGCTCCAGGCTTATCCTGAAAATGTTTGTTAGCACAGGTGCTAATACATCAACACCTTGCCGAAGTAGGCACGGTTGTATATTATCGACACCTGGCGATTTGAATGGTCTAAAAGTGGAGATAGCCCATTTGGTTTTATTGACGGTGAAGATTCTGCGAGCCAGTGAGAGTTCCCTCCGTGTAGGCATCAAGAAACGAGTATTCTCGATGATTTCACTATCCTCTCCGCTAGTGGCACAGCCTGGAAAGTGAGTGTCCAACAAAAGCTGTCCCGTCTCTTCCAGGCTCTCCGTAAAATTTCCGTCAGGCTTCTTGAGTGTAGAAAGTCCGTTTGAGTGATCTTTATTGAGTGATTTCTGGAGTCGGGTAGCTGCTGGGAGGGTTTCAATCTCCTCACAGTATTTTTTCCATTAGTCTCTCTTAGATCTTCTTAACTCATTATTATAGGCCGTTAAGGCACTTCTATAAGATGCCCAGTCACCATTAGACTTGTCCCTATTAAAGAGTTGACGGGCTTTTTTGCGCAAAACATTTAGCTCCCCGCTCCACCAGGGTACGTTCCTAGAACGTTTCTTCACAACTAAATTGCAGCTACTTTCAAAAGCCTCGATTATTATATTATTTAATTTGTTAACTTCAAGATCTAGTTCCTGAGAGTTACTTATTTTTTCACTAAGGCACGCAATATTTTGCTCTAAGTAAAAGTTATATATCGACCAGTTGGTCTTCCTAACATTTCTCATTTCGAAGGTGCCTCCAATCTCCCCCCGCAGATCAAAGCAAATGTACCTATGGTCCGACAAGGAGACCTCATTAAGCACCCTCCAATTAGAAATGTTATTTGATATGAATGCGCTATTTAGGGTGAGATCTAACACCTCCCCCCTTATCGCATTCATAAAGGTAGGCTCGTCACACCTATTTACCACCACCAGATTGTTTGTCGTAATAAAATCAAGAAGTGACTCACCTCGCCCGTTCGTGTCCGTGCTTCCCCATACCGTGTGGTGCGCGTTTGCGTCGCAGCACACCACCCACTGTAGACTGCGAGTGCGACAGTACTCCGTAAGCTGCTGGAGCTCGCGCGATACCGCGTCCTCTGTGTCGCCAGGCAAGTACATGGAGGCCAGGACTACCGTACTCCTCCCTTTGGCACTAGGCACTTCTGCCTGTACTGCCACCAGATCGCGTTGTAGAAGCTCTGAAATTGGGAGGAATTTAATATTTTTGTTGATCATGATCGCTGCCCTCGGTCGGTCAACATTATTATCATAGATCAACTTACATGTTTTTGTCTGCAGACCATTTATGCGCCCATTTGTGGCCCATGGTTCTTGAATGGCTACGAAGTCCAGACTCTGGTGTTCCACCAAGGCACTGAGCCTGTAAGAGGCTGCTATAGCCCTGTGGAGATTTATTTGGAGACAGTGAAGCTGCTTCCAAGAGTTTTGCGATCGTGATGGGGCCTGGGACATTATTTCCCAGACCGATCCTTGCGGATCTTACCACCCTTTGTGCTCCGCAAAGTTTCCGCAGCCTCCGGGTCTTTTCTCTCCCATTTCCTGAGCCTACCAGAGAGAGCAGATGGTTTTGGACGTTGGACACGTGAGTTGACTCTCTCCGCTCTCGGTACTGGCTTTGTGAAAATGGGCCCCGTTTTCGGCTTCTGGCTACTCTGCTTTGCCCGCGCTGCAACAGATGTTGTTGGTTGCTCTTCAACACCAACAGCAGATTTTGCCCTGTTCCCCTTCAGTCTAGGTCGGAGCTGGGCACTGCCAAAGCCATAGTAGACTTTGTTACCCAGTGTGTCAACCCTTTCAGACGAGATGGGGTCCAGAGCAATTGCCAGCTCGACCTGGTCACCTTTTTGTAGGCGATGGAGCACCCGCCACTCGCTGACACTAATGCCCGAATTCTGCGACTCCACTTGCCCCAAAATTCGGTCATTTTGCCAAGATACCGAGCCGGGAAAGTAGCCAACGAAGATCTTGGCCTTTGGCACTTTTGCCTCGTCCACCACCTTCAACTCAGCCCCCGCCCATGGCTTCATGGCTGGTATCCATTCTTCAGCCCAGGCTACGGTTTCGTCGTCCAGACAGTTGATCGTCAACCATCCAGGCTTGAAACTACAGCCTGCAAAGTGTGGCTTCACTGGGCCCCCACGAGTCTCGAACATCTTGTCGAGAATACACCGTTGTACCTTCCCAATTTCTTCAGTGGAATTGCTAGGTATAACCCCTATCTTTTTGGAGCAGACTGTCTCCGCTAGAGTAGGCTTTGAGCAGGGGACCCCCAAGGAGGCGCCCTGCACGCCATGTCTTTCAGAGACACTCGCCACCCTCTTACTGGGACCAGGTTCGCCCCCAAGTAAGGTCTCCGCCTCCTTCATCTCACCACACACCGGCGGGTCCGCTGGGGGCACTATTGACATTTTATCAATGTTTTTGTTGCCCTCTTGTGCAAACCGCTTAGTCGGCCTGGAGTTCGATGTCGGCGTGGAGCCATCTGAACGGGATCTTTTAGGGGTCCATCGCGCAGACACGTTGGCTGGATTTGCCGCCAAGGACCGAGCTGTTTCCAGCGATATGCCCCTGGCAAGCAAAGCCTTAAAACGTTTACGTCCAGCTCCGGACAGCTTCACCCTAAGTTTTGGAATCTTCTCTGGAGCAGGTTCAAGAAGATTTCTCTCCTGTTCCGAGGAGATAGACACCCCAGCCGATTCCTGGCTAAGTGGGATGTCCATCTCCTCCGGCCTGTCGGTTAAGGGACCGGGTGCCCCCCCCAACAGGTCGTGCTCCATGCTTTCATTGTCGATGGGACCAGATGCCCCCTCGGCCAATGATGGCTGTTGGCTCATTGTAGCCACAATATGCACATTTGAAGGTGTGCAGTCCATTTTTTTTTCATATAGGCTTAAGTTTTCCATATATTTTTCTTTAGTTTTCTTTTGCGTTTTGGTCACCCACGGGCGCCCCCGTGGTAAGGCTAATTAAAACCGTAGGTTCGCCGGACCTCGTACGGAGTTCGCTATTAAGCTTGACTCTACCCCGTCAAGCAAGCTCACTGGCATAGCTGTTCCACCGTGAATTTAGGGTGTTTTTTTATGGGAAAATATGTCTGGTGAACCCTGCCCCAGGGAGATTTCTCTCTCCCCCGCCCGGCAATCGGCGACCCAAGTCCAGCAGAGACATGACCGTACTGAAAGTGGGCCATTGGTCTGTAAAGTAATTGCCGCACTTCCCCGAAGGGCTGACCAATTGTTAGTGTCTAGGCGATCCGGCGGTCTCAGTGAGACGTTCGATATTGGCCAGTACGACTACTAACTAGCCTTAACGACTGAGCAGGAATCGTAGAAAACTACTTTCAACCTGTGCGTTGAAGGTAGTTCTTAGTTTGCGTAACTGGACCATGTCACCGTCTTTCATGTGCCATGTTCCAGCACACAGTAAGCCCCTACACCGCAACAAGGTGACTACCCAGCGTAGGAGTATTTTTAATTAGTTCTATATTTTATTAACTGGAGAGTCTGGAATTCAGAATTGCAGTTATTTTAAATAATTTATTATTCTATTATCTGGAGGGTCTGGAATTCAGAATCGAAGTTATTTTTAATTAATTTCATATTTTATTAACTGGAGTGTCTGGTATTCAGAATCGCAGTTATTTTAAATAATTTAATATTTTCTTATCTAGAGGATCTGGAATTCAGAATCGCAGTAATTTTTAATTAATTTTATATTTTATTAACTGGAGTGTCTGGTATTCAGAATCGCAGTTATTTTAAATAATTCAATATTTTCTTATCTGGAGGGTCTGGTATTCAGAATCGCAGTAATTTTTAATTAATTTCATATTTTATTAACTGGAGTGTCTGGTATTCAGAATCTCAGCTATTCTAAATAGTTTAATATTTTATTATCTGGAGAGTCAGGAATTCAGAATCGCATTTATTTTTAATTAAATTCATATTTTTTAAATTGGAGTGTCTAGAATTCAGAATCGCAGTTATTCTAAATAATTTCATTTTTTTTCTGGAGGGTCTGCAAATCAGAATCGTACATATTTTGAAATTTTTTAATATTTTATTATCTGGAGGGTCTGGAATTAAGAACCGCAATAATTTTTAATTATTTTAATATCTTATTAACTGGAGGTTCTGGTAATTCAGAATTGCAGTTCTTTTTAATAAATTTAATATTTTATTATCTGGAGGGTCTGGTATTCAGAATCGCAAAGTTTTTTAAATAATTTAATATTTTATTATCTGAAGAGTCTGGATTTCAGAATCGCAGTTATTTTTAATTAATTTAATATTTTTTTATCTGGAGGGTCTGGAATTTAGAATTGCAATTATTTTTTATTAATTTAATATTTTTTTAACTGGAGTGTCTGGTATTCAGAATCGCAGTTATTTTTAATTGATTTAATATTTTATTATCTGGTGGGTCTTGAATTCAAAATGGCAGTTATTTTTAATTGATTTAATATTTTATTGTCTGGAATGTCTGGAATTCAGATTCGCAGTTATTTTAAATTAATTTAATATTTTAAGATCTGGCGAGTCTGCAAATCAGAATCGCAGTTATTTTTAATAAATTTTATATTTTATTATCTGGAGGGTCTGGAATTCAGAATCGTAGTTGTTTTTAATTAATTTAATATTTTATTAACTAGAGTGTCTGGTATTCAGGGGTTGCCAAGGGGGACAGGTTCACGTTAGGGTTTCCTGCTACTAACGGCTCATGTCTCTTAAATCTTCCTACTCTCACCTCCACGTGGGGCACCCTGGTAACCTGAGCAACCTAGGTGAAGATGTGGTAACCAACCCATATGGGATCCTTGGTCAGGGCCAACGAGAGAGGGAGCTTTGGTGAGGCCACTCTGACATATTCGGTTTAAGGATTCATCAAAGTGTGCGAGGCCAGGTGGGGTCTCGCATGTGAACAGTGGCGGAGGAGTACTATAGGTACCAACGGCAGCGCCCATACCCCCGAAGTGGGTTACCACTACCAAACAAAAAATCCCTAGCTTAGGGTTGTGCGCTGGGCTTGGAAACCGCCAAATAAAAAACAAATAATCCAGTGAATATAAGATTGAAGCCTCGGAAGAAATACCCAACAACTGTTGCCGACAACCCCCGCAAACGTTATAAGGAACACGATTTAAGGATATGCACCTGGAATGTCGGGACCCTTAATAGTTAAGGTGCCTCTATCCAGCTGCTTGACGTCCTCAAAAAATATAAAGCTGACGTCACCGCACTCCAGGAAATGCGATGGACGGGACATGGACGCTCAAAAAAAGCTACACGTGACATCTACTACAGCTGCCATGCGACGAAGCGCAGACTCGTTGTAGGTTTTGTGGTAAGAAAACGACTGCGATTTACCCTAGTCGACGACAGGCTTGCCACACTCCGCATTAAGGCGAAATACTTTAACATCAGCCTAATCTGCGCACATGCTCCGACGGATGAGAAAGACGAAAACACCAAGGATGCCTTCTACGATCAACTAGAAAAAATCTTCGATCGATGCCCCCGCCACGATGTAAAAATTGTGCTAGGTGACTTCAACGCCAAGGTGGGCAAAGAAAGCATTTTTGAACCAACCATCGGTAAGTTCAGCCTCCACGAACAGTCATCAGAAAACGGTTTGAGACTGATCGACTTCGCCGCAGCACGGAACATGGTAGTTAGTAGTACTAGATTCCAGCATCCCTATATTCATAAAGCCACCTGGCTGTCCCCTGATCATAAAACCAGGAACCAAATTGATCACGTTGTGATCGACGGCAGACGTGCATCCAGCGTGTTAGACGTACGTACAATTCGAGGTGCCAACATTGACTCGGACCACTACCTTGTTGTAGCTAAGGTTCGCACTCGCCTCAGTGCGGCAAAAAACGTTCGCTTTAATTCGTAGAGGAAGCTTGACGTCGGAAAGCTACAATCGCTACAGACAGCTACCGCATTTGCTTCTCGGCTCTCGAATATGCTGACGGATTCTCCCCCTGATCTCGATATTTGCGCGCAGTGGTCGCTTATATCCCACTCCATGCGCACGGCCGCTGAAGAGGAGATTGGCTATCACCGCCCGAAGAAAAACAGCTGGTATGACGAAGAGTGTCGCAACGCAGCTGCAGAGAAAGACACAGCATACCAACTCATCCTGCGATCGGCTGCAACGCGAGCTGCTGAGGAGCGATATCGAGAGAAGAGAAGGGAAGAGAAGCGTCTTTTTAGGCGCAAGAAACGAGAAGCCGAAAATAGAGAATGCGAGGAAATCGAGATGTTTGGCAGCAGGAATATGGCTCGAAAATTCTACGAACATGTGAGGCGCCAAACGGAAGGTTTTAAAACCCGAGCCAATTCCAATTCCTGCAAAGACGAAAACGGGAATTTAGTGACGGATGTCCAGAGCGTACTCACGTTATGGAGGGAACACTTCTCGAAGCTGCTGCATGGCGACAGCGCTAATGATAGCAATGAAGATGAACCCGACCCCACAGTTGCTGACGACGAACATGAAGTAGCGCCCCCCGACTATGACGATGTCTTGCTAGTTATTAGGCGGCTCAAAAACAACAAAGCCGCCGGAGCTGATGAGCTCAAGAAACGCATGCACCAGCTCATCTGCAAACTATGGTCGGAGGAATGCATGCCTAGCAACTGGAACTTAAGTGTGCTCTGCCCAATCCACAAGAAGGGTGATCCGGCAATCTGTGCCAACTACCGCGGGATCAGCCTTCTGAACATCGCATATAAGGTCCTGTCGAGCGTACTCTGTGAAAGGCTGAAACCCATCGCCAATGAACTGATTGGGCCTTAACAGTGTGGCTTCAGACCTGGTAAAGGCACCATTGACCAAATGTTCACACTACGCCAAATCCTGGAGAAAACCCTAGAGAAGCAGATTGACATACACCACCTTTTCGTCGATTTCAAAGCCGCATTCGACAGCACCGAAAGCTGTCAGCTGTACGCCGCTATGTCTGAATTTGGCGTCCCTGCTAAGCTAATTCGACTGTGCAAAATGACGCTAAGCACCACCGGTTAAAATCGGTAATGACTTGTCCGAGCCGTTTGTTACTGAGCGAGGATTCAGACAAGGTGACTCATTATCGTGTGTTTTCTTCAATCTAATGTTGGAAAAAATCGTATGTGCAGCAGGTCTAAATCGTACAGGCACTATCTTCCACAAGAGTGTCATGTTACTGGCGTATGCTGATGATATTGACATCATTGGCCATAACAGCCGCGCCGTGAGTGCTGCATTTTCCGGCTTGGAGAGAGAAGCGAGGCGAGGGGGTTTAGCGGTGAACGAGGACAAAACGAAGTACTTGGTGTCAACACACAAAGAGTCTCAGCGTCTTAGACACCACGTCACTGTTGGCGACTACAACTTTGAAGTTGTGAAGGATTTCGTTTGTCTGGGAACCAGCATCAACACCACGAACGATGTCAGCAGGGAGATCAAGCGAAGAATTACTCTTGCCAACAGGTGTTACTTTGGGCTCAATAGGCAATTGAGAAGCAGAGCCCTCTCTCGACGAACAAAAATTACACTCTACAAAGCCCTCATCCTTCCCGTCCTGCTTTATGGTGCCGAAACATGGACGATGTCAAAAAACGATGAGCGAGCTTTGGGGGCGTTCGAGAGAAAAATTCTTCGAAGAATCTATGGTCCTATATGCATTTACGGAGAGTATCGAATCAGATGGAACAACGAGCTGTATGAGCTGTACGCCGACATTGATATAGTTCAGCGCATTAAAACACAGCGGCTGCGCTGGTTGGGACATGCTGTGCGAATGGATGAAAGTGCTCCGGCGAAAAGAGTATTTGAATCGATGCCGCCGGGTGGCGGACGCAGGAGGGGGAGACCACCACTACGTTGGAAGGACCAAGTTCAAGAGGACCTGGCTGCGCTTGGTGTTTCCAATTGGCGCCAGCGTGCGCGAAGCAGAGACGACTGGCGAAGGCTGATAACGCGGCAATGATCAGAAATGGTTGTACGCCAATTATGATGATGACAATGAGAGTGTCTGGTATTCAGAATAGTACCTATTTTTAATTAATTTAATATTTTATTGTCTGGAATGTCTGGAATTCAGATTCGCAGTTGTTTTAAATAAATTTAATATCTTATTAACTGGAGGGTCTGGAATTCAGATACGTAGTTATTTTTAATTATTGTGATATTTTATTAACTGGAGTGAATGGTACTCAGATTCGCAGTTATTTTTAATTAATTTAATATGCCATTATCTGGAGAGTCTGGTATTCAGAATCGCAGTTATCTTAAATAGCTTATTATTAGATTATCTGGAGGATCTGGAATTCAGAATTGCAGTTATTTTTAATTAATTTCATATTTTATTATCTGGAAGGTCTGGAATTTAGAATCGCAAATATTTTTTACTCCTTTCATATTTTAATAATTGGAGTGTCTAGAATTCAGAATCGCAGTTATTCTAAATAATTTCATATTTTATTTTCTGGAGGGTCTGCAAATCAGAATCGCAGTTATTTTGAAACTTTTTAATATTATATTATCTGGAGGGTCTGGAATTAAGAATCGCAGTAATTTTTAATGAATTTAATATCTTATTAACTGGAGGTTCTGGCATTCAGAATCACAGATATTTTTAATTAATTTAGTATTTTATTATCTGGAGGGTATTGATTTCAGAATCGCAGTTATTTTTAAATAATTTAATATCTTATTAACTGGAGTTTCTGGTATTCAGAATCGCAGTTATTTTTTATTAATTTAATATCTTATTAACAGGAGGGTCTGGAAATCAGAATCGCAGTTATTTTAAATTATTTGAATACCCTATTAACTGGAGAGTCTGGAATTCAGATTCGCAGTTTTTTTTAATAATTTAATATTTCATAATCTGGAGGTTCTGCAAATCAGAATCGCGGTTATTCTAAACAATTTAATATTTTATTATCTAGAGGGTCTGGAATTCAGAATCGCAGTTATTTTTAATTAAATTCATATTTTATTAATTGGAGCGTCTAGAATTCAGAATCGCAGTTATTCTAAATAATTTCATTTTGTTTTTCTGGAGGGTCTGCAAATCAGAATCGTAGTTATTTTGAAATTTTTTAGTATTTTATTATCTGGAGGGTCTGGAATTAAGAACCGCAATAATTTTGAATTAATTTAATATCTGATTAACTGGAGGTTCTGGTAATCAGAATCGCAGATATTTTTTTATTAATTTAGTATTTTTTTATCTGGAGTGTCTGGTATTCAGTATCGCAAATTTTTTTAAATAATTTAATATTTTATTATCTGGAGGGTCTTGAATTCAGAATCGCAGAAATTTTTAATTAATTTAATATCTCATTGCTGGAGGCTCTGGAATTTAGAATTGCAATTATTTTTTATTAATTTAATATTTTTTTAACTGGAGTGTCTGGAATTCACAATCGCAGTTACTTTGAAATATTTTAATATTTTATTGTTTGGAATGTCTGGAATTCAGAATCGCAGTTTTTTTTAATTAAATTTATATTTTATTAACTGGAGTGTCTGGTATCCAGAATCGAAGTTATTTTTAATTATTTTAATATTCTATTATCTGGAGGGTCTGGAATTCAGAATCGCAGTTATTTTAAATTAATTTTATATTTCAATATTTCTAAGGTCTGGAATTCAGAATCGCAGGTACTTTTAATTAATTTAATATCTTATTAACTGGAGGGTTTGGAATTCAGATAACTAGTTATTTTTAATTATGTTAATATGTTATTAACTGGAGTTTCTGGTATTCAGATTCGCAGTTATTTTTAATTAATTTCGTATTTTATTATCTTGAGTGTCTGGAATTCGGAATCGCAGTTATTTTTAATTAATTTAATAGTTTATTAGCTGGAGAGTCTGGAATTCAGAATCGCAGTTATTTTTAATTAAATTCATATTTTATTAATTGGAGTGTCTAGAATTCAGAATCGCAGTCATTCTAAATAATTCAATTTTTTTTCTGGAGGGTCTGCAAATCAGAATCGTAGTTATTTTGAAATTTTTTCATATTTTATTATTTTTAATTAATTTAATATCTTATTAACTGGAGGTTCTGGTAATCAGAATCGCAGATATTTTTAATTTATTTAGTATTTTATTATCTGGAGGGTATTGAATTCAGAATCGCAGTTATTTTTAATTAATTTAATATCTTATTAACTGATGTTTCTGGTTAAATCCAGAAGTGCTACTTGCTGAGCTGGAGGCAATCATTCCACTAGACAGCCACGCTAGCGATGCTAATAGCAAGGTGAAGCAGACCATGCAGTGTATAGAGAGAGCCTGTACCAAAGCGATGCCGAAAATAAGACCAGATAAACACAAGAAGGCCGTTTACTGGTGGACAGAGGAAATAGCTCAACTCAGACGGGTCTGTCTGCGGTGTAGAAGAAAATACACTAGGGCCAGGCGTGTTGGATCCGCGACTGCCGAAGGAGAAGATCTGCAAGCTGCTAGGAAAATGGGAGGAGCTCCGAAACGACATAAACAACAATCCATGGGGACTGGGAGATATAAAGTCGTAATGAAAAAGCTTGGAGCAAGAGTATCGGTACCCCAACTGGAAGACCATGCTATGGAAAACATAGTAAACGCTCTATTTCCTATACATGCCTTAAGAGAAGAATCAGAAGTGCTGGTCAAGGAAGTCCCACCTCCTTTCACGGAAGACGAACTTAAAGCAGCCGCCATAACCCTACAGAGCAACAGAGCACCTGGTATCGACGGTATTCCTGCAGAAGTCCTCAAAATAGTGTCAAATAGCCATAGGAAAAGACAGCGGTTAGTGCTCATCAGCAAGGGAAAAGGAAGCCCTGAATCACCGTCAGCATATCGACCACTGTGTATGCTAGACACCGCGGGCAAACTTTTGGAGCGACTCCTCAAACCCCGAATAGCAGCAGCCATTGAAAACGCTGGGGGATTATCCACTCGACAACACGGTTTTCGACCAGGAAAGTCCACAATTGGCGCCGTAGAAGACGTCATAGAAAGTGTGCTAGCGGCACAGCAAAGAAATCACTACTCCAGGCGAGTGGTACTCCTTGTTACATTAGACGTAAGAAACGCTTTCAACAGCGCTAGGTGGGTGGATATGATCGAGGCACTTGAAAATCGTTTTCAGATACCAGCTTATCTGAAGAAGATAATCCGGAGCTACCTTAAAGATAGAATGTTGTTATACGAGACCAACAATGGCACCCGAAGCAAAATCATCACGTCAGGGGCAGCGCAAGGGTCCATCCTCGGACCGGACCTTTGGAATATAAGCTACGATGGCATTTTGCGCATAGAGATGCCAGATGACACTCATATAGTCGGATACGCAGACGACATTGCGGCTGTCATCACCGCACGCGATTCGGAAGACGCCCAAATAAAGCTGAACCAGGTCATGATCAGAACCCAGAGGTGGCTCGATTCACATGGCTTGAAGCTGGCCACGGTAAAGACGGAACTGCTATTCCTCACGAGAAAGCACATTCCAATAGAAATCGACTTGAGAGTTTGCTCCGAGACCATCAGGACACAAAAGGTGATAAAGTACCTGGGAATTCAGCTTGACTCCAAGCTCACCTACTGGGCGCAAATGCAAAATGCGGCGACGAAGGCAGCACGGGTAACGGTTTCTCTCAGCAGACTAATGGCAAACATCGGAGGGCCGACATCCATCAAGAGGAAGCTTCTGATGATGACAACGCACTCAATTCTGCTGTATGGTAGCGAATTGTGGGCTGACAAGCTAAAGGTGCACGCCCGAAGAAAAGTTTTATCGTCCGTACAACGAACCGCAGCTCTGCGAGTAGCTTCAGCGTACCGTACTGTATCGGAGCCGGCAATTCTGGTAATTAGCTGCTTAATCCCTATCTATCTCTTGGCCCTCGAACGAAAACAACTACGAGAAGCCAAGATGGGTAAGAATACCAGAGGAACCGCGCAGCATATAAAGCAACAAACCATGCACCATTGGCAGGAACGATGGGCCGCCGAGAGTCGCGGAAGATGGACAGCGAGACTCATACCCGACATAGCGAGCTGGATAGGAGGAACAGCCGGAACCGTCAATTTCTACCTCACGCAGTTACTGTCTGGTCACGGATACTTCTGCAAGTATCTACACCGAATGGGAAAAATTGGAGGGCCTGAGTGCATATACGGCGACAGCAATGTGGATGATGCAGAGCACACCTTTTTCAAATGCACAAGGTGGCAAACAGAGCGCACCACGCTTGAAATGGAAATCGGGGAAACCTTAGCCACCGAGAACATTGTGGAGGTTATTCTAAGCAGCAAAGAAAACTGGGACCACGTAGATAAATATGTGGAAAATGTGGTCCGGCGGAAAAAGCGGGACCTGGACGCAGGAATAATGTTGAGAGTCCAATAGGGACGAAGTGAGAATCTCCACCTTGAAGGAAGTATAAAATGGGTTCCAGGGTGGGGAGATGTTCTCAGCGAGGGAGGGGGATATTTTAATGGGTGCAATTCTCACATACCAAATCTGTGACGACAGTTTTGATGATGCGGCGGTAATTTTACCCTCTCTACCAAAAAAAAAAATAAAAATAAAAATAAAAATGTTTCTGGTATTCAGAATCGCAGTTATTTTTAATTAATTTAGTATTTTATTATCTGGAGTGTCTGGAAATTCCGGTTATTTTTAATTAATTTAATATATTATTAACTGGAGGTTCTGGAATTCAGAATCGCAGTTATTTTTAATAAATTTAATATTTTATTATCTGGAGGATCTGGAATTCAGAATTGCAGTTATTTTTAAATTATTTAATATCTTATTAACAGGAGGGTGTGGAATTCAGAATCGCAGTTATTTTAAATAATTTAATATTTTCTTATCTGGAGGGTCTGGTATTCAGAATCGCAAATTTTTGAAAATAATTTAATATTTTATTATCTGGAGGGTCTGGTATTCAGAATCGCAGTTATTTTGAAAAATTTATTATTCTATTATCTGGAGGATATGGAATTCAAAATCTCATTTATTTTTTATTAATTTCATATTTTATTTACTGGAGTGTCTAGAATTCAGAATCGTAGATATTCTAAATAATTTAATATTTTATTATCTGGAGGTTCTGCAAATCAGAATCGCCGTTATTTTTAAATTTTTAAATATTTTATTATCTGGAGGGTCTGGAATTCAGAACCGTTATTATTTTTGATTAATTTATTATCTTATTCACTGGAATTTCTGGTATTCAGAATCGCACTTATTTTTAATTAATTTAGTATTTTATTATATTGAGTGTCTGAAAATCTGAATTGCAATTATTTTTAATCAATATAATGTATTATTAACAGGAGGGTCCGGAATTCAGAATCGCAGTTACTTTTAATTAATTTAATATATTGTTAACTGGAGGTTCTGGAATTCAGAATCGCAGTTATTTTTACTTAATTTTGTATTATATTAACTGATGGGTCTGGTATCAAGAAAAGCAGTTATTTTAATTAATTTAATATTTTATTATCTGGAGGTTCTGGAATTCAGGATCGAAGTTATTTTTATTTAACTTAATATCGTATTTTCTGGAGTGTCTGGTATTCAGAATCGCAGTTATTTTTAATTAATTAAATAATTTATTAGCTGGGGTGTCTGGTATTCAGAATCGCACTTATTTTAAATAATTTAATATCTTATTAACAGGAGGGTCTGGAATTCAGAATCTCAGTTATTTTTAATAAATTTAATATTTTATTATCTGGAGGTTCTGGAATTCAGGATCGCAGTTATTTTCAATTAATTTAATATCTTATTAACTGAAGTGTCTGGTATCCAGAATCGCAGTTATTTTTAATTAATTTAATATCTTATTCTCTGAAGGGTCTGGAATTTAGAATCGCAATTATTTTTTATTAATTTCATATTTTTTTAATTGGAGTGCCTAGGATTCAGAATCGCAGTTATTCTAAATAATTTCATATTTTATTTTCTGGAGGGTCTGCAAATCAGAATCGTAGTTATTTTGAAATTTTTTAATATTGTATTATCTGGGGGGTCTGGAATTCAGAATCGCAGGTATTTTTAATTAATTTAATATCTTTTTAACTGGAGGGTGGAATTCAGATACGTAGTTATTTTAAATTATTTTAATATTTTATTAACGGGAGTGTCTGGAATTCAGATTCGCAGTTATTTTTAATTAATTTAATATTCCATTATCTGGAGAGTCTGGAATTGAGAATCGCAGTTACTTCTAATTATTTTTATATTTTATTAACTGGAGTGTCTGGTATTCAGAATCGCAAGTATTTTAAATAATTTATTATTCAATTATCTGGAGGATCTGGAATTCAGAATCGCAGTAATTTTTAAATAATTTAAT
The DNA here is from genome assembly GCA_920105625.2 of Clusia tigrina. NCBI lineage: Eukaryota > Metazoa > Arthropoda > Insecta > Diptera > Clusiidae > Clusia > Clusia tigrina. The sequence goes on along the minus strand of OV050030.1, from coordinate 120,415,152 downwards.
ATCTTATTAACTGGAGGTTCTGGTATTCAGAATCGCAGATATTTTTAATTAATTTCGTATTTTATTATCTGGAGTTTCTGGTATTCAGAATCGCATTTATTTTTAATTAATTTAATATTTTATTATCTGGAGGTTCTGAAATTCAGGATCGCAGTTATTTTTAATTAATTTAATATCTTTTTAACTGGCGGGTCTGGAATTCAAAATCGCAGTTATTTTTAATTAATTAAAATCTTATTAACTGGAGTGTCTGGAATTCAGAATCGCAGTTTTCTTAAATTAATTAAATATCTTATTAACTGAAGTGTCTGGTATTCAGAATCGCAGTTATTTCTAATTAATTAAATATTTTATTATCTGAAGTGTCTGGAAATCTGAATTCCAGTTATTTTTAATTAATTTAATATCTTATTAATAGGAGGGTCTGGAATTATGAATCGCAGTTATTTTTAATTAATTTAATATATTATTAACTGGAAGTTCTGGAATTCAGAATCGCAGTTATTTTTAATAAATTTAATATTTTATTATCTGGAGGGTCTGGAATTCAGAATCGCAGGTATTTTAAATAATTTAATATTTTCTTATCTGGAGGGTCTGGTATTCAGAATCGCAAATTTTTTAAAATAATTTACTATTTTATTATCTGGAGGGTCTTGAATTCAGAATCGCAGTTATTTTTAATTAATTTAATATCTTAGTACTGTAGTGTCTGGAAATCTGAATTGCAGTTATTTTTAATTAATTTAATATCATATTAACTGGAGGCTCTGGTATTCAGAAACGCAAATTATTTTAAATAATTTAATATTCCATTATCTGGAGAGTCTGGAATTCAGAATCGCAGTTACTTTTAATTATTTTTATATTTTATTAACCGGAGTGTCTGGTATTCAGAATCGCAGTTATTTTGAAAAATTTATTATTCTATTATCTGGAGGATATGGAAGTCAAAATCTCATTTATTTTTTATTAATTTCATATTTTATTTACTGGAGTGTCTAGAATTCAGAATCGTAGATATTCTAAATAATTTAATATTTTATTATCTGGAGGTTCTGCAAATCAGAATCGCCGTTATTTTTAAATTTTTAAATATTTTATTATCTGGCGGGTCTGGAATTCAGAACCGTTATTATTTTTGATTAATTTATTATCTTATTCACTGGAGTTTCTGGTACTCAGAATCGCACTTATTTTTAATTAATTTAGTATTTTATTATCTGGAGTGTCTGGAAATCTGAATTGCAATTATTTTTAATTAATATAACGTCTTATTAACAGGAGGGTCCGGAATTAAGAATCGCAGTTACTTTTAATTAATTTAATATATTGTTAACTGGAGGTTCTGGAATTCAGAATCGCAGTTATTTTTAGTTAATTTAGTATTATATTAACTGATGGGTCTGGTATCCAGAATCGCAATTATTTTAATTAATTTAATATTTTATTATCTGTCGGTTCTGGAATTCAGAATCGCAGTTATTTTTATTTAATTTAATAGTTTATTAGATGGAGAGTCTGGAATTCAGAAACACAGTTATTTATAATTCATTTAATATTATATTAACTGTTGGGTCTGGAAATCAGAATCGCAGTTATTTTAATTAATTTAATATTTTATTATCTGGAGGTTCTGGAATTCAGGATCGAAGCTATTTTTATTTAATTTAATATCGTATTATCTGGAGTGTCTGGTATTCAGAATCGCAGTTATTTTTAATTAATTAAATATTTTATTAGCTGGGGTGTCTGGTATTCAGAATCGCAGTTCTTTTAAATAATTTAATATCTTATTAACAGGAGGGTCTGGTATCCAGAATCGCAGCTATTTTTAATAAATTTAATATTTTATTATCTGGAGGGTCTGGAATTTAGACTCGCAATTATTTTTTATTAATTTCATATTTTATTAATTGGAGTGCCTAGAACTCAGAATCGCAGTTATTCTAAATAATTTCATATTTTATTTTCTGGAAGGTCTTCAAAGCAGAATCGTAGTTATTTTGAAATTTTTGAATATTGTATTATCTGGGGGGTCTGGAATTCAGAATCTCAGGTATTTTTAATTAATTTAATATCTTTTTAACTGGAGGGTCTGGAATTCAGATACGTAGTTATTTTAAATTTTTTTAATATTTTATTAACTGGAATTCAGATTCGCAGTTATATTTAATTAATTTGATATTCCATTATCTGGAGAGTCTGGAATTGAGAATCGCAGTAACTTCTAATTATTTTTATATTTTATTAACTGGAGTGTCTGGTATTCAGAGTCGCAGTTGTTTTAAATAATTTCTTATTCAATTATCTGGAGGATCTGGAATTCAGAATCGCAGTTATTTTTAATTAATTTCATATTTTATTATCTGAAGGTCTGGAATTTAGAATCGCAATTATTTTTTATTAGTTTCATATTTTATTAATTAGAGTGCCTAGAATTCGCAGTAATTTTTAAATAATTTAATATCTTATTAACTGGAGGATCTGGTATTCAGAATCGCAGATATTTTTAATTAATTTAGTATTTTATTATCTGGAGTTTCTGGTATTCAGAATCGCAGTTATTTTTAATTAATTTAATATCTTATTAACAGGAGGATCTGGAAATCAGAATCGCAGCTATTTTAAATTAATTTAATACCCTATTAATTGGAGAGTCTGGAATTCAGAATCGCAGTTTTTTTAAATAATTTAATATTTTATAATCTGGAGGTTCTGCAAATCAGAATCGCTGTTATTTTTAATTAATTTCATATTTTATTAACTTGAGTGTCTAGAATTCAGAATCGCAGTTATTCTAAATAATTAAATTTTTTTTCTGGAGGGTCTGCAAATCAGAATCGTAGATATTTTGAAATTTTTTAATATTTTATTATCTGGAGGGTCTGGAATTAAGAACCGCAATAATTTTTAACTAATTTAATATCTTATTAACTGGAGGTTCTGGTAATCAGAATCGTAGATATTTTTAATTAACCTAGTATTTTATTATCTGGAGTGTTTGGAAATCTGAATTGCAGTTATTTTTAATTAATTTAATATCTTCTTAACAGGAGGCTCTGGAATGCAGAATCGCAGTTCTTTTAATAAATTTAATATTTTATTATCTGGAGGTTCTGGAATTCAGAATCGCAGTTATTTTTAATTAATTTAATAACTTATTCACAGGCGGGTCTGGAATTCAGAATCGCAGCTATTTTAAATAAATTAATATTTTCTTATCTGGAGGGTCTGGTATTCAGAATCGCAGTTATTTTTAATTAATTTTATATTTTATTAACTGAAGTGTCTCTATTCAGAATCGCAGTTATTTTTAATTGATTTAATATTTTATTATCTGGTGGGTCTTGAATTCAAAATGGCAATTATTTTTAATTAATTTATTATTTTATTGTCTGGAATGTCTGGAATTCAGATTCGCAGTTATATTAAATTAATTAATTATTTTAATATCTGGCGAGTGTGCAAATCAGAATCGCAGCTATTTTTAATAAATTTTATATTTTATTATCTGGAGGGTCTGGAATTCAGAATCGTAGTTGTTTTTAATTAATTTAATATTTTATTAACTAGTGTCTGGTATTCAGAATCGTACCTATTTTTAATTAATTTAATATTTTATTGTCTGGAATGTCTGGGATTCAGATTCGCAGTTATTTTAAATTAATTTAATATTTTATTATCAGGAGAGTCTGGAATTCACAATCGCAGTAATTTTGAATTATCTAAATATTTTATTGTCTGGAATGGCTGGAATTCAGAATCGCAGTTATTTTTTATTAATTTTATATTTTATTATCTGGAGTGTCTGGTATCCAGAATCCAAGTCATTTTTACGCATTTTAATATTCTATTATCTGGAGGGTCTGGAATTCAGAATCGCAGTTATTTTAAATTAATTTAATATTTCATTATCTCTAAGGTCTGGAATTCAGAATCGCAGGTATTTTTAATTAATTTAATATCTTATTAACTGGAGGGTCTGGAATTCAGATACGTAGTTATTTTTAATTATTTTAATATTTTATTAACTGGAGTGGATTGTATTCAGATTCGCAGTTTTTTTAATTAATTTAATATTCCATTATCTGGAGAGTCTGGAATTCAGAATTGCAGTTACTTCTAATTATTTTTATATTCTATTAACTGGAGTGTCTGGTATTCAGAATTGCAGTTATTTTGAAATTTTTTAATATTTTATTATCTGGAGGGTCTGGAATACAGAATCGCAGTTCTTTTAATATATTTAATATTTTATTATCTGGAGGCTCTGGAATTCAGAATAGCAGTTATTTTTAATTAATTTAATATCTTATTCACAGGCGGGTCTGGAATTCAGAATCGCAGCTATTTTAAATAAATTAATATTTTCTTATCTGGAGGGTCTGGTATTCAGAATCGCGAAGTTTTTTAAATAATTTAATATTTTATTATCTGGAGGGTCTTGAATTTAGAATCGCAGTGATTTTTAATTAATTTAATATGTTATTACTGGCAATTCTGGAATTCAGAATCACAGATATTTTTAATCAATTTAATATTTTTTAACTGGAGAGTATGGTATTCAGAATCGTACTTATTTTTAATTAATTTAATATTTTATTATCTGGAGAGTCTGGAATTCAGAATTGCAGTTATTTTAATTAATTTATTATTCTATTATCTTGAGGATCTGGAATTCAGAATCGCGGTTATTTTTAATTAATTTTATATTATATTATCTGGAGTGTCTCTATTCAGAATCGCAGTTATTTTTAATTAATTTAATATTTTATTATCTGGAGGGTCTGGAATTTAGAATTGCAATTATTTTTTATTAATTTAATATTTTTTTAACTGGAGTGTCTGGTATTCAGATTCGCAGTTATTTTTAATTGATTTAATATTTTATTATCTGGTGGGTCTTGAATTCAAAATGGCAGTTATTTTTAATTAATTTAATATTTTATTGTCTGGAATGTCTGGAATTCAGATTCGGAGTTATTTTAAATTAATTAATTATTTTAATATCTGGCGAGTCTGCAAATCAGAATCGCAGTTATTTTTAATAAATTTTATATTTTGTTATCTGGAGGATCTGGAATTCAGAATCGTAGCTGTTTTTAATTAATTTAATATTTTATTAGCCAGAGTGTCTGGTATTCAGAATCGTACCTATTTTTAATTAATTTAATATTTTATTGTCTGGAATGTCTGGGATTCAGATTCGCAGTTATTTTAAATTAATTTAATAGTTTATTATCTGGAGAGTCTGGAATTCACAATCGCAGTAATTTTGAATTATTTTAATATTTTATTGTCTGGAATGGCTGGAATTCAGAATCGCAGTTATTTTTAATTAATTTTATATTTTATTAACTGGAGTGTCTGGTATCCAGACTCGAAGTTATTTTTACGCATTTTAATATTCTATTATCTGGAGGGTCTGGAGTTCAGAATCGCAGTTTTTCTTAAATTAATTTAATATATCATTATCTCTAAGGTGAGGAATTCAGAATCGCAGGTACTTTTAATTAATTTAATATCTTATTAACTGGAGGGTCTGGAATACAGATACGTAGTTATTTTTAATTATTTTAATATTTTATTAACTGGAGTGGATGGTATTCAGATTCGCAGTTATTTTTAATTAATTTAATATTCCATTATCTGGAGAGTCTGGAATTCAGAATTGCAGTTACTTCTAATTATTTTTATATTTTATTAACTGGAGTTTCTGGTATTCAGAATTGCAGTTATTTTAAATAATTTATTATTCAATTATCTGGAGAATCTGGAATTCAGAATCGCAGTTTTTTTTAATTAAATTCATCTTTTATTAATTGGAGGGTCTGGAATTTAGAATCGCAATTATTTTAATTAATTTAATATTTTATTATCTGTCGGTTCTGGAATTCAGAATCGCAGTTATTTTTATTTAATTTAATAGTTTATTAGATGGAGAGTCTGGAATTCAGAAACACAGTTATTTATAATTCATTTAATATTATATTAACTGTTGGGTCTGGAAATCAGAATCGCAGTTATTTTAATTAATTTAATATTTTATTATCTGGAGGTTCTGGAATTCAGGATCGAAGCTATTTTTATTTAATTTAATATCGTATTATCTGGAGTGTCTGGTATTCAGAATCGCAGTTATTTTTAATTAATTAAATATTTTATTAGCTGGGGTGTCTGGTATTCAGAATCGCAGTTCTTTTAAATAATTTAATATCTTATTAACAGGAGGGTCTGGTATCCAGAATCGCAGCTATTTTTAATAAATTTAATATTTTATTATCTGGAGGGTCTGGAATTTAGACTCGCAATTATTTTTTATTAATTTCATATTTTATTAATTGGAGTGCCTAGAACTCAGAATCGCAGTTATTCTAAATAATTTCATATTTTATTTTCTGGAAGGTCTTCAAAGCAGAATCGTAGTTATTTTGAAATTTTTGAATATTGTATTATCTGGGGGGTCTGGAATTCAGAATCTCAGGTATTTTTAATTAATTTAATATCTTTTTAACTGGAGGGTCTGGAATTCAGATACGTAGTTATTTTAAATTTTTTAAATATTTTATTAACTGGAATTCAGATTCGCAGTTATATTTAATTAATTTGATATTCCATTATCTGGAGAGTCTGGAATTGAGAATCGCAGTAACTTCTAATTATTTTTATATTTTATTAACTGGAGTGTCTGGTATTCAGAGTCGCAGTTGTTTTAAATAATTTCTTATTCAATTATCTGGAGGATCTGGAATTCAGAATCGCAGTTATTTTTAATTAATTTCATATTTTATTATCTGAAGGTCTGGAATTTAGAATCGCAATTATTTTTTATTAGTTTCATATTTTATTAATTAGAGTGCCTAGAATTCGCAGTAATTTTTAAATAATTTAATATCTTATTAACTGGAGGATCTGGTATTCAGAATCGCAGATATTTTTAATTAATTTAGTATTTTATTATCTGGAGTTTCTGGTATTCAGAATCGCAGTTATTTTTAATTAATTTAATATCTTATTAACAGGAGGATCTGGAAATCAGAATCGCAGCTATTTTAAATTAATTTAATACCCTATTAATTGGAGAGTCTGGAATTCAGAATCGCAGTTTTTTTAAATAATTTAATATTTTATAATCTGGAGGTTCTGCAAATCAGAATCGCTGTTATTTTTAATTAATTTCATATTTTATTAACTTGAGTGTCTAGAATTCAGAATCGCAGTTATTCTAAATAATTAAATTTTTTTTCTGGAGGGTCTGCAAATCAGAATCGTAGATATTTTGAAATTTTTTAATATTTTATTATCTGGAGGGTCTGGAATTAAGAACCGCAATAATTTTTAACTAATTTAATATCTTATTAACTGGAGGTTCTGGTAATCAGAATCGTAGATATTTTTAATTAACCTAGTATTTTATTATCTGGAGTGTTTGGAAATCTGAATTGCAGTTATTTTTAATTAATTTAATATCTTCTTAACAGGAGGCTCTGGAATGCAGAATCGCAGTTCTTTTAATAAATTTAATATTTTATTATCTGGAGGTTCTGGAATTCAGAATCGCAGTTATTTTTAATTAATTTAATAACTTATTCACAGGCGGGTCTGGAATTCAGAATCGCAGCTATTTTAAATAAATTAATATTTTCTTATCTGGAGGGTCTGGTATTCAGAATCGCAGTTATTTTTAATTAATTTTATATTTTATTAACTGAAGTGTCTCTATTCAGAATCGCAGTTATTTTTAATTGATTTAATATTTTATTATCTGGTGGGTCTTGAATTCAAAATGGCAATTATTTTTAATTAATTTATTATTTTATTGTCTGGAATGTCTGGAATTCAGATTCGCAGTTATATTAAATTAATTAATTATTTTAATATCTGGCGAGTGTGCAAATCAGAATCGCAGCTATTTTTAATAAATTTTATATTTTATTATCTGGAGGGTCTGGAATTCAGAATCGTAGTTGTTTTTAATTAATTTAATATTTCATTATCTCTAAGGTCTGGAATTCAGAATCGCAGGTATTTTTAATTAATTTAATATCTTATTAACTGGAGGGTCTGGAATTCAGATACGTAGTTATTTTTAATTATTTTAATATTTTATTAACTGGAGTGGATTGTATTCAGATTCGCAGTTTTTTTAATTAATTTAATATTTCATTATCTGGAGAGTCTGGAATTCAGAATTGCAGTTACTTCTAATTATTTTTATATTCTATTAACTGGAGTGTCTGGTATTCAGAATTGCAGTTATTTTGAAATTTTTTAATATTTTATTATCTGGAGGGTCTGGAATACAGAATCGCAGTTCTTTTAATATATTTAATATTTTATTATCTGGAGGCTCTGGAATTCAGAATAGCAGTTATTTTTAATTAATTTAATATCTTATTCACAGGCGGGTCTGGAATTCAGAATCGCAGCTATTTTAAATAAATTAATATTTTCTTATCTGGAGGGTCTGGTATTCAGAATCGCGAAGTTTTTTAAATAATTTAATATTTTATTATCTGGAGGGTCTTGAATTCATTTAATATGTTATTACTGGCAATTCTGGAATTCAGAATCACAGATATTTTTAATCAATTTAATATTTTTTAACTGGAGAGTATGGTATTCAGAATCGTACTTATTTTTAATTAATTTAATATTTTATTATCTGGAGAGTCTGGAATTCAGAATTGCAGTTATTTTAATTAATTTATTATTCTATTATCTTGAGGATCTGGAATTCAGAATCGCGGTTATTTTTAATTAATTTTATATTATATTATCTGGAGTGTCTCTATTCAGAATCGCAGTTATTTTTAATTAATTTAATATTTTATTATCTGGAGGGTCTGGAATTTAGAATTGCAATTATTTTTTATTAATTTAATATTTTTTTAACTGGAGTGTCTGGTATTCAGATTCGCAGTTATTTTTAATTGATTTAATATTTTATTATCTGGTGGGTCTTGAATTCAAAATGGCAGTTATTTTTAATTAATTTAATATTTTATTGTCTGGAATGTCTGGAATTCAGATTCGGAGTTATTTTAAATTAATTAATTATTTTAATATCTGGCGAGTCTGCAAATCAGAATCGCAGTTATTTTTAATAAATTTTATATTTTGTTATCTGGAGGATCTGGAATTCAGAATCGTAGCTGTTTTTAATTAATTTAATATTTTATTAGCCAGAGTGTCTGGTATTCAGAATCGTACCTATTTTTAATTAATTTAATATTTTATTGTCTGGAATGTCTGGGATTCAGATTCGCAGTTATTTTAAATTAATTTAATAGTTTATTATCTGGAGAGTCTGGAATTCACAATCGCAGTAATTTTGAATTATTTTAATATTTTATTGTCTGGAATGGCTGGAATTCAGAATCGCAGTTATTTTTAATTAATTTTATATTTTATTAACTGGAGTGTCTGGTATCCAGACTCGAAGTTATTTTTACGCATTTTAATATTCTATTATCTGGAGGGTCTGGAGTTCAGAATCGCAGTTTTTCTTAAATTAATTTAATATATCATTATCTCTAAGGTGAGGAATTCAGAATCGCAGGTACTTTTAATTAATTTAATATCTTATTAACTGGAGGGTCTGGAATACAGATACGTAGTTATTTTTAATTATTTTAATATTTTATTAACTGGAGTGGATGGTATTCAGATTCGCAGTTATTTTTAATTAATTTAATATTCCATTATCTGGAGAGTCTGGAATTCAGAATTGCAGTTACTTCTAATTATTTTTATATTTTATTAACTGGAGTTTCTGGTATTCAGAATTGCAGTTATTTTAAATAATTTATTATTCAATTATCTGGAGAATCTGGAATTCAGAATCGCAGTTTTTTTTAATTAAATTCATCTTTTATTAATTGGAGGGTCTGGAATTTAGAATTGCAATTATTTTTTTAAATTTAATATTTTTTTATCTGGAGTGTCTAGAATTCAGAATCGTAGATATTCTAAATAATTTAATATTTTATTATCTGGAGGGTCTTCAAATCAGAATCGCCGTTATTTTTAAATTTTTTAATATTTTATTATCTGGAGGGTACGGGGCTAAGCTCAGGCTACCGTGGGGGTCACAGGTGGCGGATAGTGAACGGCCTACCAGAGTAGGTTAGCTGCGAATAACCAAGAAGTAGTTCCCGACCAAGAGCGGCAAGCGAGGAGAGTGCGACTGAAAGGTCTGCAAACTCTGAAAACGCATGTGACAAAACGAGTAGGCACCGTCTAAAGAAGTGCTCCCCATCCATTCACAGATGGCATCGTGGGAGACACAAGTAAATGGAAACTGACGCGGTATGCCCCTAGGAAAACGATTTGAAAACATTTATGAACTGTCTGCCTTGGGCTGGTAGCTGCAGTATTCCGTTACCTCAGTACACCAGAGTAATATCGGGTGGAAATGGCTTTCGGGCTAATGCTGTAGCTGCCTCCGTCCCGTTAAAACCGTGGCGGGTCTTCAAGAACGTTCGATGTTGCGTCACCATTAAGTTGGCGGTACAGGCTCAGTTGAGCATCAATCCTGACTAACGCTTATCCTGGCTCTGAGTACAAATTCTCATGAAGACTTGTGCCAACCCTCGGTGGAACTCCCTGCTTGCATAGACAACCACATGGATATTTCCAAAGCGACTGTACAACGAACGGAGTGAGCGGCTTGAAGCGGGGACCCATATAAAATGAATGCACCTCAAACAAAGCAACAAACTCAACCTAAAACTCAAATACAGCAGAAAGTAACTCCAAGTGATCCAGAAAAGGGAAGCTGCTTTAGAAAAAGTAGCAAAATTATGCGATCGCCAGAAGAGGGAGTAACAAACCAGCAACAACCCCAAGTAAGTAACACACCGGTAGATGGAGCGTGCAACAAATCGCGCACCATCCCTGCCGCGAACCAAACGCCTCTGGGCGCAAAAGGGAACCAACAACTGCAGGAGTCTTCTGGAAATCCCACACCTGTATTGATGAAATGTCCCGACAGCTCACCCAGACAGGAATTCATCATAAAGATGAGAACGGCAGAAGAAGAAGTTCTCACGAAATGTCGGAAAGTCTTGACGAAGATGAAGCAAGCCATTATAAAGCAGAAGAACGTGAGCATGGACGTAAGGACCGGAGTTTCCGAGCTAGACGAGCTTTTCGACGTAATGGAAAGCTATCGGCGAAACTGGACGGAAAAAGAGAACGAGTGCAAACTTGTTACGGCACCGAAACCGAGGCACACGGCCCTGACTTCAGCAACACCGACGATGGCTAGACCCAAACGAGCAGCTTCTAGCCCAGCAGAACCAGAAGATGGGAAAAAGTTCTGCGAAAGTAAGGCCGATGGGTGGCAAACTGTCACAAGGAGTAGACGCGTGGCAACACGAAGTCAAACACAGGAAAACTCAACAGCAGGAATTCCGTGGGCGACAGCGATAAGTCACGCACAACAATGCAAGGAAGACATAGGACGAAGGAGACAAAACCAAAGTCTGAAGCCGTCCTTATCAAACCAGCAGAGGGTTTCAAAAATGCGGATGTCCTGAAAAGCATCTGCTGCAATGTGAAACCAGAGGATGCACAGACCAAGGTGTGATCGATCCGGAAAACAAGAGCAGGTGGGCTTCTGCTGGAGCTGGATAAAGGAGCAAAAGTGACAACGGGCTTTTGTGAACTTTTAAAAGGTGCACTACAGGAGTCAGCAGTTGTGACTGATCTTAAGCCAAGAGCAACTATAGAGATACGAGATCTCGATCTGCTCGCCACAAAGGAAGAAGTACACCAAGCCGTAAAGGAGTCACTTCCCGAAAATATGAGAACTGCTTCGTATGAGGATATGGTAACGACTATAACAGCACCAAATAGTCGAGAGCAGGTACTAGCCTATGTAACGATGTCATCGGAGCTCGCCAGTATACTGCTGGAGAAAGATCGCATCAGGATCGGATGGGTTAACTGCAGATTAAGGCCAGGGCATAACACAAAACGGTGTTTCCGGTGCTTTGCTCCTGGTCATCTAACATGGCAGTGCAAAGGACCTGACAGGAAAGGTCAAGGCCTGTGCATACGATGTGGCGAAACGGGGCACAAATTAAAAGAGTGCAGTAACACCCCAAAGTGCTGTCTCTGCGTTGATGCTCAATGCAGTCCGGTAGACCATATCCCGAGCTCAAGTAGATGCGCGATGAGCAAAAAATTGACATCTAAATGAAAGTGCTGCAAGGAAACATGCACAGAAGCAGAGTGGCTGATGCATTACTGGACCAAATTAGTATAGAGCAGAAAGCAGACATTGTAGTAATCAGTGAGCAATATAGGGAAAAAGTAAGCGGAACATGGCTTGCAGATACGAGCGGAACGGCGGCCATATGGTTACCTGTAGGCAGCAATTTTAGCATAACCGGAGATGGAAAAGGCGATGGTTTCGTTTGGGCCCATGATCGATACTTTACTTTGATAAGCTGCTACTTGACTCCAAGTGGCTGCGCAGAAGTATTCCAGGAAAAGATCGATGACATCGAAGATAAAGCACAAGAGTTTGGAGGAGCACTCATCATCGCTGGCGATTTTAACTCCAAAGCAGTCGAATGGGGAATGCAAACAACCAATTCAAGGGACAGGTCGCGAGACTGGGAATGGTCATCGTAAATACAGGGACCACCGCCACTTTTAGAAGACCAGGATGCGTGGGTACAATTCCAGATATTGCACTAGCTTCTGAGAGCATTGCTCACAGAGTAAGTACATGGCAAGTCTTAGAAGACTATAACGGAAGCGATCACCAATACATTACGTTTTCCATTAAAAAAGTGTCAAGCAACCATGACCACAACATAAGTCGACGCGGAACTCGCAAGTGGAATGTATCAAAGTTAAATCCGGAAGTTCTACTTGCTGCGCTGGAGGCAAACATTCCATTAAACAGCCATGCCAGCGATGCTAATAGCAAGGTGAAGCAGACCATGCAGTGTATAGAGAGAGCCTGTACCAAAGCGATGCCGAAAATAAGACCAAATAAACACAAGAAGGCCGTTTACTAGTGGATAGAGGAAATATCTCAACTTAGACGGGTCTGTCTGCGGTGTAGAAGAAAATACACTAACCACTAGCCTTAACCCTACAGAGCAACAAATCACCGGGTATCGACGGTATTCCAGCAGAAGTCCTCAAAATAGTGTCAAATAGCCATGCCCAAGTACTCCTCGATATGTACAATGCCTGCCTGACAGAAGGAATATTCCCAGACGTATGGAAAAGACAGCGGCTAGTGCTCATCAGCAAGGGAAAAGGAAGCGCTGAATCACCGTCAGCATATCAAACACTGTGTATGCTAGACACCGCGGGCAAACTTTTGGAGCGACTCCTCAAACCCCGAATAGCAGCAGCCATTGAAAACGCTGGGGGATTATCCACTCGACAACACGGTTTTCGACCAGGAAAGTCCACAATTGGCGCCGTAGAAGACGTCATAGAAAGTGTGCTAGCGGCACAGCAAAGAAATCACTACTCCAGGCGAGTGGTACTCCTTGTTACATTAGACGTAAGAAACGCTTTCAACAGCGCTAGGTGGGTGGATATGATCGAGGCACTTGAAAATCGTTTTCAGATACCAGCTTATCTGAAGAAGATAATCCGGAGCTACCTTAAAGATAGAATATTGTTATACGAGACCAACAATGGCACCCGAAGCAAAATCATCACGTCAGGGGCAGCGCAAGGGTCCATCCTCGGATCGGACCTTTGGAATATAAGCTACGATGGCATTTTGCGCATAGATATGCCAGATGACACTCATCTAGTCGGATGCGCAGACGACATTGCGGCTGTCATCACCGCACGCGACTCCCAAAGAAAGCTGAACCAGGTCATGATCAGAACCCAGAGGTGGCTCGATTCACATGGCTTGAAGTTGGCCACGGAAAAGACGGAACTGCTATTCCTCACTAGAAAGCACATTCCAATAGAAATCGACTTGAGAGTTTGCTCCGAGACCATCAGGACACAAAAGGTGATAAAGTACCTGGGAATTCCGATTGACTCCAAGCTCACCTACTGGGCGCAAATGCAAAATGCGGCAACGAAGGCAGCACGAGCAACGGCTTCTCTCAGCAGACTAATGGCAAACATTGGAGGACCGACATCCAGCAAGAGGAAGCTTCTGATGATGACAACGCACTCCATTCTGCTGTATGGTAGCGAATTGTGGGCTGACAAGCTAAAGGTGCACGCCCGAAGAAAAGTTTTATCGTCCGTACAACGAACCGCATCTCTGCGAGTAGCTTCAGCGTGCCCTACCGTATCGGAGCCGGCAATTCTGGTAAATAGCTGCTTAATCCCTATCGATCTCTTGGCCCTCGAACGAAAACACCTACGAGAAGCCAAGATGGGTAAGAATACCAGAGGAACTGCGCAGCATATAAAGCAACAAACCGTGTAACATTGGCAGGAACGATGGGCCGCCGAGAGTCGCGGACGTTGGACAGCGAGACTCATACCCAACTTAGCGAGCTGGATAGGAGGAACAGCCGGAACCGTCAATTTCTATCTCACGCAGATAGTGTCTGGTCACGGATACTTCTGCAATTATCTACACCGAATGGGACAAATTGGAGGGCCTGAGTGCATATACGGCGACTGCAATGTGGACAAGGTGGCAAACAGAGCGCACCACGTTTGAAATGGAAATCGGGGAAACCTTAGCCACCGAGAACATTGTGGAGGTTATGCTAAGCAGCAAAGAAAACTGGGACCACGTATATAAATATGTGGAAAATGTGCTCCGGCGGAAAAAGCGGGACCTGGACGCAGGAATAATGTTGAGAGTCCAATAGGGACGAAGTGAGAATCTCCACCTTGTAGGAAGTATAAAAAGGGTTCCAGGGTGGGGAGATGTTCTCAGCGAGGGAGAGGGATGTTTTCGTGGGTGCAATTATCACATAACAAATCTGTGACGACAGTTTTGATGATGCGGCAGGCATTTTTACCCTCTCTACCAACAAAATAAAAAATAAAAAAATTAAAAATTATCTGGAGGTTCTGGAACTCAGAATCGCAGTTATTTTTAATTAATTGAGTATCTTATTAACAGGCGGTTCTGGAATTCAGAATCGCATTTAATTTTAATTTGTTTAATATTTTTTAAGTCAACTCTCTGGTATTCAGAATCGCACTTATTTTTAATTAATTTAATATTTTATTATCTGGAGTTACTTTTTCGCAGTTATTTTTAATTAATTTTATTAACTGGAGTGTCTGGTATTCAGAATCGCAGTTATTTTAAATAATTTAATATTTTCTTATCTGGAGGGTCTGCAAATTAGTATCGTAGTTATTATGAAATTTTTTAATACCAGACCCATTCAGAATCGCAAATTTTTTGAAATATTTTTATATTTTATTATCTGGAGGTTCTGGAATTCAGAATCGCAATTATTTTTAATAAGTTTAATATTTTATTATCTGGAGGATCTGGAATTCAGAATCGCAGTTATTTTTAATCAATTTAATATTTTTTAACTGAAGTCTCTGGTATTAATTAAATATTTTATTATCTGGAGAGTCTGGAATTCAGAATTGCAGTTATTTTAAATAATTGAATATTCTATTATCTAGAGGATCTGGAATTCAGAATCGCAGTTATTTTTAATTAATTTTATATTTTATTAACTGGAGGTTCTGGAATTCAGAATCGAAGCTAATTTAAAAAATTTAATATTTTATTATCTGGAGGCTCTGCAAATCAGAATCACAGTTATTTTTAATTAATGTAATATCTTATTACCTGTAGTGTCTTGTATTCAGAATCGCAGCTATTTTTAATTAATGTAACATTTTATTATCTGGAGAGTCTTGAATTCAGAAACGCAGTTGTTTTAAATTAATTTAATATCTTATTACTGGAGTTTCTGGAATTCAGAATCGCAGTTATTTTTAATCAGATTAATATTTTTTAACGGGAGTCTTTGGTTTTCAAAATCGTACTTATTTTTAATTAACTTAATATTTTATTAACTGGAGTGTCTGGTATTCAGAATCGCAGTAATTTTTAAATAATTTAATATTTTGTTATCTGGAGGGTCTGGAATTTAGAATGGCAATTATTTTTTATTGCTTTAATATTTTTTTAACTGGAGTGTCTGGTATTCAGAATCGCAGATATATGTAATTAGTTTAGTATTTTATTATCTGGAGGGTATTGAATTCAGAATAGCAGTTATTTTTAATTAATTTAATATCTTATTAACTGGAGTTTCTGGTATTCAGAATCGCAGTTATTTTTAATTAATTTAGTATTTTATTATCTGGAGAATCTGGAATTCAGAATCGCAGTTATTTTTAATTAAATTTATATTTTATTAGCTGGAGTGTCTTGTATTCAGAATCGCAATTACGTTTAATTGATTTAATATTTTATTATCTGGTGGGTCTTGAATTCAAAATGGCAGTTATTTTTAATTAATTTAATATTTTATTATCTGGAATGTCTGGAATTCAGAATCGCAGATATTTTAAATTAATTTAATATTTTAATATCTGGCGAGTCTGCAAATCAGAATCGCAGTTATTTGTAATAAATTTTATATATTATTATCTGGAGGGTCTGGAATTCAGAATCGTAGTTGTTTTTAATTAATTTAATATTTTATTTACTAGAGTGTCTGGTATCCAGAATCGTACCTATTTTTAATTAATTTAATATTTTATTAAATGGAGAGTCTGGAATTCAGAATAGCAGTTATTTTTAATTGGTTTTTAATATTTTATTATCTGGTGGGTCTGGAACTCACAATCGCAATTATTTTTAATTAATTTAATATTTTATTGTCTGGAATGTCTGGAATTCAGAATCGCAGTTATTTTTAATTAATTTAATATATTATTAACTGGAGGTTCTGGAATTCAGAATCGCAGTTATTTTTAATAAATTTAATATTTTATTATCTGGAGGTTCTGGAATTCAGGATCGCAGTTTTTTTTAAATAATTTAATACCTTATTAACTGGCGGGTATGGAATTCAAAATCGCAGTTATTTTTAATAAATTTAATATCTTATTAACTGGAGGGTCTGGAATTCAGAATCGCAGTTTTCTGAAATTAATTAAATATCTTATTAACTGAAGTGTCTGGTATCCAGAATCGCAGATATTTTTAATTAATTTTAATATTTTATTATCTGGAGGCTCTGGAATTTAGAATCGCAATTATTTTTTATTAATTTAATATTTTTTAGCTGGAGTGTCTGCTAATCACAATCGCAGTTATTTTTAATTGATTTAATATTTTATTATCTGGAGGGTCTTGAATTCAAAATCGCAGCTACTTTAATTAATTAATTTAATATTTTATTGCCTGGAATGTCTAGAATCCAGAATCGCAGTTATTTTTAAATTATTTAATATCTTATTAACAGGCGTGTCTGGAATTCAGAATCACAGTTATTTTAAATAATTTAATATTTTCTTATCTGGAGGGTCTCGTATTCAGAATCGCAAATTTTTTTAAATAATTTATTATTTTATTATTTGGAGGGTCTTGAATTCAGAATCGCAGTTATTTTTAATTAATTTAATATCTTATTACTGGAGGTTCTGGAATTCAGAATCGCAGTTATTTTTAATTAATTTAATATTTTATTAGCTGTAGGGTCTGGAATTTAGAATTGCAATTATTTTTTATTAATTTAATATTCTTTTAACTTTAATATTCTATCTATTTTTAATTTAATATTCTTTTAACTGCGATTGTGTAATTCACAATCGCAGTTATTCTGGAATTCAGAATCGCAGTTATTTTTAATTAATTTTATATTTTATTAACTGGAGTGTCTGGTATCCAGAATCGAAGTTATTTTTAATTATTTTAATATTCTATTATCTGGACTGTCTGGAATTCAGAATCGCAGTTATTTTAAATTAATTTAATATTTCATTATCTCTAAGGTTTGGAATTCAGAATCGCAGTTACTTTTAATTATTTTTATATTTTATTGCCTGGAATGTCTGGAATTCAGAATCGCAGTTATTTTAAATTAATTTAATACCCTATTAACTGGAGAGTCTGGAATTCAGAATCGCAGTTTTTTTTAAATAATTTAATATTTTATAATCTGGATCTTCTGCAAATCAGAATCCCGGTTATTGTGAATTAATTTCTATTAGAGATTTAAATAAATTAAGTACACAGTGGTTTTAAATTACTTTTAATTTATTGCTTATTGAATTCAATGGCAGTTGTATTTCTTAACGACACGCGCTTGTTTTAAGAACGGAACAGCGAATAATCTCAGAAGTAAGAATGAATGTTACAAGACGTCAAGAACAAGAAAAGCAAAGCGTTGCCATATAGCTTAAAAAACTAATTAAAGTACTTTATACTCTAACAATTTCATATCTTAATAACTGGAGTGTCTGGTATAAAGAATCGCAGTTATTCTAAATAATTTAATATTTTATTATCTGGAGGGTCTGGAATTCAGAATCGCAGTTATTTTTAATTAAATTCATATTTTATTAATTGGAGTGTCTAGAATTCAGAATCGCAGTTATTCTAAATAATTTCATTTTTTTCTGGAGGGTCTGCAAATCAGAATCGTAGTTATTGTGAAATTTTTTAATATTTTTCTGGAGGATTAAGAATCGCAATAATTTTTAATTAATTTAATATCTTATTAACTGGAGGTTGTGGTAATCAGAATCGCAGATATTTTTAATTCATTTTGTATTTTAATATCTGGAGGGTATTGAATTCAGAATCGCAAATTTTTTTAAAATAATTTTATATTTTATTATCTGGAGGGTCTTGAATTCAGAATCGCAGTTATTTTTAATTAATTTAATATCTTATTACTGGAGGTTCTGGAATTCAGAATAGCAGTTATTTTTAATCAATTTAATATTTTTTAACTGGAGAGTCTTGTATTGAGAATAGTACTTATTTTTAATTAATTTAATATTTTATTATCTGGAGAGTCTGGAATTCAGAATCGCAGTTATTTTAAATAATTTATTATTCTATTATCTTATATTTAATTAATTTAATATTTTATTATCTGGAGAGTCTGGAATTCAGAATTGCAGTTATTTTAAATAATTTATTATTCTATTATCTTGAGGATCTGGAATTCAGAATCACAGATATTTTTAATTAATTTAATATCTTATTAACTGGAGTTTCTGGTATTCAGAATCGCAGTTATTTTTCATTAATTTAGTATTTTATTATCTGGAGTGTCTGGAAATCTGAATTGCAGTTATTTTTAATTAATTTAATATCTTATTAACAGGAGGGTCTGGAATTCAGGATCGAAGCTATTTTTATTTAAAATAAAATCTAATTAACTGGAGTGTCTTGTATTCAGAATTGCAGTTATTCCTAATTAATTAAATATTTTATTAGCTGGGGTGTCTGGTATTCAGAATCGCAGTTATTTTAAAAGATTTAATATCTTATTAACAGCAGGGTCTGGAATTCAGATTCGCTGTTATTTTTAATTAATTTAATATATTATTAACTGGAGTTTTTGGAATTCAGAATCGCAGTTATTTTTAATAAATTTAATATTTTATTATCTGGAGGTTATGGATCGCAGTTATTTTTAATTCATTTAATATCTTATTAACTGGCGGGTCTGGAATTCAAAATCGCAGTTATTTTTAATTAATTTAATATCTTATTAACTGGAGGGTCTGGAATTCAGAATCGCAGTTTTCTTAAATTAATTATCTAATTAACTGAAGAGTCTGGTAATCAGAATCGCAGTTACTTTTAATTAATTTAATATTTTATTATCTGGAGGGTCTGGAATTTAGAATCGCAATTATTTTTTATTAATTTAATATTTTTTTAACTGGAGTGTCTGGTATTAAGAATCGCAGTTATTATTAATTGATTTAATACTTTATTATCTGAAGTTTCTTGAATTCAAAATCGCAGTTATTTTCAATTAATTTAATATTTTATTGCCTGGAATATCTGGAATTCAGAATCGCATTTATTTTAAATTAATTTAATACCCTATTGACTGGAGAGTCTTGAATTCAGAATCGCAGTTTTTTTAAAATAATCTAATATTTTATAATCTGGATGTTCTGCAAATCAGAATCGCGGTTATTTTTAATTAATTTCATATTTTATTTCATGGAGTGTCTGGTATTCAGAATCGCAGTTATTCTAAATAATTTAATATTTTATTATCTGGAGGGTCTGGAATTCAGAATCGCAGTTATTTTTAACTAATTTAATATCTTGTAACAGGCGGGTCTGAAATTCAGAATCGCAGTTATTTTAAATAATTTAATATTTTCTTATCTGGAGGGTCTGGTATTCAATAATCGCAAATTTTTTTAAAATAATTTTTTATTTTATTATCTGGAGGGTCTTGAATTCCGAATTGCAGTTATTTTTAATTAATTTAATATCTTATTACTGGAGGTTCTGGAATTCAGAATGGCAGTTATTTTTAATCAATTTAATATTTTTTAACTGGAGAGTCTTGTATTCAGAATAGTACTTATTTTTATATAATTTAATATTTTATTATCTGGAGAGTCTGGAATTCAGAATTGCAGTTATTTTAAATAATTTATTATTCTATTATCTTGAGGGTCTGGAATTTAGAATCGCAATTATTTTTTATAAATTTAATATTTTTTTAAATGGAGTGTCTGGTATTTAGAATCGCTGTTATTTTTAATTGATTTAATATTTTATTATCTGGTGGGTCTTGAATTCAAAATGGCAGTTATTTTTATTTAATTCAATATTTTTTTAACTGGAGTGTCTGGTATTTAGAATTGCTGTTATTTTTAATTGATTTAGTATTTTATTATCTGGTGGGTCTTGAATTCAAAATGGCAGTTATTTTTAATTAATTTTATATTTAATTGTCTGGAATTCAGATTCGCAGTTATTTTAAATTAATTAAATATTTTAATATCTGGCGAGTCTGCAAATCAGAATCGCAGTTATTTTTAATAAATTTTATATTTTTTTATCTGGAGGGTCTGGAATTCAGAAACGTAGTTGTTTTTAATTAATTTAATATTTTATGAACTTCAGATTCAGAATCGTATCTATTTTTAATTAATTTAATATTTTATTATCTGGTGGGTCTGGAATTCACAATCGCAGTTATTTTTATTTATTTTAATATTTTATTCTCTGGAATGTCTGCAATTCAGAATTGCAGTTATTTATAATTAAGTTTAAATTTTATTAACTGGAGTGTCTGGTATCCAGAATCGAAGTTATTTATAATTATTTTAATATTCTATTATCTGGAGGTTCTGGAATTCAGGATCGAAGTTATTTTTATTTATTTTAATATCTTATTAACTGGAGAGTCTGGAATTCAGAATCGCAGTTATTTTTAATAAATTTAATATTTTATTATCTGGAGGTTATGGAATTCAGGATCGCAGTTATTTTTAATTCATTTAATATCTTATTAACTGGCGGGTCTGGAATTCAAAATCGCAGTTATTTTTAATTAATTTAATATCTTATTAACTGGAGGGTCTGAAATTCAGAATCGCAGTTTTCTTAAATTAATTAAATATCTTTTTAACTGAAGAGTCTGGTATCCAGAATCGCAGTTACTTTTATTTAATTTAATATTTTATTATCTGGAGGGTCTGGAATTTAGAATCGCAATTATTTTTTATTAATTTAATATTTTTTTAACTGGAGTGTCTGGTATTAAGAATCGCAGTTGTTTTTAATTGATTTAATATTTAATTATCTGCAGTTTCTTGAATTCAGAATCGCAGTTATTTTAATTAATTTAATATCTTATTACTGGAGGTTTTGGAATTCAGAATGGCAGTTATTTTTAATCAATTTAATATTTTTTAACTGGAGAGTCTTGTATTCAGAATAGTACTTATTTTTAATTAATTTAATATTTTATTATCTGGAGAGTCTGCAATTCAGAATTGCAGTTATTTTAAATAATTTATTATTCTATTATCTGGAGGGTCTGGAATTTAGAATCGCAATTATTTTTTATTAATTTAATATTTTTTTAACTGGAGTGTCTGGTATTTAGAATCGCTGTTATTTTTAATTGATTTAGTATTTTATTATCTGGTGGGTCTTGAATTCAAAATGGCAGTTGTTTTTAATTAATTTAATATTTTATTGTCTGGAATTCAGATTCGCAGTTATTTTAAATTAATTTAATATTTTGATATCTGGCGAGTCTGCAAATCAGAATCGCAGTTATTTTTAATAAATTTTATATTTTTTTATCTGGAGGGTCTGGAATTCAGAATCGTAGTTGTTTTTAATTAATTTAATATTTTATGAACTAGAGTGTCTGGAATTCAGAATTGCAGTTATTTTTAATTAAATTTAAATTTTATTAACTGTAGTGTCTGGTATCCAGAATCGAAGTTATTTATAATTATTTTAATATTCAATTATCTGGAGGTTCTGGAATTCAGGATCGAAGTTATTTTTATTTATTTTAATATCTTATTAACTGGAGAGTCTGGTATTCAGAATCGCAGTTATTTCTAATTAATTAAATATTTTATTAGCTGGGGTGTCTGGTATTCAGAGTCGCAATTATTTTAAATAATTTAATATCTTATTAACAGGAGGGTCTGGAATTCAGAATCGCAGTTATTTTAAATTAATTTAATATTTCATTATCTCTAAGGTCTGTAATTCAGAATCGCAGGTATTTTTAATTAATTTAATATCTTATTAACTGGAGGGTCTGGAATTCAGATACGTAGTTATTTTTAATTATTTTAATATTTTATTAACTGGAGTGTCTGGTATTCAGATTCGCAGTTATTTTTAAATAATTTAATATTCCATTACCTGGAGAGTCTGGAATTCAGAATCGCAGTTACTTTTAATTATTTTTATATTTTTTTGTTATCTGGAGGGTCTGAAATTCAGAACGGTTGTTATTTTTAATTATTTTGTTATCTTATTCACTAATGTTTCTGGTATTCAGAATCGCACTTATTTTTAATTAATTTAGTATTTTATTATTTTGAGTGTCTGGAAATCTGAATTGCAATTATTTTTAATTAATATAATATCTTATTTACAGGAGGGTCTGGAATTCCGAATCGCAGTTACTTTTAATTAATTTAATATATTGTTAACTGGAGGTTCTGGAATTCAGAATCGCAGTTAATTTTAAATAATTTAATATTTTATTATCTGGAGGTTCTGGAATTCAGGATGGAAGCTATTTTTATTTAATTTAAAATTTTATTAACTGGAGTGTCTGGTATTCAGAATCGCAGTTATTCCTTATTAATGAAATATTTTATTAGCTGGAGTGTCTGGTATTCAGAATCGCAGTTATTTTAAAAAAATTTATATCTTATTAACAGGAGCGTCTGGAATTCAGAATCGCAGTTATTTTTAATTAATTTAATATATTATTAACTGGAGTTTCTGGAATTCAGTATCGCAGTTATTTTTAATAAATTTAATATTTTATTATCTGGAGGTTATCGAATTCAGGATCGCAGTTATTTTTAACTCATTTAATATCTTATTAACTGGCGTGTCTGGAATTCAAAATCACAGTTATTTTTAATTATTTTAATATCTTATTAACTGGAGGGTCTGGAATTCAGAATCGCAGTTTTCTTAAATTAATTAAATATCTTATTAACTGAAGAGTCTGGTATCCAGAATCGCAGTTATTTTTAATTAATTTAATATTTTATTATCTGGAGGGTCTGGAATTTAGAATCGCAATTATTTTTTAAGACCAACAATGGCACCCAAAGCAAAATCATCACGTCAGGGGCAGCGCAAGGGTCCATCCTCGGACCGGACCTTTGGAATATAAACTACGATGGCATTTTGCGCATAGAGATGCCAGATGACACTCATCTAGACGGATAGGCAGACGACATTGCGGCTGTCATCACCACACGCGACTCGGAAGACGCCCAAAGAGAGCTGAACCAGGTCATGATCAGAACCCAGAGGTGGCTCGATTCACATGGCTTGAAGTTGGCCACGGAAAAGACGGAACTGCTATTCCTCACGAGAAAGCACATTCCAATAGAAATCGACTTGAGAGTTTGCTCCGAGACCATCAGGACACAAAAGGTGATAAAGTAACTGGGAATTCAGCTTGACTCCAAGCTCACCTACTGGGCGCAAATGCAAAATGCGGCAACGAAGGCAGCACGGGTAACGGCTTCTCTCAGCAGACTAATGGCAAACATCGGAGGGCCGACATCCATCAAGAGGAAGCTCCTGATGATGACAACGCACTCCATTCTGTTGTATGGTAGCGAATTGTGGGCTGACAAGCTAAAGGTGCACGCCCGAAGAAAAGTTTTATCGTCCGCACAACGAACCGCAGCTCTGCGAGTAGCTTCAGCGTACCGTACTGTATCGGAGCCGGCAATTCTGGTAATTAGCTGCTTAATCCCAATCGATCTCTTGGCCCTCGAACGAAAACATCTACGAGAAGCCAAGATGGGTAAGAATACCAGAGGAACTGCGCAGCATATAAAGCAAGAAACCGTGCACCATTGGCAGGAACGATGGGCCGCCGAGAGTCGCGGAAGATGGACAGCGAGACTCATACCCGACATAGCGAGCTGGATAGGAGGAACAGCCGGAACCGTCAATTTCTACCTCACGCAGTTACTGTCTGGTCACGGATACTTCTGCAAGTATCTACACCGAATGGGAAAAATTGGAGGGCCTGAGTGCATATACGGCGACAGCAATGTGGATGATGCAGAGCACACCTTTTTCAAATGCACAAGGTTGCAAAACGAGCGCACCACGCTTGAAATGGAAATCGGGGAAACCTTAGCCACAGAGAAGGTGTGGAGGTTATGCTAAGCAGCAAAGAAAACTGGGACCACGTTGATAAATATGTGGAAAATGTGCTCCGGCGGAAAAAGCGGGACCTGGACGCAGGAATAATGATGAGAGTCCAATAGGGACAAAGTGAGAATCTCCACCTTGAAGGAAGTGTAAAATGGGTTCCAGGGTGGGGAGATGTTCTCAGTGAGGGAGGGGGATGTTTTAGTGGGTGCAATTCTCACATACCAAATCTGTGACGACAGTTTTGATGATGCGGCAGGCATTTTTACCCTCTCTACCCAAAAAAAATAAATATATATATATATATATATATATATATATATATATATATATATATATATATATATATATATATATATATATATATATATATTTTTTTTTTTTTTCTTATCTGGAGGGTCTGGCATTCAGAATCGCAGTTATTTTTAATTAATTTAATATCTTGTAACAGGCGGGTCTGGAATTCAGAATCGCAGTTATTTTAAATAATTTAATGATTTCTTATCTGGAGGGTCTGGTATTCAATAATCGCAAATTTTTTTAAAATAATTTTATATTTTATTATCTGGAGGGTCTTGAATTCAGAATCGCAGTTATTTTTAATTAATTTAATATCTTATTAATGGAGGTTCTGGAATTCAGAATGGCAGTTATTTTTAATCAATTTAATATTTTTTAACTGGAGAGTCTTGTATTCAGAATAGTATTTATTTTTAATTAATTTAATATTTTATTATCTGGAGAGTCTGGAATTCAGAATTGCAGTTATTTTAAATAATTTATTATTCTATTATCTTATTTTTAATTAATTTAATATTTTATTATCTGGAGAGTCTGGAATTCAGAATTGCAGTTATTTTAAATAATTTATTATTCTATTATCTTGAGGATCTGGAATTCAGAATCACAGATATTTTTAATTAATTTTATATTTTATTAACTGGAGTGTCTGCTATTCAGAATCGCAGTTGTTTTTAATTAATTTAATATTTTATTATCTGGAGTGTCTGGAATTTAGAATCGCAATTATATTTTATTAATTTAATATTTTTTTAACTGGAGTGTCTGGTATTCAGAATCGCTGTTTTTTTTAATCGATTTAATATTTTATTATCTGGTGGGTCTTGAATTCAAAACGGCAGTTTTTTTTTATTAATTTAATATTTTATTGTCTGGAATTCAGATTCGCAGTTATTTTAAATTAATTTAATATTTTAATATCTGGCGAGTCTGCAAATCAGAATCGCAGTTATTTTTAATAAATTTTATATCTTATTATCTGGAGGGTCTGGAATTCAGAATCGTAGTTGTTTTTAATTAATTTTATATTTTATGAACTAGAGTGTCTGGTATTCAGAATCGTACCTATTTTTAATTAATTTAATATTTTATTAAATGGAGTGTCTGGAATTCAGAATTGCAGTTATTTTTAATTGATATAATATTTTATTATCTGTTGGGTCTGGAATTCACAACCGCAGTTATTTTTAATTATTTTAATATTTTATTCTCTGGAATGTCTGGAATTCAGAATTGCAGTTATTTTTAATTAAATTAAAATTTTATTAACTGGAGTGTCTGGTATCCAGAATCGAAGTTATTTATAATTATTTTAATATTCTATTATCTGGAGGTTCTGGAATTCAGGATCGAAGTTATTTTTATTTATTTTAATATCTTATTAACTGGAGAGTCTGGTATTCAGAATCGCAGTTATTTCTAATTAATTAAATATTTTATTAGCTGGGGTGTCTGGTATTCAGAGTCGCAGTTATTTTAAATAATTTAATATCTTATTAACAGGAGGGTCTGGAATTCAGAATCGCAGTTATTTTAAATTAATTTAATATTTCATTATCTCTAAGGTCTGTAATTCAGAATCGCAGGTATTTTTAATTAATTTAATATCTCATTTACTGGAGGGTCTGGAATTCAGATACGTAGTTATTTTTAATTATTTTAATATTTTATTAACTGGAGTGTCTGGTATTCAGATTCGCAGTTATTTTTAAATAATTTAATATTCCATTGCCTGGAGAGTCTGGAATTCGGAATCGCAGTTACTTTTAATTATTTTTATATTTTATTATCTGGAGGGTCTGAAATTCAGAACGGTTGTTATTTTTAATTAATTTGTTATCTTATTCACTAATGTTTCTGGTATTCAGAATCGCACTTATTTTTAATTAATTTAGTATTTTATTATCTTGAGTCTCTGGAAATCTGAATTGCAATTATTTTTAATTAATATAATATCTTATTTACAGGAGGGTCTGGAATTCGGAATCGCAGTTATTTTAATTAATTTAATATTTTATTATCTGGAGGTTATGGAATTCAGGACCGCAGTTATTTTTAATTCATTTAATATCTTATTAACTAGCGGGTCTGGAATTCAAAACCGCAGTTATTTTTAATTAATTTAATATCTTATTAACTGGACGGTCTGGAGTTCAGAATCGCAGTTTTCTTAAATTAATTAAATTTCTTATTAACTGAAGTGTCTGGTATCCAGAATCGCAGTTATTTTTAATTAATT
Source organism: Clusia tigrina (assembly GCA_920105625.2). NCBI lineage: Eukaryota > Metazoa > Arthropoda > Insecta > Diptera > Clusiidae > Clusia > Clusia tigrina. The sequence continues at coordinate 120,387,790 of OV050030.1, read as the reverse complement.
TAATATTTTATTATCTGGAGGGTCTGGAATTTAGAATCGCAATTATTTTGTATTAATTTAATATTTTTTTAACTGGAGTGTCTGGTATTCAGAATCGCAGTTATTTTTAATTGATTTAATATTTTATTATCTGGAGGGTCTTGAATTCAAAATCGCAGTTATTTTCAATTAATTTAATATTTTATTACCTGGAATATCTGGAATTCAGAATCGCAGTTTTTTTAAAATAATTTAATATTTTATTATCTGGAGGGTCTGGAATTCAGAATCGCAGTTATTTTTAATTAATTTAATATCTTGTAACAGGCGGGTCTGGAATTCAGAATCGCAGTTATTTTAAATAATTTAATATTTTCTTATCTGGAGGTCTTGAATTCAGAATCGCAGTTATTTTTAATTAATTTAATATCTTATTACTGGAGGTTCTGGAATTCAGAATGGCAGTTATTTTTAATCAATTTAATATTTTTTAACTGGAGAGTCTTGTATTCAGAATAGTACTTATTTTTAATTAATTTAATATTTTATTATCTGGAGAGTCTGGAATTCAGAATTGCAGTTATTTTAAATAATTTATTATTCTATTATCTTGAGGATCTGGAATTCAGAAACGCAGATATTTTTAATTAATTTTAAGTTTTATTAACTGGAGTGTCTGCTATTCAGAATTGCAGTTGTTTTTAATTAATTTAATATTTTATTATCTGGAGGTTCTGGAATTTAGAATCGCAATTATTTTTTATTAATTAAATATTTTTTAACTGGAGTGTCTGGTGCTCAGAATCGCTGTTATTTTTAATTGATTTAATATTTTATTATCTGATGGGTCTTGAATTCAAAATGGCAGTTATTTTTAATTAATTTAATATTTTATTGTCTGGAATTCAGATTCGCAGTTATTTTAAATTAATTTAATATTTTAATATCTGGCGAGTCTGCAAATCAGAATCGCAGTTATTTTTAATAAATTTTATATTTTATTATCTGGAGGGTCTGGAATTCAGAATCGAAGTGGTTTTTAATTAGCTAAATATTTTATTAACTAGAGTGTCTGGTATTCAGAATCGTACCTATTTTTAATTAATTTAATATTTTATTAAATGGTGTGTCTGGAATTCAGAATCTCAGTTATTTTTAATTGATATAATATATTATTATCTGGTGGGTCTAGAATTCACAATCGCAGGTTTTTTAAATTATTTTAATATTTTATTCTCTGGAATGTCTGGAATTCAGAATCGCAGTTATTTTTAAAAAAATTTAAATTTTATTAACTGGAGTGTCTGGTATCCAGAATCGAAGTTATTTATAATTATTTTAATATTCTATTATCTGGAGGTTCCGGAATTCAGAATCGCAGTTTTTTTTAATTAATTTAAAATTATATTAACTGGCGGGTCTGGAATTCAGAATCGCAGTTATTTTAATTAATTTAATATTTTATTATCTGGAGTTTCTGGAAATCTGGATCGAAGTTATTTTTATTTAATTTAATATCTTATTAACTGGAGTGTCTGGTATTCAGAAACGCAGTTATTTCTAATTAATTAAATATTTTATTAGCTGGGGTGTCTGGTATTCAGAGTCGCAGTTATTTGAAATAATTTAATATCTTATTAACAGGAGGGCCTGGAATTCAGGATCGCAGTTATTTTTAATTAATTTAATATCTTATTAACTGAAGAGTCTGGAATTCAGAATCGCAATTATTTTTAATCATATATAATATTTTTTATCTGGAGTCTCTGCTATTCAGAATCGTACTTATTTTTAATTAATTTAATATTTTATTATCTGGAGAGACTGGAATTCAAAATTGCACTTATTTTAAATAATTTATAATTCTATAATCTGGAGGATCTGGATTTCAGAATCGCAGTTATTTTTAAATTAATTTTATATTTTATTTACTAGAGACCCTGCTATTCAGAATCGCAGTTATTTTTAATTAATTTAATATTTTATTATCTGGAGGGTCTGGAATTTAGAATCGCAATTATTTTTTATTAATTTAATATTTTTTTAACTGGAGTGTCTGGTATTCAGAATCGCAGTTATTTTTAATTGATTTAATATTTTATTATCTGGAGGGTCTTGAATTCAAAATCGCAGTTATTTTCAATTAATTTAATATTTTATTGCCTGGAATATCTGGAATTCAGAATCGCAATTATTTTAAATTAATTTAATACCCTATTAACTGGAGAGTCTGGAATTCAGAATCGCAGTTTTTTTTAAATAATTTAATTTTTTATAATCTGGATGTTCTGCAAATAAGAATTGCGGTTATTTTTAATTAATTTCATATTTTATTTAATGGAGTGTCTTGTATTCAGAATTGCAGTTATTCTAAATAATTTAATATTTTATTATCTGGAGGGTCTGGTATTCAGAATTCGCAGTTATTTTAAATTAATTTAATATTTTAATATCTGGCGAGTCTGCAAATCAGAATCGCAGTTATTTTTAATAAATTTTATATTTTATTATCTGGAGGGTCTGGAATTCAGAATCGTAGTTGTTTTTAATTAATTTAATATTTTATTAACTAGAGTGTCTGGTATTCAGAATTCGCAGTTATTTTAAATTAATTTAATATTTTAACATCTGGCGAGTCTGCAAATCAGAATCGCAGTTATTTTTAATAAATTTTATATTTTATTAAATGGAGTGTCTGGAATTCAGATTCGCAGTTATTTTTAATTGATATAATTTTTTATTATCTGGTGGGTCTAGAATTCACAATCGCAGTTATTTTTAATTATTTTAATATTTTATTCTCTGGAATGTCTGGAATTCAGAATCGCAGCTATTTTTAATTAAATTTAAATTTTATTAACTGGAGTGCCTGGTATCCAGAATCGAAGTTATTTATAATTATTTTAATATTCTATTATCTGCAGGTTCTGGAATTCAGAATCGCAGTTATATTTAATTAATTTAATAGTTTATTAGCTGGAGATTCTGGAATTCAGAATCGCAGTTATTTTTAATTAATTTAATATTATATTAACTGGCGGGTCTGGAACTCAGAATCGCAGTTATTTTAATTAATTTAATATTTTATTATCTGGAGGTTCTGGAATTCAGGATCGAAGTTATTTTTATTTAATTTAATATCTTATTAACTGGAGTGTCTGGTATTCAGAATCGCAGTCATTTCTAATTAATTAAATATTTTATTAGCTGGGGTGTCTGGTATTCAGAGTCGCAGTTATTTTAAATAATTTAATATCTTATTAACAAGAGGGTCTGGAATTCAAAATCGCAGGTATTTTTTATTAATTTAATATATTATTAACTGGAGTGTCTTGAATTCAGAATCGCAGCTATTTTTAATTAATTCACTATCTTATTACTGGAGGTTCTGGAATTCAGGATCGCCGTTATTTTTAATTAATTTAAAATCTTATTAACTGGAGATTCAGAATCGCAGTTATTTTTAATCAATTTAATATTTTTAACTGGAGTCTCTGGTATTCAGGATCGTACTTATTTTTAATTAATTTAATATTTTATTATCTGGAGAGTCTGGAATTCAGAATTGCAGTTATTTTATATAATTTATTATTCTATTATCTTGAGGATACGGGGCTAAGCTCAGGTACGGGGCTAAGCTCAGGCTACCGTGGGGGTCACAGGTGGCGGATAGTGAACGGCCTACCAGAGTAGGTTAGCTGCGAATAACCAATAAGTAGTCCCCGACCAAGAGCGGCAAGCGAGGAGAGTGCGACTGAAAAGGTCTACAAACTCTGAGAAACGCATGTGACAAGACGAGTAGGCACCGTCTAAAGAAGTGCTCCCCATCCGTTCACAGATGGCATCGTGGGAGACACAAGTAAATGGAAACTGACGCGGTATGCCCCTAGGAAAACGATTTGAAAACATATATGAACTGTCTTCCTTGGGCTGGTAGCTGCAGTATTCCGTTACCTCAGTACACCAGAGCAATATCGGGTGGATATGGCTTTCGGGCTAATGCTGTAGCTGCCTCCGTCTCGTTAAAACCGTGGCGGTTCTTCAAGTACGTTCGATGTTGCGTCACCATTAAGCTGGAGGTACAGGCTCAGTTGAGCATCAATCCTGACTAACGCTTATCCTGGCTCTGAGTACAAGTTCTCATGAAGACTTGTGCCAACCCTCGGTGGAACTACCTGCTTGCATAGACAACCACATGGATACTTTCAAAGCGACTGTACAACGAACGGAGATAGCGGCTTGAAGCGGGGACCCATATAAAATGAATACACCTCAGCAACAAACAAAGAAACAAACACAACCTAAACCTCAAATACAGCAGGAAGTAACTCCAAGCGATCCAGAAAGGGGAAGCTGCTTTAGAAGAAGTAGCAAAATTATGCGATCGCCAGAAGAGGGAGTAACAAACCAGCAACAACCCCAAGTAAGTAACACACCGGTAGATGGAGCGTGCAACAAATCGCGCACCATCCCTGCCACGAACCAAACGCCTCTGGGCGCAAAAGGGAACCAGCAACAGCAGGAGTCTTCTGGAAATCCCACACCTGTATTGATGAAATGTCCCGTCAGCTCACCCAGACAGGAATTCATTATAAAGATGAGAACGGCAGAAGAAGAAGTTCTCACGAAATGTCGCAAAGTCTTGACGAAGATGAAGCAAGCAATGATAAAGCAGAAGAACGTGAGCATGGACGTAAAGACCGGAGTTTCCGAGCTAGACGAGCTTTTCGACGTAATGGAAAGCTATCGGCGAAACTGGACGGAAAAAGAGAACGAGTGCAAACTTGTTACGGCACCGAAACCGAGGCACACGGCCCTGACAAGCGCTTCAGCAACACCGACGGTGGCTGGACCCAAACGAGCAGCTTCTAGCCCAGCAGAACCAGAAGATGGGAAAAAGTTCTGCGAAAGTAAGGCCGATGGGTGGCAAACTGTCACAAGGAGTAGACGCGTGGCAACACGAAGTCAAACACAGGAAAATTCAACAGCAAAGAATTCCGTGGGCGACAGCGATAAGTCACGAACAACAATGCGAGGAAGACATAGGACGAAGGAGACAAAACCAAAGTCTGAAGCCGTCCTTATCAAACCAGCAGAGGGTTTCAAATATGCGGATGTCCTGAAAAGCATCCGCTGCAATGTCAAACCAGAGGATGCACAGCCCAAGGTGCGATCGATCCGGAAAACAAGAGCAGGAGGGCTTCTGCTGGAGCTGGATAAAGGAGCAAAAGTGACAACGGGCTTTTGTGAACTTTTAAAAAAGTGCATTACAGGAGTCAGCAGTTGTGACTGATATATAAGCCAAGAGCAACTATAGAGATACGAGATCTCGATCTGCTCGCCACAAAGGAAGAAGTACACCAAGCCGTAAAGGAGTCACTTCCCGAAAATATGAGAACTGCTTCCTATGAGGATATGGTAACAACTATAACAGCACCAAATAGTCGAGAGCAGGTGCGAGCCTATGTAACGATGTCATCGGAGCTCGCCAATATACTGCTGGAGAAAGATCGCATCAGGATCGGATGGGTTAACTGCAGATTTAAGCCAGGGCATAACACAAAACGGTGTTTCCGGTGCTTTGCTCCTGGTCATCTAACATGGCAGTGCAAAGGACCTGACAGGAAAGGTCAAGGCCTGTGCATACGATGTGGCGAAACGGGGCACAAATTAAAAGAGTGCAGTAACACCCCAAAGTGCTGTCTCTGCGTTGATGCTCAATGCAGTCCGGTAGACCATATCCCGAGCTCAAGTAGATGTGCGATGAGCAAAAAATTTACATCTAAATGAAAGTGCTGCAAGGAAACATGCACAGAAGCAGAGTGGCTGACGCATTACTGGACCAAATTAGTATAGAGCAGAAAGCAGACATTGTAGTAATCAGTGAGCAATATAGGGAAAAAGTAAGAGGAACATGGCTTGCAGATTTGAGCGGAACGGCGGCCATATGGTTACCTGTAGGCAGCAATTTTAGCATAAACGGAGATGGAACAGGCGATGGTTTCGTTTGGGCCCATGATCGATACTTTACTTTGATAAGCTGCTACTTGACTCCAAGTGACTGCGCAGAAGTATTCCAGAAAAAGATCGATGACATCGAAGATAAAGCACAAGAGTTTGGAGGAGCACTCATCATCGCTGGCGATTTTAACTCCAAAGCAGTTGAATTGGGAATGCAAACAACCAATTCAAGGGGCCGGCGGGTACTGGACATGGTCGCGAGACTGGGAATGGTCATCGTAAATACAGGGACCACTGCCACTTTTAGAAGACCAGGATGCGTGGGTACAATTCCAAATATTGCACTAGCTTCTGAGAGCATTGCTCACAGAGTAAGTACATGGCAAGTCTTAGAAGACTATAACGGAAGCGATCACCAATACATTACGTTTTCCATTAAAAAAGTGTCAAGCAACCATGACCACAACATAAGTAGACGCGGAACTCGCAAGTGGAATGTATCAAAGTTAAATCCGGAAGTTCTACTTGCTGCGCTGGAGGCAAACATTCCATTAAACAGCCATGCCAGCGATGCTAATAGCAAGGTGAAGCAGACCATGCAGTGTATAGAGAGAGCCTGTACCAAAGCGATGCCGAAAATAAGACCAAATAAACACAAGAAGGCCGTTTACTAGTGGATAGAGGAAATATCTCAACTTAGACGGGTCTGTCTGCGGTGTAGAAGAAAATACACTAGGGCCAGGCGTGTTGGATCCGCGATTGCCGAAAGAGAAGATCTCCAAGCTGCTAGGAAAATCCTCAAAACTGCTATTCGCAGCAGCAAGGAGAAGAAATGGGAGGAGCTCCGAAACGACATAAACAACAATCCATGGGGACTGGGATATAAAGTCGTAATGAAAAAGCTTGGAGCAAGAGTATCGGTACCCCAACTAGAACATGCCTTAAGAGAAGAATCGGAAGAGCTGGTCAAGGAAGTCCCACCTCTTTTCACGGAAGACGAACTTAAAGCAGCCGCCATAACCCTACAGAGCAACAAAGCACCGGGTATCGACGGTATTCCAGCAGAAGTCCTCAAAATAGTGTCAAATAGCCATGCCCAAGTACTCCTCGATATGTACAATGCCTGCCTGACAGAAGGAATATTCCCAGACGTATGGAAAAGACAGCGGCTAGTGCTCATCAGCAAGGGAAATGGAAGCGCTGAATCACCGTCAGCATATCAAACACTGTGTATGCAAGACACCGCGGGCAAACTTTTGGAGCGACTCCTCAAACCCCGAATAGCAGCAGCCATTGAAAACGCTGGGGGATTATCCACTCGACAACACGGTTTTCGACCAGGAAAGTCCACAATTGGCGCCGTAGAAGACGTCATAGAAAGTGTGCTAGCGGCACAGCAAAGAAATCACTACTCCAGGCGAGTGGTACTCCTTGTTACATTAGACGTAAGAAACGCTTTCAACAGCGCTAGGTGGGTGGATATGATCGAGGCACTTGAAAATCGTTTTCAGATACCAGCTTATCTGAAGAAGATAATCCGGAGCTACCTTAAAGATAGAATATTGTTATACGAGACCAACAATGGCACCCGAAGCAAAATCATCACGTCAGGGGCAGCGCAAGGGTCCATCCTCGGATCGGACCTTTGGAATATAAGCTACGATGGCATTTTGCGCATAGATATGCCAGATGACACTCATCTAGTCGGATACGCAGACGACATTGCGGCTGTCATCACCGCACGCGACTCGGAAGACGCCCAAAGAAAGCTGAACCAGGTCATGATCAGAACCCAGAGGTGGCTCGATTCACATGGCTTGAAGTTGGCCACGGAAAAGACGGAACTGCTATTCCTCACTAGAAAGCACATTCCAATAGAAATCGACTTGAGAGTTTGCTCCGAGACCATCAGGACACAAAAGGTGATAAAGTACCTGGGAATTCCGATTGACTCCAAGCTCACCTACTGGTTGTAAATGCAAAATGCGGTAACAAAAGCAGCACGGGTAACGGCTTCTCTCAGCAGTCTAATGGCAAACATTGGAGGACCGACATCCAGCAAGAGGAAGCTTCTGATGATGACAACGCACTCCATTCTGCTGTATGGTAGCGAATTGTGGGCTGAGAAGCTGAAGGTGCACGCCCGAAGAAAAGTTGTATCGTCCGTACAACGAACCGCAGCTCTGCGAGTAGCTTCAGCGTACCGAACTGTATCTGAGCCGTCAATTCTGGTAATTAGCTGCTTAATCCCTATCGGTCTCTTGGCCCTCGAACGAAAACACCTACGAGAAGCCAAGATGGGTAAGAATACCAGAGGAACCGCGCAGCATATAAAGCAACAAACCGTGCAACATTGGCAGGAACGATGGGCCGCCGAGAGTCGCGGAAGATATACAGCGAGACTCATACCCGACATAGCGAGCTGGATAGGAGGAACAGCCGGAACCGTCAATTTCTACCTCACGCAGTTACTGTCTGGTCACGGATACTTCTGCAAGTATCTACACCGAATTTGAAAAATTGGAGGGCCTGAGTGCATATACGGCGACAGCAATGTGGATGATGCAGAGCACACCTTTTTCAAATGCACAAGGTTGCAAAACGAGCGCACCACGCTTGAAATGGAAATCGGGGAAACCTTAGCCACAGAGAAGGTGTGGAGGTTATGCTAAGCAGCAAAGAAAACTGGGACCACGTAGATAAATATGTGGAAAATGTGCTCCGGCGGAAAAAGCGGGACCTGGATGCAGGAATAATGATGAGAGTCCAATAGGGACAAAGTGAGAATCTCCACCTTGAAGGAAGTGTAAAATGGGTTCCAGGGTGGGGAGATGTTCTCAGTGAGGGAGGGGGATGTTTAAGTGGGTGCAATTCTCACATACCAAATCTGTGACGACAGTTTTGATGATGCGGCAGGCATTTTTACCCTCTCTACCCAAAAAAAAAAAAAAAAAATTTTTTTTGGAGGGGCTGGAATTAAGAACCGCAGTAGTTTTTAATTAATTTAATATCTCATTAACTACAGGGTCTGGAATTCAGAATCGCAGTTATTTTTAATTAATTTAATATTTTATTAACTGTAGTGTCTGGTATTTAGAACAGCAGTTATTTTTAATAAATTTAATATTCTATTATCTGGAGTGTATTGAATTCAGAATCGCAGTTATTTTTAATTAATTTAATATCTTATTAACTGGAGTTTCTGGTATTAAGAATCGCAGTTATTTTTTATAAATTTAATATTTTACTATCTGGAGGTTCTGAAATTCAGAATCGCAGTTATTTTTAATTAATTTAATATCCTATTAACTGGCAGGTCTGGTATTCAGAATCGCACTTATTTTAAATAATTTAATATTCTATTATCTGGAGGATCTGGAATTCAGAATCGCAACAATTTTTAATTTATTTAATATATTATTAATTGGAGGTTTTGGAATTTAGAGTCGCAGTTATTTTCAGTCAATTTAATATTTTATTGACTGGAGTGTCTGGTATTCAGAATCCCAGTTATTTTTAATTATATTAATATTTTATTATCTGTAGAGTCTGGAATTCAGAATCGAAGCTATTTTAAATAATTTAAAATTTTTTTTTGTCTGGAGGGTCTGCAAATCAGAATCGCAGTTATTTATAATAAATTTAATATTTTATTATCTGGAGGTTCTGGAATTCAGAATGGCAGTTATTTTTAATTAATTGAATATCCAATTAACTGGCAGGTCTGGTATTCAGAATCGCAGTTATTTTTAATTAATTAAATATTTTATTAACTGGAGTGTCTGGTATTCACAATCGTAGTTATTTTTAATTAATTTAATATTTTATTATCTGGAGTGTCTGGAATGCAGAATCGCATTTATTTTTATTTCATTTAATATCTTATTTACTGGAGTGTCTGGAATTCAGAATCGCAGTTATTTTTAATTAATGTAATATTTTATTAACTGGAGGGTCTGGAATTAAGAATCGCAGTTATTCTTAATTAATATCATAGTTTTATATATGGAGGGTCTGGATATAAGGATCGCAGCTATTTTTAATTAATTTCATATTTTATTAACTGGAGTGTCTGGTATTCAGAACCGCAGTTATTTTTAATTATATTAATATTTTATTATCTGGAGAGTCTGGAATTCAGAATCGCAATTATTTTAAATAATTTAATATTCTATTATCTGGAGGATCTGGAATTCTGAATCGCAGTTATTTTTAATTAATTTAATATTTTATTAACTGGAGGGTCTGGAATTAAGAATCGTAGATATTTCTAATTAATTTAATATTTTATTGGCTGGGGTGTCTGGTATTCACAATCGTAGTTATTTGAAATCATTTAGTATTTTATTATCTGGAGGGTCTGGAATTCAGAATCGCAATTATTTTTAATAAATTTAATATTTTATTAACTGGAGTGTCTGGTCTTCACAATCGTAGTTATTTTTAATTAATTTAATATTTTATTATCTGGAGGGTCTGGAATGCAGAATCGCATTTATTTTTAATTAATTTAATATTTTATTAACTGGAGTGTCTGGTATTTAGAATAGCAGTTATTTTTAATAAATTTAATATTTTATTATCTGGAGGGTATTGAATTCAGAATCGCAGTTACTTTTAAATCATTTAATATTTTATTATCTGGAGGGAATTGAATTCAGAATCGCAGTTATTTTTAATTAAGTTAATATTTTATTAACTGGAGTGTCTGGTATTCAGAATCGTAGTTATTTTTAATTAATTTAATATTTTATTATCTGGAGGGTCTGCAATTCAGAATCGCAGTTATTTTTAATTAATTTAATATTTTATTATCTGGAGAGTCTGCAGATCAGAATCGCAGTTATTTGTAATTAATTTAATATTTCATTAATTGGATTGTCTAGAACTTAGAATCGAAGTTATTCTAAATAATTTCATATTTTATTTTCTGGAGGGTCTGGAATGCAGAATCGCACTTATTTTTAATTAATTTAATATTTTATTAACTGGAGTGTCTGGTATTTAGAATAGCAGTTATTTTTAATAAATTTAATATTTTATTATCTGGAGGGTATTGAATTCAGAATCGCAGTTACTTTTAAATCATTTAATATTTTATTATCTGGAGGGTATTGAATTCAGAATCGCAGTTATTTTTAATTAATTTAATATTTTATTAACTGGAGTGACTGGTATTCACAATTGTAGTTATTTTTAATAAAATTAATATTTTATTATCTGGAGGGACTGGAATGCAGAATCGCATTTATTTTTAATTCATTTAATCTCTTATTTACTGGAGTGTCTGGAAATCAGAATCGCAGTTATTTTTAATTAATTTAATATTTTATTATCTGGAGGGAATTGAATTCAGAATCGCAGTTATTTTTAATTAATTTAATATCTTATTAACTGGAGTTTCTGGTATTCAGAATCGCAGTTATTTCTAATTAATTTAATATTTTATTAGCTGGGGTGTCTGGTATTCAAAATCGCCATTATTTTAAATAATTTAATATTCTATTATCTGGAGGATCTGGAATTCAAAATGGCAACAATTTTTAATTAATTTAATATATTATTAATTGGAGCTTTTGGAATTCAGAATCGCAGTTATTTTTAGTCAATTTAATATTTTATTAACTGGAGTATCTGATATTCAGAATCGCAATTATTTTTAATTATATTAATATTTTATTATCGCTAGGGTCTGGAATTCAGAATCAAAGCTATTTTAAATAATTTAATATTTTTTTTTGTCTGGAGGGTCTGCAAATCAGAATCGTAGTTATTTTTAATTAATGTAATATTTTATTATCTTTAGAGTCTGGAATTCAGAATCGCTGTTTTGTTTAGTATTTTATTAACCGGAGGGTCTTGAATTAAGAAACGCAGTTATTTCTAATTAATTTAATATTTTATTAGCTGGGGTGTCTGGTATTCAGAATCATAGTTATTTTTAATTAAATTAATATTTTATTATCTGGGAGGGTCTGGAATTCAGAATCGCAGTTTTTTTAAATTAATTTAATATTTTATTAACTGGAGTGTCTGGTGTTCAGAATCGTAGTTATTTTAAATAATTTAATATCTTATTATCTGGAGGATCTGGAATTCAGAATCGCAGTTACTTTTATTAATTTAATATTTTATTAACTGGAGTGTCTGGTATTCAGAATCATAGTTATTTTTAATTAAATTAATATTTTATTATCTGGGAGGGTCTGGAATTCAGAATCGCAATTATTTTTAATTATTTTAATATTTTATTAACTGGAGTGTCTGGTATTCAGAATTGTATTTATTTTTAATTAATTAAATATTTTATTATCTGGAGGGTCTGGAATGCAGAATCGCATTTATTTTTAATTAATTTAATATTTTATTAACTGGAGTGTCTGATATTTAGAATAGCAGTTATTTTTAATAAATTTAATATTTTATTATCTGGAGGGTATTGAATTCAGAATCGCAGTTATTTTTAATTAATTTAATATCTTATTAATTGGAGTTTCTGGTATTCAGAATCGCAGTTATTTCTAATTAATTTAATATTTTATTAGCTGGGGTGTCTGGTATTCAGAATCGCAGCTATTTTAAATAATTTAATATCTTATTATCTGGAAGGTCTGGAATTCAGAATCGCAGTTATTTTTGTTAATTTAATATTCTATTAACTGGAGTGTCTGGTATTCAGAATCATAGTTATTTTTAAGTAATTAAATATTTTATTATCTGGAGGGTCTGGAGTTCAGAATCGCAGTTATTTTTAATTAGTTTAATATTTTATTAACTGGAGTGTCTGGTATTCAGAATCGTAGTTATTTTTAATTAATTTAATATTTTATTATCTGGAGGGTCTGGAATTCAGAATCGGAGATATTTTTAATTAATTTAATATTTTATTATCTGGAGGGAATTGAATTCAGATTCGCAGTTATTTTTAATTAATTTAATGTCTTATTAACTCGAGTTTCTGGTATTCACAAGCGCAGTTACTTCTAATTAGTTTTATATTTTATTAGCTGGGGTGTCTGGTATTCAGAATCGCAGTTATTTTAAATAATTTAATATTCTATTATCTGGGGGATCTGGAATTCAGAATAGCAGTTATTTTTAATTAAATTAATATTTTATTAACTGGTGGGTCTGGAATTCAGAATCGCAGTTATTTTTAATTAATTTAATATTCTATTATCTGGAGGGTATGCATATCAGAGTCGTAGTTATTTTGAAATTTTTTAATATTTTACTATCTGGAGGGTCTGGAATTAAGAACCGCAGTTATATTTAATTAATTTAATATCTTATTAACTGGAGGGTCTGGAATTCAGAATCGCAGTTATTCTTAATTAATTTCACAGTTTTATATATGGAGGGTCTGGAAATAAAGATCGCATTTATTTTAACTTAATTTCATATTTTATTAACTGGAGTGTCTGGTATTCAGAACCGCAGGTATTTTTAATTATATTAAAATTTTATTATCTGGAGAGTCTGGAATTCAGAATCGCAATTATTTTAAATAATTTAATATTCTATTATCTGGAGGATCAGGAATTCAGAATCGTAGTTATTTTAAATTAATTTAATATTTTATTATCTGGAGGGTCTGGAATTCAGAATCGGAGTTATTTTTAATTAATTTAATATTTTATTATCTGGAGGGAATTGAATTCAGATTCGCAGTTATTTTTAATTTATTTAAAGTCTTATTAACTGGAGTTTGTGGTATTCACAAGCGCAGTTACTTCCAATTAATTTTATATTTTATTAGTTGGGGTGTCTGGTATTCAGAATCGCAGTTATTTTAAATAATTAAATATTCTATTATCTGGAGGATCTGGAATTCAGAATCGCAGTTATTTTTAAATAATTTAATATTTTATTAACCGGAGTGTCTGGTATTCAGAATCGTAGTTATTTTAAATAATTTAATATCTTATTCTCTGGAGGGTCTGGAATTCAGAATCGCAGTTATTTTTATTAATTTAATATTTTATTAACTGGAGTGTCTGGTATTCAGAATCATAGTTATTTTTAATTAAATTAATATTTTATTATCTGGGAGGGTCTGGAATTCAGAATCGCAGATATTTTTAATTATTTTAATATTTTATTAACTGGAGTGTCTGGTATTCAGAATCGTAGTTATTTTTAATTAATTTAATATCTTATTAACTGGAGGGTCTGGAATTCAGAATCGCAGTTATTTTTTATTAATTTCAGTTTTATATATGGAGGGTCTGGAAATAAGGATCGCAGTTATTTTTAATTAATTTCATATTTTATTAACTGGAGTGTCTGGTATTCACAATCGCAGTTATTTTTAATTAATTTAATATCTTATTAATTGGAGTTTGTGGTATTCAGAATCGCAGTTATTTCTAATTAATTTAATATTTTTTTAGCTGGGGTGTCTGGTATTCAGAATCGCAGCTATTTTAAATAATTTAATATCTTATTATCTGGAGGGTCTGGAATTCAGAATCGCAGTTATTTTTGTTAATTTAATATTCTATTAACTGGAGTGTCTGGTATTCAGAATCATAGTTATTTTTAATTAATTAAATATTTTATTATCTGGGAGGGTCTGGAGTTCAGAATCGCAGTTATTTTTAATTAATTTAATATTTTATTAACTGGAGTGTCTGGTATTCAGAATCGTAGTTATTTTTAATTAATTTAATATTTTATTATCTGGAGGGTCTGGAATTCAGAATCGGAGTTATTTTTAATTAATTTAATATTTTATTATCTGGAGGGAATTGAATTCAGATTCGCAGTTATTTTTAATTAATTTAATGTCTTATTAACTGGAGTTTCTGGTATTCACAAGCGCGGTTACTTCTAATTAATTTTATATTTTATTAGTTGGGGTGTCTGGAGTTCAGAATCGCAGTTATTTTGAATAAATTTACTATTTTATTAGCTGGAGTGTCTGGTATTCAGAATCGCAGTTATTTTAAATCATTTCAAATTTTATTATATGCGGGGCTAAGCTCAGGCTACCGTGGGGGTCACAGGTAGCGGATAGTAAACGGCCTACCAGAGTAGGTTAGCTGCGAATAACCAATAAGTAGTCCCCGACCAAGAGCGGCAAGCGAGGAGAGTGCGACTGAAAAGGTCTGGAAACTCTGAGAAACGCATGTGACAAGACGAGTAGGCACCGTCTAAAGAAGTGCTCCCCATCCATTCACAGATGGCATCGTGGGAGACACAAGTAAACGGAAACTGACGCGGCATGCCCTTAGGAAAACGATTTGAAAACATATATGAACTGTCTGCCTTGGGCTGGTAGCTGCAGTATTCCGTTACCTCAGTACACCAGAGTGATATCGGGTGGAAAAGGCTTTCGGGCTAATGCTGTAGCTGCCTCCGTCCCGTTAAAACCGTGGCGGGTCTTCAAGTACGTTCGATGTTGCGTCACCATTAAGTTGGAGGTACAGGCTCAGTTGAGCATCAATCCTGACTAACGCTTATCCTGGCTCTGAGTACAAGTTCTCATGAAGACTTGTGCCAACCCTCGGTGGAACTCCCTGCTTGCATAGACAACCACAGGGATATTTCCAAAGCGACTGTACAACGAACGGAGATAGCGGCTTGAAGCGGGGACCCATATAAAATGAATACACCTCAAACAAAGCAACAAACTCAACCTAAAACTAAAATACAGCAGAAAGTAACTCCAAGCGATCCAGAAAGGGGAAGCTGCTTTAGAAGAAGTAGCAAAATTATGCGATCGCCAGAAGAGGGAGCAACAAACCAGCAACAACCCCAAGTAAGTAACACACCGGTAGATGGAGCGTGCAACAAATCGCGCACCATCCCTGCCGCGAACCAAACGCCTCTGGGCGCAAAAGGGAACCAACAACAGCAGGAGTCTTCTGGAAATCCCACACCTGTATTGATGAAATGTCCCGTCAGCTCACCCAGACAGGAATTCATCATAAAGATGAGAACGGCAGAAGAAGAAGTTCTCACGAAATGTCTCAAAGTCTTGACGAAGATGAAGCAAGCAATGATAAAGCAAAAGAACGTGAGCATGGACGTAAAGACCGGAGTTTCCGAGCTAGACGAGCTTTTCGACGTAATGGAAAGCTATCGGCGAAACTGGACGGAAAAAGAGAACGAGTGCAAACTTGTTACGGCACCGAAACCATAGTTATTTTTAATTAAATTAATATTTAGCATTAGGCAGAATCATAGTTATTTTTAATTAAATTAATATTTTATTATCTGGGAGGGTCTTGAAATCAGAATCGCAGTTATTTTTAATTATTTTAATATTTTATTAACTGGAGTGTCTGGTATTCAGAATCGTAGTTATTTTTAATTAATTTAAAATTTTATTAGCTGGAGTGTCTGATATTTAGAATAGCAGTTATTTTTAATAAATTTAATATTTTATTATCTGGAGGGTATTGAATTCAGAATCGCAGTTATTTTTAATTAATTTAATATCTTATTAATTGGAGTTTCTGGTATTCAGAATCGCAGTTATTTCTAATTAATTTAATATTTTATTAGCTGGAGTGTCTGGTATTCAGAATCGTAGTTATTTTTAATTAATTTAATATTTTAATATCTGGAGGGTCTGGAGTTCAGAATCGCAGTTATTTTTAATTAATTTAATATTTTATTAACTGGAGTGTCTGGTATTCAGAATCATAGTAATTTTTAATTAATTAAATATTTTATTATCTGGAGGGTCTGGAGTTCAGAATCGCAGTTATTTTTAATTAATTTAATATTTTATTAACTGGAGTGTCTGGTATTCAGAATCGTAGTTATTTTTAATTAATTTAATATTTTATTATCTGGAGGGTCTGGAATTCAGAATCGGAGATATTTTTAATTAATTTAATATTTTATTATCTGGAGGGAATTGAATTCAGATTCGCAGTTATTTTTAATTAATTTAATGTCTTATTAACTCGAGTTTCTGGTATTCACAAGCGCAGTTACTTCTAATTAGTTTTATATTTTATTAGCTGGGGTGTCTGGTATTCAGAATCGCAGTTATTTTAAATAATTTAATATTCTATTATCTGGGGGATCTGGAATTCAGAATCGCAGTTATTTTTAATTAATTTAATATTTTATTAACTGGAGGGTCTGGAATTCAGAATCGCAGTTTTTTTTTATTAATTTAATATTCTATTATCTGGAGGGTATGCATATCAGAGTCGTAGTTATTTTGAAATTTTTTAATATTTTACTATCTGGAGGGTCTGGAATTAAGAACCGCAGTTATATTTAATTAATTTAATATCTTATTAACTGGAGGGTCTGGAATTCAGAATCGCAGTTATTCTTAATTAATTTCACAGTTTTATATATGGAGGGTCTGGAAATAAAGATCGCAGTTATTTTAAATTAATTTCATATTTTATTAACTGGAGTGTCTGGTATTCAGAACCGCAGGTATTTTTAATTATATTAAAATTTTATTATCTGGAGAGTCTGGAATTCAGAATCGCAATTATTTTAAATAATTTAATATTCTATTATCTGGAGGATCAGGAATTCAGAATCGCAGTTATTTTTAATTAATTTAATATCCTATTAACTGGCAGGTCTGGTATTCAGAATCGTAGTTATTTTAAATTAATTTAATATTTTATTATCTGGAGGGTCTGGAATTCAGAATCGGAGTTATTTTTAATTAATTTAATATTTTATTATCTGGAGGGAATTGAATTCAGATTCGCAGTTATTTTTAATTAATTTAATGTCTTATTAACTGGAGTTTGTGGTATTCACAAGCGCAGTTACTTCCAATTAATTTTATATTTTATTAGTTGGGGTGTCTGGTATTCAGAATCGCAGTTATTTTAAATAATTAAATATTCTATTATCTGGAGGATCTGGAATTCAGAATCGCAGTTATTTTTAAATAATTTAATATTTTATTAACCGGAGGGTCTTGAATTAAGAAACGCAGTTATTTCTAATTATTTAAAATTTTATTAGCTGGGGTGTCTGGTATTCAGAATCATAGTTATTTTTAATTAAATTAATATTTTATTATCTGGGAGGGTCTGGAATTCAGAATCGCAGTTATTTTTAATTAATTTAATATTTTATTAACTGGAGTGTCTGGTATTCAGATCGTAGTTATTTTAAATAATTTAACATCTTATTATCTGGAGGGTCTGGAATTCAGAATCGCAGTTATTTTTATTAATTTAATATTTTATTAACTGGAGTGTCTGGTATTCAGAATCATAGTTATTTTTAATTAAATTAATATTTTATTATCTGGGAGGGTCTGGAATTCAGAATCGCAGATATTTTTAATTATTTTAATATTTTATTAACTGGAGTGTCTGGTATTCAGAATCGTAGTTATTTTTAATTAATTTAATATCTTATTAACTGGAGGGTCTGGAATTCAGAATCGCAGTTATTTTTTATTAATTTCAGTTTTATATATGGAGGGTCTGGAAATAAGGATCGCAGTTATTTTTAATTAATTTCATATTTTATTAACTGGAGTGTCTGGTATTCACAATCGCAGTTATTTTTAATTAATTTAATATCTTATTAATTGGAGTTTCTGGTATTCAGAATCGCAGTTATTTCTAATTAATTTAATATTTTATTAGCTGGGGTGTCTGGTATTCAGAATCGCAGCTATTTTAAATAATTTAATATCTTATTATCTGGAAGGTCTGGAATTCAGAATCGCAGTTATTTTTGTTAATTTAATATTCTATTAACTGGAGTGTCTGGTATTCAGAATCATAGTAATTTTTAATTAATTAAATATTTTATTATCTGGAGGGTCTGGAGTTCAGAATCGCAGTTATTTTTAATTAATTTAATATTTTATTAACTGGAGGGTCTGGAATTCAGAATCGCAGTTATTTTTAATTAATTTAATATTCTATTATCTGGAGGGTATGCATATCAGAGTCGTAGTTATTTTGAAATTTTTTAATATTTTACTATCTGGAGGGTCTGGAATTAAGAACCGCAGTTATATTTAATTAATTTAATATCTTATTAACTGGAGGGTCTGGAATTCTGAATCGAAGTTATTCTTAATTAATTTCACAGTTTTATATATGGAGGGTCTGGAAATAAAGATCGCAGTTATTTTAAATTAATTTCATATTTTATTAACTGGAGTGTCTGGTATTCAGAACCGCAGGTATTTTTAATTATATTAAAATTTTATTATCTGGAGAGTCTGGAATTCAGAATCGCAATTATTTTAAATAATTTAATATTCTATTATCTGGAGGATCAGGAATTCAGAATCGCAGTTATTTTTAATTAATTTAATATCCTATTAACTGGCAGGTCTGGTATTCAGAATCGTAGTTATTTTAAATTAATTTAATATTTTATTATCTGGAGGGTCTGGAATTCAGAATCGGAGTTATTTTTAATTAATTTAATATTTTATTATCTGGAGGGAATTGAATTCAGATTCGCAGTTATTTTTAATTAATTTAATGTCTTATTAACTGGAGTTTGTGGTATTCACAAGCGCAGTTACTTTCAATTAATTTTATATTTTATTAGTTGGGGTGTCTGGTATTCAGAATCGCAGTTATTTTAAATAATTAAATATTCTATTATCTGGAGGATCTGGAATTCAGAATCGCAGTTATTTTCAAATAATTTAATATTTTATTAACCGGAGGATCTTGAATTATGAAACGCAGTTATTTCTAATTAATTTAAAATTTTATTAGCTGGGGTGTCTGGTATTCAGAATCATAGTTATTTTTAATTAAATTAATATTTTATTATCTGGGAGGGTCTGGAATTCAGAATCGCAGTTATTTTTAATTAATTTAATATTTTATTAACTGGAGTGTCTGGTATTCAGAATCGTAGTTATTTTAAATAATTTAATATCTTATTATCTGGAGGGTCTGGAATTCAGAATCGCAGTTATTTTTATTAATTTAATATTTTATTAACTGGAGTGTCTGGTATTCAGAATCATAGTTATTTTTAATTAAATTAATATTTTATTATCTGGGAGGGTCTGGAATTCAGAATCGCAGATATTTTTAATTATTTTAATATTTTATTAACTGGAGTGTCTGGTATTCAAAATCGTAGTTATTTTTAATTAATTTAATATCTTATTAACTGGAGGGTCTGGAATTCAGAATCGCAGTTATTTTTTATTAATTTCAGTTTTATATATGGAGGGTCTGGAAATAAGGATCGCAGTTATTTTTAATTAATTTCATATTTTATTAACTGGAGTGTCTGGTATTCACAATCGCAGTTATTTTTAATTAATTTAATATCTTATTAATTGGAGTTTCTGGTATTCAGAATCGCAGTTATTTCTATATAATTTAATATATTTTTAGCTGGGGTGTCTGGTATTCAGAATCGAAGCTATTTTAAATAATTTAATATCTTATTATCTGGAGGGTCTGGAATTCAGAATCGCAGTTATTTTTGTTAACTTAATATTCTATTAACTGGAGTGTCTGGTATTCAGAATCATAGTTATTTTTAATTAATTAAATATTTTATTATCTGGAGGGTCTGGAGTTCAGAATCGCAGTTATTTTTAATTAATTTAATATTTTATTAACTGGAGTGTCTGGTATTCAGAATCGTAGTTATTTTTAATTAATTTAATATTTTATTATCTGGAGGGTCTGGAATTCAGAATCGGAGATATTTTTAATTAATTTAATATTTTATTATCTGGAGGGAATTGAATTCAGATTCGCAGTTATTTTTAATTAATTTAATGTCTTATTAACTCGAGTTTCTGGTATTCACAAGCGCAGTTACTTCTAATTAGTTTTATATTTTATTAGCTGGGGTGTCTGGTATTCAGAATCGCAGTTATTTTAAATAATTTAATATTCTATTATCTGGGGGATCTGCAATTCAGAATCGCAATTATTTTTAATTAATTTAATATTTTATTAACTGGAGGGTCTGGAATTCAGAATCGCAGTTATTTTTAATTAATTTAATATTCTATTATCTGGAGGGTATGCATATCAGAGTCGTAGTTATTTTGAAATTTTTTAATATTTTACTATCTGGAGGGTCTGGAATTAAGAACCGCAGTTATATTTAATTAATTTAATATCTTATTAACTGGAGGGTCTGGAATTCAGAATCGCAGTTATTCTTAATTAATTTCACAGTTTTATATATGGAGGGTCTGGAAATAAAGATCGCAGTTATTTTAAATTAATTTCATATTTTATTAACTGGAGTGTCTGGTATTCAGAACCGCAGGTATTTTTAATTATATTAAAATTTTATTATCTGGAGAGTCTGGAATTCAGAATCGCAATTATTTTAAATAATTTAATATTCTATTATCTGGAGGATCAGGAATTCAGAATCGCAGTTATTTTTAATTAATTTAATATCCTATTAACTGGCACGTCTGGTATTCAGAATCGTACTTATTTTAAATTAATTTAATATTTTATTATCTGGAGGGTCTGGAATACAGAATCGGAGTTATTTTTAATTAAGTTAATATTTTATTATCTGGAGGGAATTGAATTCAGATTCGCAGTTATTTTTAATTAATTTAATGTCTTATTAACTGGAGTTTGTGGTATTTACAAGCGCAGTTACTTCCAATTAATTTTATATTTTATTAGTTGGGGTGTCTGGTATTCAGAATCGCAGTTATTTTAAATAATTAAATATTCTATTATCTGGAGGATCTGGAATTCAGAATCGCAGTTATTTTTAAATAATTTAATATTTTATTAACCGGAGGGTCTTGAATTAAGAAACGCAGTAATTTCTAATTAATTTAAAATTTTATTAGCTGGGGTGTCTGGTATTCAGAATCATAGTTATTTTTAATTAAATTAATATTTTATTATCTGGGAGGGTCTGGAATTCAGAATCGCAGTTATTTTTAATTAATTTAATATTTTATTAACTGGAGTGTCTGGTATACAGAATCGTAGTTATTTCAAATAATTTAATATCTTATTATCTGGAGGGTCTGGAATTCAGAATCGCAGTTATTTTTATTAATTTAATATTTTATTAACTGGAGTGTCTGGTATTCAGAATCATAGTTATTTTTAATTAAATTAATATTTTATTATCTGGGAGGGTCTGGAATTCAGAATCGCAGATATTTTTAATTATTTTAATATTTTATTAACTGGAGTGTCTGGTATTCAGAATCGTAGTTATTTTTAATTAATTTAATATCTTATTAACTGGAGGGTCTGAAATTCAGAATCGCAGTTATTTTTTATTAATTTCAGTTTTATATATGGAGGGTCTGGAAATAAGGATCGCAGTTATTTTTAATTAATTTCATATTTTATTAACTGGAGTGTCTGGTATTCACAATCGCAGTTATTTTTAATTAATTTAATATCTTATTAATTTCAGTTTCTGGTATTCAGAATCGCAGTTATTTCTAATTAATTTAATATTTTTTTAGCTGGGGTGTCTGGTATTCAGAATCGAAGCTATTTTAAATAATTTAATATCTTATTATCTGGAGGGTCTGGAATTCAGAATCGCAGTTATTTTTGTTAATTTAATATTCTATTAACTGGAGTGTCTGGTATTCAGAATCATAGTTATTTTTAATTAATTAAATATTTTATTATCTGGGAGGGTCTGGAGTTCAGAATCGCAGTTATTTTTAATTAATTCAATATTTTATTAACTGGAGTGTCTGGTATTCAGAATCGTAGTTATTTTTAATTAATTTAATATTTTATTATCTGGAGGGTCTGGAATTCAGAATCGGAGTTATTTTTAATTAATTTAATATTTTATTATCTGGAGGGAATTGAATTCAGATTCGCAGTTATTTTTAATTAATTTAATGTCTTATTAACTGGAGTTTCTGGTATTCACAAGCGCAGTTACTTCTAATTAATTTTATATTTTATTAGTTGGGGTGTCTGGAGTTCAGAATCGCAGATATTTTGAATAAATTTACTATTTTATTAGCTGGAGTGTCTGGTATTCAGAATCGCAGTTATTTTAAATCATTTCATATTTATTATATGCGGGGCTAAGCTCAGGCTACCGTGGGGGTCACAGGTGGCGGATAGTAAACGGCCTACCAGAGTAGGTTAGCTGCGAATAACCAATAAGTAGTCCCCGACCAAGAGCGGCAAGCGAGGAGAGTGCGACTGAAAAGGTCTGCAAACTCTGAGAAACGCATGTGACAAGACGAGTAGGCTCCGTCTAATGAAGTGCTCCCCATCCATTCACAGATGGCATCGTGGGAGACACAAGTAAATGGAAACTGACGCGGCATGCCCTTAGGAAAACGATTTGAAAACATATATGAACTGTCTGCCTTGGGCTGGTAGCTGCAGTATTCCGTTACCTCAATACACCAGAGTGATATCGGGTGGAAAAGGCTTTCGGGCTAATGCTGTAGCTGCCTCCGTCCCGTTAAAACCGTGGCGGGTCTTCAAGTACGTTCGATGTTGCGTCACCATTAAGTTGGAGGTACAGGCTCAGTTGAGCATCAATCCTGACTAACGCTTATCCTGGCTCTGAGTACAAGTTCTCATGAAGACTTGTGCCAACCCTCGGTGGAACTCCCTGCTTGCATAGACAACCACATGGATATTTCCAAAGCGACTGTACAACGAACGGAGATAGCGGCTTGAAGCGGGGACCCAGATAAAATGAATACACCTCAAACAAAGCAACAAACTCAACCTAAAACTCAAATACAGCAGAAAGTAACTCCAAGCGATCCAGAAAGGGGAAGCTGCTTTAGAAGAAGTAGCAAAATTATGCGATCGCCAGAAGAGGGAGTAACAAACCAGCAACAACCCTAAGTAAGTAACACACCGGTAGATGGAGCGTGCAACAAATCGCGCACCATCCCTGCCGCGAACCAAACGCCTCTGGGCGCAAAAGGGAACCAGCAACAGCAGGAGTCTTCTGGAAATCCCACACCTGTATTGATGAAATGTCCCGTCAGCTCACCCAGACAGGAATTCATTATAAAGATGAGAACGGCAGAAGAAGAAGTTCTCACGAAATGTCGCAAAGTCTTGACGAAGATGAAGCAAGCAATGATAAAGCAGAAGAACGTGAGCGTGGACGTAAAGACCGGAGTTTCCGAGCTAGACGAGCTTTTCGACGTAATGGAAAGCTATCGGCGAAACTGGACGGAAAAAGAGAACGAGTGGAAACTTGTTACGGCACCAAAACCGAGGCACACGGCCCTGACAAGCGCTTCAGCAAAACCGACGGTGGCTGGACCCAAACGAGCAGCTTCTAGCCCAGCAGAACCAGAAGATGGGAAAAAGTTCTGCGAAAGTAAGGCCGATGGGTGGCAAACTGTCACAAGGAGTAGACGCGTGGCAACACGAAGTCAAACACAGGAAAATTCAACAGCAAAGAATTCCGTGGGCGACAGCGATAAGTCACGAACAACAATGCGAGGAAGACATAGGACGAAGGAGACAAAACCAAAGTCTGAAGCCGTCCTTATCAAACCAGCAGAGGGTTTCAAATATGCGGATGTCCTGAAAAGCATCCGCTGCTATGTCAAACCAGAGGATGCACAGCCCAAAGTGCGATCGATCTGGAAAACAAGAGCAGGAGGGCTTCTGCTGGAGCTGGATAAAGGAGCAAAAGTGACAACGGGCTTTTGTGAACTTTTAAAAAGTGCATTACAGGAGTCAGCAGTTGTGACTGATATATAAGCCAAGAGCAACTATAGAGATACGAGATCTCGATCTGCTCGCCACAAAGGAAGAAGTACACCAAGCCGTAAAGGAGTCACTTCCCGAAAATATGAGAACTGCTTCCTATGAGGATATGGTAACAACTATAACAGCACCACATAGTCGAGAGCAGGTGCGAGCCTATGTAACGATGTCATCGGAGCTCGCCAATATACTGCTGGAGAAAGATCGCATCAGGATCGGATGGGTTAACTGCAGATTAAGGCCAGGGCATAACACAAAACGGTGTTTCCGGTGCTTTGCTCCTGGTCATCTAACATGGCAGTGCAAAGGACCTGACAGGAAAGGTCAAGGCCTGTGCATTCGATGTGGCGAAGCGGGGCACAATTTAAAAGAGTGCAGTAACACCCCAAAGTGCTGCCTCTGCGTTGATGCTCAATGCAGTCCGGTAGACCATATCCCGAGCTCAAGTAGATGTGCGATGAGCAAAAAATTTACATCTAAATGAAAGTGCTGCAAGGAAACATGCACAGAAGCAGAGTGGCTGACGCATTACTGGACCAAATTAGTATAGAGCAGAAAGCAGACATTGTAGTAATCAGTGAGCAATATAGGGAAAAAGTAAGCGGAACATGGCTTGCAGATACGAGCGGAACGGCGGCCATATGGTTACCTGTAGGCAGCAATTTTAGCATTACCGGAGATGGAAAAGGCGATGGTTTCGTTTGGGCCCATGATCGATAGTTTACTTTGATAAGCTGCTAGTTGACTCCAAGTGACTGCGCAGAAGTATTCCAGAAAAAGATCGATGACATCGAAGATAAAGCACAAGAGTTTGGAGGAGCACTCATCATCGCTGGCGATTTTAACTCCAAAGCAGTTGAATTGGGAATGCAAACAACCAATTCAAGGGGCCGGCGGGTACTGGACATGGTCGCGAGACTGGGAATGGTCATCGTAAATACAGGGACCACTGCCACTTTTAGAAGACCAGGATGCGTGGGTACAATTCCAAATATTGCACTAGTTTCTGAGAGCATTGCTCACAGAGTAAGTACATGGCAAGTCTTAGAAGACTATAACGGAAGCGATCACCAATACATTACGTTTTCCATTAAAAAAGTGTCAAGCAACCATGACCACAACATAAGTAGACGCGGAACTCGCAAGTGGAATGTATCAAAGTTAAATCCGGAAGTTCTACTTGCTGCGCTGGAGGCAAACATTCCATTAAACAGCCATGCCAGCGATGCTAATAGCAAGGTGAAGCAGACCATGCAGTGTATAGAGAGAGCCTGTACCAAAGCGATGCCGAAAATAAGACCAAATAAACACAAGAAGGCCGTTTACTAGTGGATAGAGGAAATATCTCAACTTAGACGGGTCTGTCTGCGGTGTAGAAGAAAATACACTAGGGCCAGGCGTGTTGGATCCGCGATTGCCGAAAGAGAAGATCTCCAAGCTGCTAGGAAAATCCTCAAAACTGCTATTCGCAGCAGCAAGGAGAAGAAATGGGAGGAGCTCCGAAACGACATAAACAACAATCCATGGGGACTGGGATATAAAGTCGTAATGAAAAAGCTTGGAGCAAGAGTATCGGCACCCCAATTAGAAGACCATGCTATGGAAAACATAGTAAACGCTCTATTTCCTATACATGCCTTAAGAGAAGAATCGGAAATGCTGGTCAAGGAAGTCCCACCTCCTTTCACGGAAGACGAACTTAAAGCAGCAGCCATAACCCTACAGAGCAACAAAGCACCGGGTATCGACGGTATTCCAGCAGAAGTCCTCAAAATAGTGTCAAATACCCATGCCCAAGTACTCCTCGATATGTATAATGCCTGCCTGACAGAAGGAATATTCCCAGACGTATGGAAAAGACAGCGGCTAGTGCTCATCAGCAAGGGAAAAGGAATCACCTGAATCACCGTCAGCATATCGACCACCGCGGGCAAACTTTTGGAGCGACTGCTCAAACCCCGAATAGCAGCAGCCATTGAAAACGCTGGGGGATTATCCACTCGACAACACGGTTTCGACCAGGAAAGTCCACAATTGGCGCCGTAGAAGACGTCATAGAAAGTGTGCTAGCGGCCCTGCAAGGAAATCACTACTCCAGGCGAGTGGTACTCCTTGTTACATTAGACGTAAGAAACGCTTTCAACAGCGCTAGGTGGGTGGATATGATCGAGGCACTTGAAAATCGTTTTCAGATACCAGCTTATTTGAAGAAGATAATCCGGAGCTACCTTAAAGATAGAATGTTGTTATACGAGACCAACAATGGCACCCGACGAAAAATCATCACGTCAGGGGCAGCGCAAGGGTCCATCCTCGGACCGGACCTTTGGAATATAAGCTACGATGGCATTTTGCGCATAGAGATGCCAGATGACACTCATCTAGTCGGATACGCAGACGACATTGCGGCTGTCATCACCGCACGCGACTCGGAAGACGCCCAAAGAAAGCTGAACCAGGTCATGATCAGAACCCAGAGGTGGCTCGATTCACATGGCTTGAAGTTGGCCACGGAAAAGACGGAACTGCTATTCCTCACGAGAAAGCACATTCCAATAGAAATCGACTTGAGAGTTTGCTCCGAGACCATCAGGACACAAAAGGTGATAAAGTACCTGGGAATTCAGCTTGACTCCAAGCTCACCTACTGGGCGCAAATGCAAAATGCGGCGACGGCAGCAAATGCAAAATGCAGCATGGGTAACGGCTTCTCTCAGCAGACTAATGGCAAACATCGGAGGGCCGACATCCATCAAGAGGAAGCTTCTGATGATGACAACGCACTCCATTCTGCTGTATGGTAGCGAATTGTGGGCTGATAAGCTGAAGGTGCACGCCCGAAGAAAAGTTTTATCGTCCGTACAACGAACCGCAGCTCTGCGAGTAGCTTCAGCGTACCGTACTGTATCGGAGCCGGCAATTCTGGTAATTAGCTGCTTAATCCCAATCGATCTCTTGGCCCTCGAACGAAAAAACCTACGAGAAGCCAAGATGGGTAAGAATACCAGAGGAACTGCGCAGCATATAAAACAACAAACCGTGCACCATTGGCAGGAACGATGGGCCGCCGAGAGGCGCGGAAGATGGACAGCGAGACTCATACCCGACATAGCGAGCTGGATAGGAGGAACAGCCGGAACCGTCAATTTCTACCTCACGCAATTACTGTCTGGTCACGGATACTTCTGCAAGTATCTACACCGAATGGGAAAAATTGGAGGGCCTGAGTGCATATACGGCGACAGCAATGTGGATGATGCAGAGCACACCTTTTTCAAATGCACAAGGTGGCAAACAGAGCGCACCACGCTTGAAATGGAAATCAGGGAAACCTTAGCCACAGAGAACATTGTGGAGGTTATGATAAGTAGCAAAGAAAACTGGGACCACGTAGATAAATATGTGGAAAATGTGCTCCGGCGGAAAAAGCGGGACCTGGATGCAGGAAAAATGTTGAGAGTCCAATAGGGACGAAGTGAGAATCTCCACCTTGAAGGAAGTATAAAAAGGGTTCCAGGGTGGGGAGATGTTCTCAGCGAGGGAGGGGGATGTTTTAGTGGGAGCAATTCTCACATACCAAATCTGTGACGACAGTTTTGATGATGCGGCAGGCATTTTTACCCTCTCTACCCAAAAAAAAAAAAAATTTAAAATAAGGGATGCAGAATCGCAGCTATTTTTAATTAATTTAATATACAATTAACTTGCAGTTCTGGTATTCAGAATCTCAGTTATTTTAAATTAATTCAATATCTTATTAACTGGAGTGTCTGGTATCCCGAATCGCAGTTATTTTTAATAATTTAAATGATTTATTATCTGGAGAGTCTGGAATTCATAATCGCAGTTATATTTAATAAATTTAATATTTTATTATCTGGAGGTTCTGGAATTCAGAATGGCAGTTATTTTTAATTAATTTAATACCCTATTAACTGGCAGGTCTGGTATTCAGAATCGAAGTTATTTTTAATTAATTTAATATCTTATTAACTGGAGAGTCTGGAATTCAGAATCGCAGTAATTTTAAAATAATTCAATATCTTTTTAACTGGAGTGTCTGGTATCCCGAATCGCAGTTATTTTTAATAAATTTAATGATTTATTATCTGGAGAGTATGGAATTCAGAATCGCAGTTATTTTTAATTAATTTAATATTTTATTAGCCGGGGTGTGTGGTATTGGTATTCAGAATAGTTATTTAAATAATTTAATGTTTTATAATCTGGAGGGTCTGCAAATCAGAAAAGCAGTTATTTTTAATTAATTTAATATTTTATTATCTGGAGGGTCTTGAATTCAGAATCGCAGTTATTTTTAATTAATTTAATATCTGTTTAACTGGAGTTTCTGGCAGTTATTTTTAATAAATTTAATATTTTACTATCTGGAGGTTCTGGAATTCAGAATCGCAGTTATTTTTAATTAATTTAATATCCTATTAACTGGCAGGTCTGGTATTCAGAATCGCACTTATTTTAAATAATTTAATATTCTATTATCTGGAGGATCTGGAATTCAGAATCGCAACAATTTTTAATTAATTTAATATAATATTAATTGGAGGTTTTGGATTTCAGAATCGCAGATATTTTTAGTCAATTTAATATTTTATTAACTGGAGTGTGTTGGATTCACAATCGTAGTTATTTTTAATTAATTTAATATTTTATTATCTGGAGGTTCTGGAATTCAGAATGGCAGTTATTTTTAATTCATTTAATATCCTATTAACTGGCAGGTCTGGTATTCAGAATCGCAGTTATTTTTAATTAATTTAATATTTTATTAACTGGAGTGTCTGGTATTCACAATCGTAGTTATTTTTAATTAATTTAATATTTTATTATCTGGAGTGTCTGGAATGCAGAATCGCATTTATTTTTATTTCATTCATATCTTTCATATCTTATTTACTGGAGTGTCTGGAATTCAGAATCGCAGTTATTTCTAATTTATTTAATATTTTATTAGCTGGGGTGTCTGGTATTCAGAATCGCTGTTATTTTACATAATGTAATATTCTATTATCTGGAGGATCTGGAATGCAGAATCGCAACAATTTTTAATTAATTTAATATATTATAATCGGAGGTTTTGGAATTCAGAATCGCAGTTATTTTTAGTCAATTTAATATTTTATTAACTGGAGTGTCTGGTATTCAGAATCGCAGCTATTTTTAATTATATTAATATTTTATTATCTGTAGAGTCTGGAATTCAAAATCGAGGCTAATTTAAATAATTAAATATTTGTTTTTGTCTGGAGGGTCTGCAAATCAGAATCGCAGTAATTTTTAGTTAATGTAATATTTTATTAACTGGAGGGTCTGGAATTCAGAATCGCAGTTAATCTTAATTAATTTCATATTTTTATACATAGAGAGTCTGGAAATAAGGATCGCAGCTATTTTTAATTAATTTCATATTTTATTAACTGGAGTGTCTGGTGTTCAGAACCGCAGTTATTTTTAATTATAATAATATTTTATTATATTATTATAATTTCATATTTTATTTTCTTGAGGGTCTGGAATGCAGAATCGCACTTATTTTTAATTAATTTAATATTTTATTAACTGGAGTGTCTGGTATTTAGAATAGCAGTTATTTTTAAAAAATTTAATATTTTATTATCTGGAGGGTATTGAATTCAGAATCGCAGTTACTTTTAAATAATTTAATATTTTATTATCTGGAGGCTATTGAATTCAGAATCGCAGTTATTTTTATTTAATTTAATTTTTTATTAACTGGAGCGTCTGGTATTCACAATCGTAGTTATTTTTAATTAATTTAATATTTTATTATCTGGAGTGTCTGGAATGCAGAATCGCATTTATTTTTATTTCATTTAATATCTTATTTACTGGAGTGTCTGGAATTCAGAATCGCAATTATTTTTAATTAATTTAATATTTTATTATCTGGACGGTATTGAATTCAGAATCGCAGTTAGTTTTAATTAATTTAATATCTTATTAACTGGAGTTTCTAGTATTCAGAATCGCAGTTATTTCTAATTAATTTAATATTTTATTATCTGGGGTGTCTGGTATTCAGAATCGCTGTTATTTTACATAATGTAATATTCTATTATCTGGAGGATCTGGAATGCAGAATCGCAACAATTTTTAATTAATTTAATATATTATAATTGGAGGTTTTGGAATTCAGAATCGCAGTTATTTTTAGTCAATTTAATATTTTATTAACTGGAGTGTCTGATATTCAGAATCGCAGCTATTTTTAATTATATTAATATTTTATTATCTGTAGAGTCTGGAATTCAAAATCGAGGCTAATTTAAATAATTTAATATTTTTTTTTGTCTGGAGGGTCTGCAATTCAGAATCGCAGTAATTTTTAGTTAATGTAATATTTTATTAACAGGAGGGTCTGGAATTCAGAATCGCAGTTAATCTTAATTAATTTCATAGTTTTATATATGGAGAGTCTGGAAATAAGGATCGCAGTTATTTTTAATTAATTTCATATTTTATTAACTGGAGTGTCTGGTATTCAGAACCGCAGTTATTTTTAATTATAATAATATTTTATTATATTATTATAATTTCATATTTTATTTTCTGGAGGGTCTGGAATGCAGAATCGCAGTTATTTTTAATTAATTTAATATTTTATTAACTGGAGTGTCTGGTATTTAGAATAGCAGTTATTTTTAAAAATTTTAATATTTTATTATCTGGAGGGTATTGAATTCAGAATCGCAGTTACTTTTAAATAATTTAATATTTTATTATCTGGAGGGTATTGAATTCAGAATCGCAGTTATTTTTATTTAATTTAATATTTTATTAACTGGAGAGTCTGGTATTCACAATTGTAGTTATTTTTAATAAATTTAATATTTTATTATCTGGAGGTATTGGAATGCAGAATCGCATTTATTTTTAATTCATTTAATATCTTATTTACTGGAGTGTCTGGAATTCAGAATCGCAATTATTTTTAATTAATTTAATATTTTATTATCTGGACGGTATTGAATTCAGAACCGCAGTTATTTTAATTAATTTAATATCTTATTAGCTGGAGTTTCTAGTATTCAGAATCGCAGTTATTTCTAATTAATTTAATATTTTATTATCTGGGGTGTCTGGTATTCAGAATCGCTGTTATTTTACATAATGTAATATTCTATTATCTGGAGGATCTGGAATGCAGAATCGCAACAATTTTTAATTAATTTAATATATTATAATTGGAGGTTTTGGAATTCAGAATCGCAGTTATTTTTAGTCAATTTAATATTTTATTAACTGGAGTGTCTGATATTCAGAATCGCAGCTATTTTTAATTATATTAATATTTTATTATCTGTAGAGTCTGGAATTCAAAATCGAGGCTAATTTAAATAATTTAATATTTTTTTTTGTCTGGAGGGTCTGCAATTCAGAATCGCAGTAATTTTTAGTTAATGTAATATTTTATTAACAGGAGGGTCTGGAATTCAGAATCGCAGTTAATCTTAATTAATTTCATAGTTTTATATATGGAGAGTCTGGAAATAAGGATCGCAGTTATTTTTAATTAATTTCATATTTTATTAACTGGAGTGTCTGGTATTCAGAACCGCAGTTATTTTTAATTATAATAATATTTTATTATATTATTATAATTTCATATTTTATTTTCTGGAGGGTCTGGAATGCAGAATCGCAGTTATTTTTAATTAATTTAATATTTTATTAACTGGAGTGTCTGGTATTTAGAATAGCAGTTATTTTTAAAAATTTTAATATTTTATTATCTGGAGGGTATTGAATTCAGAATCGCAGTTACTTTTAAATAATTTAATATTTTATTATCTGGAGGGTATTGAATTCAGAATCGCAGTTATTTTTATTTAATTTAATATTTTATTAACTGGAGAGTCTGGTATTCACAATTGTAGTTATTTTTAATAAATTTAATATGTTATTATCTGGAGGTATTGGAATGCAGAATCGCATTTATTTTTAATTCATTTAATATCTTATTTACTGGAGTGTCTGGAATTCAGAATCGCAGTTATTTTTGATTAATTTAATATTTTATTATCTGGAGGGTATTGAATTCAGAATCGCAGTTATTTTTAATTAATTTAATATTCTATTAACTGGAGTTTCTGGTATTCAGAATCGCAGTTATTTCTAATTAATTTAATATTTTATTAGCTGGGGTGTCTGGTATTCAGAATCGCCGTTATTTTAAATAATTTAATTTTCTGGAGGATCAGGAATTCAGAATCGCAACCATTTTTAATTAATTTAATATATTATTAATTGGAGGTTTTCTTAATTCAGAATCGCAGTTATTTTTAGTCAATTTAATATTTTATTAACTGGAGTGTCTGGTATTCAGAATCGCAATTATTTTTAATAATATTAATATTTTATTATCGGTAGAGTCTGGAATTCATATTCGAAGCTATTTTAAATAATTTAATTTTTTTTTTGTCTGGAGGGTCTGCAAATTAGAATCGCAGTTATTTTTAATTAATGTAATATTTTATTATCTTTAGAGTCTGGAATTCAGAATCGCTGTTATGTTTAATTAATTTAATATTTTATTAACTGGAGTGTCTGGTATTCAGAATCGTAGTTATTTTAAATAATTTAATATCTTATTATCTGGAGGGTCTTTAATTAAGAAACGCAGTTATTTCTAATTAATTTAATATTTTATTAGCTGGGGTGTCTGGTATTCAGAATCATAGTTATTTTTAATTAAATCAATATTTTATTATCTGGGAGGGTCTGGAATTCAGAATCGCAGTTATTTTTAATTAATTTAATATTTTATTAACTGGAGTGTCTGGTATTCAGAATCGTAGTTATTTTAAATAATTTAAAATTTTATTATCTGGAGGGTCTGGAATTCAGAATCGCAGTTGTTTTTATTAATTTAATATTTTATTAACTGGAGTGTCTGGTATTCAGAATCATAGTTATTTTTAATTAAATTAATATTTTATTATCTGGGAGGGTCTGGAATTCAGAATCGCAGTTATTTTTAATTAATTTAATATTTTATTAACTGGAGTGTCTGGTATTCAGAATCGTAGTTATTTTTAATTAATTTAATATCTTATTAACTCGAGGGTCTGGAATTCAGAATCGCTGTTATTTTTAATTAATTTCAGTTTTATATATGGAGGGTCTGGAAATAAGGATCGCAGTTATTTTTAATTAATTTCATATTTTATTAACTGGAGTGTCTGGTATTCCGAAACGCAATTATTTTTAATTATATTAATATTTTATTATCTGGAGAGTCTGGAATTCAGAATCGCAATTATTTTAAATAATTTATTATCTGGAATTCAGAATCGCAGTTATTTTTAATTAATTTAATATTTTATTAACTGGAGGGTCTGGAGTTAAGAATCGCAGATATTTCTAATTAATTAAATATTTTATTAGCTGGGGTGTCTGGTATTCACAATCGCAGTTATTTTAAATCATTTAATATTTTATTTTCTGGAGGGTCTGGTATTCACAATCGTAGTTATTTTTAATTAATTTAATATTTTATTAGGTGGAGTGTCTGGTATTTAGAATAGCAGTTATTTTTAATAAATTTAATATTTTATTATCTGGATGGTATTGAATTCAGAATCGCAGTTATTTTTAATTAATTTAATATCTTATTAACTGGAGTTTCTGGTATTCAGAATCGCAGTTATTTCTAATTCATTTAATATTTTATTAGCTGGGGTGTCTGGTATTCAGAATCGCAGCTATTTTAAATAATTTAATATCTTATTATCTGGAGGGTCTGGAATTCAGAATCGCAGTTATTTTTGTTAATTTAATATTCTATTAACTGGAGTGTCTGGTATTCAGAATCATAGTTATTTTAAATTAATTTAATATTTTATTATCTGGAGAGTCTGGAATTCAGAATCGCAGCTATTCTTAATTAATTTCACAGTTTTATATATGGAGGGTCTGGAAATAAAGATCGCAGCTATTTTTAATTAATTTCATATTTTATTAACTGGAGTGCCTGGTATTCAGAACCGCAGTTATTTTTAATTATATTAATATTTTATTATCTGGAGAGTCTGGAATTCAGAATCGCAATTATTTTAAATAATTTAATATTCTATTATCTGGAGGATCTGGAATTCAGAATCGCATTTATTTTTAATTAATTTTATATTTTGTTAACTGGGGGGTCTGGAATTAAGAATCGCAGATATTTCTAATTAATTTAATATTTTATTAGCTGAAGTGTCTGGTATTCACAATCGCAGTTATTTTAAATCATTTGATATTTTATTATCTGGAGGGTCTGGAATTCAGAATCGCAGTTATTTTTAATTAATGTAATATTTTATTATCTGGAGGGTATTGAATTCAGAATCGCAGTTATTTTTAATTAATTTAATATTTTATTAACTGGAGTGTCTGGTATTCACAATTGTAGTTACTTTTAATTAATTTAATATTTCATTAACTGGAGGGTCTGGAATTCAGAATCGCAGTTATTTTTAATTAATGTAATATTTTATTATCTGGAGGGTATTGAATTCAGAATCGCAGTTATTTTTAATTAATTTAATATTTTATTAACTGGAGTGTCTGGTATTCACAATTGTAGTTACTTTTAATTAATTTAATATTTCATTAACTGGAGGGTCTGGAATTCAGAATCGCAGTTATTCTTAATTAATTTCATAGTTTTATATATGGAGGGTCTGGAAATAAGGATCGTAATTATTTTTAATTAATTTCATATTTTATTAACTGGAGTGTCTGGTATTCAGAATCGTAGTTATTTTTAATTAATTTAATATTTTATTATCTGGAGAGTCTGGAATTCAGAATCGCAATTATTTTAAATAATTTAATATTCTATTATCTGGAGGATCTGGAATTCAGAATCGCAACAATTTTTAATTAATTTAATATATTATAATTGGAGGTTTTGGAATTCAGAATCGCAGTTATTTTTAGTCAATTTAATATTTTATTAACTGGGGTATCTGGTATTCAGAATCGCAGCTATTTTTAATTATATTAATATTTTATTATCTGTAGAGTCTGGAATTCAGAATCGAAGTTATTTTAAATATTTTAATATTTTTTTTTTGTCTGGAGGGTCTGCAAATCAGAATCGCAGTTATTTTTAATTAATGTAATATTTGATTAACTGGAGTGTCTGGTCTTCACAATCGTAGTTATTTTTAATTAATTTAATATTTTATTATCTGGAGGGTCTGGAATGCAGAACCGCATTTATTTTTAATTCATTTAATATATTATTTACTGGAGTGTCTGGAATTCAGAATCGAAGTTATTTAAAATAATTTAATATTTTATAATCTGGAGAGTCTGCAAATCAGAATCGCAGTTATTTGTAATTAATTTAATATTTTATTAATTGAAGTGTCTAGAACTTAGAATTGAAGTTATTCTAAATAATTTCATATTTTATTTTCTGGAGGGTCTGGAATGCAGAATCGCACTTATTTTTAATTAATTTAATATTTTATTAACTGGAGTGTCTGGTATTTAGAATAGCAGTTATTTTTAATAAATTTAATATTTTATTATCTGGAGGGTATTCAATTCAGAATCGCAGTTATTTTTAATTAATTTAATATTTTATTAACTGGAGTGTCTGGTATTCACAATTGTAGTTATTTTTAATAAATTTAATATTTTATTATCTGGAGGGACTGGAATGCAGAATCGCATTTATTTTTAATTCATTTAATATCTTATTTACTGGAGTGTCTGGAATTCAGAATCGCAGTTATTTTTAATTAATGTAATATTTTATTATCTGGAGGGTATTGAATTCAGAATCGCAGTTATTTTTAATTAATTTAATATTTTATGAACTGGAGTGTCTGGTATTCACAATTGTAGTTATTTTTAATTAATTTAATATTTCATTAACTGCAGTGTCTGGTATTCAGAACCGCAGTTATTTTTAATTATATTAATATTTCATTATCTGGAGAGTCTGGAATTCAGAATCGCAATTATTTTAAATAATTTAATATTCTATTATTTGGAGCATCTGGAATTCAGAATCGCAGTTATTTTTAATTAATTTTAATTAATTTAATATTTTATTAACTGGAGGGTCTGGAACTAAGAATCGCAGATATTTCTAATTATTTTAATATTTTATTAGCTGAAGTGTCTGGTATTCAGAATCGCAGTTATTTTAAATCATTTCATATTTTATTATATGCGGGGCTAAGCTCAGGCTACCGTGGCGGTCACAGGTGGCGGATAGTAAACGGCCTACCAGAGTAGGTTAGCTGCGAATAACCAATAAGTAGTCCCCGACCAAGAGCGGCAAGGGAGGAGAGTGCGACTGAAAAGGTCTGCAAACTCTGAGAAACGCATGTGACAAGACGAGTAGGCTCCGTCTAAAGAAGTGCTCCCCATCCATTCACAGATGGCATCGTGGGAGACACAAGTAAATGGAAACTGACGCAGTCTTCTGGAAATTCCACACCTGTATTGATTAAATGTCCCGTCAGCTCACCCA
This sequence comes from Clusia tigrina, assembly GCA_920105625.2. Lineage (NCBI taxonomy): Eukaryota > Metazoa > Arthropoda > Insecta > Diptera > Clusiidae > Clusia > Clusia tigrina. The sequence continues at coordinate 120,350,671 of OV050030.1, read as the reverse complement.
GAAAGGAATTCATCATAAGGATGAGAACGGCAGAAGAAGAAGTTCTCACGAAATGCCGGAAAGTCTTGACGAAAATGAAGCAAGTCAAGATAAAGAAGAAGAACGTGAGCATGGACGTAAAGACCGGACTTTCCGAGCTAGACGAGCTTTTCGACGTAATGGAAAGCTATCGGCGAAACTGGACGGATAAAGAGAACGATGGCTAGACCCAAACGAGCAGCTTCTAGCCCAGCAGAACCAGAAGATGGGGAAAAAATTTTGCGATGGGTGGCAAACTGTCACAAGGAGTAGACGTGTGGCAACACGAAGTCAAACACATCAAAATTCAACAGCAAAGAATTCCGTGGGCGACAGCGAAAAGTCACAAACAAAAATGCAAGGAAGACATAGGAAAAAGGAGAAAAACCAAAGTCCGAAGCCGTCCTTATCAAACCAGCAGAGGTTTTTAAATATGCGGATGTCCTGAAAAGCATCCGCTGCAATGGCAAACCGGAGGATGCACAGACCAAGGTGCGATCGATCCGGAAAACAAGAGCAGGTGGGCTTCTGTTGGAGCTGGATAAAGGAGCAAAAGTGACAACGATCTGCTCGCCACAAGGGAAGAAGTATACCAAGCCGTAAAGGAGTCACTTCCCGAAAATATGAGAACTGCTTCCTATGAGGATATGGTAACAACTATAACAGCACCAAATAGTCGAGAGCAGGTGCGAGCCTCTGTAAGTAGATGCGCGATGAGCAAAAAATTGACATCTAAATGAAAGTGCTGCAAGGAAACATGCACAGAAGCAGAGTGGCTGACGCATTACTGGACCAAATTAGTATAGAGCAGAAAGCAGACATTGTAGTAATCAGTGAGCAATATAGGGAAAAAGTAAGAGGAACATGGCTTGCAGATTTGAGCGGAACGGCGGCCATATGGTTACCTGTAGGCAGCAATTTTAGCATAAACGGAGATGGAACAGGCGATGGTTTCGTTTGGGCCCATGATCGATACTTTACTTTGATAAGCTGCTACTTGACTCCAAGTGACTGCGCAGAAGTATTCCAGAAAAAGATCGATGACATCGAAGATAAAGCACAAGAGTTTGGAGGAGCACTCATCATCGCTGGCGATTTTAACTCCAAAGCAGTTGAATGGGGAATGCAAACAACCAATTCAAGGGGCCGGCGGGTACTGGACATGGTCGCGAGACTGGGAATGGTCATCGTAAGTACAGGGACCACTGCCACTTTTAGAAAACCAGGATGCGTCGGTACAATTCCAGATATTGCACTAGCTTCTGAGAGCATTGCTCACAGAGTAAGTACATGGAAAGTCTTAGAAGACTATAATGGAAGAGATCACCAATACATTACGTTTTCCCTTAAAAAAAGTGCCAAGCAACCATGACCACAACATAAGTGGACTCGGAACTCGCAAGTGGAATGTATCAAAGTTAATTCCGGAAGTGCTACTTGCTGAGCTGGAGGCAAACATTCGATTAGACAGCCACGCTAGCGATGCTAATAGCAAGGTGAAGCAGACCATGCAGTGTATAGAGAGAGCCTGTACCAAAGCGATGCCGAAAATAAGACCAAATAAACACAAGAAGGCCGTTTACTGGTGGACAGAGGAAATACCTCAACTCAGACGGGTCTGTCTGCGGTGTAGAAGAAAATACACCAGGGCCAGGCGTGTTGGATCCGCGATTGCCGAAAGAGAAGATCTCCAAGCTGCTAGGAAAATCCTCAAAACTGCTATTCGCACCAGCAAGGAGAAGAAATGGGAGGAGCTCCGAAACGACATAAACAACAATCCATGGGGACTGGGATATAAAGTCGTAATGAAAAAGCTTGGAGCAAGAGTATCGGTACCCCAACTAGAAGACCATGATATGGAAAACATAGTAAACGCTATATTTCCATGCCTTAAGAGAAGAATCGGAAGTGCTGGTCAAGGAAGTCCCACCTCCTTTCACGGAAGACGAACTTAAAGCAGCCGCCATAACCCTACAGAGCAACAAAGCACCTGGTATCGACGGTATTCCAGCAGAAGTCCTCAAAATAGTGTCAAATAGCCATGCTCAAGTACTTCTCGATATGTACAATGCCTGCCTGACAGAAGGAATATTCCCAGACGTATGGAAAAGACAGCGGCTAGTGCTCATCAGCAAGGAAAAAGAAAGCCCTGAATCACCGTCAGCATATCGACCACTGTGTATGCAAGACACCGCGGGCAAACTTTTGGAGCGACTCCTCAAACCCCGAATAGCAGCAGCCATTGAAAACGATTATCCACTCGACAAAACGGTTTTCGACCAGGAAAGTCCACAATTGGCGCCGTAGAAGACGTCATAGAAAGTGTGCTAGCGGCACAGCAAGGAAATCACGACTCCAGGCGAGTGGTACTCCTTGTTACATTAGACGTAAGAAACGCTTTCAACAGCGCTAGGTGGGTGGATATGATCGAGGCACTTGAAAATCGTTTTCAGATAACAGCTTATCTGAAGAAGATAATCCGGAGCTACCTTAAAGATAGAATGTTGTTATACGAGACCAACAATGGCACCCGAAGCAAAATCATCATGTCAGGGGCAGCGCAAGGGTCCATCCTCGGACCGGACCTTTGGAATATAAGCTACGATGGCATTTTGCGTATAGATATGCCAGATGACACTCATCTAGTCGGATACGCAGACGACATTGCGGCTGTCATCACCGCACGAATTACGTACTTAAGACGTTGAATTCAGTTTTAAAACTATTCTTTATTTATTTCATTCTCTTTGTTCTTAGTCTACCTTAACAAAATATGAATTGCAGCTATTCTGCAATTCAGCATAAACTTATCGCTAATGGGTTGGAAAGCATTCCCATGGTTTTGATGGCAATACGAAACCTTTGGGTTTGCTGTGACAGACAGACAGGTAACAAAGTATGTGTTTGTACAAACACATATTTTGTCTACTTGATTGTATGTAACTCCTCCATCCCTGGTAGAAAAATTCTCCTGAATTAGGTAATTAAATATTGTCGTATCTTTCCGCAATTTCTTCAACTGCTTTGTGTTGAATATTTTTTTGAATTTTGATTCGTATATTATTTTTCCTTACAATTATAAATATAACAGTCAATGTGACTACCATAATTATGATTAACGTTGCATTTATGCCATATGAGATATTTCTGGTTGACTTCAATTCTTCAATCATTTTGATGTTTTCTACTTGGGTTATTTTTAGTTGATTAAAGTTAATTTCATGTTTTTTTCTGAAATTGTACAATGTTTCATCGTTATCATATGCAAATTTATCAAGGTGTACATTTTCTTGTTTGAGTATTCACTATTTAATATTTTTATTGAACAATTATAAAATTCTATTAAGTTGTTTCCATTGACATTTATTAGTTTTCTGTCATCACAATTGTGTATTAAAGAATTGTTTTTTGCATTTTTAATTATTATGGTTTCTTCATCAACGTAAGTTACTGATTGTTCTTTATTAATTTTAAGTTTACAATTATTATGAAAAATACAATTTGGACTTTTAATTAATTTTTGTAGGGTTGTATGTTCTTTATATAAATAATTTATATTGCTTATTTTTACAAAGTATTGTTGTTCTTCGATTTCTAAAAAATTTGTATTTGGTATAGGTAAGATTAATTTTACATTAGTTGTTTCAAAGTTAGTAGGTATTTTGATGGCAAATACCAGTATATTATTATTGTAATACATAACACCTTGTTGTACTAATTTTAATTTGTAAAAATCTATGTTAAATGTTTCGATTTCGTCTGATGTTAGAATACTAGGGTGAAGTATATTATGTTTGGCAGAAGCAATGTTGTCTTGTATTTGGTTGATTCTGTTCTCTATGAATTTTAGTTTGAACATTATGTCCGAAAAATGAAAATGTTGGGCAATATATTCGTTCTGTGATTGCAATTCTTTAATAGCTTGAATCGTCTTGTTTCTGTCATTAAAAATTGTAGATTTTAATAATTTAATGCTGTCTGAGAAATGTTCATTTATCAAAATTTGTTTGTTTATTGCATTTATGGCATTATGACTATTTTGGGTCACTATATTTAAATGTTCAGTTATTATGTTTCTATCTTCATCGTCCATAGTACCAAAGAGCCATTTTTGCCAAGATCCGACAACATTGGCAAGTCCTCTTTTAAAACGAAATTGTCTTAAAGGAATTATAGATTTTAATTTACTTTTCAATACCTGAATTTCTTTTGCTATTAATCCTTTATTTATAATTTGTATGTTGTTTATGTAACTTTCAATATCTTCTATTACGGCATATATCTCCTGAGGATCTATCAAGTGTAATATAGTTACAGTCTCATTTACTATTTCTACAGACTTAACGTTTATAACAGCAAATCCTTGGTTCTGATTAAGAGGTTTGACCTGGAGCGTTCCGCAGCCGGGATATATATTCATGAGTGTCACCAATATTATTATGGCAATCTGCAAATTTCAATGGACGTTTAATGTTGGTAGGATGTACATTTTCTAAATTTCTTTTAATAAATTTGCGTTGTTCTTTATGTCGTACACTCCTATAATTTTTTATATAACCTTCTTGTCTTTGTTCTACATAATTGTCACGTTTATTATTTTCCTTGCATAATATCTGACGTTTTTTTGATTCGATACGATTTTTTATTGTATTGTGATCAACTTTTTGCTGTTCAGCTTCTAACGGAGTGCATTTAATAGTTGAATGATAGGTATTGTTATAGAATTTTATTGATTTCGCCATTTGAATAATTATTGGTAAGTTTTCCTCAAGATTAAGTACCCTTATTTTCTCTGATATTGTATTAATAAATCTTTTAATGTCCGAGTTTCCGGTATGGCTATTAGGTTTAGTTGCATGGTATTCAATATTTGTCTCCTCTAAAAACCTTCGGACATTTACTGTATTAAATTCGTTATCAAAAACAAGTTTCTTTATGTTTCCTTTTATAGCTAAGAATTCTCTGATTTTCTGAATATAGTTTGGTTATTCCTATCTGGAAGGTGGAAGTGTACTGCGAATTTCGAGAATTTGTCTATAAAAACTATAAAAGATTGCTTGCTATTGACATATCTGTCAACATGAATTATTTCATTTGGCATAGATGGGGTTTCAGTATGCTGAAGATTCGGTTTTATAGGATTTCTATCGTATTTAGCGGATGTGCAGTGATCGCAATTATTTATAACTTTATGAACTGTAGTTTTAAGTTCTGGGTTATAGACTCGGTGTTTAATTCCTTCATATGTTGGAATAATTCCTGAGTGACCTGTTTCTTTTTTGTGATATAACGCTATTTGCTTTTTAAACTCCTCTATATTTTCAACATCAGTGGCAAAATTGGTGCATTTGTGGAATTTAACATCTATTCGGTTTTGATAATATTCTTTGATAGCACTTTGATATTCAGAAAATTTGCTTTCATCTACAAAAGAATAAATACCGACTTGGCCTTTTAGATTGTAGGCTGCAAGCTTACCTCCTATATTTTGCGAGCCCAAATCTTCATTGTCTATATATACTCTGGTTTTCCCGAAAACATTTATAGATTCCATATCTTTCTTCTCCGTAATTATTATTTGAAATTTGAAGCGATTGACAACTGTATCGAGAATATGGATATTGTCATTTAGGTTTTCGTCTTGTAATAAATTCTCCTCAGTGTTTATAGTTTCCACTAAAGGTTCGGTTTCATCGATACGGCTTAAGAAATCAGCTATGTGATTTTCTTTACCTTTAATATAATCTATTTTAGCGTTATAGTCCATTAAAATGACAAGCCAACGCTGCAGTCTAGGGTTTATATCTCTACCGTTATTCTTAGCTTGTAACCACTTGAGTGGTTGATGATCTGTGCTAAGATCAAACTCCACTCCGTAGAGATATGGTCGGAAATATTGTGTGCTCCAAACAATGGCTAATAGTTCTTTTTCGATTGTAGAATAATTTCGTTCATGTACATTTAGTGTTCTGGAGGCATAGCATATTGGATGACCCTCTTGGGTTAGAACAGCACCCAATGCAAAGTTACTAGCATCAGTTATGAGCTTAAATTTTTTATTAAAGTTTGGATATCTTAAGATGGGTGGATTTACCAGAATATCTTTTAATTGCTCAAAAGCAGCAATAAAATTGGGATCATTTGAATTTACTTTTGAATTTTTTTTCAAATATTTTGTCATAGGATATGCAATTTTTGCATAATCTTTTATAAATTTCCTGTAAAATCCCGTCATCCCTAGGAATGATTTTATCCTTTTTTGTGTGTTTGGAAGCTTCAACTTCTGAATTATTTCCACTTTTCTTGGGTTTGGTTTGACACCTTTAGGTGTAAGAACATGACCTAAAAATTCCGTTTGGTTTTGTAAAAAATTGCATTTATCTATTTGGATTTTTAATTTGGCTTCCCGAAGCCGCTTGAATATTTTTTTCAAGTTAATTAAATGCTCATCTAAAGATGTGCTAAATATTAAAATATCATCCAAATAAACAATACAAATTTTATTTACATAGTCCCTTAGTACGGAGTTCATGAGTCTTTGGAAAGTAGATGGAGCATTTTTTAATCCAAATGGCATACGAATAATTTCGTAGTGTCCGAATGGAGTAGAAAATGCAGTTTTTTCCCTGTCATTTTGTTTCACCAAAATTTGATGGAACCCTTTTGCAAGGTCGACTGTTGAAAAATATTGGGCTCTGCCCAGTTTATCCAAAATTCCTTCCATATGAGGAATAGGAAATTTATCAGTTTTGGTGTGTCGTTGAGCTTCCTATAATCCACGACTAACCTCCATTTTTTGATACCAGAATTGTCAATTTTCTTGGGTACAATCCAAAGAGGGCTATTGTACGGGGAAGTACTTTCTTTAATGATATTTTGCGAAAGCATTTCATTAATTTGTTTTTGGATTTCATTTTCATGAACTCGTGGGTATCGGTATATTTTAGAATAAAGAGGTTTGTCTATAGATGTTGGAATTTCATGTTGTACTTCATGAGTTGCCGTTAGTTTATCTCCGTCTTTATAAAATAAATCTTGAAATTCTTCCAATAATTTTCTTAATTTACAATTTTCATCCCGATTTAAATGATTTAAATTAAGTTGATTAATTTTACTGAAATCTGTATCTTCAATCGTCTGAATTGTATTGATATGATACGGAGATTGTTCTTCAAAAAGGATCTTTTTCCAAAAATGTCCACAAATCTAAGTCAATTTTTGCTTTAAGGGGTATGAGAAAGTTTTGACCTATAATAGCATCATAGTTGCGGTTTGATATATTTATTACTTTCCAAGACAATGTCCCTGGTATATTAAATTCCCTAGGAAATGGTGTAATAAGGCCAGTGGATGTAGAACCTGTGCCACTTAGTGTTCGAAATTTAAAAGGTTTTATTAAATCTATTTCAAGAAATTCGTCCTTGAAAAGATTATTTTTTATTATGCTAGTTTCTGATCCTGTATCAATGAGACAAGTAACTATTTTACTTCCTATCGTAAGTGCTATTAAGGGTAATTTGGATTTTGAGTGGTTTTGAGAAAATTTACTTCCTCGTCATCTGATTCTTCTTTTAAATGATCTATATCCATTGGAGTGGCTTTACTTGTAGATAATTCAGATTGGGGTTTTGTGAATGTTTTTTTTCGAGAGCTATTTGTATATGTGTTTCTATTTTCATATTGATTTTTTGGAAAATTAGTTTTTTTTTCTGTATCTGTTTTTTTTATCTTTTCTACATCTTTTGTCAATTGTTCTTTTATCATCTAGTAGATATAACTGTGAATAAACATTTTGCAAGGATTCTATGCTTAGAGTTTGTCCCACAATACATCCCCTAAATTGTCCATCGATTTTCGTCATAAGAATTTGAGTTAAGTCTCTGTCCACATTGTCCGGAGAGTACAGTTCTGGTTTATCATCGTCATAGGTATATATTTCATTTATTTTAAGCTTTGACTCCAATACAATGCTAAAGAGTTCTCTAAGACTACTTACTTTTATGTTTCTTATATAGTTAAATATATCTGCATAGGTTTTTTTCGGTCCATACTCCTTTTTTAATTGGTCCTTTATTGAATTCCAATTCGCTTCGTCAGGTAGTAGTCCTATTAATCTTCCAGGGTTTCCAATAATTTTGGAATTTCTTATAATGCCAGTGCTATAATTGATGATGTCGATATTATTTCCGCAAAGTTTGAAGAAATTCTCAACACTGTTAATAAACAGCAATAGCTGTTGACCTTTTCCAAACGGTTGGATCTGGTTAAGTTGGCTTAAGACCTCATTGAGACTAAGTCCTAAACCAAATGTCTGCCGTTGCTGTTGTGGTTGATTTTGTTGCTGCTGATGTTCCTGCAGTTGTTGGAGTTCAGCCATCATCATACTAGCTTGGTCAGACCTCAGTTTTGTTTCCGTCCAAATGGCCTCTCTTTGGGCCAGCTCTTGTTGTAAACTTATCTGGGCTTGTTGCTGGTCCTTTATATATGCCTCTTGTTTTAACACAATGCACTCTAAGTGTTCGATTCTATTTCTTATTGCTTCATTCATTTTTATTTTCTTTATTATTATTTTTTTTTTTTATTCAAATATTTTATTAACTTTTGTTAATTGGTTATTTTCCTTTTGTGACCAAATTGCTTTACATTAATTGCAACCAATAAAATGGTTTCTTCCTTTATTATCAAATATTTTATTCACTTTTTAGAGTCTCGGTTCACTAAATATCTATAGATATTTATATTCACAGCGACTGCGCCAATTACGTACTTAAGAAGTTGAATTCAGTTTTAAAACTATTCTTTATTTATTTCATTCTCTTTGTTCTTAGTCTACCTTAACAAAATATGAATTGCAGCTATTCTGCAATTCAGCATAAACTTATCTCTAATGAGTTGGAAAGCATTCCCATGGTTTTGATGGCAATACGAAACCTTTGGGTTTGCTGTGACAGACAGACAGGTAACAAAGTATGTGTTTGTACAAACACATATTTTGTCTACTTGATTGTATGTAACTCACGCGACTCGGAAGACGTCCAAAGAAAGCTGAACCAGGTCATGATCAGAACCCAGAGGTGACTCGATTCACATGGCTTGAAGTTGGCCACGGAAAAGACGGAACTGCTATTCCTTACGAGAAAGCACATTCCAATAGAAATCGACTTTAGAGTTTGCTCCGAGACCATCAGGACATAAAAGGTGATAAAGTACCTGGGAATTCAGCTTGACTCCAAGCTCACCTACTGGGCGCAAATGCAAAATGCGGCGACGGCAGCAAATGCAAAATGCAGCATGGGTAACGGCTTCTCTCAGCAGACTAATGGCAAACATCGGAGGGCCGACATCCATCAAGAGGAAGCTTCTGATGATGACAACTTACTCCATTCTGCTGTATGGTAGCGAATTGTGGGCTGACAAGCTAAAGGTGCACGCCCGAAGAAAAGTTTTATCGTCCGTACAACGAACCGCAGCTCTGCGAGTAGCTTCAGCGTACCGTACTGTATCGGAGCCGGCAATTCTGGTAATTAGCTGCTTAATCCCTATCGATATCTTGGCCCTCGAACGAAAACACCTACAAGAAGCCAAGATGGGTAAGAATACCAGAGGAGCCGCGCAGCATATAAAGCAACAAACCGTGCACCATTGGCAGGAACGATGGGCCGCCGAGAGTCGCGGAAGATGGACAGCGAGACTCATACCCGACATAGCGAGCTGGATAGGAGGAACAGCCGGAACCGTCAATTTCTGCCTCACGCAGTTACTGTCTGGTCACGGATACTTCTGCAAGTATCTACACCGAATGGGAAAAATTGGAGGGCCTCAGTGCATATAGTCATATAATGATATAACTATAAGAGCTGGCCACCCTTAGTTAGTAAACATACAAACTGGTCACTCTAATTTTGTCCACATTCATTCCAATAATATTTGCCGTGTCAGCGGAACAGCTACATTGTATCGTCTGCATAGACGAAGCTTCTCCGCTGCCACTGCTATTGAAATATAAACAATGCATGCCCAAGCTGCTGCGCGAATTGAACCGCGACCGCTTCTGCAGTGATAAGCATATTGTAGTGTACATACATACATACATAGAGCTGAGAACCAGCCAAACTCAAAACTCCTTCACCTACATTTTTGCAGCATCAGCAAATAGGTTTAAGATAAACAAATGCTATGTTAGAATTAGGTATAAAAGTAAGCTCATTCTCATTTATATGTCAGTTCTTAAGAGAGAATTCAAAATAAAGTTTTAACACTTAACTGGCGCAGTCGAGAAACTCGGAGGAAAATTAGGAAAGATCCTAATATAATCCTGAAGAAGAATACTGAAGAAAGATCCTAATGTAATCCTGAAGAAGAATACTGAAGTAAAATCCTGAAGAATCCTGAAGCCCGAAGGACAGCAAAATCCTAAGAAGAAGAGATCCAGATTACCAACAGGGATCATAAAAAGAATTGCGCTTAAACAACACACCAAGAGCGGCCTGTAACGGCCTAAGATACATAGCGAGTTACGCTTAAAATTAACAAATCGACAAATGACTAGTCGTAGGGAAATTGACGAATTATTCAAAAAATACGAAGCTATCGTGGCCAAAGATAATCAAAATCCTAAAAGAGAGGAAGTCCCAAAGTACGTGCCAACACCAATCCCAAGACCACAACCGTTAACTATACAACAATATCGTCAAAGACAGGAAGATCGTCGACAAGAAATTAAGAAATTCGAAGCTGCCAACCGAAAACCAGACGAGAAAAAGCGAAGGACGAGAGCCGGAAAAGCGGTTAGAAATCGACGAGAAATAAGGGAAGTGTACCGGATGATCCACCTGACAAAGTGTGTGGAACGCGAGCAGTACATAAAAACTCTCAAAACTTTACAAAGTAAGAACAAATAGAACTTAAGTATAATAGATTTATAATGAATAATGATGAGAAGAAAATAAATATTTACAAAGAACCTCTGGCAAGAAATTGGTATCACAGATGAACCAAAAATAGAGAATTTTGATTTTGATTAGATTTAAATAAGATATTTAAGGCTAAGTGAAATATTAAAACAGAGTGAAAAATTAGGATTATACACATGTGCTACATGTATGAATATATATTAAAAACAAAAAAAATATTAATAAAATAAATTTTTTATTCTTCGTTCCTTGCTCAGAAAATTAATAAAATGGAACAGACAAAAATTCAATACTTCAGACTAGCACTTGACATGGTCAAGGGAATCACAGAATTCAACGGGGAAAATATAACCCAACTCCCTGATTTCATGCAACAAGTCGAAAATTTGTCGCCAATTCTAGAAACATTTGACGCCACAAACAAACAAATACTGTTCACATACATAAAAAATAAATGTGCAGGAAAATGCAGAGAGGCACTGCATAAAGAAAGCCCAATCCAAAATTGGACAGATATTAAACGGGTATTAAAGAAGCATTTTTATCGAAAAAAAGAACATTAACGATTTAATGGATGATCTAAAAACCTTAACTTTAAACGGAACCATAGAAAACTACTATTATAAACTCAGCAAACTTGTAAATAGATAAACAATAGAAGACTAACTCATGACGAAACTTTATACAGCGTTACAGAAATAAACAGAATAAGTCTTAGAACATTCAGGGACAATCTACCAGAACCAACTAAGACCATAATCTTTGCTAGGAACCCTGAAAACATAGAAAAATCTTTTGAGCTAATTCTTGATGCAAGACATCAACACCTTACAAAATATGGTCTGCCTTCAAATAATACAAATTTTCCACGAACTCAATCAAGAACGAACTTCAGTAATAACACAAATTACAGAAATCAAATACCAATTCTAAACAACTATCGTTCACAAAACAACATCCAACAAAGATATAACAATTTGAGTAATAACAGAAATCAACCTAGTTATTACAACAATGCAAATACTGGCATTCCAAGATACAATAACAGACAACAAACATATAACAACTACCAAACGCAACAAACAAATAGTAACTTTAATAGAAACAACACAAAAAATACTTACACGCGTACACCATCACAGAATACACGACAACAAACCAATTATAACTATAATGGTACTAATAATACATATAATGACAATAATTGAACATCTTCACAAAACACCAGACGTACTAACAACTCTAGGCAAGAAGTACAACCCATGGACATAAGCCAAAGCGGTTCGGATTTTCACAGGCCAGCCTCAAGAAATTACCTTACATAAAACTTGTTAGGGACAATAGACCGTACTATTTATTAATACACACTGGAGCAGAATTTAGCATCATCAATGAAGGTATTTTAAATCCTCAAACAAAGAAAATGACAAATGCAAAAATAAGAGCTTTTGGACAGGTTTATGAAGTTCACTGCTTGTATGAAGTACCAATCTTTAAAGAATTTCAAAGAAAAAACCTAAGCGTTGAATTCTTGGAATTCAATTTACATAATAATTTCGATGGACTAATCGGAAACAATATTCTCACTAAGTTAAAATGTATTATAGACTACAACCAGAGACTACGTATTACGTCTACCGCAAAGTTACCCTTCTTCCTAACCAAAGAAGAGGAAATCTACAGCGGAATGGCATTTGAAAGTGGTCACATGGAAGTTGAAGATTGTATTGATTCAGAGCAAGAAAATAGTAAACAAAGCAAGAAAAAAATAAAAACCAACCGTCGAACTGGGAAAAACAAAAGATCGACCAACTGAAACGAAAATACAAAGATGTGTTTTATAGCAAGGACTTAGACCTATATTTTGCAAATGCCGTGAAGCATCGAATAAGAACTACAGACGATATACCAATATATTCAAAATTATACAGATACCCACAAATTCACAAGGAAGAAGTCAATAAACAAATTACTGACATGCTTCAACAAGGTATCATACGACAATCTAAAAGTCCTTATAATAGTCCAATCTGGGTGGTACCCAAAAGTCAGATAGCACGGGTGAACAAAAATGGCGCATAGTTATCGATTACAGAAAACTTAAAGAGGTAACAATTGATGACCGTTTCACAATTCCAAATATAGAAGACATATTCGACAAACTGGGATAGTGTCAATACTTTACAAGTTTGGACTTGGCTAGGGGGTTTCATCGGATTGAAATGCACCCTGACCACATTCACAAAACAGCATTTTCTACGGCAAATGGCCACTACGAATTCCTGCGAATGCCATTCGGTCTAAAGGATGCACCGGCGACATTCCAGAGAATGATAAACAATATTATCCATGACTACATTGGAAAAATCTGTCTAGTTTACCTCGATGATATTCTGATCTTCTCAACAAGCATAGAAGAACATATAGATTCAATAAATAAAATGTTCACTAGACTTAGAGAAGCAAACCTCAAAGTCCAATGTGACAAGTGCACATTCATGGCCAAAGAAACAGAGTTCTTAGGACATATTGTCACCCCGGATGGAATCAAAACGAACCCAAAGAAGGTAGACGCAATACAAAAAATTCTTATTCCAAAAACGCAAAAAGAAATAAAATCTTTCTTAGGAATCACAGGCTATTATCGTCGTTTCATTAAAGACTACTCAAAGATAGCACACCACATGGTAAAATATTTAAAGAAAAACACAAGAATTAACATTAGAGACAGAGACTATGTAGATTCGTTCCAAAAACTTAAAATATTATTGCAAAATGATCCAATTCTAGTTCATCCGGACTTTAACAAACATTTCATGTTGACCACAGACGCAAGCAACTTTGCGCTGGGTGCAGTTTTAATGCAAGGGCAAGGTACTGTGGCGTATGCCAGTAGAACCCTCAATGATCACGAGAAAAACTATAGCACAATAGAAAAGGAATTGTTGGCAATAGTTTGGGCAACAAAATACTTTCGGCCCTATATTTTCGGCAGGAAGTTTACCATACGTACCGACCACAGACCTTTGATATGGTTAAATAATCTGAAGGAACCCAACAGCAAACTACAGCGCTGGAAAATAAAATTAAATGAGTTTGATTTCAAAATTGACTACATTAAAGGAAAAGAAAATGTCGTTGCGGACAGTCTTAGCAGACTAGACATACCGGCAGAAATTCAAGCGAACGCAAACGAACTCTACGAAGAAGTAGAAGACGTAGGAGTAAACTCAAATCATGATGTAAATAATAGTAACGAACATGATGACGACATGGAAACAGCCCACAGATACTGATGGTACTGATTTCATTAGAATTACGGAAAAACCCCTGAACGTATTCAAATCACAGATTGTAATAGACGTAGGACGAATAGAAAAAAAGACAACAAAAATAATATTTAAAAATAAAGTAAGACAACAAATAATTGTAACAGAATCAAGTAATCTATTGGAGATTATGAGAACAATATTACCAACTAAAGGATTAGTTGCAGTTTTCATCCCAAATACCAACTTGTTTTTACAATTTCAAGAACTATATATTGCATACTTTGCCACAAACAAATATTTTAAAATATAATACTAAGGTTCACCATATTATTGCAAGACATAACAAACAAAGAAATACTTTGGGAACATATAGAAAAAGAACATTTAAACCATAATCATAGAGGAATAAACGAAGTTTGTGAGGAATTAAAGAAAACGATTTATTCTACCAACTTACAAAGAGAGGCACAGAAATATATTAATAACTGCGAAATTTGTAATACAGCCAAATTTGACAGACAACCTATTCAATACCATTTAAATATCAAAGAAACACCCAAAACACATAACGAGATAGTACACTTTGATATTTGGTACCCTATGAGAAATATTATGTATCTGACTAGCATAGACAAGGTAACTAGATACGCCACTGCACATATTCTCAAAGGTAGGACGTGGATTTCCATTATTGAGGCAATAAAATATAGAGTTCAATATTTAGGAAAACCAAAATTTATAGTAACAGACAACGAATTAGACGTTATCACAATTAAACAATTTCTGAAAGAAAATAATATAAACATCCATTACACAACTACCTATAATAAAACAGGGAATGCAGACGTTGAAAGACTACATTCTACATTGAAGGAACATATTAGGATCCTTAATGCAGACCCAAATAAATCCAAATTAGAACTAAGTGAAAAAGTTTTTCAAGCTATTGTATACTACAATAATACCATACATTCCACACATAAAAAACGACCAATTGAATTTTTGAATAATGTTCTGAGTAAGGAGGAAATAGAAGAAATATCACTTAAAATACACAATAGGAAAATATTAACAATAAATAACTATAATAACAAAACAAAATATAATAATCAACAAAACAACTTCAAGAATAATTATGTTAAGGATTACAGAGTGAGCAAATGTCAACCTAGATATAAAAAAGTAAATAATTACACTAGAGATAAGATCACATTATAGTTAATGACAATAACAAAGGAAGAAAATATTACAAAAACCAAATCAGAAGAAAAAACAAATACCAAAACTTATTAATCTTTTTAGAACAATATTTGAATAATATTAAAAATACTACAAACAAATTAATCCAAATGGAAGAAGAATTCAAACGATTGTTTCAAACTTCTGTAGTAATATAACAATTAAATAAATTAATCGAAAAATTCGCGGACATCATTTTACTAAGCCGACTAAATCTGTTAACACATGACATTTTTACAGATGACGAACTAATCAAATATAATATCACAATAGAAACAATGCCATACATAAAACCTAATGTAATTTTCCTTAACGAACTAATTGTATTCACTTTTTGCATTCCGCAATTCGTAAATGAAAACTATTTTGAAGGAATAATAATCCCATTTCCAAATTCAAGGGGTGAAGAATTAGATATTCCAATAACAAACGTAATAATAGGTAATAAGCTAGTTTATGAATACACTAATGATGTCATAAAAGAAAAGAAATTGAAACTTTCAAAAACTAATTGTATAAAGAATATTTTCACCAAAAACAATATTTGTAATTATATAGTAAACAAAAAAGAATCAATAACACAACTTGAAAACAATATGATAATAACAAAAAATTTTCCAACAACAGATGTAACACAGAATTGTAATGACGAAATTTTTGCAATTGAAGGAAACAACGTAATTGCTTTCCACTTATGTAAAATAACCATCAATAATTTTGAATTTACCAATGAAAACTTTATACACTTCAATACAGTTGTTTTACCTCAATTCAATATGAATACCACAAAAATGTTTAAAAACTCTACTCTAGAAATTCTAAAATTAAAAGCTATTGAAAACCGGAAAATTATTGAGCATGTAGAATTTAATCATAAGTACCACAGCACTGCTACTTACTCTATAAGTGTATTCATATTAGTAATTTTTTGTATAATTGGAACTATTTTATGCTTAAAAAATAGAAAATCAAAAAATAAAATTGTTACAAACATAGAATTACGTGAAACAAACCAAAAGGAATCCACGGACCCCTTTAAATAATCTGTACAAATACAATAAAGTAATGTAAAATTTTGCAGAGACCGCAAAAACTTAAGGAGGGAGGAGTCACATAATGATATAACTATAAGAGCTGGCCACCCTTAGTTAGTAAACATACAAAGTGGTCACTCTAATTTTGTCCACATTCTATCCAATAATATTTGCCGTGTCAGCGGAACAGCTACATTGTATCGTCTGCATAGACGAAGCTTCTCCGCTGCCACTGCTATTGAAATATAAACAATGCATGCCCAAGCTGCTGCGCGAATATGAACCGCGACCGCTTCTGCAGTGATAAGGATATTGTAATGTACATACATACATACATAGAGCTGAGAACCAGCCAAACTCAAAACTCCTTCTCCTACATTTTTGCAGCATCAGAAAATAGTTTTAAGATAAACAAATGCTATGTTAGAATTAGGTATAAAAGTAAGCTCATTCTCATTTATATGTCAGTTCTTAAGAGAGAATTCAAAATAAAGTTTTAACACTTAACTATATACGGCGACAGCAATGTGGATGATGGAGAGCACACCTTTTTCAAATGCACAAGGTGGCAAACAGAGCGCACCACGCTTGAAATGGAAATCGGGGAAACCTTAGCCACCGAGAACATTGTGGAGCTTATGCTAAGCAGCAAAGAAAACTGGGACCACGTAGATAAATATGTGGAGAATGTGCTCCGGCGGAAAAAGCGGGACCTGGACGCAGCAATAATGTTGAGAGTCCAATAGGGACGAAGTGAGAATCTCCACTTTGAAGGAAGTTTAAAAAGGGTTCCAGGGTGGGGAGATATTCTCAGCGAGGGAGGGGGATATTTTAGTGGGTGCAATTCTCACATACCAAATCTGTGACGACAGTTTTGATGATGCGGCAGGCATTTTTACCCTCTCTACCCAAAAAAAATAAAAAATAAAAATAAAAAAAAATATATATATTTTATTATCTGGAGGGACTGGAGTGCAGAATCGCATTTATTTTTAATTCATTTAATATCTTATTTACTGGAGTGTCTGGAATTCAGAATCGCAGTTATTTTTAATTATATTAATATTTTATTATCGGTAGAGTCTGGAATCCAGAATCTCTGTTATGTTTAATTAATTTAATATTTTATTAACCGGAGTGTCTTGAATTAAGAAACGCAGTTATTTCTAATTAATTTAATATTTTATTAGCTGGGGTGTCTGGTATTCAGAATCGTAGTTATTTTTAATTAATTTAATATCTTATTAACTGGAGGGTCTGATATTCAGAATCATAGTTATTTTTAATTAAATTAATATTTTATTATCTGGGAGGGTCTGAAATTCAGAATCGTATGTTATTTTTAATTAATTTCATATTTTATTAACTGTTTCTGGTATTCAGAATATTTTATTAGCTGGGAGGGTCTGAAATTCAGAATCGTATGTTATTTTTAATTAATTTCATATTTTATTAACCGTTTCTGGTATTCAGAATCGCAGTTATTTTTAGTCAATTTCATATTTTATTAGCTGGAGTGTCTGGTATTCAGAATCGCAGTTATTTTTAATTATATTAATATTTTATTATCTGTAGAGTCTGGAATTCAGAATCGAAGTTATTTTAAATAATTTAATATTTTTTTTTTGTCTGGAGGGTCTGCAAATCAGAATCGCAGTTATTTTTAAGTAATGTAATATATTATTATCTTTAGAGTCTGGAATTCAGAATCGCCGTTATTTTTAATTAATTTAATATTTTATTAACTGGAGTATCTGGTGTTCACAATCGTAGTTATTTTTAATTAATTTAATATTTCATTATCTGGAGGGTCTGGAATGCAGAATCGCATTTATTTTTAATTCATTTAATATCTTATTTACTGGAGTGTCTGGAGTTCAGAATCGAAGTTATTCTAAATAATTTCATATTTTATAATCTGGAGGGTCTGCAAATCAGAATCCTAGTTATTTTGAAAGTTTTTAACTTTTAATTATCTGGAGGGCTGGAATTAAGAACCGCAGTAATTTTTAATTAGTTTAATATCTCATTACCTACAGGGTCTTGAATTCAGAATCGCAGTTATTTTAAATTAATTCAATATCTTATTAACTGGAGTGTCTGGTATTCGGAATCGCAGTTATTCTAAATAATTTAATATTTTATTATCTGGAGGGTCTGGAATTCAGAATCTCTGTTATTTTTAATTAATTTCATATTTTATTAATTGGAGTGTCTAGAGCTCAGAATCGAAGATATTCTAAATAATTTCATATTTTATTTTCTGGAGGGTCTGCAAATCAGAATCCTAGTTATTTTGAAAGTTTTTAACTTTTAATTATCTGGAGGGTCTGGAATTAAGAACCGCAGTAATTTTTAATTAGTTTAATATCTCATTAACTACAGGGTCTGGAATTCAGAATCGCTGTTATTTTTAATTAATTTAATATTTTATTAACTGGAGTGTCTGGTATTTAGAATAGTAGTTATTTTTAATAAATTTAATATTTTATTATCTGGAAGGTATTGAATTCAGAATCGCAGTTATTTTTAATTAATCTAATATTTTATTATCTGGAGGGTATTGAATTCAGAATCGCAGTTATTTTTGATTAATTTAATATCTTATTAACTGGAGTTTCTGGTATTCAGAATCGCAGTTATTTTTAATAAATTTAATATTTTTTTATCTGGAGGTTCTGGAATTCAGAATCGCAGTTATTTTTAATTAATTTAATATCCTATTAACTGGCAGGTCTGGTATTCAGAATCGCAGTTATTTTAAACTAATTCAATATCTTATTAACTGGAGTGTCTGGTATCCCGAATCGCAGTTATTTTTAATAATTTTAATGATTTATTATCTGGAGAGTCTGGAATTCATAATCGCAATTATATTTAATAAATTTAATATTTTATTATCTGGAGGTTCTGGAATTCAGAATGGCAGTTATTTTTAATTAATTTAATATCCTATTAACTGGCAGGTCTGGTATTCAGAATCGAAGTTATTTTTAATTAAATTAATATCTTATTAACTGGAGAGTCTGGAATTCAGAATCGCAGTTATTTTAAAATAATTCAATATCTTTTTAACTGGAGTGTCTGGTATCCCGAATCGCAGTTATTTTTAATAAATTTAATGATTTATTATCCGGAGAGTATGGAATTCAGAATCGCAGTTAATTTTAATTAATTTAATATTTTATTAGCTGGGGTGTCTGGTATTCAGAATAGTTATTTTAAATAATTTAATAATGGAGGGTTTGCAAATCAGAAAAGCAGTTATTTTTAATTAATTTAATATTTTATTATCTGGAGGGTCTTGAATTCAGAATCGCAGTTATTTTTAATTAATTTAATATTTTATTAACTGGAGTGTCTGGTATTCAGAATCGCATCTATTCTTAATTCATTTAATGTCTTATTAACTTCAGTGTCTGGAATTCAGAATTGAAGCTATTTTAAATAATTTAATATTTTATTAACCCGAAGCACAACCATCACGTCAGGGGCAGCGCAAGGGTCCATCCTCGGACCTGTTGGGGTGTCCTTGCTGCTCGTCGGGAGACGTCCTGTCGCGGTTCGCTGGTCGCGTAGCTGAAAACTTTAAAACCCTATTGCTTTTAAATAAAGACCAAAGACACTTTTCTTTTAAAAATCAAAATCACAAGACATTTATGCTTACAAATATTAATTCTTGTATACTATTTCTTAACACTCATCTCAGTCTATGAGCTGACCTTTCTGGTGTTCCAGTTCCGTACCTGCTAATTGGTGTCAGTTGGTCAAGCCAACTGTCCTGCTATGAAAGTGTCGACGGTGCATTACACTGCCCTTCGTTAACTCGACTACGGAACTGTAACACCCTAAAAGTTTACATAATTACATTACACAGATCATATTAACTTAAAATACTTAGACCCTAAAAGTATGTTTTATTCTTAAATAATTTTTAGCACATGCTAATCCCACAGTGTGTGGCATCTATGAGGAGTCGATGCTGTGAGTCAACTACTCCTAGGTAGCCTGGTTCTAACTCAAAACATCCCTCCACTCTTTCTAAAAGAAGTTAGTGCAACTAACTTCTAATGCAAGTCTACAATCGTTTCAGCACTTTAAACAATCTGTGCATTTTCTTAAACCTATAGTACATATGTATAATTTTTCTTTTTTTTGGAATTCGCCTTATTTGGGTTCTCTTATTGCATTCTTTTCTTTTTACTTTTGTATTCTTTTTTTTCTCTTTTCTTTTCTATTATTACTTCTTCTTTTAAAGTTTTTTTTTTCTTTTGTTTTATTTTGTTCTTTTATCTCTATCTTTTTTTCCTTCTTTTTTTATGTAACTAGTTATATTCCCCTTTTTTGTTTGGTCTTTCATCGACTCTTTTCTCACTGGCGTATAAACAATTTCATATACTGCTATATTTTATACCTAGAATCTTATGTTATACTGCGTCCTCTGCTTTCTGCTGATTTGGATGCCGGTCGTCGTTGTCGGAGTGAAATCCCTCGATGAACTCTGCATACCCCTGCCTTCTTTCTGGACCGGTACGAGCCAAGATGATGCAAGGTTGGGCGACTAGATTCGCTTCTGACGAAGTCAAAATAGATATTCGCTTAGTAAGTGACTTAGTTGGGGAAATCGTTATGAAATTAGCCGATAAACTTGGCTATGTCGTGCTTGATTTTTTCGTGGTTAAAACGATTTTTTGCGCTAGGAGAATATTCTACGATGCTAACTGAACGATGGTAGTTGTGGCTGATATTGTTGCTGTAACCGTTTCTCTCTAAAATTACGGAGTAACCTCGGGTTTTGGCTAAAATTATCTCTTCCTCTTTCTAGACAATAATACAGTATACATACTGACATATGTAATAATGGCAGACACGTTGGATTTTTTATACGGACAACGTACATATTATTGTTTTTCATGCCATTTCGTCAGTTATGCAATAGAGCTCAAGTATTATTAGACTTTTACTTGTCAGATAGAGACTATTGTATTCAGCCGATACCATCTCCATTTTTTCATAAGCTTAAATCGTAGTCATCTCGCACATGGGAAGTTGCAAGCTCTTCCACTCTTTCATATACAAATGAAATCCCACTAATCTCGTTCTCATTTTCCTGCAAACCAAAAATTATCTCGGTACATCATCGCTGCAAATTTCGTATTATCATTTTGCGGCTTACTGATTACCCTTCTTCTACATCTCCTTATTTTTTTTCTTATTTGGTCAGATTTTGTCCGCTGCTAGTGCATTTCATCTCCCGGTCTCATGGATGTTGGTTAACATATCACTTTGTCTTCGACGTGTAGACTATCGGTATTTCCCTGAGATACACGCTTAATTACGTAATCTGTGTAATCTGATCGGGTACCAGTCTCTGTGTCCTCTTGTATTAAATCATATTTCATATGTAAATCACATTTCATATGTTCATACTCTAGATTGGACATATACTTCAACAGTTAACTTCCGCGAGCCAAATTTCCTCTGCTTATTATATTTGGTGATGGTTTCAGTCACCCACCTTAAGCTTTTACCCATCTTCAACTTTTCCAAAATCGATTCTGTCGAGATTGTGATACACTGAATGGACATTGTAATATAAAACTCTCCAATGCAAAACATGACTCCGCAAGGAAACTTGTTTATTTTTCGTTGCTTGTCAATAACTCATCCACAACGCGTTCAAATGCTGCGGCCATATGCTGTTTCGAGAATATCACTTTAGTCGCCATTCATCCCCAATCCATTATATTGGCATCCTTGCGGTCACAACCGGATTCCCAAACCTTGGATAGCTGCCAGAAATCTCTGATTTTCAAAAACACATCTTTCCGAATAATACGTTGGTCCCCTAGTCTGCACCGTCTTCCGATATGCGTTGTTCCTGGAATTTCCTGCTTCGGTTCACATCATCAAAACTGAATATTTATAATAATTTTCTTAGTTTTCTAGTTAACATTTTCATTTGATATTTTTCTATGTTTAATTTCAGCCGAATATTTCATAAGTTAATTTAATAAATCAATTTCAAAATTGTATAATATTTAAACAAATACGAGTATACTATATATACAATATATACCCTTGGGTATAATTTTCCTATTTAGTATAATTTGTGTGTTCTTTGGATTATTACATTTACTTCTTTATAAATTTAGAATTTAAATAATTAATTTCTGTAACATTAATTATTTTCTAAACTACCTTTAACTTTAATCTGAACTTTTACACAGATTTTAATTTTTTAATTTATAGCTTTTCTTAAACATACGCTATTCCTGAATACTCGTATATTAAAAAAAACCAATATTTCTATAACATGCTTATTCTATAGTTGAATGCTATATCATGCAATTTACATCCACTCGTCTTTTCCCCTTACATTATCGGATACGCTACCGTATCCTAGAGGAAAAGAGGACTGGACTATGTGGTTTCATAGCCATATAGGGCATCAGTTTTGCTTTGTTTAAAATTTTTCCATGCTTTTCTTTCCAATGTGAGTTTGCTCGTCCTACAAAAACAAGACTTTACAAGATAAACCCGTTTATATTAAAAACTTATCCATTGCATGACTGAACTTTTCATTGCATACTTTTTATTTAAATTTACTTCTAGCCTGATATGTATATAACCATTAACGATTGTATTTTCCATACTGTAATTAGCTCGTATATGAATACATACATACATTCAAGGCATTTTATAATTAATTGTTTAAAATTAATTGCTACAGTTATTACCTAATGTGTAATGGTAAGTTAAATATATTCTTCTAATTCAATATATGTACGAGTATATATATACATTACTATTCCCCACACGCTAATTTCCTAAGCGATAAACCGAAAAAATCGATGGATATTTACATCTCGCCTGCTACAGTATGTAAATATCTGCACAAATATACATACGTACATACCCATTCCTCATAACTAGAATACTTACTTCACCAACGGTGCCGTTGCCTGGCGTTAACGCTTATGGGTCGAATTTCATTGCATACACTGCCGTATGTATGTATGTACATATTTGAAGTTAAGTTTTATATTACTTACCCACGACTGTCTTATGATTTTATTTTTTAACTACGTGCAATGAACGTGTTTCTTATTATTTAATATAATAAAAATATTTTTCTCTACTGTGCTTCATTCGGCCATAGTGCCTAATAAGCACATTTTTCTTACGTCAATTATACTCGCCCGATTTTAAGTGGCACATTTCTACTGGCTTTGACTTTGAAAATCGGAGCTGTGTGTGTTATTTGATAAACACACGAACATGTTTACGTTGTTCTTCTTGTGTTTACACTTGTAAAGCACTGTTAACACATGTCTTTAGTTGTGTGGTCTGGAACAATTTCAACAAATTATTATGTAGCTTTTTATTCTTGCCCTTAATTGTTACGACTGTTGTAACGGGGCTGCGGATTTCTGCTACTACATACGGACCTATCCACACAAGTGAGAATTTGTTTCTCCTAGCCTGTTTCTTCATTAGTACTTGGTCACCCACATGAAAAACCACAGGGTTTAATACCTTGTTATAGGCTTCCCTGGCTACTCGTTTAACACAATCCTGGTTTTCTCTAACCAATTCGTGCGCTCGCTGTAGCTGGTACTTTTGCACTTTATTGGGATCATCAGCATTGTACACTGGCGCACATTTGCGCTTCAGATTTGCTGGCATGTTGAAATCAAACCCGTATAGTTTTCTAAATGGAGTTTGCTTCGTTGATACATGTACCGTATTATTGTGTACATGCATTGCAGTAGTCAACCATTGATCCCAATCCGAGCCGTCTTCCTTGGCAAAACTGCGCAAGTACTCGGCCAGAGGTCGATGACTACACTCAAATGAGCCATTCGCGTGTGGATGATATGGTGTTATATGCAATTTCTCAATTCCCAGCATTTTACACGTTTCTGAGAATAATTTCGATACAAAATTGGAACCATTGTCGGTTATCAAAACCTTGGGTATGCTATATCGTGCTATGATTTCGTCAAAGAACGCTTTGGCTACCGTGCTTGCTTCAGCATCAGGTATAGCCACGCACGCCAAATACTTTGAGAAATCATCTTGGAACGTCAATATGTACTTGTTTCTCGAAACTGTCTCAGGTAAAATACCTACAATATCCATATGAACTTGATCAAATGGCTGTTTTGGTGTGTCAGTTAACACCATTGGCATCTTTGTCATCCTTGAACTTTTATTGGCCTGACATTTCGGACAACTCTTTACATACTTTTTTATGTCCCGGAGCATACCTGTCCATCCGTATACTCGCTTAATTCTGTCATGGGTTTTCCGGAATCCCTGATGTCCACCTAGAGGTGAATCATGGAAACCCTTTAACACTGCCTGGATATCCTTTATATACTCTAGCCATTCCACACTACTGGCTCTCTGTTCATTGGCATCGTCATCCACATTGTTAACATCTCTTGTAGATTCAATTTTATTTTCTGCCATTCTCTTGGCCTCCTCCTTATCTGACCGTGCTTTGGCCCTTGTTTGCGCTACTGATACCTTCTGAGCCTGCGGTACTCTGCTGAGTGCGTCCGCATTCAAATTGTTTTGCCCAGGTATATATACGATTTCAAAATCATACTCAGACAATTTGTGTCTGAACCTGGCTAGCCCTGGACGTTTGGTCTTTCAAATTGGCTATGCCTGTCAACGGCTGGTGATCAGTGTATATCTTAAATGGGCGACCTAGCAGATATGCCCTAAAATTCTTCGTAGCCCATACTATGGCTAGAAATTCCTTTTCTATTGTGGAGTATCTCTTCTCCGTGTCGCTAAGCGCCCTGCTGGCGAATGCTATTGGTCGGTCATTACCGACTTCCCCTTGTGACAATACTGCCCCTAATGCTTCATTGTTAGCATCAGTGGTGAACAAACAATTTTGCTCAATTTTGTGTTGCGTATCCTCGGTTCACTCCTGGAATTCCAATTTGGTCGCTGCTGACCACTCCCAGTGTTGAAAGGATTTCTTCCATTGTTAATTCCTTCCGTTGAATTAACTGCTGTCACTCAAGGGTGGATCCGGACGCCTCGTAGCTGGCTGCCTTCTACTCTGATTCCATTCTGTGTCTCCTTGGCACTGTCTACTTGCCTCATGACCATATGTTTGGCACTCCATACAGTAGGGCGTGTTTTGGCGAGTAACGCATTCATCCCTTGTATGACCTGGCTTACGGCAGAAGTAGAAAATGGGTTTTCTCGGCTGGAATCTCTCGACTAGGAATCCTTGTTCTCTTTGTTGCGGAAATTGGCCCATCAATCTGCCGACTCCACTTGTGATCCGCTGCTGTACCGGTGCTACCTCTGCAGCGCAGTAGTCCAGCATATTCCACCTGATGTCGTTCGTTGTTGTATTGCTGCTTCAGAGGAAGAGACCGCTTCCACTAGGTAGGTAGGTAGGAGTGGCAGCCTTTGTCGCAAAAAGCACACTTAAGCACATACAATGACTCGTTGTGGTACCACACTAAGACGACGCGACTCCCCCGTCTAGAATTTTGGGAACCATAGTGATTCCGAAATGAACCTGGCTATGTCCTTGATGTTGATGGAAGTTCGTTCGGTTAAGGAAGTGAAGAAAGGTGAGCCTAGGAATTTTAATCTACGCCTGGCCAGAGCTGGGCACTGACACATGAGATGAAGTACTGTTTCTTCCTCCTCCTCAGAGCCACATCTGCGACAGAAGTCATTATGGGGCAGTGCTAATCTTTCAGCATGTTTCCCGATCAGACAGTGTCCCGTGAGCACATTTATTATAGTGCCGATGGAGTTCCTGCTAATATTGAGTAGCTGACTAGTACGCCTAATGTCGATAGGGCTCCAGGTTTGTCTGGCAACACTACAGGTATGTTCATTTACCCAGGCTTTTTTAGCTGCCTCAAGGTAGTCATGTTTTATGGCCCATTTGACCGTGGCCAGTGGGACACCTACCTCAAAGGAGGGGGAGATGTCAGGGAGCAGCGTACCTATTTTGGCCAATTCATCGGCCTCACAGTTTCATGGAATGTCGCTATGTCCAGGCACCCAGCATTTGTGAACTTGTGAGTTACCTGACACGACGTTCAGGGAGGAGCGGCAATCGAGTACAAGCTTAGAGGTAGTGAATACACCAGCCAGTGACTTGACTGCCGCCTGACTGTCCGTGAATATGCGTATCATCACATCGCATACTTCATTTCGAATAAGCCACTTGGACGCTTGGAATACTGCCATTACTTCCGCCTGAAAGACGCTGCAGTGGTCAGGGAGACGATAGGAGAGCTTGATGCCAAGTTTTCTGGAGAAGATGCCGCAACCGACCTTATTCTCCAGTTTGGAGCCATCCGTATATATGTCAATGGAGCTGCCAGTGACAACTAAATTGTTGGACCATTCCTCTCTACTAGGAATGTAAGTGTCGAACCCGTGGTTTAGATTAGGTGTAGAGCACGTATAGTCAACGTCCGTCTGTACGGGCATCAGAATATTGGCGTGGCCGAGGTTCAGCCTAGTCCAGCGCGATATAGCATTGAGTCTAGTTGCCGAGCATTTTGCTTGTTGCCTGACCAGAAGCCTAGTGGGCAACCAATGTAGGAATGCAAATAGAGCTTTGGTAGAGGTGGTACGCAGAGCCCCTGTTATCATAACCGCTGCTGTTCTTCTAACCTTGTCAAGAGGTTTTAGGTTCGCCGCCTTGTCAGTTGCGGGCGACCAGAAGACAGCGCTGTAGAGAAAGTACGGCTCAACCACCGCCGCATAGAGCCAGGACATGGTTCGAGGTTGAACGCCCCATGTTGTTCCCATGGATCTCTTGCAACAGTACAGAGCACACGTGGCTTTCCGTACCCTCTCCGCCAAATTTGCTTGCCAATGGAGCTTAGGGTCCAGGATCAGACCTAGATACTTGATGTTATTGCTTAGGCTAAGCGTATTCCCATTAAGTTTGGGTAAGTCAAAACTTGGTATTTTGTTCTTCCTGGTGAAGAGCATGACCTCAGTTTTGGAAGGGTTGACATCTAGGCCAACTTCAAGACAACATTGGGACAGAATGCTAAGGGTGTAGTTTAGCTTTTCTGATAGTGTTGACAGATATCTACCGGAAACAGAGATAGCAATGTCGTCCGCATAAGCTATAGTGTTCAGCCGGTCTGATCTAATCTCCTAAGTAATGTGTTCACCGTCAGATTCCAAAGAGGGGTGAGTGCACACCGCCTTGTGGAGTACCTCTCTTGACAGTCCTTTTAGCATGTATGTTTCCTATTGAGGAGCTAATGACGCGTGTTTTCAGTAGCTGTTCGATGAACCTAACCAAGCTGGGGTCCAGGTTCAGGTTTACTAAGGATTTAGTAATGGCGGAGGGACAAATATTGTTGAATGCCCCTTCTATATCGAGAAATATTGCAAGAGTATATTCTTTGTTGGCAAGGGATTTCTCTACTTGCTCAATGAGCACGTGAAGCGCTGTTTCCACAGACTTGCCTTTAGTATAGGCATGTTGTGATTTGGAAAGGCACGTGGAATTCATAGAGCTCCTGATTTGTATATCAAGGACTCTTTCCAGTGTTTTCAAAAGAAAGGAGGACAAACTAATTGGTCTATAGTCCTTAGGCTGGGTGTGGGTCGACTTTCCCGCTTTAGGGATGAAAATTACTCGAGCTTCTCTCCAGCTTTTGGGAATGTACGACCATCTTAGGCATGCATTATAAATATGCAGTAGCCAAGGCGCAACCGCACTTGCAGTGTGCTGAATGTCCGCGGGAATGATACCATCAGGCCCGGGAGATTTAAAAGTCTTAAAGCTGTTGATGGCCCACTGAATATGCGTGTTGGTCATTTCGAATTGGGTTGAGTGACTTAAAGAGTGGTTGGTGTTAAGAGACCTGCAATCCACAAAGATTTCATTCCCCGGGAAGTGTGTTTCTATTAGGGTGTCCAAAGTGTCGGTTTCAGAGTCGGTCCAGGTACCGTCCGATCTCTGAATACATTCCAGAGCCCGAGGGGTGGTATTGAGAATCCTCCGGACTCTACTTGTCTCGGACGAGCTTTCTATGTTGCCACAGAAGTCTCGCCAAGACGCTCGTTTGGATCTCCTAAGCATATCCTTGAGTTCCCTTTGTTTGTCTTTGAAAGGGAGCCAATCATTTGTAGCTTTGGCTCTGTTGAAGAGCTTGCGGCATACCTTTCGCTCTCAGCAATTTCCGAATTCCACCAAGGGGGTTTTGGTTTTCGTCTTGGTTTCGGGAAGTTGCAGGCTGATTTGGCAGCAGAGTTAAATAGTGCAGTAATGGTTTCAACCGCTCGATCTATATCGAGGTGATTATTGATCGTGGGAGGAGTCGACTGCAGGCCCGACTCCATAATGGTCTGGAATCGTGTCCAGTCAGTTCTTTTCCTGTTAGTTTGTCTTTTGCGCTCTGCCGTATCTAACGTATCTGAGATCGCAATTCTAAAACAGATGTAACAGTGGTCCGAGAAGGAGTATTCCTGCAAAACGCGCCAGCTCGAAATAAGGTGAGACGAGTGATTATTGCCAAGAGTTAGATCGAGAACCTCCCTTCTATTTGAGGTAATGAAGGTTGGCTCTCTCCCCCTGTTAGCAATTACTATGTCGTTAGTAAGAATAAAATCAAAGAGTGACTCACCCCGCTCGTTGGTATCCGTGCTGCCCCAAACCCCTTGATGGGCATTGGCATCGGCCCCGATGACTACCGGGATGCGTTTTCTATTAGCCTCCTCTACCAGCAGCCTTAAAGCATCCGGAGGCGGCGTCAGCCCGTGGTCGTGCGCCATGTAGCTGCTGACGATCCATATAGCCATGGTGTTGGTGGAAATAACCATGGCAACATTATCCTTATCGCTGAACCTGTGAAGAAGAAGAGCGTTAATATTGTTCTTAACAAGAATACAGGCTCTGGGTTTACCTCGATCCTGCACGAAAACTGTGCGGTATCCGCTTGTAGTGAGTCCGCGAACCTGATCATTTACGACCCAAGGTTCTTGGACCAGTATGAGTTCCTCTCCTTTTTGAGTCAGGTGGAGGATCAGTGCTGCTGAAGCAGCCATGGAATGGTGAAGGTTAATCTGTAATACCCTCACCATTCCCGGAGGTGGCCATCATCGTCACGCTGGCTGCCTCCTCTTCTGACAGAGGAGAATCACCAACGTCGTCGATATTGGTTATCGGACGTCCGCAGAAACTGCCTACCGATTCTGAGGCCGAAGCGTAACTCTCCCCATCATCGAATGTGAGATCCGGTTCGGCCTGAATGGGGGGCTTGTATGCTCCCTGGTTGTCGCTCCTATAGACCTTGAGTGAGATCGAACTAAAGCCTTAGTTGATCTCTCCCTTTTTGGCATTAATAGGGGCTGGAGAGTCCTCATTAAGAATAATGATAATCTCTCGACAGTTGCCCTTGGGCTCGCTTATTTTTGCAACCTTCCAGTCATCCGTGGGGAGGTCGTAATTGCTGAGCCCAAGCAACTCCATAATTTCTTCCGGCGAGGAATGCTCTGCCGGAACCCAGGCCCTGGGACGCGGGCGGTTCGGGATCTGGTCTCTGGGAACAGCTAAGAGCTTGGCCCCCGGCCAGATTTCGCCAACCATTGAGATGGCCATCTTGTAAAGCTCAGCCGAGCGCTCATCTGAGCACGCGATGAGCTTCATGTGCCCCTGATACCATCCCGCGTCCCGGCATACAGGTGATGGGCCAGGATTGGCCCTCAGGATGTCCCTGTAGATCCTGAAAAGGGCCTTCACCACCATTTTCCAGGCGACCGTCGTCGTTTCTGAGTACCCTCAGGGGGTGGCTGCCGGTGGCCGAGCACCAATATTTTGGTGAGCCCATGCCATACCGCTTCCACTAGCTCTGCCACACTCCTCGGCGTGAGATTAAGAGTATAATTATCTAAGTCCCTATTTATCAGTCCTGCTTTAAAGACAGAAATCATAGCTCGTTCTACTTGAGTCTTGTATGCTGCAACGTTTCCTGGAAACTGCATGTTGGCTTCTGTCTCAGCAGCGTTCCGCAGAGACCGGAGCCTTCGTCCCCAGGCTCTCAATTCCTCTCCAGGTTTCTGAGTTGATTCCTGTATTTCCCGTACAAGACAGTCGTACGACTTTTGTTTTAAATTTGTCCGATCAAAAAGTGCATATAACTCTGCCAGGGTGCTTACTGAGCTATGCGCAAGTAAATCAAACGCATCACCTGTGGTTCTTTGTCTAATACACTTTATTAAGTATTCCCCTTCTGCTTTCGGAAGACTCTGTTGCGGTAGCCCAGAACCGTCTTTGAAGCGCCGTATCTCAGTTCTCAGATCATACATCTCGACTGCTGAGAACATGGGCACCAACTTCTCCACCGCAGGAGCAACTTCCAGAATGCTTTACACCTTTGTGGTTTCTTAATTTTTGATAAAAACTTAGCGTTAATCTCTGGGGGGGTTTCCAGATTCTCTTCTACCGAATCAGAGAGGTATTTGACCAATTTTACCTCCGTCTGTTAAGACCTTAGCTTGTCTTGAGCATTGCCCTCCTGCGAACTAGGAGTATCTTCCTGTGCTTCCAGCTCTTCTAGATCCAATCTGAATTTGGTCAACCAGTCCCGTGTTAAACCGTTGACATATAACGGATAATCCTTGGTGAAGTACTCCTTGTCATCACAACAGTCCTTAAAATTTAACAACTCCTCGTTGTTATCATTGAATGTATTCAACAAGGCTTCTAATTCCGCTATGCGCTTACGGTAGTACGCGCTATTTTTTCTTGCCTTGCTATACTCACTACAATTCCTGATTCTCTTATGGATTGCCTCGCTCTGCAGCTTTTGAGCTTCCAGCAATCTTATAGCTTCTCTTGGCGTTTTCATAGACCGAACAAATCCTTATCTATGAAGCCGTAAATTTCTTAAATAATAAATACTACAAATTTGTTTTCTTCCCTTTTTTTATATAAACTTCATTAATTAATAAATACTTTTTTAAATTAGTTGTGATACTTAAACTAACAATTTAAGCATAACAATGATAATATTCTTATAGCATCCCACGTCTCTTGTATTGCTGTTCCTCCAATTGGCATACCTCTAGCCACAATCTATTTGCTTGTTCCCACGGCATAGGGACCTCCACAGGTTCCTGCTCCTTCAGTATTTCTCTTAAACACGCCAGTCGCTTCCGTTCCCGCTGTTGCTCTCCTCCTCTTTTACTAATCCCAAAACGCTTTCCGTCCTTCAGCAACTACGTTATATCCTTCAGTTGCCCCTCAGTGCTCCGAGGTTCATTTCCAACATTTGTTTTCTTTAAAATCAAAGAAAAAATTGTGATTGATTATATTCTCACTAAACACGATTTCGTGTCTACTTTTTAGTGTAATGCCGCGGAAATAAATTATTTGTATAATTACTAGTATAAAAATTATACTTAAATTAATAGTATAAATAATTATGCTCAATTAATTTCGCAATTACCGTAGGTAAATAGTCATTATTTACAATATTTCTCTACGACCCAATGTTGAAGATGTTTTTAGTTTCACAAAATTATCTCCAAAAATCTTCATACCAAAAGAAGAATATTACAGCAGAATCATACGCATTTTCATTTCAGTACAATGATATGTTTAGCTGTTTCGCTTTTTCGTGCGAAATATTGCTTTAACATTGCAACGAAAATTGTAGTTTCGGAACTACACAAACTTTGATGCAACAACATGTATTGTAAACACTACTTGAAAAATGTTTGCCTATTACCCTAAGCTCAAAATGCCAAATATTTAAATCAAATGTTCTATGTTTGTTTTCAAACAACATAAATTTAGAACATCAGAATTTTAACAATACAAAAACAATTTAAATGTCTCAATATAGACTACATGGCCTTATAAACAATATAAATGTCCCTCACGACAAACAAATTCAAATCCCCTACAAAAAAAATTTTCCCAGCGAGGATGAACATACATAGACCGTCCGATCATACTGACGGTTTATCGGTCGCAGAAGTATCTACATAGATTACGCTATTATACACTCTACTCATTATTATTTTATTTGATGACATCTTTATCTTTGGGTCCTCTGTCCTTTTGCGTCCTTTGACTTTCGTTGCAGGATGCTTCCCTGCTTCAGGTTCCTTGCCCTGGTATTCCTCCAATAGGTCCTTTAGACCGGCAGCGACAAAATGTTGGTGTGTCCTTGCTGCTTGTCGGGAGACGTCCTGTCGCGGTTCGCTGGGCGAGTAGCTGAAAACTTTAAAACCCTATTGCTTTTAAATAAAGACCAAAGACACTTTTCGTTTAAATATCAAAATCACAAGACATTTATTCTTACAAATACTAATTGTTGTATACTATTTCTTAACACTCATCTCAGTCTGTGAACTGACCTTTCTGGTGTTCCAGTTCCGCACCTGCTAATTGGTGTCAGTTGGTCAAGCCAACTGACCTACTATGAAAGTATCGACGGTGCATTACACTGCCCTTCGTTAGCTCGACTACGGAACTGTAACACCCTAAAAGTTTACATAATTACATTACACAGATCATATTAACCTAAAATACTTAGACCCTCTTTTATTCCTAAATAATTTTTAGCACATGCTAATCCCACAGAGTGTGGCATCTATTAGGAGTCGATACTGTGAGTCAACTACTCGTAGGTAGCCTGGTTCTAACTCACAACATCCCTCCCCTCTTTCTAAAACAAGTTAGTACAACTAATTTCTAATGAAAGTTTACAATCGTTTCTGCACTTTAAACAATCTGTGCATTTTCTTAAACCTATAGTACATATGTATAATTTTTCTTTTTTTTGAAATTCGCCTTATTTGGGATCTCTTATTGCATTCTTTTCTTTTTACTTTTGTATTCTTTTTTTCTCTTTTCTTTTCTCTTATTACTCCTTTTTTTATAGTTTTTTTTCTTTTGTTTTATTTTGTTCTTTTATCTCTATCTTTTTTTCCTTCTTTTTTTCATGTAGTTATATTCCCCCCTTTTCTCACTGGCGTATAAACAATTTCATATACTGCTATATTTTATACCTAAAATCTTATGTTATATTGCGTCCTCTGCTAATAGATGGCGCGCGGAACTAACGCCTGCTTGCGTTGGCGTACCCGACAACTGGGTGGGGGTAGTGGTGTCGGCACAGGTATTCCTCCCCCAGTGATCGGCGCAGGAGGCGCGGAGAACGATACCCGTTTCGTCGGTCGACTCCACGGCTGTGGTGTAGGTTGGTCCCCTGAGCGGGGCGGTGGCTGACTCCTCAGATGACTCCTTGGATGGATCGCTAGCGGGTCATTTGTCGCTGACGATGACGACGATTGCGGTGATGGCGATCGGGTTGGCGATGGTGATCGGGATGCCTGCAGCGATGGCGACGATGTTGAGTCACTCACCTCGAGGTGGGCCGGCTTCAAGCAGTCCGTAGAGATGGCTTTCTCGACGCCGTTCAAGTCGATGATGAAACTCTTGTCGTTGGCCCGGCGAATTACCTTATGGGGGCCCGTATATGGCGGCTCGAGTGGCCTCCGGATTTTGTCCAATTTACAGAATACGTGGGTGCAGGTGCGCAATTCTTTGAAGACGAACGGCTTCTGTCTCGAGTGGTTGGACGCTGGTACTGGCCTGATCGCTTTTACCAGCTTGCGCAACTGCTCGACGAAAACCGGTTGGGTGGTAGGGTCGTTGTGTTGTCCGAAGAATTCCCCCGGCAGGCGGAGTTGGGTGCCGAAGAGCATCTCGGCTGGAGTTGCTTTGAGGTCCTCTTAGTACGCCGTCCGCATCCCCAATAGCACTGTTGGTAAGGCGTCTGGCCATGGTGTGTCTGGACTGCACATCAAGGCCGCTTTTAGTGTGCGGTGTAGTCTCTCCACCATGCCGTTTGATTGTGGGTGGTAAGGCGTTGTGGGAACATGGTTAGCACCCGTCATTTTCGCGAGAGCCGTGAATAGCTCCCCCTCGAATTGACCCCCCTGGTCGGAGGTGATGGTGAGTGGCGTGCCGAAAGTGCAGACCCAACTGTGGAAGAACGGTCGTGCGACGGTCACAGCTCGAATGTCCGGGAGTGGGACACCCACCGGCCATCGGGAAAAGTGGTCGATGATGGTCAGGCAGTGCGACAGTCCTCTCACCAGCGGTAGCTTGATCAGGTCAACATGAACGTGGCAGAACCTGTCATCTGTCTCCCCGAAGCTTTGCAACTCGGCGCGGTTGTGGCGATGGACCTTCGCGCGTTGGCATGGTTGGCATTCACGGGCCCAGCGGAGCGCGTCCTTGCGCATGCTTGGCCAGAAGTATTTGGCCACCAGATGTTTCGCCGTTGCTCGACCACTCGGGTGGGATGATCCGTGTACGATGCCAAACGCCGTTCGGCGCAGGTTCGATGGCAAATAGGGCCGTGTCGCCCCATCGGTAACCAGACAGTAGATCTCGCTGTTGTTGAAAGCGAGGGGATCCAGTTGGATACGCGGATTCTTCAGCAGGTGATGCAGCTCTACGTCAGAGGCTTGCTCCAGGCTGATAGTGGCTTCGTCGAGGATGGAAGGCATCGAGACGGAACAGGTTCGTGAAAGTGCGCCTGCCACAACGTTTTCTCCCCCGGGAACGTACACAAATCGTGCGTTGAACTGGAGGACGTAGTCCAGGTGTCGGCTCTGCCTCGGCGTTGCCTTGTCCGAGCGTTGGTGTGCGGCGTAGGCGAGGCCAGGATCCTCCTGAAGTGCCTGATTGCTGCATACACCGCGAGCAACTCCCTGTCGTAGGCGCTGTAGCGAGTTTCTGGGGGACTGAGCTTCCTAGAGAAGAACCCCAGAGGCTTCCAGGGCCCATCGGGTTGCTCTTGGTTGAGTGCCGCTCCGATGGCGGTGCTCGATGCGTCGGTGTAGAGAGCGATTGGCGCGGTAGGCGAGAGGAAAGCTGAATCTGCAGCTGCTGCGATACTCGCCTTGCACTGCTGGAATGCCTGCTCCGTTTGCGTCGTCCAGCTAATCGCCGCCTTCTTCTTCGTTAGGTTCCTCAGAAGCTCGTTGAACGGGGCCTGTAGTTCCGCGGCGTGCGGTATACACCTGCGGTAGTAATTAACCATACCCAGGAAACGTCTCAGCTGGGTAGAGTCTGTCGGGCTTGGAAAGGCGTCGATCGCCTCGATCTTTGGGCGCGGGGGCCTGAACCCCTCTTTCGAGACTCGATACCCAGCGAATGTAACTTCCTGGGCACCGAGTTGGCATTTGTCCAAGTTGATGCGTAGGTTCGCCGCTCTCAGCTTCTCCAACAATTGGCTCAAATGATGCAGGTGCTCGTCATGCGTCTCGGATGCGACGAGCAGGTCGTCTACGTAGCCCTTCACGAAGGGGAGTTTCCTCAGTAGGTGATTAATTACCCGCTGAAGCGTTTGCGCGGAGTTACGCAGGCCTAATGGCATACCCACGAATTCGAAGAGGCCGAAAGGTGTTGTGACTGCCGTCTTCGGGATGTCAGCTTTGGCAACCGGGATTTGGTAGAGGGCTTTCTGCAGATCGATTACAGAGAATACTTTTCCCCGGCTCTCCTGGATCAGGTCCTCGATGATCGGTAGAGGATATCGGTCTGGCAAGGTACACGCGTTGAGGCGGCGGTAGTCGCCAGTGGCTCGCCAGCTTCCATTCGACTTTGGTACCATGTGTAGCGGACTGGCCCATGGGCTCGATGATGGGCGTACCACCCCCTTGTCGAGGAGGTCGGCGAACTCTTCTTTGGCAGCAGCGAGTCGTTCACCGACGAGTCTACGGGGGCGCTCGAAAACGGGAGGGCCCTCCGTGACGATGAAGTGTTGTACCGGCAAGTCTGGTACAGTGGCCATGACCCCTGCTGGTGAAGCGAGTTGCAGGAAGCGCTGGACGAGCTCTCTATACCGGTCGCCATGTGGTCCCACAGGTGCATCAATGCGAGCCACTGTGGAGATGCCGTAGATTCGAGCTGGGTCCATGCGGCCCGTTGGCGCGATGTTGGTAAGGGGGTCTACGATGCGTCGTCCCCTCAAGTCTACCAGGAGCCCATAGTATGCCAGGAAGTCCGCCCCGAGAATGGCAGTTTGCACATCGGCCACAGTGAACGCCCAAGTAAAATCTCGACGCAGGGCGAGGTTCAGCTTCAGCGTGAGCTGCCCGTATGTGGCTATCGGCGACGAGTTGGCGGCGTACAGCGTGAGGCTGTTTCGCTGTAGTTTGCGGGCGACCGTTCCCCTCGGCAGTAAGGAGACCACTGAACCCGAGTCCACGAGAAAGCGAGTGGATGTCGTTCGATCCATTACGTGTAGGCGTTTTTCGGTTGGTGGTCGGCCGGCATCGTTCGCCCAAGTCGGCGTCGGCAGCGCTAGTTTCCCGACGGCGTCGAAGCGGCGGCCACGGCGGCGGCAAAGATACACGGTGGTCGGCACTGCTGTGCTTTCGCCCCTCCAGATAATAAAATATTAAATTAGTTAAAAATAACTGCGATTCTGAATTCCAGACACTCCAGTTAATAAGATATTAAATTAATTAAAAATAACTGCGATTCTGAATTCCAGACCCTCCAGATAATAAAATATTAATTTACTTAAAAATAACTGCGATTCTGAATAACAGACCCTCCAGATAATAAAATATTAAATTAATTAAAAATAACTTCGGTTCTGAATTCCAGACCCTCCAGATAATAAAATATTAAATTATTTAAAATAACTGCGATTCTGAATTCCAGACCCTCCAGATAATAAAATATTAAATTATTTAAAATAACTGCGATTCTGAATTCCAGACCCACCATATAATAAAATATTAAATTAACTAAAAATAACTGCGATTCTGAATTCCAGACCCACCAGTTAAAAAGATATTAAATTAATTGAAAATAAGTGCGATTCTGAATTCCAGACCCTCCAGATAATAAAATATTAAATTAACTAAAAATAACTGCGATTCTGAATTCCAGACCCTCCAGATAATAAAATATTAAATTATTTAAAATAACTGCGATTCTGAATTATAGTCCCTCCAGATAATAAAATATTAAATTAACTAATTCCAGTTAATAAGATGTTAAATTATTTAAAAATAACTGCGATTCTGAATACAATACACTTCAGTTAATAAAATATGAATTTAATTAAAAATAACTGCGATTCTGCATTCCGGACCCTCCAGATAATAAAATATTAAATTAATTAAAAATAACTGCGATTCTGAATTCCAGAACCTCCAGATAATAAAATATTAATTTATTAAAAATAACTGCGATTCTGAATAACAGACCCTCCAGATAATAAAATATTAAATTAATTAAAAATAACTTCGGTTCTGAATTCCAGACCCTCCAGATAATAAAATATTAAATTAATTAAAAACATCTTCGGTTCTGAGTTCCAGACCCTCCAGATAATAAAATATTAAATTAATTAAAAATAACTGCGATTCTGAATTCCACACCCTCCAGTTAATAAAATATTAAATTAATTAAAAATAACTGCGATACTGAATACAATACACTTCAGTTAATAAAATATGAATTTAATTAAAAATAACTGCGATTCTGCATTCCGGACCCTCCAGATAATAAAATATTAAATTAATTAAAAATATCTGCGATCTGCATTCCAGACCCTCCAGATAAAAAAATATTAAATTAGTTAAAAATAACTGCGATTCTGAATTCCAGACCCTCCAGTTAATAAGATATTAAATTAATTAAAAATAACTGCGATTCTGCATTCCAGACGCTCCAGTAAATAAAATATGAAATTAATTAAAAATAACTGCGATTCTGAATTCCAGACCATCCAGTTAATAAGATATTAAATTAATTAAAAATAACTGAGATTCTGAATTCCAGACCCTCCAGATAATAAAATATTAAATTATTTAAAATAACTGCGATTCTGAATTCCAGACCATCCAGATAATAAAATATTAAATTAACTAAAAATAACTGCGATTCTGAATTCCAGACACTCCAGTTAAAAATATGTTAAATTAATTAAAAATAACTGCGAGTCTGAACATCAGACACTCCAGATAATAAAATATTAAATTAGTTAAAAATAACTGCGATTCTGAATTCCAGACACTCCAGTTAATAAGATATTAAATTAATTAAAGATAACTGCGATTCTGAATTCCAGACCCTTCAGATAATAAAATATTAAATTATTTAAAATAACTGCGATTCTGAATTATAGACCCTCCAGATAATAAAATATTAAATTAACTAATTCCAGTTAATAAGATGTTAAATTATTTAAAATAACTGCGATTCTGAATTCCAGACCCTCCAGATAATAAAATATTGAATAATTTAAAATAACTTCGGTTCTGAATTCCAGACCCTCCAGATAATAAAATATTAAATTAATTAAAAATAACTGCGATTCTGCATTCCAGACCCTCCGGATAAAAAAAATATTAAATTAGTTAAAAATAACTGCGATTCTGAATTCCAGCCACTCCAGATAATAAAATATTAATTTAATTAAAAATAACTGCGATTCTGAATGACAGACCCTCCAGATAATAAAATATTAAATTAATTAACAATATCTGAGATTCTGAATTCCAGACCCTCCAGATAATAAAATATTTAATTATTTAAAATAACTGCGATTCTGAATTCCAGACCCTCCAGATAATAAAATATTAAATTAACTAAAAATAACTGCGATTCTGAATTCCAGACACTCCAGTTAATAAGATGTAAAATTAATTTAAAATAACTGCGATTCTGAATTCCAGACACACCAGATAATAAAATATTAAATTAGTTAAAAATAACTACGATTCTGAACACCAGACACTCCAGTTAATGAAATATGAAATTAATTAAAAATAACTGCGATTCTGAATTCCAGATCCTCCAGTTAAAAAGATATTAAATTAATTAAAAATAATTGCGATTCTGCATTCCAGATCCTCCAGATAAAAAAATATTAGATTAGTAAAAATAACTGCGATTCTGAATTCCAGACCCTTCAGATAATAAGATATTAATTTACTTAACAACAACTGCGATTCTGAATAACAGACCCTCCAGATAATAAAACATTAAATTAATTAAAAATAACTTCGGTTCTGAATTCCAGACCCTCCAGATAATAAAATATTAAATTATTTAAAATAACTGCGATTCTGAATTCCAGACCCTCCAGATAATAAAATATTACATTATTTGAAATAGCTGCGATTCTGAATTCCAGACCCACCATATAATAAAATATTAAATTAACTAAAAATAACTGCGATTCTGAATTCCAGACCCTCCAGATAATAAAATATTAAATTATCTAAAAATAACTGCGATTCTGAATTCCAGACACTCCAGTTAATAAGATATTAAAGTAATTAAAAATAACTGCGATTCTGAATTACAGACCCTCCAGATAATAAAATATTAAATTATTTAAAATAACTGCGATTCTGCATTCCAGACCCTCCAGATAATAAAATATTAAATTAGTTAAAAATAACTGCGATTCTGAATTCCAGACCCTCTAGTTAAAAAGATATTAAATTAATTAAAAATAAGTGCGATTCTGAATTCCAGACCCTCCAGATAATAAAATATTAAATTATTTAAAATAACTGCGATTCTGAATTCCCGGCTCTCCAGATAATAAAATATTAAATTAGTTAAAAATAACTTCGGTTCTGAATTCCAGACCCTCCAGATAATAAAATATTAAATTATTTAAAATAACTGCGATTCTGAATTCCAGACCCACCATATAATAAAATATTAAATTAACTAAAATTAACTGCGATTCTGAATTCCAGACCCGCCAGATAATAAAATATTAAATTAACTAAAAATAACTGCGGTTCTGAATTCCAGACCCTCCAGTTAAAAAGATATTAAATTAATTAAAAATAAGTGCGATTCTGAATTCCAGACTCTCTAGATAATAAAATAATAAATTAGTTAAAAATAACTGCGATTCCGAATACCAGAAACTCCAGTTAATAAAATATTAAATTAATTAAAAATAACTACGATTCTGAATTACAGACCCTCCAGATAATAAAATATTAATTTACTTAAAAATAACTGAGATTCTGAATAACAGACCCTCCAGATAATAAAATATTAAATTAATTAAAAATAACTTCGGTTCTGAATTCCAGACCCTCCAGATAATAAAATATTAAATTAATTAAAATAAACTGCGATTCTGGATTCCAGACCCTCCAGTTAATAAGATATTAAATTAATTAAAAATAACTGCGATTCTGCATTCCAGACCCTCCAGATAATAAAATATTAAATTAGTTAAAAATAACTTCGATTGTGAATTCCAGACCCTCAAGATAAAAAAATATTAAATTAGTCGGATTCTGAATTCCAGACCCTCCAGATAATAAAATATTAAATTATTTAAAATAACTGCGATTCTGAATTCCAGACCCACCATATAATAAAATATTAAATTAACTAAAAATAACTGCGATTCTGAATTCCAGACCCTCCAGATAATAAAATATTAAATTAACTAAAAATGACTGCGACTCTGAATTCCAGACCCTCCAGTTAAAAAGATATTAAATTAATTAAAAATAAGTGCGATTCTGCATTCCAGACCCTCCAGATAATAAAATATTAAATTAGTTAAAAATAACTGCGATTCTGAATTCCAGACACTCCAGTTAATAAGATATTAAATTAATTAAAAATAACTGCGATTCTGAATTTCAGACACTCCAGATAATAAAATATTAAATTATTTAAAATAACTGCGATTCTGAATTCCAGACCCACCAGATAATAAAATATTAAATTAACTAAAAATAACTGCGATTCTGAATCCCAGACACTCCAGTTAAAAAGATGTTAAATTATTTAAAAATAACTGCGGTTCTGAATTCCAGACTCTCTAGATAATAAAATAATAAATTAGTTACAAATAACTGCGATTCCGAATACCAGACACTCCAGTTAATAAAATATTAAATTAATTAAAAATAACTACGATTCTGAATTCCAGACCCTCCAGATAATAAAATATTAATTTACTTAAAAATAACTGCGATTCTGAATAACAGACCCTCCAGATAATAAAATATTAAATTAATTAAAGATAACTGCGATTCTGCATTCCAGATCTTCCAGATAATAAAATATTAAATTAGTTAAAAATAACTTCGATTGTGAATTCCAGATCCTCAAGATAATAAAATATTAAATTAGTTCAAAATAACTGCGACGCTGAACTCCAGTAAATAAAATATGAAATTAATTAAAAATTACTGCGATTCTAAATTCCAGACCATCCAGTTAATAAGATATTAAATTAATTAAAAATAACTGAGATTCTGAATTCCAGACCCTCCAGATAATAAAATATTAAATTAACTAATTCCAGTTAATAAGATGTTAAATTATTTAAAAATAGCTGCGATTCTGAATTCCAGACCCTCCAGATAATAAAATATTGAATAATTTAAAATAACTGCGATTTTGAATTCCAGAACCTCCAAATAATAAAATATTAAATTAATTAAAAATAACTTCGGTTCTGAATTCCAGACCCTCCAGATAATAAAATATTAAATTAATTAAAAATAACTGCGATTCTGCATTCCAGACCCTCCAGATAATAAAATATTAAATTAGTTAAAAATAACTGCGATTCTGAATTCCAGACACTCCAGTTAATAAGATATTAAATAATTTAAAAATAACTGCGATTCTGAATTACAGACCCTCCAGATAATAAAATATTAGATTATTTAAAATAACTGCGATTCTGCATTCCAGACCCTCCAGATAATAAAATTAGTTAAAAATAACTGCGATTCTGAATTCCAGACACTCCAGTTAATAAGATATTAAATTAATTAAAAATAACTGCGATTCTAAACTCCCGGCTCTCCAGATAATAAAATATTAAATTAATTAAAAATAACTGCGATTCTGCATTCCAGATCCTCCAGATAAAAAAATATTAAATTAGTAAAAATAACTGCGATTCTGAATTCCAGACCCTTCAGATAATAAAATAATAATTTACTTAAAAATAACTGCGATTCTGAATAACAGACCCTCCAGATAATAAAATATTAAATTAATTAAATATAACTTCGGTTCTGAATTCCAGACCCTCCAGATAATAAAATATTAAATTATTTAAAATAACTGCGATTCTGAATTCCAGACCCTCCAGATAATAAAATATTAAATTATTTAAAATAACTGCGATTCTGAATTCCAGACCCACCATATAATAAAATATTAAATTAACTAAAAATAACTGCGATTCTGAATTCCAGACCATCCAGTTAATAAGATATTAAATTAATTAAAAATAACTGAGATTCTGAATTCCAGACCCTCCAGATAATAAAATATTAAATTAACTAATTCCAGTTAATAAGATGTTAAATTATTTAAAATAACTGCGAT
The DNA here is from genome assembly GCA_920105625.2 of Clusia tigrina. Lineage (NCBI taxonomy): Eukaryota > Metazoa > Arthropoda > Insecta > Diptera > Clusiidae > Clusia > Clusia tigrina. The sequence goes on along the minus strand of OV050030.1, from coordinate 120,307,791 downwards.
TCTGAATTCCAGACCCTCCAGATAATAAAATATTAAATTAACTAAAAATAACTGCGATTCTGAATTCCAGACCCTCCAGTTAAAAAGATATTAAATTATTTAAAGATAAGTGCGATTCTGCATTCCAGACCCTCCAGATAATAAAATATTAAATTAACTAATTCCAGTTAATAAGATGTTAAATTATTTAAAATAACTGCGATTCTGAATTCCAGACCCTCCAGATAATAAAATATTAAATTAACTAAAAATAACTGCGATTCTGAATTCCAGACCCTCCAGTTAAAAAGATATTAAATTAATTAAAAATAAGTGCGATTCTGCATTCCAGACCTTCCAGATAATAAAATATTAAATTAGTTAAAAATAACTGCGATTCTGAATTCCAGACACTCCAGTTAATAAGATATTAAATTCATTAAAAATAACTGCGATTCTGAATTTCAGACACTCCAGATAATAAAATATTAAATTAATTAAAAATAACTGCGATTCTGCATTCCAGACCTTCCAGATAATAAAATATTAAATTAGTTAAAAATAACTTCGATTGTGAATTCCAGATCCTCAAGATAATAAAATATTAAATTAGTTCAAAATAACTGCGACGCTGAACTCCAGTAAATTAAATATGAAATTAATTAAAAATAACTGCGATTCTGAATTCCCGACCATCCAGTTAATAAGATATTAAATTAATTAAAAATAACTGAGATTCTGAATTCCAGACCCTCCAGATAATAAAATATTAAATTAACTAATTCCAGTTAATAAGATGTTAAATTATTTAAAAATAACTGCGATTCTGAATTCCAGACCCTCCAGATAATAAAATATTGAATAATTTAAAATAACTGCGATTCTGAATTCCAGACCCTCCAGATAATAAAATATTAAATTAATTAAAAATAACTTCGGTTCTGAATTCCAGACCCTCCAGATAATAAAATATTAAATTAATTAAAAATAACTGCGATTCTGCATTCCAGACCCTCCAGATAATAAAATATTAAATTAGTTAAAAATAACTGCGATTCTGAATTCCAGACACTCCAGTTAATAAGATATTAAATTAATTAAAAATAACTGCGATTCTGAATTACAGACCCTCTAGATAATAAAATATAAAATTATTTAAAATAACTGCGATTCTGCATTCCAGACCCTCCAGATAATAAAATTAGTTAAAAATAACTGCGATTCTGAAATCCAGACACTCCAGTTAATAAGATATTAAATTAATTAAAAATAACTGCGATTCTAAACTCCCGGCTCTCCAGATAATAAAATATTAAATTAATTAAAAATAACTGCGATTCTGCATTCCAGATCCTCCAGATAAAAAAATATTAAATTAATAAAAATAACTGCGATTCTGAATTCCAGACCCTTCAGATAATAAAATAATAATTTACTTAAAAATAACTGCGATTCTGAATAACAGACACTCCAGATAATAAAATATTAAATTAATTAAGTATAACTTCGGTTCTGAATTCCAGACCCTCCAGATAATAAAATATTAAATTATTTAAAATAACTGCGATTCTGAATTCCAGACCCAACAGATAATAAAATATTAAATTATTTAAAATAACTGCGATTCTGAATTCCAGACCCACCAAATAATAAAATATTAAATTAACTAAAAATAACTGCGATTCTGAATTCCAGACCATCCAGTTAATAAGATATTAAATTAATTAAAAATAACTGAGATTCTGAATTCCAGACCCTCCAGATAATAAAATATTAAATTAACTAATTCCAGTTAATAAGATGTTAAATTATTTAAAATAACTGCAATTCTGAATTCCAGACCCTCCAGATAATAAAATATTAAATTAACTAAAAATAACTGCGATTCTGAATTCCAGACCCTCCAGTTAAAAAGATATTAAATTAATTAAAGATAAGTGCGATTCTGCATTCCAGACCCTCCAGATAATAAAATATTTAATTAACTAATTCCAGTTAATAAGATGTTAAATTATTTAAAATAACTGCGATTCTGAATTCCAGACCCTCCAGATAATAAAATATTAAATTAACTAAAAATAACTGCGATTCTGAATTCCAGACCCTCCAGTTAAAAAGATATTAAATTAATTAAAAATAAGTGCGATTCTGCATTCCAGACCTTCCAGATAATAAAATATTAAATTAGTTAAAAATAACTGCGATTCTGAATTCCAGACACTCCAGTTAATAAGATATTAAATTCATTAAAAATAACTGCGATTCTGAATTTCAGACACTCCAGATAATAAAATATTAAATTAGTTAAAAATAACTGCGATTCTGCATTCCAGACCTTCCAGATAATAACATATTAAATTAGTTAAAAATAACTTCGATTGTGAATTCCAGATCCTCAAGATAATAAAATATTAAATTAGTTCAAAATAACTGCGACGCTGAACTCCAGTAAATAAAATATGAAATTAATTAAAAATAACTGCGATTCTGAATTCCCGACCATCCAGTTAATAAGATATTAAATTAATTAAAAATAACTGAGATTCTGAATTCCAGACCCTCCAGATAATAAAATATTAAATTAACTAATTCCAGTTAATAAGATGTTAAATTATTTAAAAATAACAGCGATTCTGAATTCCAGACCCTCCAGATAATAAAATATTGAATAATTTAAAATAACTGCGATTCTGAATTCCAGACCCTCCAGATAATAAAATATTAAATTAATTAAAAATAACTTCGGTTCTGAATTCCAGACCCTCCAGATAATAAAATATTAAATTAATTAAAAATAACTGCGATTCTGCATTCCAGACCCTCCAGATAATAAAATATTAAATTAGTTAAAAATAACTGCGATTCTGAATTCCAGAGACTCCAGTTAATAAGATATTAAATTAATTAAAAATAACTGCGATTCTGAATTACAGACCCTCCAGATAATAAAATATTAAATTATTTAAAATAACTGCGATTCTGCATTCCAGACCCTCCAGATAATAAAATATTAAATTAGATAAAAATAACTGCGATTCTGAATGCCAGACACACCAGTTAATAAGATATTAAATTAATTAAAAATAACTCCGATTCTGAACTCCCGGCTCTCCAGATAATAAAATATAAAATTAATTAAAAATAACTGCGATTCTGCATTCCAGATCCTCCAGATAAAAAAATATTAAATTAGTAAAAATAACTGCGATTCTGAATTCCAGACCCTTCAGATAATAAAATATTAATTTACTTAAAAATAACTGCGATTCTGAATAAAAGACCCTCCAGATAATAAAATATTAAATTAATTAAAAATAACTTCGGTTCTGAATTCCAGACCCTCCAGATAATAGAATATTAAATTATTTAAAATAACTGCGATTCTGAATTCCAGACCCTCCAGATAATAAAATATTAAATTATTTAAAATAACTGCGATTCTGAATTCCAGATCCACCATATAATAAAATATTAAATTAACTAAAAATACCTGCGATTCTGAATTCCAGACCCTCCAGATAATAAAATATTAAATTAACTAAAAATAACTGCGATTCTGAATTCCAGACCCTCCAGTTAAAAAGATATTAAATTAATTAAAAATCAGTGCGATTCTGCATTCCAGACCCTCCAGATAATAAAATATTAAATTAGTTAAAAATAACTGCGATTCTGAATTCCAGACACTCCAGTTAATAAGATATTAAATTAATTAAAAATAACTGCGATTCTGAACTCCCGGCTCTCCAGATAATAAAATATAAAATTTATTAAAAATAACTGCGATTCTGCATTCCAGATCCTCCAGATAAAAAATATTAAATTAGTAAAAATAACTGCGATTCTGAATTCCAGACCCTTCAGATAATAAAATATTAATTTACTTAAAAATAACTACGATTCTGAATAACAGACCCTCCAGATAATAAAATATTAAATTAATTAAAAATAACTTCGGTTCTGAATACCAGACCCTCCAGATAATAAAATATTAAATTATTTAAAATAACTGCGATTCTGAATTCCAGACCCTCCAGAAAATAAAATATTAAATTATTCAAAATTACTGCGATTCTGAATTCCAGACCCACCATATAATAAAATATTAAATTAACTAAAAATAACTGCGATTCTGAATTCCAGACCCTCCAGATAATAAAATATTAAATTAACTAAAAATAACTGCGATTATGAATTCCAGACCCTCCAGTTAAAAAGATATTAAATTAATTCAAAATAAGTGCGATTCTGCATTCCAGACCCTCCAGATAATAAAATATTAAATTAGATAAAAATAACTGCGATTCTGCATTCCAGACCTTCCAGATAATAAAATATTAAATTAGTTAAAAATAACTTCGATTGTGAATTCCAGATCCTCAAGATAATAAAATATTAAATTAGTTCAAAATAACTGCGACGCTGAACTCCAGTAAATAAAATATGAAATTAATTAAAAATAACTGCGATTCTAAATTCCAGACCATCCAGTTAATAAGATATTAAATTAATTAAAAATAACTGAGATTCTGAATTCCAGACCCTCCAGATAATAAAATATTAAATTAACTAATTCCAGTTAATAAGATGTTAAATTATTTAAAAATAACTGCGATTCTGAATTCCAGACCCTCCAGATAATAAAATATTGAATAATTTAAAATTACTGCGATTCTGCATTCCAGACCCTCCAGATAATAAAATATTAAATTAATTAAAAATAACTTCGGTTCTGAATTCCAGACCCTCCAGATAATAAAATATTAAATTAATTAAAAATAACTGCGATTCTGAATTCCAGACCCTCCAGATAATAAAATTTTAAATTAACTAAAAATAACTGCGATTCTGAATTCCAGACCCTCCAGTTAAAAAGATATTAAATTAATTAAAAATAAGTGCGATTCTGCATTCCAGACCCTCCAGATAATAAAATATTAAATTAGTTAAAAATAACTGCGATTCTGAATTCCAGACACTCCAGTTAATAAGATATTAAATGAATTAAAAATAACTGCGATTCTGAACTCCCGGCTCTCCAGATAATAAAATATTAAATTAATTAAAAATAACTGCGATTCTGTATTCCAGATCCTCCAGATAAAAAAATATTAAATTAACTAATTCCAGTAAATAAGATGTTAAATTATTTAAAAATAACTGCGATTCTGAATTCCAGACCCTCCAGATAATAAAATATTAAATTAACTAATTCCAGTTAATAAGATGTTAAATTATTTAAAAATAACTGCGATTCTGAATTCCAGACCCTCCAGATAATAAAATATTGAATAATTTAAAATTACTGCGATTCTGCATTCCAGACCCTCCAGATAATAAAATATTAAATTAATTAAAAATAACTTCGGTTCTGAATTCCAGACCCTCCAGATAATAAAATATTAAATTATTTAAGATAACTGCGATTCTGAATTCCAGACCAGCCAGATAATAAAATATTAAATTATTTAAATTAACTGCGATTCTGAATTCCAGACCCACCATATAATAAAATATTAAATTAACTAAAAATAACTGCGATTCTGAATTCCAGACCCTCCATATAATAAAAATTTAAATTAACTAAAAACAACTGCGATTCTGAAATCCAGACCCTCCAGATAAAAAGGTATTAAATTAATTAAAAATAAGTGCGATTCTGCATTCCAGACCCTCCAGATAATAAAATATTAAATTAGTTAAAAATAACTGCGATTCTGAATTCCAGACACTCCAGTTAATAAGATATTAAATACATTAAAAATAACTGCGATTCTGAATTTTAGACACTCCAGATAATAAAATATTAAATTAATTAAAAATAACTGCGATTCTGCATTCCAGACCTTCCAGATAATAAAATATTAAATTAGTTAAAAATAACTTCGATTGTGAATTCCAGATCCTCAAGATAATAAAATATTAAATTAGTTCAAAATAACTGCGACGCTGAACTCCAGTAAATAAAATATGAAATTAATTAAAAATATCTGCGATTCTAAATTCCAGACCATCCAGTTAATAAGATATTAAATTAATTAAAAATAACTGAGATTCTGAATTCCAGACCCTCCAGATAATAAAATATTAAATTAACTAATTCCAGTTAATAAGATGTTAAATTATTTAAAAATAACTGCGATTCTGAATTCCAGACCCTCCAGATAATAAAATATTGAATATTTTAAAATAACTGCGATTCTGAATTCCAGACCCTCCAGATAATAAAATATTAAATTAATTAAAAATAACTTCGGTTCTGAATTCCAGACCCTCCAGATAATAAAATATTAAATTAATTAAAAATAACTGCGATTCTGCATTCCAGACCCTCCAGATAATAAAATATTAAATTAGTTAAAAATAACTGCGATTCTGAATTCCAGACACTCCAGTTAATAAGATATTAAATTAATTAAAAATAACTGCGGTTCTGAATTACAGACCCTCCAGATAATAAAATATTAAATTATTTAAAATAACTGCGATTCTGAATTCCAGACCCACCATATAATAAAATATTAAATTTACTAAAAATAACTGCGATTCTGAATTCCAGACCCTCCAGATAATAAAATATTAAATTAACTAAAAATAACTGCGATTCTGAATTCCAGACCCTCCAGTTAAAAAGATATTAAATTAATTAAAAATAAGTGCGATTCTGCATTCCAGACCGTCCAGATAATAAAATATTAAATTAGTTAAAAATAACTGCGATTCTGAATTCCAGACACTCCAGTTAATAAGATATTAAATTAATTAAAAATAACTGCGATTCTGAATTTCAGACACTCCAGTTAATTAAATATTAAATTATTTAAAATAACTGCGATTCTGAATTCCAGACCCACCAGATAATAAAATATTAAATTAAGTAAAAATAACTGCGATTCTGAATCCCAGACATTCCAGTTAATAAGATGTTAAATTATTTAAAAATAACTGCGATTCTGAATTCCAGACTCTCTAGATAATAAAATAATAAATTAGTTAAAAATAACTGCGATTCCGAGTACCAGACAATCCAGTTAATAAAATATTAAATTAATTAAAAATATCTACGATTCTGAATTATAGACCCTCCAGATAATAAAATATTAGTTTACTTAAAAATAATTGCGATTCTGAATAACAGACCTTCCAGATAATAAAATATTAAATTAATTAAAAATAACTTCGGTTCTGAATTCCAGACCCTCCAGATAATAAAATATTAAATTAATTAAAATAAACTGCGATTCTGAATTCCAGACCCTCCAGTTAATAAGATATTAAATTAATTAAAAATAACTGCGATTCTGCATTCCAGACCCTCCAGATAATAAAATATTAAATTAGTTAAAAATAACTTCGATTGTGAATTCCAGACCCTCAAGATAAAAAAATATTAAATTAGTTCAAAATAACTGCGATGCTGAACTCCAGTAAATAAAATATGAAATTAATTAAAAATAACTGCGATTCTGAATTCCAGACCATCCAGATAATAAAATATTAAATTATTTAAAATAACTGCGATTCTGAATTCCAGACCCACCATATAATAAAATATTAAATTAACTAAAAATAACTGCGATTCTGAATTCCAGACCCTCCAGATAAGAAAATATTAAATTAACTAAAAATTACTGCGACTCTGAATTCCAGACTCTCCAGTTAAAAAGATATTAAATTAATTAAAAATAAGTGCGATTCTGCATTCCAGACCCTCCAGATAATAAAATATTAAATTATTTAAAATAACTGCGATTCTGAATTCCAGACACACCAGATAATAAAATATTAAATTAACTAAAAATAACTGCGATTCTGAATCCCAGACACTCCAGTTAATAAGATGTTAAATTATTTAAAAATAACTGCGATTCTGAATTCCAGACCCTCCAGATAATAAAATATTAAATTAACTAATTCCAGTTAATAAGATGTTAAATTATTTAAAAATAACTGCGATTCTGAATTCCAGACCCTCCAGATAATAAAATATTGAATAATTTAAAATTACTGCGATTCTGCATTCCAGACCCTCCAGATAATAAAATATTAAATTAATTAAAAATAACTTCGGTTCTGAATTCCAGACCCTCCAGATAATAAAATATTAAATTATTTAAAATAACTGCGATTCTGAATTCCAGACCAGCCAGATAATAAAATATTAAATTATTTAAAATAACTGCGATTCTGAATTCCAGACCCACCATATAATAAAATATTAAATTAACTAAAAATAACTGCGATTCTGAATTCCAGACCCTCCAGATAATAAAATTTTAAATTAACTAAAAGTAACTGCGATTCTGAATTCCAGACCCTCCAGTTAAAAAGATATTAAATTAATTAAAAATAACTGCGATTCTGAATTCCAGGCTCTCCAGATAATAAAATATTAAATTAATTAAAAATAACTGCGATTCTGTATTCCAGATCCTCCAGATAAAAAAAATATTAAATTAGTAAAAATAACTGCGATTCTTTATTCCAGACCCTTCAGATAATAAAATATTAATTTACTTAAAAATAACTGCGATTCTGAATAACAGACCCTCCAGATAATAAAATATTAAATTAATTAAAAATAACTTCGGTTCTGAATTCCAGACCCTCCAGATAATAAAATATTAAATTATTTAAAATAACTGCGATTCTGAATTCCAGACCAGCCAGATAATAAAATATTAAATTATTTAAAATAACTGCGATTCTGAATTCCAGACCCACCATATAATAAAATATTAAATTAACTAAAAATAACTGCGATTCTGAATTCCAGACCCTCCAGATAATAAAATTTTAAATTAACTAAAAATAACTGCGATTCTGAATTCCAGACCCTCCAGATAAAAAGGTATTAAATTAATTAAAAATAAGTGCGATTCTGCATTCCAGACCCTCCAGATAATAAAATATTAAATTAGTTAAAAATAACTGCGATTCTGAATTCCAGACACTCCAGTTAATAAGATATTAAATTCATTAAAAATAACTGCGATTCTGAATTTCAGACACTCCAGATAATAAAATATTAAATTAATTAAAAATAACTGCGATTCTGCATTCCAGACCTTCCAGATAATAAAATATTAAATTAATTAAAAATAACTTCGATTGTGAATTCCAGATCCTCAAGATAATAAAATATTAAATTAGTTCAAAATAACTGCGCCGCTGAACTCCAGTAAATAAAATATGAAATTAATTAAAAATATCTGCGATTCTAAATTCCAGACCATCCAGTTAATAAGATATTAAATTAATTAAAAATAACTGAGATTCTGAATTCCAGACCCTCCAGATAATAAAATATTAAATTAACTAATTCCAGTTAATAAGATGTTAAATTATTTAAAAATAACTGCGATTCTGAATTCCAGACCCTCCAGATAATAAAATATTGAATATTTTAAAATAACTGCGATTCTGAATTCCAGACCCTCCAGATAATAAAATATTAAATTAATTAAAAATAACTTCGGTTCTGAATTCCAGACCCTCCAGATAATAAAACATTAAATTAATTAAAAATAACTGCGATTCTGAATTACAGACCCTCCAGATAATAAAATATTAAATTATTTAAAATAACTGCGATTCTGCATTCCAGACCCTCCAGATAATAAAATATTAAATTAGTTAAAAATAACTGCGATTCTGAATTCCAGACACTCCAGTTAATAAGATATTAAATTATTTAAAAATAACTGCGATTCTGAACTCCCGGCTCTCCAGATAATAAAATATTAAATTAATAAAAAATAACTGCGATTCTGCATTCCAGATCCTCCAGATAAAAAATATTAAATTAGTAAAAATAACTGCGATTCTGAATTCCAGACCCTTCAGATAATCAAATATTAATTTACTTAAAAATAACTGCGATTCTGAATAACAGACCCTCCAGATAATAAAATATTAAATTAATTAAAAATAACTTCGGTTCTGAATTCCAGACCCTCCAGATAATAAAATATTAAATTAGTCAAAAATAACTTCGGTTCTGAATTCCAGACCCTCCAGATAATAAAATATTAAATTATTTAAAATAACTGCGATTCTGAATTCCAGACCCTCCAGATAATAAAATATTAAATTATTTAAAATAACTGCGATTCTGAATTCCAGACCCACCATATAATAAAATATTAAATTTACTAAAAATAACTGCGATTCTGAATTCCAGACCCTCCAGATAATAAAATATTAAATTAACTAAAAATAACTGCGATTCTGAATTCCAGACCCTCCAGTTAAAAAGATATTAAATTAATTAAAAATAAGTGCGATTCTGCATTCCAGACCCTCCAGATAATAAAATATTAAATTAGTTAAAAATAACTGCGATTCTGAATTCCAGACACTCCAGTTAATAAGATATTAAATTAATTAAAAATAACTGCGATTCTGAATTTCAGACACTCCAGTTAATAAAATATTAAATTATTTAAAATAACTGCGATTCTGAATTCCAGACCCACCAGATAATAAAATATTAAATTAAGTAAAAATAACTGCGATTCTGAATCCCAGACACTCCAGTTAATAAGATGTTAAATTATTTAAAAATAACTGCGATTCTGAATTCCAGACTCTCTAGATAATAAAATAATAAATTAGTTAAAAATAACTGCGATTCCGAGTACCAGACACTCCAGTTAATAAAATATTAAATTAATTAAAAATATCTACGATTCTGAATTACAGACCCTCCAGATAATAAAATATTAGTTTACTTAAAAATAACTGCGATTCTGAATAACAGACCCTCCAGATAATAAAATATTAAATTAATTAAAAATAACTTCGGTTCTGAATTCCAGACCCTCCAGATAATAAAATATTAAATTAGTCAAAAATAACTTCGGTTCTGAATTCCAGACCCTCCAGATAATAAAATATTAAATTATTTAAAATAACTGCGATTCTGAATTCCACACCCTCCAGATAATAAAATATTAAATTATTTAAAATAACTGCGATTCTGAATTCCAGACCCACCATATAATAAAATATTAAATTTACTAAAAATAACTGCGATTCTGAATTCCAGACCCTCCAGATAATAAAATATTAAATTAACTAAAAATAACTGCGATTCTGAATTCCAGACCCTCCAGTTAAAAAGATATTAAATTAATTAAAAATAAGTGCGATTCTGCATTCCAGACCCTCCAGATAATAAAATATTAAATTAGTTAAAAATAACTGCGATTCTGAATTCCAGACACTCCAGTTAATAAGATATTAAATTAATTAAAAATAACTGCGATTCTGAATTTCAGACCCTCCAGATAATAAAATATTAAATTAGTTAAAAATAACTTCGATTGTGAATTCAGACCCTCAAGATAAAAAATATTAAACTAGTTCAAAATAACTGCGATGCTGAACTCCAGTAAATAAAATATGAAATTAATTAAAAATAACTGCGATTCTGATTTCCAGACCCTCCAGATAATAAAATATTAAATTAACTAGAAATAACTGCGATTCTGAATTCCAGACCCTCCAGTTAAAAAGATATTAAATTAATTAAAAATAAGTGCGATTCTGCATTCCAGACCCTCCAGATAATAAAATATTAAATTAGTTAAAAATAACTTCGGTTCTGAATTCCAGACCCTCCAGATAATAAAATATTAAATTATTTAAAATAACTGCGATTCTGAATTCCAGACCAGCCAGATAATAAAATATTAAATTATTTAAAATAACTGCGATTCTGAATTCCAGACCCACCATATAATAAAATATTAAATTAACTAAAAATAACTGCGATTCTGAATTCCAGACCCTCCAGATAATAAAATTTTAAATTAACTAAAAGTAACTGCGATTCTGAATTCCAGACCCTCCAGTTAAAAAGATATTAAATTAATTAAAAATAACTGCGATTCTGAATTCCAGGCTCTCCAGATAATAAAATATTAAATTAATTAAAAATAACTGCGATTCTGTATTCCAGATCCTCCAGATAAAAAAAATATTAAATTAGTAAAAATAACTGCGATTCTTTATTCCAGACCCTTCAGATAATAAAATATTAATTTACTTAAAAATAACTGCGATTCTGAATAACAGACCCTCCAGATAATAAAATATTAAATTAATTAAAAATAACTTCGGTTCTGAATTCCAGACCCTCCAGATAATAAAATATTAAATTATTTAAAATAACTGCGATTCTGAATTCCAGACCAGCCAGATAATAAAATATTAAATTATTTAAAATAACTGCGATTCTGAATTCCAGACCCACCATATAATAAAATATTAAATTAACTAAAAATAACTGCGATTCTGAATTCCAGACCCTCCAGATAATAAAATTTTAAATTAACTAAAAATAACTGCGATTCTGAATTCCAGACCCTCCAGATAAAAAGGTATTAAATTAATTAAAAATAAGTGCGATTCTGCATTCCAGACCCTCCAGATAATAAAATATTAAATTAGTTAAAAATAACTGCGATTCTGAATTCCAGACACTCCAGTTAATAAGATATTAAATTCATTAAAAATAACTGCGATTCTGAATTTCAGACACTCCAGATAATAAAATATTAAATTAATTAAAAATAACTGCGATTCTGCATTCCAGACCTTCCAGATAATAAAATATTAAATTAATTAAAAATAACTTCGATTGTGAATTCCAGATCCTCAAGATAATAAAATATTAAATTAGTTCAAAATAACTGCGCCGCTGAACTCCAGTAAATAAAATATGAAATTAATTAAAAATATCTGCGATTCTAAATTCCAGACCATCCAGTTAATAAGATATTAAATTAATTAAAAATAACTGAGGTTCTGAATTCCAGACCCTCCAGATAATAAAATATTAAATTAACTAATTCCAGTTAATAAGATGTTTAATTATTTAAAAATAACTGCGATTCTGAATTCCAGACCCTCCAGATAATAAAATATTGAATATTTTAAAATAACTGCGATTCTGAATTCCAGACCCTCCAGATAATAAAATATTAAATTAATTAAAAATAACTTCGGTTCTGAATTCCAGACCCTCCAGATAATAAAACATTAAATTAATTAAAAATAACTGCGATTCTGAATTACAGACCCTCCAGATAATAAAATATTAAATTATTTAAAATAACTGCGATTCTGCATTCCAGACCCTCCAGAAAATAAAATATTAAATTAGTTAAAAATAACTGCGATTCTGAATTCCAGACACTCCAGTTAATAAGATATTAAATTATTTAAAAATAACTGCGATTCTGAACTCCCGGCTCTCCAGATAATAAAATATTAAATTAATAAAAAATAACTGCGATTCTGCATTCCAGATCCTCCAGATAAAAAATATTAAATTAGTAAAAATAACTGCGATTCTGAATTCCAGACCCTTCAGATAATCAAATATTAATTTACTTAAAAATAACTGCGATTCTGAATAACAGACCCTCCAGATAATAAAATATTAAATTAATTAAAAATAACTTCGGTTCTGAATTCCAGACCCTCCAGATAATAAAATATTAAATTATTCAAAAATAACTTCGGTTCTGAATTCCAGACCCTCCAGATAATAAAATATTAAATTATTTAAAATAACTGCGATTCTGAATTCCAGACCCTCCAGATAATAAAATATTAAATTATTTAAAATAACTGCGATTCTGAATTCCAGACCCACCATATAATAAAATATTAAATTTACTAAAAATAACTGCGATTCTGAATTCCAGACCCTCCAGATAATAAAATATTAAATTAACTAAAAATAACTGCGATTCTGAATTCCAGACCCTCCAGTTAAAAAGATATTAAATTAATTAAAAATAAGTGCGATTCTGCATTCCAGACCCTCCAGATAATAAAATATTAAATTAGTTAAAAATAACTGCGATTCTGAATTCCAGACACTCCAGTTAATAAGATATTAAATTAATTAAAAATAACTGCGATTCTGAATTTCAGACACTCCAGTTAATAAAATATTAAATTATTTAAAATAACTGCGATTCTGAATTCCAGACCCACCAGATAATAAAATATTAAATTAAGTAAAAATAACTGCGATTCTGAATCCCAGACACTCCAGTTAATAAGATGTTAAATTATTTAAAAATAACTGCGATTCTGAATTCCAGGCTCTCTAGATAATAAAATAATAAATTAGTTAAAAATAACTGCGATTCCGAGTACCAGACACTCCAGTTAATAAAATATTAAATTAATTAAAAATATCTACGATTCTGAATTACAGACCCTCCAGATAATAAAATATTAGTTTACTTAAAAATAACTGCGATTCTGAATAACAGACCCTCCAGATAATAAAATATTAAATTAATTAAAAATAACTTCGGTTCTGAATTCCAGACCCTCCAGATAATAAAATATTAAATTAGTCAAAAATAACTTCGGTTCTGAATTCCAGACCCTCCAGATAATAAAATATTAAATTATTTAAAATAACTGCGATTCTGAATTCCACACCCTCCAGATAATAAAATATTAAATTATTTAAAATAACTGCGATTCTGAATTCCAGACCCACCATATAATAAAATATTAAATTTACTAAAAATAACTGCGATTCTGAATTCCAGACCCTCCAGATAATAAAATATTAAATTAACTAAAAATAACTGCGATTCTGAATTCCAGACCCTCCAGTTAAAAAGATATTAAATTAATTAAAAATAAGTGCGATTCTGCATTCCAGACCCTCCAGATAATAAAATATTAAATTAGTTAAAAATAACTGCGATTCTGAATTCCAGACACTCCAGTTAATAAGATATTAAATTAATTAAAAATAACTGCGATTCTGAATTTCAGACCCTCCAGATAATAAAATATTAAATTAGTTAAAAATAACTTCGATTGTGAATTCCAGACCCTCAAGATAAAAAATATTAAACTAGTTCAAAATAACTGCGATGCTGAACTCCAGTAAATAAAATATGAAATTAATTAAAAATAACTGCGATTCTGATTTCCAGACCCTCCAGATAATAAAATATTAAATTAACTAAAAATAACTGCGATTCTGAATTCCAGACACTCCAGTTAATAAGATATTAAATTCATTAAAAATAACTGCGATTCTGAATTTCAGACACTCCAGATAATAAAATATTAAATTAATTAAAAATAACTGCGATTCTGCATTCCAGACCTTCCAGATAATAAAATATTAAATTAGTTAAAAATAACTTCGATTGTGAATTCCAGACCCTCCAGATAATAAAATATTAAATTAACTAAAAATAACTGCGATTCTGAATTCCAGACCCTCCAGTTAAAAAGATATTAAAAAAATTAAAAATAAGTGCGATTCTGCATTCCAGACCCTCCAGATAATAAAATATTAAATTAGTTAAAAATAACTGCGATTCTGAATTCCAGACACTCCAGTTAATAAGATATTAAATTCATTAAAAATAACTGCGATTCTGAATTTCAGACACTCCAGATAATAAAATATTAAATTATTTAAAATAACTGCGATTCTGAATTCCAGACCCACCAGTTAATAAAATATTAAATTAACTAAAAATAACTGCGATTCTGAATCCCAGACACTCCAGTTAATAAGATGTTAAATTATTTAAAAATAACTGCGATTCTGAATTCCAGACTCTCTAGATAATAAAATAATAAATTAGTTAAAAATAACTGCGATTCCGAATACCAGACACTCCAGTTAATAAAATATTAAATTAATTAAAAATAACTACGATTCTGAATTACAGACCCTCCAGATAATAAAATATTAATTTACTTAAAAATAACTGCGATTCTGAATAACAGATCCTCCAGATAATAAAATATTAAATTAATTAAAAATAACTTCGGTTCTGAATTCCAGACCCTACAGATAATAAAATATTAAATTAATTAAAATAAACTGCGATTCTGCATTCCAGACCCTACAGTTAATAAGATATGAAATTAATTAAAAATAGCTGCGATTCTGCATTCCAGACCCTCCAGATAATAAAATAATAAATTAGTTAAAAATAACTTCGATTGTGAATTCCAGACCCTCAAGATAAAAATATATTAAATTAGTTCAAAATAACTGCGATGCTGAACTCCAGTAAATAAAATATGAAATTAATTAAAAATAACTGCGATTCTGAATTGCAGACCCTCCAGATAATAAAATATTAAATTAGTTAAAAATAACTTCGGTTCTGAATTCCAGACCCTCCAGATAATAAAATATTAAATTATTTAAAATAACTGCGATTCTGAATTCCAGACCCTCCAGATAGTAAAATATTAAATTATTTAAAATAACTGCGATTCTGAATTCCAGACCCACCATATAATAAAATATTAAATTAACTAAAAATAACTGCGATTCTGAATTCCAGACCCTCCAGATAATAAAATATTAAATTAACTAAAAATAACTGCGATTCTGAATTCCAGACCCTCCAGTTAAAAAGATATTAAATTAATTAAAAATAAGTGCGATTCTGCATTCCAGACCCTCCAGATAATAAAATATTAAATTAGTTAAAAATAACTGCGATTCTGAATTCCAGACACTCCAGTTAATAAGATATTAAATTAATTAAAAATAACTGCGATTCTGAATTTCAGACACTCCAGATAATAAAATATTAAATTATTTAAAATAACTGCGATTCTGAATTCCAGACCCACCAGATAATAAAATATTAAATTAACTAAAAATAACTGCGATTCTGAATCCCAGACACTGCAGTTAATAAGATGTTAAATTATTTAAAAATAACTGCGATTCTGAATTCCAGACTCTCTAGATAATAAAATAATAAATTTGTTAAAAATAACTGCGATTCCGAGTACCAGACACTCCAGTTAATAAAATATTAAATTAATTAAAAATAACTTCGATTCTGAATTACAGACCCTCCAGATAATAAAATATTAATTTACTTAAAAATAACAGCGATTCTGAATAACAGACCCTCCAGATAATAAAATATTAAATTATTTAAAAATAACTTCGGTTCTGAATTCCAGACCCTCCAGATAATAAAATATTAAATTAATTAAAATAAACTGCGATTCTGAATTCCAGACCCTCCAGTTAATAAGATATTAAATTAATTAAAAATAACTGCGATTCTGCATTCCAGACCCTCCAGATAATAAAATATTAAATTAGTTAAAAATAACTTCGGTTATGAATTCCAGACCCTCCAAATAATAAAATATTAAATTAACTAAAAATAACTGCGATTCTGAATTCCAGACCCTCCAGTTAATAAGATATTAAATTAATTAAAAATAACTGCGATTCTGCATTCCAGACCCTCCAGATAATAAAATATTAAATTAGTTAAAAATAACTTCGATTGTGAATTCCAGATCCTCAAGATAATAAAATATTAAATTAGTTCAAAATAACTGCGATGCTGAACTCCAGTAAATAAAATATGAAATTAATTAAAAATAACTGCGATTCTAAATTCCAGACCATCCAGTTAATAAGATATTAAATTAATTAAAAATAACTGAGATTCTGAATTCCAGACCCTCCAGATAATAAAATATTAAATTAACTAATTCCAGTTAATAAGATGTTAAATTATTTAAAAATAACTGCGATTCTGAATTCCAGACTCTCTAGATAATAAAATAATAAATTAGTTAAAAATAACTGCGATTCCGAATACCAGACACTCCAGTTAATAAAATATTAAATTAATTAAAAATAACTACGATTCTGAATTACAGACCCTCCAGATAATAAAATATTAATTTACTTAAAAATAACTGCGATTCTGAATAACAGATCCTCCAGATAATAAAATATTAAATTAATTAAAAATAACTTCGGTTCTGAATTCCAGATACTACAGATAATAAAATATTAAATTAATTAAAATAAACTGCGATTCTGCATTCCAGACCCTCCAGTTAATAAGATATGAAATTAATTAAAAATAGCTGCGATTCTGCATTCCAGACCCTCCAGATAATAAAATAATAAATTAGTTAAAAATAACTTCGATTGTGAATTCCAGACCCTCAAGATAAAAATATATTAAATTAGTTCAAAATAACTGCGATGCTGAACTCCAGTAAATAAAATATGAAATTAATTAAAAATAACTGCGATTCTGAATTGCAGACCCTCCAGATAATAAAATATTAAATTAGTTAAAAATAACTTCGGTTCTGAATTCCAGACCCTCCAGATAATAAAATATTAAATTATTTAAAATAACTGCGATTCTGAATTCCAGACCCTCCAGATAATAAAATATTAAATTATTTAAAATAATTGCGATTCTGAATTCCAGACCCACCATATAATAAAATATTAAATTAACTAAAAATAACTGCGATTCTGAATTCCAGACACTCCAGATAATAAAATATTAAATTAACTAAAAATAACTGCGATTCTGAATTCCAGACCCTCCAGATAATAAAATATTAAATTAGTTAAAAATAACTTCGGTTCTGAATTCCAGACCCTCCAGATAATAAAATATTAAATTAGTTAAAAATAACTGCGATTCTGAATTCCAGACACTCCAGTTAATAAGATATTAAATTAATTAAAAATAACTGCGATTCTGAATTTCAGATACTCCAGATAATAAAATATTAAATTATTTAAAATAACTGCGATTCTGAATTCCAGACCCACCAGATAATAAAATATTAAATTAACTAAAAATAACTGCGATTCTGAATCCCAGACACTGCAGTTAATAAGATGTTAAATTATTTAAAAATAACTGCGATTCTGAATTCCAGACTCTCTAGATAATAAAATAATAAATTAGTTAAAAATAACTGCGATTCCGAGTACCAGACACTCCAGTTAATCAAATATTAAATTAATTAAAAATAGCTTCGATTCTGAATTACAAACCCTCCAGATAATAAAATATTAATTTACTTAAAAATAACAGCGATTCTGAATAACAGACCCTCCAGATAATAAAATATTAAATTAATTAAAAATAACTTCGGTTCTGAATTCCAGACCCTCCAGATAATAAAATATTAAATTAATTAAAATAAACTGCGATTCTGAATTCCAGACCCTCCAGTTAATAAGATATTAAATTAATTAAAAATAACTGCGATTCTGCATTCCAGACCCTCCAGATAATAAAATATTAAATTAGTTAAAAATAACTTCGGTTGTGTATTCCAGACCCTCAAGATAAAAAAATATTAAATTAGTTCAAAATAACTGCGATGCTGAACTCCAGTAAATAAAATATGAAATTAATTAAAAATAACTGCGATTCTGAATTCCAGACCATCCAGATAATAAAATATTAAATTATTTAAAATAACTGCGATTCTGAATTCCAGACCCACCATATAATAAAATATTAAATTAACTAAAAATAACTGCGATTCTGAATTCCAGACCCTCCAGATAATAAAATATTAAATTAACTAAAAATGACTGCGACTCTGAATTCCAGACCCTCCAGTTAAAAAGATATTAAATTAATTAAAAATAAGTGCGATTCTGCATTCCAGACCCTCCAGATAATAAAATATTAAATTAGTTAAAAATAACTGCGATTCTGATTTCCAGACACTCCAGTTAATAAGATGTTAAATTAATTAAAAATAACTGCGATTCTGAATTTCAGACACTCCAGATAATAAAATATTAAATTATTTAAAATAACTGCGATTCTGAATTCCAGACCCACCAGATAATAAAATATTAAATTAACTAAAAATAACTGCGATTCTGAATCCCAGACACTCCAGTTAATAAGATGTTAAATTATTTAAAAATAACTGCGATTCTGAATTCCAGACTCTCTAAATAATAAAATATTAATTTACTTAAAAATAACTGCGATTCTGAATAACAGACCCTCCAGATAATAAAATATTAAATTAATTACAGATAACTTCGGTTCTGAATTCCAGACCCTCCAGATAATAAAATATTAGATTAATTAAAATAAACTGTGATTCTGAATTCCAGACCCTCCAGTTAATAAGATATTAAATTAATTTAAAATAACTGCAATTCTGCATTCCAGACCCTCCAGATAATAAAATATTAAATTAGTTAAAAATATCTTCGATTGTGAATTCCAGACCCTCAAGATAAAAATATATTAAATTAGTTCAAAATAACTGCGATGCTGAACTCCAGTAAATAAAATATGAAATTAATTAAAAATAACTGCGATTCTGAATTGCAGACCCTCCAGATAATAAAATATTAAATTAGTTAAAAATAACTTCGGTTCTGAATTCCTGACCCTCCAGATAATAAAATATTAAATTATTTAAAATAACTGCGATTCTGAATTCCAGACCCTCCAGATAATAAAATATTAAATTATTTAAAATAACTGCGATTCTGAATTCCAGACCCACCATATAATAAAATATTAAATTAACTAAAAATAACTGCGATTCTGAATTCCAGACCCTCCAGATAATAAAATATTAAATTAACTAAAAATAACTGCGATTCTGAATTCCAGACCCTCCAGTTAAAAAGATATTAAATTAATTAAAAATAAGTGCGATTCTGCATTCCAGACCCTCCAGATAATAAAATATTAAATTAGTTAAAAATAACTGCGATTCTGAATTCCAGACACTCCAGTTAATAAGATATTAAATTAATTAAAAATAACTGCGATTCTGAATTTCAGACACTCCAGATAATAAAATATTAAATTATTTAAAATAACTGCGATTCTGAATTCCAGACCCACCAGATAATAAAATATTAAATTAACTAAAAATAACTGCGATTCTGAATCCCAGACACTCCAGTTAATAAGATGTTAAATTATTTAAAAATAACTGCGATTCTGAATTCCAGACTCTCTAGATAATAAAATAATAAATTAGTTAAAAATAACTGCGATTCCGAGTACCAGACACTCCAGTTAATAAAATATTAAATTAGTTAAAAATAACTTCGGTTCTGAATTCCAGACCCTCCAGATAATAAAATATTAAATTAATTAAAATAAACTGCGATTCTGAATTCCAGACCCTCCAGTTAATAAGATATTAAATTAATTAAAAATAACTGCGATTCTGCATTCCAGACCCTCCAGATAATAAAATATTAAATTAGTTAAAAATAACTTCGGTTATGAATTCCAGACCCTCCAGATAATAAAATATTAAATTAACTAAAAATAACTGCGATTCTGAATTCCAGACCCTCCAGTTAATAAGATATTAAATTAATTAAAAATAACTGCGATTCTGCATTCCAGACCCTCCAGATAATAAAATATTAAATTAGTTAAAAATAACTTCGATTGTGAATTCCAGATCCTCAAGATAATAAAATATTAAATTAGTTCAAAATAACTGCGATGCTGAACTCCAGTAAATAAAATATGAAATTAATTAAAAATAACTGCGATTCTGAATTCCAGACCCTCCAGATAATAAAATATTAAATTAGTTAAAAATAACTTCGGTTCTGAATTCCAGACCCTCCAGTTAAAAAGATATTAAATTAGTTAAAAATAAGTACGATTCTGCATTCCAGACCCTCCAGATAATAAAATATTAAATTAGTTAAAAATAACTGCCATTCTGAATTCCAGACACTCCAGTTAATAAAATATTAAATTAATTAAAAATAACTGCGATTCTGAATTTCAGATACTCCAGATAATAAAATATTAAATTATTTAAAATAACTGCGATTCTGAATTCCAGACCCACCAGATAATAAAATATTAAATTAACTAAAAATAACTGCGATTCTGAATCCCAGACACTGCAGTTAATAAGATGTTAAATTATTTAAAAATAATTGCGATTCTGAATTCCAGACCCTCCAGATAATAAAATATTAAATTAGTTAAAAATAACTGCCATTCTGAATTCCAGACACTCCAGTTAATAAAATATTAAATTAATTAAAAATAACTGCGATTCTGAATTTCAGATACTCCAGATAATAAAATATTAAATTATTTAAAATAACTGCGATTCTGAATTCCAGACCCACCAGATAATAAAATATTAAATTAACTAAAAATAACTGCGATTCTGAATCCCAGACACTGCAGTTAATAAGATGTTAAATTATTTAAAAATAATTGCGATTCTGAATTCCAGACTCTCTAGATAATAAAATAATAAATTAGTTAAAAATAACTGCGATTCCGAGTACCAGACACTCCAGTTAATCAAATATTAAATTAATTAAAAATAGCTTCGATTCTGAATTACAAACCCTCCAGATAATAAAATATTAATTTACTTAAAAATAACAGCGATTCTGAATAACAGACCCTCCAGATAATAAAATATTAAATTAATTAAAAATAACTTCGGTTCTGAATTCCAGACCCTCCAGATAATAAAATATTAAATTATTTAAAATAAACTGCGATTCTGAATTCCAGACCCTCCAGTTAATAAGATATTAAATTAATTAAAAATAACTGCGATTCTGCATTCCAGACCCTCCAGATAATAAAATATTAAATTAGTTAAAAATAACTTCGGTTGTGAATTCCAGACCCTCAAGATAAAAAAATATTAAATTAGTTCAAAATAACTGCGATGCTGAACTCCAGTAAATAAAATATGAAATTAATTAAAAATAACTGCGATTCTGAATTCCAGACCCTCCAGATAATAAAATATTAAATTATTTAAAATAACTGCGATTCTGAATTCCAGACCCACCATATAATAAAATATTAAATTAACTAAAAATAACTGCGATTCTGAATTCCAGACCCTCCAGATAATAAAATATTAAATTAACTAAAAATAACTGCGATTCTGAATCCCAGACACTCCAGTTAATAAGATGTTAAATTATTTAAAAATAACTGCGATTCTGAATTCCAGACTCTCTAGATAATAAAATATTAATTTACTTAAAAATAACTGCGATTCTGAATAACAGACCCTCCAGATAATAAAATATTAAATTAATTACAGATAACTTCGGTTCTGAATTCCAGACCCTCCAGATAATAAAATATTAGATTAATTAAAATAAACTGTGATTCTGAATTCTAGACCCTCCAGTTAATAAGATATTAAATTAATTTAAAATAACTGCGATTCTGCATTCCAGACCCTCCAGATAATAAAATATTAAATTAGTTAAAAATATCTTCGATTGTGAATTCCAGACCCTCAAGATAAAAATATATTAAATTAGTTCAAAATAACTGCGATGCTGAACTCCAGTAAATAAAATATGAAATTAATTAAAAATAACTGCGATTCTGAATTGCAGACCCTCCAGATAATAAAATATTAAATTAGTTAAAAATAACTTCGGTTCTGAATTCCTGACCCTCCAGATAATAAAATATTAAATTATTTAAAATAACTGCGATTCTGAATTCCAGACCCGCCAGATAATAAAATATTAAATTATTTAAAATAACTGCGATTCTGAATTCCAGACCCACCATATAATTAAATATTAAATTAACTAAAAATAACTGCGATTCTGAATTCCAGACCCTCCAGATAATAAAATATTAAATTAACTAAAAATAACTGCGATTCTGAATTCCAGACCCTCCAGTTAAAAAGATATTAAATTAGTTAAAAATAAGTGCGATTCTGCATTCCAGACCCTCCAGATAATAAAATATTAAATTAGTTAAAAATAACTGCCATTCTGAATTCCAGACACTCCAGTTAATAAAATATTAAATTAATTAAAAATAACTGCGATTCTGAATTTCAGATACTCCAGATAAT
Source organism: Clusia tigrina (assembly GCA_920105625.2). NCBI lineage: Eukaryota > Metazoa > Arthropoda > Insecta > Diptera > Clusiidae > Clusia > Clusia tigrina. The sequence goes on along the minus strand of OV050030.1, from coordinate 120,284,118 downwards.
AAAATATTAAATTATTTAAAATAACTGCGATTCTGAATTCCAGACCCACCAGATAATAAAATATTAAATTAACTAAAAATAACTGCGATTCTGAATCCCAGACACTGCAGTTAATAAGATGTTAAATTATTTAAAAATAATTGCGATTCTGAATTCCAGACTCTCTAGATAATAAAATAATAAATTAGTTAAAAATAACTGCCATTCTGAATTCCAGACACTCCAGTTAATAAAATATTAAATTAATTAAAAATAGCTTCGATTCTGAATTACAAACCCTCCAGATAATAAAATATTAATTTACTTAAAAATAACAGCGATTCTGAATAACAGACCCTCCAGATAATAAAATATTAAATTAATTAAAAATAACTTCGGTTCTGAATTCCAGACCCTCCAGATAATAAAATATTAAATTATTTAAAATAAACTGCGATTCTGAATTCCAGACCCTCCAGTTAATAAGATATTAAATTAATTAAAAATAACTGCGATTCTGCATTCCAGACCCTCCAGATAATAAAATATTAAATTAGTTAAAAATAACTTCGGTTGTGAATTCCAGACCCTCAAGATAAAAAAATATTAAATTAGTTCAAAATAACTGCGATGCTGAACTCCAGTAAATAAAATATGAAATTAATTAAAAATAACTGCGATTCTGAATTCCAGACCCTCCAGATAATAAAATATTAAATTATTTAAAATAACTGCGATTCTGAATTCCAGACCCACCATATAATAAAATATTAAATTAACTAAAAATAACTGCGATTCTGAATTCCAGACCCTCCAGATAATAAAATATTAAATTAACTAAAAATAACTGCGATTCTGAATCCCAGACACTCCAGTTAATAAGATGTTAAATTTTTTAAAAATAACTGCGATTCTGAATTCCAGACTCTCTAGATAATAAAATATTAATTTACTTAAAAATAACTGCGATTCTGAATAACAGACCCTCCAGATAATAAAATATTAAATTAATTACAGATAACTTCGGTTCTGAATTCCAGACCCTCCAGATAATAAAATATTAGATTAATTAAAATAAACTGTGATTCTGAATTCTAGACCCTCCAGTTAATAAGATATTAAATTAATTTAAAATAACTGCGATTCTGCATTCCAGACCCTCCAGATAATAAAATATTAAATTAGTTAAAAATATCTTCGATTGTGAATTCCAGACCCTCAAGATAAAAATATATTAAATTAGTTCAAAATAACTGCGATGCTGAACTCCAGTAAATAAAATATGAAATTAATTAAAAATAACTGCGATTCTGAATTGCAGACCCTCCAGATAATAAAATATTAAATTAGTTAAAAATAACTTCGGTTCTGAATTCCTGACCCTCCAGATAATAAAATATTAAATTATTTAAAATAACTGCGATTCTGAATTCCAGACCCTCCAGATAATAAAATATTAAATTATTTAAAATAACTGCGATTCTGAATTCCAGACCCACCATATAATAAAATATTAAATTAACTAAAAATAACTGCGATTCTGAATTCCAGACCCTCCAGATAATAAAATATTAAATTAACTAAAAATAGCTGCGATTCTGAATTCCAGACCCTCCAGTTAAAAAGATATTAAATTAATTAAAAATAAGTGCGATTCTGCATTCCAGACCCTCCAGATAATAAAATATTAAATTAGTTAAAAATAACTGCGATTCTGAATTCCAGACACTCCAGTTAATAAGATATTAAATTAATTAAAAATAACTGCGATTCTGAATTTCAGACACTCCAGATAATAAAATATTAAATTATTTAAAATAACTGCGATTCTGAATTCCAGACCCACCAGATAATAAAATATTAAATTAACTAAAAATAACTGCGATCCTGAATCCCAGACACTCCAGTTAATAAGATGTTAAATTATTTAAAAATAACTGCGATTCTGAATTCCAGACTCTCTAGATAATAAAATAATAAATTAGTTAAAAATAACTGCGATTCCGAGTACCAGACACTCCAGTTAATACAATATTAAATTAATTAAAAATAACTTCGATTCTGAATTACAGACCCTCCAGATAATAAAATATTAATTTACTTAAAAATAACAGCGATTCTGAATAACAGACCCTCCAGATAATAAAATATTAAATTAATTAAAAATAACTTCGGTTCTGAATTCCAGACCCTCCAGATAATAAAATATTAAATTAATTAAAATAAACTGCGATTCTGAATTCCAGACCCTCCAGTTAATAAGATATTAAATTAATTAAAAATAACTGCGATTCTGCATTCCAGACCCTCCAGATAATAAAATATTAAATTAGTTAAAAATAACTTCGGTTATGAATTCCAGACCCTCCAGATAATAAAATATTAAATTAGTTCAAAATAACTGCGATTCTGAATTCCAGACACTCCAGTTAAAAATATATTAAATTAATTAAAAATAAGTGCGATTCTGAATTCCAGACCCTCCAGATAATAAAATATTAAATTAACTAAAAATAAATGCGATTCTGAATTCCAGACCCTCCAGTTAAAAAGATATTAAATTAATTAAAAATAAGTGCGATTCTGAATTCCAGACCCTCCAGATAATAAAATATTAAATTAACTAAAAATAAATGCGATTCTGAATTCCAGACCCTCCAGTTAAAAAGATATTAAATTAATTAAAAATAACTGCGATTCTGAATTTCAGACACACCAGATAATAAAATATTAAAATATTATTATTTAAAATAACTGCGATTCTGAATTCCAGACCCACCAGATAATAAAATATTAATTTACTTAAAAATAACTGCGATTCTGAATAACAGACCCTCCAGATAATAAAATATTAAATTAATTAAAAATAACTTCGGTTCTGAATTCCAGACCTCCAGATAATAAAATATTAAATTAATTAAAATAAACTGCGATTCTGAATTCCAGACCTTCCAGTTAATAAGATATTAAATTAATTAAAAATAACTGCGATTCTGCATTCCAGACCCTCCAGATAAAAAATATTAAATTAGTTAAAAATAACTTCGATTGTGAATTTCAGACCCTCAAGATAATAAAATATTAAATTAGTTAAAAATAACTGCGATTCTGAACACCAGACACTCCAGATAATAAAATATTAAATTATCTAAAAATAACTGCGATTCTGAATCCAAGACACTCCAGTTAATAAGATGTTAAATTATTTAAAAATAACTGCGATTCTGAATTCCAGAGTCTCTAGATAATAAAATAATAAATTAGTTAAAAATAACTGCGATTCCGAATACCAGACCCTCCATTTAATAAAATATTAAATTAATTTAAAATATCTTCGGTTCTGAGTTCCAGACCCTCCAGATAATAAAATATTAAATTAATTAAAAATAACTGCGATTCTGAATTCCACACCCTCCAGTTAATAAAATATTAAATTAATTAAAAATAACTGCGATTCTGAATACAATACACTTCAGTTAATAAAATATGAATTTAATTAAAAATAACTGCGATTCTGCATTCCAGACCCTCCAGATAATAAAATATTAAATTAATTAAAAATAACTGCGATTCTGCATTCCAGATCCTCCAGATAATAAAATATTAATTTACTTAAAAATAACTGCGATTCTGAATAACAGACCCTCCAGATAATAAAATATAAAATTAATTAAAAATAACTTCGGTTCTGAATTCCAGACCCTCCAGATAAAAAAATATTAAATTAGTTAAAAATAACTGCGATTCTGAATTCCAGACCCTCCAGTAAATAAGATATTAAATTAATTAAAAATAACTGCGATTCTGCATTCCATACCCTCCAGATAATAAAATATTAAATTAGTTCAAAATAACTGCAATGCTGAACTCCAGTAAATAAAATATGAAATTAATTAAAAATAAATGCGATTCTGAATTCCAGACCATCCAGTTAATAAGATATTAAATTAATTAAAAATAACTGAGATTCTGAATTCCAGACCCTCCAGATAATAAAATATTAAATTATTTAAAATAACTGCGATTCTGAATTTCAGACACTCCAGTTAAAAATATGTTAAATTAATTAAAAATAACTGGGATTCTGAACACCAGACACTCCAGATAATAAAATATTAAATTAATTAAAAATATCTTCGGTTCTGAGTTCCAGGCCCTCCAGATAATAAAATATTAAATTAATTAAAAATAGCTGCGATTCTGAATTCCAGACCCTCCAGATAATAAAATATTAAATTAGTTAAAAATAACTTCGATTGTGAATTCCAGACCCTCAAGATAATAAAATATTAAATTAGTTCTAAATAACTGCGATGTTGAACTCCAGTAAATAAAATACGAAATTAATTAAAAATAACTGCGATTCTGAATTCCAGACCCTCCAGATAATAAAATATTAAATTAACTAAAAATAACTGCGATGCTGAATTTCAGACACTCCAGTTAAAAATATGTTAAATTAATTAAAAATAACTGGGATTCTGAATTACAGACACTCCAGATAATAAAATATTAAATTAGTTAAAAATAACTGCGATTCTGAACATCAGACACTCCAGATAATAAAATATGAAATTAATTAAAAACAACTGCGATTCTGAATTCCAGACCCTCCAGATAATAAAATATTAAAATAACTAATTCCAGTTAATAAGATGTTAAATTATTTAAAAATAACTGCGATTCTGAATTCCAGACCCTCCAGATAATAAAATATTGAATAATTTAAAATAACTGCGATTCTGAATTCCAGACCCTCCAGATAACAAAATTTTAAATTAATTAAAAATAACTTCGGTTCTGAATTCCAGACCCTCCAGATAATAACATATTAAATTAATTAAAAATAACTGCGATTCTCCATTCCAGACCCTCCAGATAATAAAATATTAAATAAGTTAAAAATAACTGCGATTCTGAATTCCAGACACTCCAGTTAATAAGATATTAAATTAATTAAAAATAACTGCGATTCTGAATTCCAGGCTCTCCAGATAATAAAATATTAAATTAATTAAAAATAACTGCGATTCTGCATTCCAGATCCTCCAGATAAAAAATATGAAATTAGTAAAAATAACTGCGATTCTGAATTCCATTCCCTCCAGATAATAAAATATTAATTTACTTAAAAATAACTGCGATTCTGAATAACAGACCCTCCAGATAATAAAATATTAAATTAATTAAAAATAACTTCGATTCTGAATCCCAGACCCTCCAGATAATAAAATATTAAATTATTTAAAAATAACTGCGATTCTGAACACCAGACACTCCAGATAATAAAATATTAAATTATCTAAAAATAACTGCGATTCTGAATCCAAGACACTCCAGTTAATAAGATGTTAAATTATTTAAAAATAACTGCGATTCTGAATTCCAGACTCTCTAGATAATAAAATAATAAATTAGTTAAAAATAACTGCGATTCCGAATACCAGACCCTCCAGTTAATAAAATATTAAATTAATTAAAAATAACTGCGATTCTGAATTCCACACCCTCCAGTTAATAAAATATTAAATTAATTAAAAATAACTGCGATTCTGAATACAATACACTTCAGTTAATAAAATATGAATTTAATTAAAAATAACTGCGATTCTGCATTCCAGACCCTCCAGATAATAAAATATTAAATTAATTAAAAATAACTGCGATTCTGCATTCCAGATCCTCCAGATAATAAAATATTAAATTAATTAAAAATAACTTCGGTTCTGAATTCCAGACCCTCCAGATAAAAAAATATTAAATTAGTTAAAAATAACTGCGATTCTGAATTCCAGACCCTCCAGATAATAAAATATTAAATTAGTTCAAAATAACTGCGATGCTGAACTCCAGTAAATAAAATATGAAATTAATTAAAAATAACTGCGATTCTGAATTCCAGACCATCCAGTTAATAAGATATTAAATTAATTAAAAATAACTGAGATTCTGAATTCCAGACCCTCCAGATAATAAAATATTAAATTATTTAAAATAACTGCGATTCTGAATTTCAGACACTCCAGTTAAAAATATGTTAAATTAATTAAAAATAACTGGGATTCTGAACACCAGACACTCCAGATAATAAAATATTAAATTAATTAAAAATATCTTCGGTTCTGAGTTCCAGACCCTCCAGATAATAAAATATTAAATTAATTAAAAATAGCTGCGATTCTGCATTCCAGACCCTCCAGATAATAAAATATTAAATTAGTTAAAAATAACTTCGATTGTGAATTCCAGACCCTCAAGATAATAAAATATTAAATTAGTTCAAAATAACTGCGATTCTGAATTCCAGACACTCCAGTTAATAAGATATTAAATTAATTAAAAATAACTGCGATTCTGAATTCCAGACCCTCCAGATAATAAAATATTAAATTAACTAAAAATAACTGCGATGCTGAATTTCAGACACTCCAGTTAAAAATATGTTAAATTAATTAAAAATAACTGGGATTCTGAATTCCAGACACTCCAGATAATAAAATATTAAATTAGTTAAAAATAACTGCGATTCTGAACATCAGACACTCCAGATAATAAAATATGAAATTAATTAAAAACAACTGCGATTCTGAATTCCAGACCCTCCAGATAATAAAATAATAAATTAGTTAAAAATAACTGCGATTCTGAATTCCAGACACTCCAGTTAATAAGATATTAAATTAATTAAAGATAACTGCGATTCTGAATTCCAGATCCTCCAGATAATAAAATATTAAATTATTTAAAATAACTGCGATTCTGAATTCCAGACCCTCCAGATAATAAAATATTAAAATAACTAATTCCAGTTAATAAGATGTTAAATTATTTAAAAATAACTGCGATTCTGTATTCCAGACCCTCCAGATAATAAAATATTGAATAATTTAAAATAACTGCGATTCTGAATTCCAGACCCTCCAGATAACAAAATATTAAATTAATTAAAAATAACTTCGGTTCTGAATTCCAGACCCTCCAGATAATAACATATTAAATTAATTAAAAATAACTGCGATTCTGCATTCCAGACCCTCCAGATAATAAAATATTAAATTAGTTAAAAATAACTGCGATTCTGAATTCCAGACCCTCAAGATAATAAAATATTAAATTAGTTAAAAATAAATGCGATGCTGAACTCCAGTAAATAAAATATGAAATTAATTAAAAATAACTGCGATTCTGAATTCCAGACCCTCCAGTTAATAAGATAATAAATTAATTAAAAATAACTGCGATTCTGAATTCCAGACACTCCAGTTAAAAATATGTTATATTAATTAAAAATAACTGCGATTCTGCATTCCAGACCCTCCAGATAATAAAATATTAAATTGATTAAAAATAACTGCGATTCTGCATTCCAGATCCTCCAGATAAAAAAATTTTAAATTAGTTAAAAATGATTGCGATTCTGAATTCCAGACCCTCCAGATAATAAAATATTAATTTAATTAAAAATAACTGCGATTCTGAATTTCAGACCCTCAAGATAATAAAATATTAAATTAGTTAAAAATAAATGCGATGCTGAACTCCAGACACTCCAGTTAATAAGATGTTAAATTATTTAAAAATAACTGCGATTCTGAATTCCAGACTCTCTAGATAATAAAATAATAAATTAGTTAAAAATAGCTACGATTCCGAACACCAGACACTATAGTTAATAAAATATTAAATTAATTAAAAATAACTGCCATTCTGAATAACAGACCCTCCAGGTAATAAAATATTAAATTAATTAAAAATAACTACGATTCTGCATTCCAGACCCTCCAGATAAAAAAATATTAAATTAGTTCAAAGTAACTACGATTCTGAATTCCTGACCCTCCAGTTAATAAGATATAAAATGAATTAAAAATAACTGCGATTCTGCATTCCAGACCCTCCAGATAATAAAATATTAAATTTGTTAAAAATAACTTCGATTGTGAATACCAGACCCTCAAGATAATAAAATATTAAATTAGTTAAAAATAGCTGCGATGCTGAACTCCAGTAAATAAAATATGAAATTAATTAAAAATAACTGCGATTCTGAATTCCAGACAATCCAGATAATAAAATATTAAATTAATTAACAATAACTGCGATTCTGAATTCCAGACCCTCCAGTTAAGAAAATATTAAATTAATTAAAAATAACTGCGATTCTGAATTCCACACTCTCCAGTTAATAAAATATTAAATTAATTAAAAATAACTTCGGTTCTGAATTCCAGACCCTCCAGATAATAAAATATTAAATTAGTTAAAAATAACTGCGATGCTGAGCTCCAGTATATAAAATATTAAATTAATTAAAAATAACTACGATTCTGCATTCCAGACCCTCCAGATAAAAAAATATTAAATTAGTTCAAAGTAACTACGATTCTGAATTCCTGACCCTCCAGTTAATAAGATATAAAATGAATTAAAAATAATTGCGATTCTGCATTCCAGACCCTCCAGATAAAAAATATTAAATTAGTTAAAAATAACTTCGATTGTGAATTCCAGACCCTCAAGATAATAAAATATTAAATTAGTTAAAAATAGCTGCGATTCTGAACACCAGACACTCCAGATAATAAAATATTAAATTATCTAAAAATAACTGCGATTCTGAATCCAAGACACTCCAGTTAATAAGATGTTAAATTATTTAAAAATAACTGCGATTCTGAATTCCAGACTCTCTAGATAATAAAATAATAAATTAGTTAAAAATAACTGCGATTCCGAATACCAGACCCTCCAGTTAATAAAATATTAAATTAATTAAAAATATCTTCGGTTCTGAGTTCCAGACCCTCCAGATAATAAAATATTAAATTAATTAAAAATAACTGCGATTCTGAATTCCACACCCTCCAGTTAATAAAATATTAAATTAATTAAAAATAACTGCGATTCTGAATACAATACACTTCAGTTAATAAAATATGAATTTAATTAAAAATAACTGCGATTCTGCATTCCAGACCCTCCAGATAATAAAATATTAAATTAATTAAAAATAACTGCGATTCTGCATTCCAGATCCTCCAGATAATAAAATATTAATTTACTTAAAAATAACTGCGATTCTGAATAACAGACCCTCCAGATAATAAAATATTAAATTAATTAAAAATAACTTCGGTTCTGAATTCCAGAACCTCCAGATAAAAAAATATTAAATTAGTTAAAAATAACTGCGATTCTGAATTCCAGACCCTCCAGTAAATAAGATATTAAATTAATTAAAAATAACTGCGATTCTGCATTCCAGACCCTCCAGATAATAAAATATTAAATTAGTTCAAAATAACTGCGATGCTGAACTCCAGTAAATAAAATATGAAATTAATTAAAAATAACTGCGATTCTGAATTCCAGACCATCCAGTTAATAAGATATTAAATTAATTAAAAATAACTGAGATTCTGAATTCCAGACCCTCCAGATAATAAAATATTAAATTATTTAAAATAACTGCGATTCTGAATTTCAGACACTCCAGTTAAAAATATGTTAAATTAATTAAAAATAACTGGGATTCTGAACACCAGACACTCCAGATAATAAAATATTAAATTAATTAAAAATATCTTCGGTTCTGAGTTCCAGACCCTCCAGATAATAAAATATTAAATTAATTAAAAATAGCTGCGATTCTGCATTCCAGACCCTCCAGATAATAAAATATTAAATTAGTTAAAAATAACTTCGATTGTGAATTCCAGACCCTCAAGATAATAAAATATTAAATTAGTTCAAAATAACTGCGATGTTGAACTCCAGTAAATAAAATACGAAATTAATTAAAAATAACTGCGATTCTGAATTCCAGACCCTCCAGATAATAAAATATTAAATTAACTAAAAATAACTGCGATGCTGAATTTCAGACACTCCAGTTAAAAATATGTTAAATTAATTAAAAATAACTGGGATTCTGAATTACAGACACTCCAGATAATAAAATATTAAATTAGTTAAAAATAACTGGGATTCTGAACACCAGACACTCCAGATAATAAAATATTAAATTAATTAAAAATATCTTCGGTTCTGAGTTCCAGACCCTCCAGATAATAAAATATTAAATTAATTAAAAATAGCTGCGATTCTGCATTCCAGACCCTCCAGATAATAAAATATTAAATTAGTTAAAAATAACTTCGATTGTGAATTCCAGACCCTCAAGATAATAAAATATTAAATTAGTTCAAAATAACTGCGATGTTGAACTCCAGTAAATAAAATACGAAATTAATTAAAAATAACTGCGATTCTGAATTCCAGACCCTCCAGATAATAAAATATTAAATTAACTAAAAATAACTGCGATGCTGAATTTCAGACACTCCAGTTAAAAATATGTTAAGTTAATTAAAAATAACTGGGATTCTGAATTACAGACACTCCAGATAATAAAATATTAAATTAGTTAAAAATAACTGCGATTCTGAACATCAGACACTCCAGATAATAAAATATGAAATTAATTAAAAACAACTGCGATTCTGAATTCCAGACCCTCCAGATAATAAAATAATAAATTAGTTAAAAATAACTGCGATTCTGATTTCCAGACACTCCAGTTAATAAGATATTAAAATAATTAAAGATAACTGCGATTCTGAATTCCAGACCCTCCAGATAATAAAATATTAAATTATTTAAAATAACTGCGATTCTGAATTCCAGACCCTCCAGATAATAAAATATTAAAATAACTAATTCCAGTTAATAAGATGTTAAATTATTTAAAAATAACTGCGATTCCGAATACCAGACCCTCCAGTTAATAAAATATTAAATTAATTAAAAATAACTGCGATTCTGAATTCCACACCCTCCAGTTAATAAAATATTAAAATAATTAAAAATAACTGCGATTCTGAATACAATACACTTCAGTTAATAAAATATGAATTTAATTAAAAATAACTGCGATTCTGCATTCCAGACCCTCCAGATAATAACATATTAAATTAATTAAAAATAACTGCGATTCTGAATTCCAGGCTCTCCAGTTAATAAGATATAAAATGAATTAAAAATAACTGCGATTCTGCATTCCAGACCCTCCAGATAATAAAATATTAAATTAGTTAAAAATAACTTCGATTGTGAATACCAGACCCTCAAGATAATAAAATATTAAATTAGTTAAAAATAAATGCGATGCTGAACTCCAGTAAATAAAATATGAAATTAATTAAAAATAACTGCGATTCTGAATTCCAGACCCTCCAGTTAATAAGATAATAAATTAATTAAAAATAACTGCGATTCTGAATTCCAGACACTCCAGTTAAAAATATGTTATATTAATTAAAAATAACTGCGATTCTGCATTCCAGACCCTCCAGATAATAAAATATTAAATTGATTAAAAATAACTGCGATTCTGCATTCCAGATCCTCCAGATAAAAAAATTTTAAATTAGTTAAAAATGATTGCGATTCTGAATTCCAGACCCTCCAGATAATAAAATATTAATTTAATTAAAAATAACTGCGATTCTGAATTTCAGACCCTCAAGATAATAAAATATTAAATTAGTTAAAAATAAATGCGATGCTGAACTCCAGACACTCCAGTTAATAAGATGTTAAATTATTTAAAAATAACTGCGATTCTGAATTCCAGACTCTCTAGATAATAAAATAATAAATTAGTTAAAAATAGCTACGATTCCGAACACCAGACACTATAGTTAATAAAATATTAAATTAATTAAAAATAACTGCCATTCTGAATAACAGACCCTCCAGGTAATAAAATATTAAATTAATTAAAAATAACTACGATTCTGCATTCCAGACCCTCCAGATAAAAAAATATTAAATTAGTTCAAAGTAACTACGATTCTGAATTCCTGACCCTCCAGTTAATAAGATATAAAATGAATTAAAAATAACTGCGATTCTGCATTCCAGACCCTCCAGATAATAAAATATTAAATTTGTTAAAAATAACTTCGATTGTGAATACCAGACCCTCAAGATAATAAAATATTAAATTAGTTAAAAATAGCTGCGATGCTGAACTCCAGTAAATAAAATATGAAATTAATTAAAAATAACTGCGATTCTGAATTCCAGACAATCCAGATAATAAAATATTAAATTAATTAACAATAACTGCGATTCTGAATTCTAGACCCTCCAGTTAAGAAAATATTAAATTAATTAAAAATAACTGCGATTCTGAATTCCACACTCTCCAGTTAATAAAATATTAAATTAATTAAAAATAACTTCGGTTCTGAATTCCAGACCCTCCAGATAATAAAATATTAAATTAGTTAAAAATAACTGCGATGCTGAGCTCCAGTATATAAAATATTAAATTAATTAAAAATAACTACGATTCTGCATTCCAGACCCTCCAGATAAAAAAATATTAAATTAGTTCAAAGTAACTACGATTCTGAATTCCTGACCCTCCAGTTAATAAGATATAAAATGAATTAAAAATAACTGCGATTCTGCATTCCAGACCCTCCAGATAATAAAATATTAAATTTGTTAAAAATAACTTCGATTGTGAATACCAGACCCTCAAGATAATAAAATATTAAATTAGTTAAAAATAGCTGCGATGCTGAACTCCAGTAAATAAAATATGAAATTAATTAAAAATAACTGCGATTCTGAATTCCAGACCCTCCAGATAATAAAATATTAAATTAATTAACAATAACTGCGATTCTGAATTCCAGACCCTCCAGTTAAGAAAATATTAAATTAATTAAAAATAACTGCTATTCTGAATTCCACACTCTCCAGTTAATAAAATATTAAATTAATTAAAAATAACTTCGGTTCTGAATTCCAGACCCTCCAGATAATAAAATATTAAATTAGTTAAAAATAACTGCGATGCTGAGCTCCAGTATATAAAATATGAAATTAATTAAAAATAACTGCGATTCTGAATTCCAGACCATTCAGTTAATAAGATATTAAATTAATTAAAAATAACTGAGATTCTGAATTCCAGACCCTCCAGATAATAAAATATTTAATTATTTAAAATAACTGCGATTCTGAATTCCAGACCCTCCAGTTAATAAGATGTTAAATTATTTAAAGATAACTGCGATTCTGAATTCCAGACTCTCTAGATAATAAAATAATAAATTAGTTAAAAATAACTACGATTCCGAACACCAGACACTATAGTTAATAAAATTATAAATTAATTAAAAATATCTTCGGTTCTGAGTTCCAGACCCTCCAGATATTAAAATATTAAATTAATTAAAAATAACTGCGGTTCTGAATTCCACACCCTCCAGTTAATAAAATATTAAATTAATTAAAAATATCTGCGATTCTGAATACAGTACACTTCAGTTAATAGAATATGAATTTAATTAAAAATAACTGCGATTCTGCATTCCAGACCCTCCAGATAATAAAATATTAAATTGATTAAAAATAATTGCTATTCTGCATTCCAGATCCTCCAGATAAAAAAATATTAAATTAGTTAAAAATTACTGCGATTCTGAATTCCAGACCCTCCAGATAATAAAATATTAATTTAATTTAAAATAACTGCTATTCTGAATAAAAGACCCTCCAGATAATAAAATATTAAATTAATTAAAAATAACTGCGATTCTGCATTCCAGACCCTCCAGATAAAAAAATATTAAATTAGTTCAAAATAACTGCGATTCTAAATTCCTGACCCTCCAGTTAATAAGATATAAAATGAATTAAAAATAACTGCGATTCTGCATTCCAGACCCTCCACATAATAAAATATTAAATTTGTTAAAAATAACTTCGATTGTGAATACCAGACCCTCAAGATAATAAAATATTAAATTAGTTAAAAATAACTGCGATTCTGAACTCCAGTAAATAAAATATTTAATTATCTAAAATAACTGCTATTCTGTATTCCAGACCCTCCAGATAATAAAATATAAAATTAACTAAAAATAACTGCGATCCTGAATTCCAGACCATCCAGTTAATAAGATATTAAATTAATTAAAAATAACTGAGATTCTGAATTCCAGACCCTCCAGATAATAAAATATTAAATTAATTAAAAAAACTGCGATTCTGCATTCCAGATCCTCCAGATAAAAAATATTAAATTAGTTAAAAATAACTACGATTCTGAATTCCAGACCCTCCAGATAATAAAATATTAATTTACTTAAAAATAACTGCGATTCTGAATACAGTACACTCCAGTTAATAGAATATGAATTTAATTAAAAATAACTGCGATTCTGCATTCCAGACCCTCCAGATAATAAAATATTAAATTAATTAAAAATAACTGCGATTCTGCATTCCAGATCCTCCAGATAAAAAATATTAAATTAGTTAAAAATAACTACGATTCTGAATTCCAGACCCTCCAGATAATAAAATATTAATTTACTTAAAAATAACTGCGATTCTGAATAACAAACCCTCCAGATAATAAAATATTAAATTAATTAAAAATAACTTCGTATCTGAATTCCAGACCCTCCAGATAATAAAATATTAAATTAATTAAAAATAACTGCGATTCTGCATTCCAGACCCTCCAGATAATAAAATATTAAATTAGTTAAAAATAACTTCGATTGTGAATTCCAGACCCTCAAGATATTAAAATATTAAATTAGTTCAAAATAACTGCGATGCTGAACTCCAGTATATAAAATATGAAATTAATTAAAAATAACTGCGATTCTGAATTCCAGACCATCCAGTTAATAAGATATTAAATTAATTTAAAAAAACTGAGATTCTGAATTCCAGACCCTCCAGATAATAAAATATTTAATTATTTAAAATAACTGCGATTCTGAATTCCAGACCCTCCAGATAATAAAATATTAAATTAGTTAAAAATTACTGCGATTCTTAATTCCAGACCCTCCAGATAATAAAATATTAATTTAATTAAAAATAACTGCCATTCTGAATAACAGTCCCTAAAGATAATAAAATATTAAATTAATTAAAAATAACTGCGATTCTGCATTCCAGACCCTCCAGATAATAAAATATTAAATTAATTAAAAATAACTGCGATTCTGAATACAGTACACTTCAGTTAATAGAATATGAATTTAATTAAAAATAACTGCGATTCTGCATTCCACACCCTCCAGATAATAAAATATTAAATTGATTAAAAATAACTGCTATTCTGCATTCCAGATCCTCCAGATAAAAAAATATTAAATTAGTTAAAAATTACTGCGATTCTGAATTCCAGACCCTCCAGATAATAAAATATTAATTTAATTAAAAATAACTGCCATTCTGAATAACAGACCCTCCAGATAATAAAATATTAAATTAATTAAAAATAACTGCGATTCTGCATTCCAGACCCTCCAGATAAAAAAATATTAAATTAGTTCAAAATAACTGCGATTCTGAATTCCCGACCCTCCAGATAATAAAATATTAAATTAACTAAAAAGAACTGCGATTCTGAATTCCAGACTCTCTAGATAATAAAATA
The DNA here is from genome assembly GCA_920105625.2 of Clusia tigrina. Taxonomy (NCBI): domain Eukaryota; kingdom Metazoa; phylum Arthropoda; class Insecta; order Diptera; family Clusiidae; genus Clusia; species Clusia tigrina. The sequence continues at coordinate 120,268,658 of OV050030.1, read as the reverse complement.
ATAAATTAGTTCAAAATAACTACGATTCCGAACACCAGACACTATAGTTAATAAAATTATAAATTAATTAAAAATATCTTCGGTTCTGAGTTCCAGACCCTCCAGATAATCAAATATTAAATTAATTCAAAATAACTGCTGTTCTGAATTCCACACCCTCCAGTTAATAAAATATTAAATTAATTAAAAATAATTACGATTCTGAATTCCAGACCCTCCAGATAATAAAATATTAATTTACTTAAAAATAACTGCGATTCTGAATAACAAACCCTCCAGATAATAAAATATTAAATTAATTAAAAATAACTTCGGTTCTGAATTCCAGACCCTCCAGATAATAAAATATTAAATTAATTAAAAATAACTGCGATTCTGCATTCCAGACCCTCCAGATAATAAAATATTAAATTAGTTAAAAATAACTTCGATTGTGAATTCCAGACCCTCAAGATATTAAAATATTAAATTAGTTCAAAATAACTGCGATGCTGAACTCCAGTATATAAAATATGAAATTAATTAAAAATAACTGCGACTCTGAATTCCAGACCATCCAGTTAATAAGATATTAAATTAATTTAAAAAAACTGAGATTCTGAATTCCAGACCCTCCAGATAATAAAATATTTAATTATTTAAAATAACTGCGATTCTGAATTCCAGACCCTCCAGATAATAAAATATTAAATTAACTAAAAATAACTGCGATTCTGCATTCCAGATCCTCCAGATAAAAAAAATATTAAATTAGTTAAAAATTACTGCGATTCTTAATTCCAGACAATCCAGATAATAAAATATTAATTTAATTAAAAATAACTGCCATTCTGAATAACAGTCCCTAAAGATAATAAAATATTAAATTAATTAAAAATAACTACGATTCTGCATTCCAGACCCTCCAGATAATAAAATATTAAATTAATTAAAATAAACTGCGATTCTGAATACAGTACACTTCAGTTAATAGAATATGAATTTAATTAAAAATAACTGCGATTCTGCATTCCAGACCCTCCAGATAATAAATTATTAAATTGATTAAAAATAACTGCTATTCTGAATAACAGACCCTCCAGATAATAAAATATTAAATTAATTAAAAATAACTGCCATTCTGAATTCCAGACCCTCCAGATAATAAAATATTAAATTAACTAAAAATAACTGCGATTCTGCATTCCAGATCCTCCAGATAAAAAAATATTAAATTAGTTAAAAATTACTGCGATTCTGAATTCCAGACCCTCCAGATAATAAAATATTAATTTAATTAAAAATAACTGCCATTCTGAATAACAGACCCTCCAGATAATAAAATATTAAATTAACTAAAAATAACTGCGATTCTGCATTCCAGACCCTCCAGATAAAAAAATATTAAATTAGTTCAAAATAACTGCGATTCTGAATTCCTGACCCTCCAGTTAATAAGATATAAAATGAATTGAAAATAACTGCGATTCTGCATTCCAGACCCTCCAGATAATAAAATATTAAATTTGTTAAAAATAACTTCGATGCTGAACTCCAGTATATAAAATATGAAATTAATTAAAAATAGCTGCGATTCTGAATTCCAGCCCATCCAGTTAATAAGATATTAAATTAATTAAAAATAACCGAGATTCTGAATTCCAGACCCTCCAGATAATAAAATATTTAATTATTTAAAATAACTGCGATTCTGAATTCCAGACCCTCCAGATAATAAAATATTAAATTAACTAAAAATAACTGCGATTCTGAATTCCAGACCCTCCAGATAATAAAATATTTAATTATTTAAAATAACTGCGATTCTGAATTCCAGACCCTCCAGATAATAAAATATTAAATTAACTAAAAATAACTGCGATTCTGCATTCCAGATCCTCCAGATAAAAAAATATTAAATTAGTAAAAATAACTGCGATTCTGAATTCCAGACCCTCCAGATAATAAAATATTAAATTAACTAAAAATAACTGCGATTCTGAATTCCAGACCCTCCAGATAAAAAAATATTAAATTAATTAAAAATAACTGAGATTCTGAATTCCAGACCCTCCAGATAATAAAATATTTAATTATTTAAAATAACTGCGATTCTGAATTCCAGACCCTCCAGATAATAAAATATTAAATTAACTAAAAATAACTGCGATTCTGCATTCCAGATCCTCCAGATAAAAAAATATTAAATTAGTAAAAATAACTGCGATTCTGAATTCCAGACCCTCCAGATAATAAAATATTAATTTACTTAAAAATAACTGCGATTCTGAATAACAGACCCTCCAGATAATAAAATATTAAATTAACTAAAAATAACTTCGGTTCTGAATTCCAGACCCTCCAGATAATAAAATATTAAATTATTTAAAATAACTGCGATTCTGAATTCCAGACCCTCCAGATAATAAAATATTAAATTAACTAAAAATAACTGCGATTCTGCATTCCAGATCCTCCAGATAAAAAAAATATTAAATTAGTTAAAAATTACTGCGATTCTTAATTCCAGACCCTCCAGATAATAAAATATTAATTTAATTAAAAATAACTGCCATTCTGAATAACAGTCCCTAAAGATAATAAAATATTAAATTAATTAAAAATAACTGCGATTCTGCATTCCAGACCCTCCAGATAATAAAATATTAAATTAGTTAAAAATAACTTCGATTGTGAATTCCAGACCCTCAAGATATTAAAATATGAAATTAGTTCAAAATAACTGCGATGCTGAACTCCAGTATATAAAATATGAAATTAATTAAAAATAACTGCGACTCTGAATTCCAGACCATCCAGTTAATAAGATATTAAATTAATTTAAAGAAACTGAGATTCTGAATTCCAGACCCTCCAGATAATAAAATATTTAATTATTTAAAATAACTGCGATTCTGAATTCCAGACCCTCCAGATAATAAAATATTAAATTAACTAAAAATAACTGCGATTCTGCATTCCAGATCCTCCAGATAAAAAAAATATTAAATTAGTTAAAAATTACTGCGATTCTTAATTCCAGACCCTCCAGATAATAAAATATTAATTTAATTAAAAATAACTGCCATTCTGAATAACAGTCCCTAAAGATAATAAAATATTAAATTAATTAAAAATAACTGCCATTCTGAATTCCAGACCCTCCAGATAATAAAATATTAAATTAACTAAAAATAACTGCGATTCTGCATTCCAGATCCTCCAGATAATAAAATATTAAATTGATTAAAAATAACTGCTATTCTGAATAACAGACCCTCCAGATAATAAAATATTAAATTAATTAAAAATAACTGCCATTCTGAATTCCAGACCCTCCAGATAATAAAATATTAAATTAACTAAAAATAACTGCGATTCTGCATTCCAGATCCTCCAGATAAAAAAATATTAAATTAGTTAAAAATTACTGCGATTCTGAATTCCAGACCCTCCAGATAATAAAATATTAATTTAATTAAAAATAACTGCCATTCTGAATAACAGACCCTCCAGATAATAAAATATTAAATTAACTAAAAATAACTGCGATTCTGCATTCTAGATCCTCCAGATAAAAAAAATATTAAATTAGTTAAAAATTACTGCGAATCTGAATTCCAGACCCTCCAGATAATAAAATATTAATTTAATTAAAAATAATTGCAATTCTGAATAACAGACCCTCCAGATAATAAAATATTAAATTAATTAAAAATAACTGCGATTCTGCATTCCAAACCCTCCAGATAAAAAAATATTAAATTAGTTCAAAATAACTGCGATTCTGAATTCCTGACCCTCCAGTTAATAAGATATAAAATGAATTAAAAATAACTGCGATTCTGCATTCCAGACACTCCAGTTAAAAATCTGTTATATGAATTAAAAATAACTGCAATTCTGCATTCCAGACCCTCCAGACAATAAAATATTAAATTAGTTAAAAATATCTTCGATTGTGAATTCCAGACCCTCAAGATAATAAAATATTAAATTAGTACAAAATAACTGCGATGCTGAACTCCAGTATATAAAATATGAAATTAATTAAAAATAACTGCGATTCTGAATTCCAGCCCATCCAGTTAATAAGATATTAAATTAATTAAAAATAACCGAGATTCTGAATTCCAGACCCTCCAGATAATAAAATATTTAATTATTTAAAATAACTGCGATTCTGAATTCCAGACCCTCCGGATAATAAAATATTAAATTAACTAAAAATAACTGCGATTCTGAATTCCAGACCATCCAGTTAATAAGATATGAAATTAATTAAAAATAACTGAGATTCCGAATTCCAGACTCTCCAGATAATAAAATATTTAATTATTTAAAATAACTGCGATTCTGAATTCCAGACCCTCCAGATAATAAAATATTAAATTAACTAAAAATAACTGCGATTCTGCATTCCAGATCCTCCAGATAAAAAAATATTAAATTAGTAAAAATAACTGCGATTCTGAATTCCAGACCCTCCAGATAATAAAATAATAATTTACTTAAAAATAACTGCGATTCTGAATAACAGACCCTCCAGATAATAAAATATTAAATTAATTAAAAATAACTTCGGTTCTGAATTCCAGACCCTCCAGATAATAAAATATTAAATTATTTAAAATAACTGCGATTCTGAATTCCAGACCCTCCAGATAATAAAATATTAAATTAACTAAAAAGAACTGCGATTCTGAATTCCAGACACTGCAGTTAATAAGATGTTAAATTATTTAAAAATAACTGCGATTCTGAATTCCAGACTCTCTAGATAATAAAATAATAAATTAGTTAAAAATAACTACGATTCCGAACACCAGACACTATAGTTAATAAAATTATAAATTAATTACAAATATCTTCGGTTCTGAGTTCCAGACCCTCCAGATAATAAAATATTAAATTAATTCAAAATAACTGCGGTTCTGAATTCCACACCCTCCAGTTAATAAAATATTAAATTAATTAAAAATAACTGCGATTCTGAATACAGTACACTTCAGTTAATAGAATATGAATTTAATTAAAAATAACTGCGATTCTGCATTCCAGACCCTCCAGATAATAAAATATTAAATTGATTAAAAATAACTGCTATTCTGCATTCCAGATCCTCCAGATAAAAAAATATTAAATTAGTTAAAAATTACTGCGATTCTGAATTCCAGACCCTCCAGATAATAAAATATTAATATAATTAAAAATAACTGCCATTCTGAATAACAGACCCTCCAGATAATAAAATATTAAATTAATTAAAAATAACTGCGATTCTGCATTCCAGACCCTCCAGATAAAAAAATATTAAATTATTTCAAAATAACTGCGATTCTGAATTCCTGACCCTCCAGTTAATAAGATATAAAATGAATTAAAAATAACTGCGATTCTGCATTAGTTAAAAATAACTACGATTCCGAACACCAGACACTATAGTTAATAATATATTAAATTAATTAAAAATATCTTCGGTTCTGAGTTCCAGACCCTCCAGATAATAAAATATTAAATTAATTAAAAATAACTGCGGTTCTGAATTCCACACCCTCCAGTTAATAAAATATTAAATTGATTAAAAATAACTGCTATTCTGCATTCCAGATCCTCCAGATAAAAAATATTAAATTAGTCAAAAATTACTGCGATTCTGAGTTCCACACCCTCCAGATAATAAAATATTAATTTAATTAAAAATAACTGCCATTCTGAATAACAGACCCTCCAGATAATAAAATATTAAATTAATTAAAAACAACTGCGATTCTGCATTCCACACCCTCCAGACAAAAAAATATTAAATTTGTTAAAAATAACTTCGATTGTGAATACCAGACCCTCAAGATAATAAAATATTAAATTAGTTAAAAATAACTGCGATGCTGAACTCCAGTAAATAAAATATGAAATTAATTAAAAATAACTGCGATCCTGAATTCCAGACCCTCCAGTTAATAAGATATTAAATTAATTAAAAATAAATGCGATTCTGAATTCCAGACACTCCAGTTAAAAATATGTTATATAATTTAAAAATAACTGCGATTCTGCATTCCAGACCCTCCAGATAATAAAATATTAATTTAATTAAAAATAACTGCGATTCTGAATAACATACCCTCCAGATAATAAAATATTAAATTAATTAAAAATAACTGCGATTCTAAATTCCAGACCCTCCAGTTAAGAAAATATTAAATTAATTAACAATCACTGAGATTCTGAATTCCAGACCCTCCAGATAATAAAATATTAAACTACCTAAAAATAACTGCGATTCTGAATTCCGGACACTCCAGTTAATAAGATGTCAAATTGATTAAAAATAACTGCGATTCTGAATTCCAGACACTCCAGATAATAAAATATTAAATTAGTTAAAAATAACTGCGATTCTGAACCCCAGACACTCCAGTTAATAAAATATGAAATTAATTAAAAATAACTGCTATTCTGAATTCCAGACCCTCCAGTTAAAAAATTTTATATTAATTAACAATTAGTGCGATTCTGCATTCCATACCCTCCAGATAATAAAATATTAAATTATTTAAAATAAATGCGATTCTGAATTCCAGACCCACCAGATAATAAAATATTAAATTAACTAAAAATAACTGCGATTGTGAATTCCAGACACTCTAGTTAATAAGATGTTAAATTATTTAAAAATAACTGCGATTCTGAATTCCAGACTCTCTAGATAATAAAATAATAAATTAATTAAAAATAACTGCGATTCCGAATACAATACACTTCAGTTAATAAAATATGAATTTAATTAAAAATAACTGCGATTCTGAATTCCAGACCCTCCAGATAATAAAATATTAAATTAATTAAAAATAACTGCGATTCTGCATTCCAGATCCTCCAGATAAAAAATATTAAATTATTTAAAAATAACTACGATTCTGAATTCCAGACCCTCCAGATAATAATATATTAATTTACTTAAAAATAACTGCGATTCTGAATAACAAACCCTCCAGATAATAAAATATTAAATTAATTAAAAATAACTTCGGTTCTGAATTCCAGACCCTCCAGATAATAAAATATTAAATTAATTAAAAATAACTGCGATTCTGAATTCCACACTCTCCAGTTAATAAAATATTAAATTAATTAAAAATAACTGCGATTCTGAATTCAATACACTTCAGTTAATAAAATATGAATTTAATTAAAAATAACTGCGATTCTGCATTCCAGACCCTCCAGATAATAAAATATTAAATTAATTAAAAATAACTGCGATTCTGCATTCCAGATCCTCCAGATAAAAAATATTAAATTAGTTAAAAATATCTACGATTCTGAATTCCAGACCCGCCAGATAATAATATATTAATTAACTTAAAAATAACTGCGATTCTGAATAACAAACCCTCCAGATAATAAAATATTAAATTAATTAAAAATAGCTTCGGTTCTGAATTCCAGACCCACCAGATAATAAAATATTAAATTAATTAAAAATAACTGCGATTCTGCATTCAAGACCCTCCAGATAATAAAATATTAAATTAGTTAAAAATAACTTCGATTCTGAATTCCAGACACTCCAGTTAATAAGATATTAACTTAATTAAAAATAACCGCGATTCTGAATTCCAGACCCTCCAGATAATAAAATATTAAATTATTTAAAAATAACTGCGATTCTGAATTCCAGACCCTCCAGATAATAAAATATTAAATAATTTAAAATAACTGCGATTCTGAATTCGAGACCCTCCAGATAATAAAATATTAAATTAATTAAAAATAACTGCGATTCTGCATTCCAGACCCTCCAGATAAAAAAATATTAAATTAGTTAAAAATAACTGCGATTCTGAATTACAGACCCTCCAGATAATAAAATATTAAATTAATTAAAAATAACTTCGATTGTGAATTCCAGACCCTCAAGATAATAAAATATTAAATTAGTTCAAAATAACTGCGATGCTGAACTCCAGTATATAAAATATGAAATTATTTAAAAATAACTGCGATTCTGAATTCCAGACCATCCAGTTAATAAGATATTAAATTAATTAAAAATAATTGAGATTCTGAATTCCAGACCCTCCAGATAATAAAATATTTAATTATTTAAAATAACTGCGATTCTGCATTCAAGACCCTCCAGATAATAAAATATTAAATTAGTTAAAAATAACTTCGATTCTGAATTCCAGACACTCCAGTTAATAAGATATTAACTTAATTAAAAATAACCGCGATTCTGAATTCCAGACCCTCCAGATAATAAAATATTAAATTATTTAAAAATAACTGCGATTCTGAATTCCAGACCCTCCAGATAATAAAATATTAAATTAATTAAAATAAACTGCGATTCTGAATACAGTACACTTCAGTTAATAGAATATGAATTTAATTAAAAATAACTGCGATTCTGCATTCCAGACCCTCCAGATAATAAAATATTAAATTGATTAAAAATAACTGCTATTCTGAATAACAGACCCTCCAGATAATAAAATATTAAATTAATTAAAAATAACTGCCATTCTGAATTCCAGACCCTCCAGATAATAAAATATTAAATTAACTAAAAATAACTGCGATTCTGCATTCCAGATCCTCCAGATAAAAAAATATTAAATTAGTTAAAAATTACTGCGATTCTGAATTCCAGACCCTCCAGATAATAAAATATTAATTTAATTAAAAATAACTGCCATTCTGAATAACAGACCCTCCAGATAATAAAATATTAAATTAACTAAAAATAACTGCGATTCTGAATTCCTGATCCTCCAGATAAAAAAAATATTAAATTAGTTAAAAATTACTGCGATTCTGAATTCCAGACCCTCCAGATAATAAAATATTAATTTAATTAAAAATAACTGCCATTCTGAATAACAGACCCTCCAGATAATAAAATATTAAATTAATTAAAAATAACTGCGATTCTGCATTCCAGACCCTCCAGATAAAAAAATATTAAATTAGTTCAAAATAACTGCGATTCTGAATTCCTGACCCTCCAGTTAATAAGATATAAAATGAATTGAAAATAACTGCGATTCTGCATTCCAGACCCTCCAGATAATGAAATATTAAATTTGTTAAAAATAACTTCGATGCTGAACTCCAGTATATAAAATATGAAATTAATTAAAAATAGCTCCGATTCTGAATTCCAGCCCATCCAGTTAATAAGATATTAAATTAATTAAAAATAACCGAGATTCTGAATTCCAGACCCTCCAGATAATAAAATATTTAATTATTTAAAATAACTGCGATTCTGAATTCCAGACCCTCCAGATAATAAAATATTAAATTAACTAAAAATAACTGCGATTCTGAATTCCAGACCCTCCAGATAATAAAATATTTAATTATTTAAAATAACTGCGATTCTGAATTCCAGACCCTCCAGATAATAAAATATTAAATTAACTAAAAATAACTGCGATTCTGCATTCCAGATCCTCCAGATAAAAAAATATTAAATTAGTAAAAATAACTGCGATTCTGAATTCCAGACCCTCCAGATAATAAAATATTAAATTAACTAAAAATAACTGCGATTCTGAATTCCAGACCATCCAGTTAATAAGATATTAAATTAATTAAAAATAACTGAGATTCTGAATTCCAGACCCTCCAGATAATAAAATATTTAATTATTTAAAATAACTGCGATTCTGAATTCCAGACCCTCCAGATAATAAAATATTAAATTAACTAAAAATAACTGCGATTCTGCATTCCAGATCCTCCAGATAAAAAAATATTAAATTATTAAAAATAACTGCGATTCTGAATTCCAGACCCTCCAGATAATAAAATATTAATTTACTTAAAAATAACTGCGATTCTGAATAACAGACCCTCCAGATAATAAAATATTAAATTAATTAAAAATAACTTCGGTTCTGAATTCCAGACCCTCCAGATAATAAAATATTAAATTATTTAAAATAACTGCGATTCTGAATTCCAGACCCTCCAGATAATAAAATATTAAATTAACTAAAAATAACTGCGATTCTGCATTCCAGATCCTCCAGATAAAAAAAATATTAAATTAGTTAAAAATTACTGCGATTCTTAATTCCAGACCCTCCAGATAATAAAATATTAATTTAATTAAAAATAACTGCCATTCTGAATAACAGTCCCTAAAGATAATAAAATATTAAATTAATTAAAAATAACTGCGATTCTGCATTCCAGACCCTCCAGATAATAAAATATTAAATTAGTTAAAAATAACTTCGATTGTGAATTCCAGACCCTCAAGATATTAAAATATGAAATTAGTTCAAAATAACTGCGATGCTGAACTCCAGTATATAAAATATGAAATTAATTAAAAATAACTGCGACTCTGAATTCCAGACCATCCAGTTAATAAGATATTAAATTAATTTAAAAAAACTGAGATTCTGAATTCCAGACCCTCCAGATAATAAAATATTTAATTATTTAAAATAACTGCGATTCTGAATTCCAGACCCTCCAGATAATAAAATATTAAATTAACTAAAAATAACTGCGACTCTGCATTCCAGATCTTCCAGATAAAAAAAATATTGAATTAGTTAAAAATTACTGCGATTCTTAATTCCAGACCCTCCAGATAATAAAATATTAATTTAATTAAAAATAACTGCCATTCTGAATAACAGTCCCTAAAGATAATAAAATATTAAATTAATTAAAAATAACTGCCATTCTGAATTCCAGACCCTCCAGATAATAAAATATTAAATTAACTAAAAATAACTGCGATTCTGCATTCCAGATCCTCCAGATAATAAAATATTAAATTGATTAAAAATAACTGCTATTCTGAATAACAGACCCTCCAGATAATAAAATATTAAATTAATTAAAAATAACTGCCATTCTGAATTCCAGACCCTCCAGATAATAAAATATTAAATTAACTAAAAATAACTGCGATTCTGCATTCCAGATCCTCCAGATAAAAAAATATTAAATTAGTTAAAAATTACTGCGATTCTGAATTCCAGACCCTCCAGATAATAAAATATTAATTTAATTAAAAATAACTGCCATTCTGAATAACAGACCCTCCAGATAATAAAATATTAAATTAACTAAAAATAACTGCGATTCTGCATTCTAGATCCTCCAGATAAAAAAAATATTAAATTAGTTAAAAATTACTGCGAATCTGAATTCCAGACCCTCCAGATAATAAAATATTAATTTAATTAAAAATAACTGCCATTCTGAATAACAGACCCTCCAGATAATAAAATATTAAATTAATTAAAAATAACTGCGATTCTGCATTCCAAACCCTCCAGATAAAAAAATATTAAATTAGTTCAAAATAACTGCGATTCTGAATTCCTGACCCTCCAGTTAATAAGATATAAAATGAATTAAAAATAACTGCGATTCTGCATTCCAGACACTCCAGTTAAAAATCTGTTATATGAATTAAAAATAACTGCAATTCTGCATTCCAGACCCTCCAGATAATAAAATATTAAATTAGTTAAAAATATCTTCGATTGTGAATTCCAGACCCTCAAGATAATAAAATATTAAATTAGTACAAAATAACTGCGATGCTGAACTCCAGTATATAAAATATGAAATTAATTAAAAATAACTGCGATTCTGAATTCCAGCCCATCCAGTTAATAAGATATTAAATTAATTAAAAATAACTGAGATTCCGAATTCCAGACTCTCCAGATAATAAAATATTTAATTATTTAAAATAACTGCGATTCTGAATTCCAGACCCTCCAGATAATAAAATATTAAATTAACTAAAAATAACTGCGATTCTGCATTCCAGATCCTCCAGATAAAAAAATATTAAATTAGTAAAAATAACTGCGATTCTGAATTCCAGACCCTCCAGATAATAAAATAATAATTTACTTAAAAATAACTGCGATTCTGAATAACAGACCCTCCAGATAATAAAATATTAAATTAATTAAAAATAACTTCGGTTCTGAATTCCAGACCCTCCAGATAATAAAATATTAAATTATTTAAAATAACTGCGATTCTGAATTCCAGACCCTCCAGATAATAAAATATTAAATTAACTAAAAAGAACTGCGATTCTGAATTCCAGACACTGCAGTTAATAAGATGTTAAATTATTTAAAAATAACTGCGATTCTGAATTCCAGACTCTCTAGATAATAAAATAATAAATTAGTTAAAAATAACTACGATTCCGAACACCAGACACTATAGTTAATAAAATTATAAATTAATTACAAATATCTTCGGTTCTGAGTTCCAGACCCTCCAGATAATAAAATATTAAATTAATTCAAAATAACTGCGGTTCTGAATTCCACACCCTCCAGTTAATAAAATATTAAATTAATTAAAAATAACTGCGATTCTGAATACAGTACACTTCAGTTAATAGAATATGAATTTAATTAAAAATAACTGCGATTCTGCATTCCAGACCCTCCAGATAATAAAATATTAAATTGATTAAAAATAACTGCTATTCTGCATTCCAGATCCTCCAGATAAAAAAATATTAAATTAGTTAAAAATTACTGCGATTCTGAATTCCAGACCCTCCAGATAATAAAATATTAATATAATTAAAAATAACTGCCATTCTGAATAACAGACCCTCCAGATAATAAAATATTAAATTAATTAAAAATAACTGCGATTCTGCATTCCAGACCCTCCAGATAAAAAAATATTAAATTATTTCAAAATAACTGCGATTCTGAATTCCTGACCCTCCAGTTAATAAGATATAAAATGAATTAAAAATAACTGCGATTCTGCATTAGTTAAAAATAACTACGATTCCGAACACCAGACACTATAGTTAATAATATATTAAATTAATTAAAAATATCTTCGGTTCTGAGTTCCAGACCCTCCAGATAATAAAATATTAAATTAATTAAAAATAACTGCGGTTCTGAATTCCACACCCTCCAGTTAATAAAATATTAAATTGATTAAAAATAACTGCTATTCTGCATTCCAGATCCTCCAGATAAAAAATATTAAATTAGTCAAAAATTACTGCGATTCTGAGTTCCACACCCTCCAGATAATAAAATATTAATTTAATTAAAAATAACTGCCATTCTGAATAACAGACCCTCCAGATAATAAAATATTAAATTAATTAAAAACAACTGCGATTCTGCATTCCACACCCTCCAGACAAAAAAATATTAAATTTGTTAAAAATAACTTCGATTGTGAATACCAGACCCTCAAGATAATAAAATATTAAATTAGTTAAAAATAACTGCGATGCTGAACTCCAGTAAATAAAATATGAAATTAATTAAAAATAACTGCGATCCTGAATTCCAGACCCTCCAGTTAATAAGATATTAAATTAATTAAAAATAAATGCGATTCTGAATTCCAGACACTCCAGTTAAAAATATGTTATATAATTTAAAAATAACTGCGATTCTGCATTCCAGACCCTCCAGATAATAAAATATTAATTTAATTAAAAATAACTGCGATTCTGAATAACATACCCTCCAGATAATAAAATATTAAATTAATTAAAAATAACTGCGATTCTAAATTCCAGACCCTCCAGTTAAGAAAATATTAAATTAATTAACAATCACTGAGATTCTGAATTCCAGACCCTCCAGATAATAAAATATTAAACTACCTAAAAATAACTGCGATTCTGAATTCCGGACACTCCAGTTAATAAGATGTCAAATTGATTAAAAATAACTGCGATTCTGAATTCCAGACACTCCAGATAATAAAATATTAAATTAGTTAAAAATAACTGCGATTCTGAACCCCAGACACTCCAGTTAATAAAATATGAAATTAATTAAAAATAACTGCTATTCTGAATTCCAGACCCTCCAGTTAAAAAATTTTATATTAATTAACAATTAGTGCGATTCTGCATTCCATACCCTCCAGATAATAAAATATTAAATTATTTAAAATAAATGCGATTCTGAATTCCAGACCCACCAGATAATAAAATATTAAATTAACTAAAAATAACTGCGATTGTGAATTCCAGACACTCTAGTTAATAAGATGTTAAATTATTTAAAAATAACTGCGATTCTGAATTCCAGACTCTCTAGATAATAAAATAATAAATTAATTAAAAATAACTGCGATTCCGAATACAATACACTTCAGTTAATAAAATATGAATTTAATTAAAAATAACTGCGATTCTGCATTCCAGACCCTCCAGATAATAAAATATTAAATTAATTAAAAATAACTGCGATTCTGCATTCCAGATCCTCCAGATAAAAAATATTAAATTAGTTAAAAATAACTACGATTCTGAATTCCAGACCCTCCAGATAATAATATATTAATTTACTTAAAAATAACTGCGATTCTGAATAACAAACCCTCCAGATAATAAAATATTAAATTAATTAAAAATAACTTCGGTTCTGAATTCCAGACCCTCCAGATAATAAAATATTAAATTAATTAAAAATAACTGCGATTCTGAATTCCACACTCTCCAGTTAATAAAATATTAAATTAATTAAAAATAACTGCGATTCTGAATTCAATACACTTCAGTTAATAAAATATGAATTTAATTAAAAATAACTGCGATTCTGCATTCCAGACCCTCCAGATAATAAAATATTAAATTAATTAAAAATAACTGCGATTCTGCATTCCAGATCCTCCAGATAAAAAATATTAAATTAGTTAAAAATATCTACGATTCTGAATTCCAGACCCTCCAGATAATAATATATTAATTAACTTAAAAATAACTGCGATTCTGAATAACAAACCCTCCAGATAATAAAATATTAAATTAATTAAAAATAGCTTCGGTTCTGAATTCCAGACCCACCAGATAATAAAATATTAAATTAATTAAAAATAACTGCGATTCTGCATTCAAGACCCTCCAGATAATAAAATATTAAATTAGTTAAAAATAACTTCGATTCTGAATTCCAGACACTCCAGTTAATAAGATATTAACTTAATTAAAAATAACCGCGATTCTGAATTCCAGACCCTCCAGATAATAAAATATTAAATTATTTAAAAATAACTGCGATTCTGAATTCCAGACCCTCCAGATAATAAAATATTAAATAATTTAAAATAACTGCGATTCTGAATTCGAGACCCTCCAGATAATAAAATATTAAATTAATTAAAAATAACTGCGATTCTGCATTCCAGACCCTCCAGATAAAAAAATATTAAATTAGTTAAAAATAACTGCGATTCTGAATTACAGACCCTCCAGATAATAAAATATTAAATTAATTAAAAATAACTTCGATTGTGAATTCCAGACCCTCAAGATAATAAAATATTAGATTAGTTCAAAATAACTGCGATGCTGAACTCCAGTATATAAAATATGAAATTAATTAAAAATAACTGCGATTCTGAATTCCAGACCATCCAGTTAATAAGATATTAAATTAATTAAAAATAATTGAGATTCTGAATTCCAGACCCTCCAGATAATAAAATATTTAATTATTTAAAATAACTGCGATTCTGCATTCAAGACCCTCCAGATAATAAAATATTAAATTAGTTAAAAATAACTTCGATTCTGAATTCCAGACACTCCAGTTAATAAGATATTAACTTAATTAAAAATAACCGCGATTCTGAATTCCAGACCCTCCAGATAATAAAATATTAAATTATTTAAAAATAACTGCGATTCTGAATTCCAGACCCTCCAGATAATAAAATATTAAATAATTTAAAATAACTGCGATTCTGAATTCGAGACCCTCCAGATAATAAAATATTAAATTAATTAAAAATAACTGCGATTCTGCATTCCAGACCCTCCAGATAAAAAAATATTAAATTAGTTAAAAATAACTGCGATTCTGAATTACAGACCCTCCAGATAATAAAATATTAAATTAACTAAAAATAACTGCGATTCTGAATACAGTACACTTCAGTTAATAGAATATGAATTTAACTAAAAATAACTGCGATTCTGCATTCCAGACCTTCCAGATAATAAAATATTAAATTAATTAAAAATAACTGCGATTCTGCATTCCAGATCCTCCAGATAAAAAATATTAAATTAGTTAAAAATAACTACAATTCTGAATTCCAGACCCTCCAGATAATAATATATTAATTTACTTAAAAATAACTGCGATTCTGAATAACAAACCCTCCAGATAATAAAATATTAAATTAATTAAAAATAGCTTCGGTTCTGAATTCCAGACCCACCAGATAATAAAATATTAAATTAATTAAAAATAACTGCGATTCTGCATTCCAGACCCTCCAGATAATAAAATATTAAATTAGTTAAAAATAACTTCGATTGTGAATTCTAGACCCTCAAGATAATAAAATATTAAATTAGTTCAAAATAACTGTGATGCTGAACTCCAGTATATAAAATATGAAATTAATTAAAAATAACTGCGATTCTGAATTCCAGACCCTCTAGATAATAATATATTAATTTACTTAAAAATAACTGCGATTCTGAATAACAAACCCTCCAGATAATAAAATATTAAATTAATTAAAAATAACTTCGGTTCTGAATTCCAGACCCTCCAGATAATAAAATATTAAATTAACTAAAAATAACTGCGATTCTGAATTCCAGACATTCCAGATAAAAATATGTTAAATTAATTAAAAATAACTGGGATTCTGAATTCCAGACACTCCAGATAATAAAATATTAAATTAGTTAAAAATAACTGCGATTCTGAATTCCAGACACTCCAGTTAATAAGATATTAACTTAATTAAAAATAACCGCGATTCTGAATTCCAGACCCTCCAGATAATAAAATATTAAATTAACTAAAAATAACTGCAATTCTGAATTCCAGACACTCCAGTTAAAAATATGTTAAATTAATTAAAAATAACTGGGATTCTGTATTTCAGACACTCCAGATAATAAAATATTGAATTAGTTAAAAATAACTGCGATTCTGAACATCAGACACTCCAGATAATAAAATATGAAATTAATTAAAAACAACCGCGATTCTGAATTCCAGACCCTCCACTTAAAAAGATATTAAGTTAATTAAAAATAACTGCGATTCTGCATTCCAGACCCTCCAGATAATAAAATATTAAATTAACTAAAAATAACTGCAATTCTGAATTCCAGACACTCCAGTTAAAAATATGTTAAATTAATTAAAAATAACTGGGATTCTGTATTTCAGACACTCCAGATAATAAAATATTAAATTAGTTTAAAAAAACTGCGATTCTGAATTCCAGACCCTCCAGATAATAAAATATTAAATTAACTAACTCCAGTTAATAAGATGTTAAATTACTTAAAAATAACTGTGATTCTGAATTCCAGACCCTCCAGATAATGAAATATTAAATTAATTAAAAATAACTGCGATTTTGAATTCCAGACCCTCCAGATAATAAAATATTAAATTAACTAACTCCAGTTAATAAGATGTTAAATTATTTAAAAATAACTGCGATTCTGAATTCCAGACCCTCCAGATAATAAATTATTAAATTGATTAAAAATAACTGCGATTCTGCATTCCAGGTCCTCCAGATAAAAAAATATTAAATTAGTTAAAAATTACTGCGATTTTGAATTCCAGACCCTCCAGATAATAAAATATTAAATTAGTTAAAAATAACTTCGATTGTGAATACCAGACCCTCAAGATAATAAAATATTAAATTAGTTAAAAATAACTGCGATGCTGAACTCCAGTAAATAAAATATGAAATTAATTAAAAATAACTGCGATTCTGAATTCCAGACCCTCCAGTTAATAAGATATTAAATTAATTAAAAATAACTGCGACTCTGAATTCCAGACACTCCAGTTAAGAATATGTTATATTAATTAAATATAACTGCGATTCTGCATTCCAGACCCTCCAGATAATAAAATATTAATTTAATTAAAAATAACTGCGATCCTGAATAACAGACCCTCCAGATAATAAAATATTAAATTAATTAAAAATAACTGCGATTCTGAATTCCACACCCTCCAGTTAATAAAATATTAAATTAATTAAAAATAACTGCGATTCTGAATTCCAGACCATCCAGTAAATAAGATATTAAATTATTAAAAAATAACTGCGATTCTTAATTCCAGACACTCCAGTTAAAAATATGTTAAATTAATTAAAAATAACTGGGATTCTGAATTCCAGACACTCCAGATAATAAAATATTAAATTAGTTAAAAATAACTGCGATTCTGAACATCAGACACTCCAGATAATAAAATATGAAATTAATTAAAAACAACTGCGATTCTGAATTCCAGACCCTCCAGTTAAAAAGATATTAAACTAATTAAAAATAACTGCGATTCTGCATTCCAGACCCTCCAGATAATAAAATATTAAATTAGTTAAAAATAACTGCGATTCTCAATTCCAGACACTCCAGTTAATAAGATATTAAATTAATTAAAAATAACTGCGATTCTGAATTCCAGACCCTCTAGATAAAAAAATATTAAATTATTTAAAATAACTGCGATTCTGAATTCCAGACCCTCCAGATAATAAAATATTAAATAATTTAAAATAACTGCGATTCTGAATTCCACACCCTCCAGATAATAAAATATTAAATTAATTAAAAATAACTTCGGTTCTGAATTCCAGACCCTCCAGATAATAAAATATTAAATTAATTAAAAATAACTGCGATTCTGCATTCCAGACCCTCCAGATAAAAAAATATTAAATTAGTTAAAAATAACTACGATTGTGAATACCAGACACTCCAGTTAATAAAATATTAAATTAATTAAAAATAACTGCGATTCTGAATAACAGACCCTCCTGATAATAAAATATTAAATTAATTAAAAATAACTGCGATTCTGAATTCCAGACCTCCAGTTAAAAAAATATGATATTAATTAAAAATAACTCCGATTCTGAATTCCAAACCCTCCAGATAAATTTTATTTTAATTTATTTTTATTTTTTTTTTTTTTTTGGGTAGAGAGGGTAAAAATGCCTGCCGCATCATAAAAACTGGCGTCACTGATTTGGTATGTGAGAATTGCACCCACTAAAACATCCCCCTCCCTCACTGAGAACATCTCACCAACCTGGAACCCTTTTTATACTTCCTTCAAGGTGGAGATTCTCACTTCGTCCCTATTGGACTCTCAACATTATTCCTGCGTCCAGGTCCCGCTTTTTCCGCCGGAGCACATTTTCCACATATTTATCTACGTGGTCCCAGTTTTCTTTGCTGCTTAGCATAACCTCCACAATGTTCTCGGTGGCTAAGGTTTCCCCGATTTCCATTTCAAGCGTGGTGCGCTCTGTTTGGCACCTTGTGCATTTGATAAAGGTGTGCTCTGCATCATCCACATTTCTGTCGCCGTATATGCACTCAGGCCCTCCAATTTTTCCCATTCGGTGTAGATACTTGCAGAAGTATCTGTGATCAGACAGTAATTGCGTGAGGTAGAAATTGACGGTTCCGGCTGTTCCTCCTATCCAGCTCGCTATGTCGGGTATGAGTCCCGCTGTCCATCTTCCGCGACTCTCGGCTGCCCAGCGTTCTTGCCAATGTTGCGCGGTTTGTTGCTTTATATCCTGCGCGATTTCTCTGGTATTCTTACCCATTTTGGCTTCTCGTAGGTGTTTTGGTTGGAGGACCAAGAGATCTATAGGGATTAAGCAGCTAATTACCAGAATTGCCGGCTCCGATACAGTACGGTATGCTGTAGCTACTCGAAGAACTGCGGTTCGTTGTACGGACGATAAAAGTTTTCTTCGGGCGTGCACCTTTAGCTTGTCAGCCCACAATTCGCTACCATACAGCAGAATGGTGAGCGTTGTCATCATCAGAAGCTTCCTCTTGATGGATGTCGGTCCTCCAATGTTTGCCATTGCCATTGCCATGCTGAGAGAAGCCGTTACCCGTGCTGCCTTCGTCGCCGCATTTTGCATTTGCGCCCAGTAGGTGAGCTTGGAGTCAAGCTGAATTCCCAGGTACTTTATCACCTTTTGTGTCCTGATGGTCTCGGACCAAACTCTCAAGTCGATTTCTATTGGAATGTGCTTTCTCGTGAGGAAGAGCAGTTCCGTCTTTTCCGTGGCCAACTTTCTAGCCATGTGAATCGAGCCACCTCTGCGTTCTGATCATGACCTGGTTCAGCTTTCTTTGGGCGTCTTCCGAGTCGCGTGCGGTGATGGCAGCCGCAATGTCGTCTGCGTATCCGACTAGATAAGTGGCATCTGGCATTTCTATGCGCAAAATGCCTTCGTAGCTTATATTCCAAAGGTCCGGTCCGAGGATGGATGCGCTGCGCCTGACGTGATGGTTTTGCTTCGGGTGCCATTGTTGGTCTCGTTTATCAACATTCTATCTTTAAGGTAGCTCCGGATTATCTTCTTCAGATAAGCTGGTATCTGAAAACGATTTTCAAGTGCCTCGATCATATCCACCCACCTAGCGCTGTTGAAAGCGTTTCTGACGTCTAATGTAACAAGGAGTACCACTCTCCTGGAGTAGTGATTTCCTTGGTGTGCCGCTAGCACACTTTCTATGGCGTCTTCTACGGCGCCAATTATGGACTTTCCTGGTCGAAAACCGTGTTGTCGAGTGGATAATCCCCCAGCGTTTTCAATAGCTGCTACTATTCGGGGTTCGAGTAGTCGTTACAAAAGTTTGCCCGCGGTGTCTAGCATACACAGTGGTCGATATGCTGACGGTGTTTCAGGGCTTCCTTTTCCCTTGCTGATGAGCACTAGCCGCTGTCTTTTCCATACGTCTGGGAATATTCCTTCTGTCAGGCAGGCATTGTACATATCGAGGAGTACTTGGGCATGGCTATTTGACACTATTTTGAGGACTTCTGCTGGAATACCGTCGATACCCGGTGCTTTGTTTCTCTGTAGGGTTATGGCGGCTGCTTTAAGTTCGTCTTCCGTGAAAGGAGGTGGGACTTCCTTGACCAGCACTTCCGATTCTTCTCTTAAGGCATGTGTAGGAAATAGAGAGTTTACTATGTTTTCCATACCATGGTCTTCTAGTTGGGGTACCGATGCTCTTGCTCCAAGCTTTTTCATTACGGCTTTATATCCCAGTCCCCATGGATTGTTGTTTATGTCGTTTCTGAGCTCCTCCCATTTCTTCTCCTTGCTGGTGCGAATAGCAGCTTTGAGGGTTTTCCTAGCAGCTTGGAGATCTTCTCTTTCAGCAATCGCGGATCCCACACGCCTGGCCCTAGTGTATTTTCTTCTACACCGCAGACAGACCCGTCTAAGTTGAGATATTTCCTCTATCCACTAGTAAACGGCCTTCTTGTGTTTATTTGGTCTTTTTTTTCGGCATCGCTTTGGTACAGGCTCTCTCTATACACTGCATGGTCTGCTTCACCTTGCTATTAGCATCGCTGGCATGGCTGTTTAATGGAATGTTTGCCTCCAGCGCAGCAAGTAGCACTTCCGGATTTAACTTTGATACAATCCATTTGCGAGTTCCGCGTCCACTTATGTTGTGGTCATGGTTGCTTGGCACTTTTTTAATGGAAAACGTAATGTATTGGTGATCGCTTCCATTATAGTCTTCTAAGACTTTCCATGTACTTACTCTGTGAGCAATGCTCTCAGAAGCTAGTGCAATATCTGGAATTGTACCCACGCATCCTGGTCTTCTAAAAGTGGCAGTGGTCCCTGTATTTACGATGACCATTCCCAGTCTCGCGACCATGTCCAGTACCCGCTGGCCCCTTGAATTGGTTGTTTGCATTCCCCATTCAACTGCTTTGGAGTTAAAATCGCCTGCGATGATGAGTGCTCCTCCAAACTCTTGTGCTTTATCTTCGATGCCATCGATATTTTTCTGGAATACTTCTGCGCAGTGACTTGGAGTCAAGTAGCAGCTTATCAAAGTAAAGTATCGATCATGGGCCCAAACGAAGCCATCGCCTTTTCCATCTCCGGTTATGCTAAAATTGCTGCCTACAGGTAACCATATGGCCGCCGTTCCGCTCGTATCTGCAAGCCATGTTCCGCTTACTTTTTCCCTATATTGCTCACTGATGACTACAATGTCTGTTTTCTGCTCTATACTAATTTGGTCCAGTAATGCGTCAGCCACTCTGCTTCTGTGCATGTTTCCTTGTAGCACTTTCATTTAGAAGTCAATTTTTTACTCATCGCGCATCTACTTGAGCTCGGGATATGGTCTACCGGACTGCATTCAGCATCAACGGAGAGGCAGCACTTTGGGGTGTTACTGCACTCTTTTAATTTGTGCCCCGTTTCGCCACATCGTATGCACAGGCCTTGACCTTTCCTGTCAGGTCCTTTGAGGTGCCATGTTAGATGACCAGGAGCAAAGCACCGGAAACACCGTTTTATGTTATGCCCTGGCCTTAATCTGCAGTTAAACCATTCGATCCTGATGGGATCTTTCTTCAGCAGTATATTGCCGAGCTCCGATGGCATCGTTACATAGGCTCGCTCCTGCTCTCGACTATTTGGTGCTGGTATAGTTGTTACCATATCCTCATAGGAAGCAGCTCTCATATTTTCGGGAAGTGACTCCTTTACGGCTTGGTGTACTTCTTCCTTTGTGGCGAGCAGATCGAGATCTCGTATCTCTATACTGGCTCTTGGCTTAAGATCAGTCACAACTGCTGACTTCTGTAGTGCACCTTTTAAAAGTTCACAAAAGCCCGTTGTCACTTTTGCTCCTTTTTCCAGCTCCAACAGAAGCCCACCTGCTCTTGTTTTCCGGATTGATCGCACTTTGGTCTGTGCATCCTCTGGTTTCACATTTAAGCGGATGCTTTTCAGGGCATCCGCATATTTAAAACCCTCTGCTGGTTTGCTAAGGACGGCTTCGGACTTTGGTTTTGTCTCCTTTTTCCTATGTCTTCCTTGCATTGTTGTTCGTGTCTTTTCGCTGTCGCCCACGGAATTCTTTGCTGTTGAATTTTCCTGTGTTTGACTTCGTGTTGACACACGTCTACTCCTTGTGACAGTTTGCCACCCATCGGCCTTAGTTTCGCAGAATTTTTTCCCATCTTCTGGTTCTGCTGGGCTAGAAGCTGCTCGTTTGGGTCTAGCCATCGTCGGTGTTGCTGAAGCGCTTGTCAGGGCCGTGTGCCTCGGTTTCGGTGCCGTAACAAGTTTGCACTCGTTCTCTTTTTCCGTCCAGTTTCGCCGATAGCCTCCCATTACGTCGAAAAGCTCGTCTAGCTCGGTCTTTACGTCCATGCTCTCGTTCTTCTGCTTTATAATGGCTTGCTTCATCTTCGTCAATACTTTCCGACATTTCGTAAGAACTTCTTCTTCTGCCGTTCTCATCTTTATGATGAATTCCTGTCTGGGTGAGCTGACGGGACATTTCTTCAATAATAGTGTGGGATTTCCAAAAGACTCCTGCTGTTGTTGGTTCCCTTTTGCACCCAGAGGCGTTTGGTTCGCGGCAGGGGTGGTGTGCGATTTGTTACCCGCTCCATCTACCGGTGTGCTACTCCCTTGAGGTAGTTGCTGATATATAACTCCCTCTTCTGGCGATCGCAGAATTTTGCTACTTCTTCTAAAGCAGCTTCCCATTTCTGGATCGCTTGGAGTTACTTCCTGCTGTATTTGAGGTTTAGGTTGTGTTTGTTTCTTTGTTTGTTGCTGAAGTGTATTCATTTTATATGGGTCCCCGCTTCAAGCCGCTATCTCCGTTCGTTGTACAATCGCTTTGAAAATATCCATGTGGTTGTCTATGCAAGCAGGGAGTTCCACCGAGGGTTGGCACAAGTCTTCATGAGAACTTGTACTCAGAGCCAGGATAAGCGTTAGTCAGGATTGATGCTCAACTGAGCCTGTACCGCCAACTTAATGGTGACGCAACATCGAACGTACTTGAAGACCCGAAACGGTTTTAACGGGACGGAGACAGCTGCAGCATTAGCCCGAAAGCCATTTCCACCCGATATCACTCTGGTGTACTGAGGTAACGGAATACTGCAGCTACCAGCCCAAGGCAGACATTTCATATATTTTTTCAAATCGTTTTCCTAGGGGCATACCGCGTCAGTTTCCATTTACTTGTGTCTCCCACGATGCCATCTGTGAATGGATGGGGAGCACTTCTTTAGACGGTGCCTACTCGTCTTGTCACATGCGTTTCAAAGAGTTTACAGACCTTTTCAGTCGCACTCTCCTCGCTTGCCGCTCTTGGTCGGGGACTACTTATTGGTTATTCGCAGCTAACCTACTCTGGTAAGCCGTTCCCTATCCGCCACCTGTGACCCCCACGGTAGCCTGAGCTTAGCCCCGCAGTTAATAAGATATTAAATTATTTAAAATAACTGCGATTCTGAATTCCAGACACCCCAGCTAATAAAATATTTAATTAATTACAAATAACTGCGATTCTGAATACCAAACACTTCAGTTAATGAGATATTAAATTAATTAAAAATAGCTTTGATCCTGAATTCCAGAACCTCCAGATAATAAAATATTAAATTATCTAAAATAACTGCGATTCTGAATTCCAGACCCGCCAGATAAGAAAATATTAAATTATTTAAAATAACTGCGATTCTGAATTCCAGACCCGCCTGTTAATAAGATATTAAATTAATTAAAAATAACTGTGATTCTGGATTCCAGAACCTCCAGATAATAAAACATTAAATTTATTGAAAATAACTGCGATTCTGAATTCCAGAACTTCCAGTTAATAATATATTAAATTAATTAAAAATAACTGCGATTCTGAATTCCAGACCCTCCTGTTAATAAGATAATAATTTAATTAAAAATAACTGCAATTCATGTTTCCAGACACTCCAGATAATAATATACTAAATTAATTAAAAATAACAGCGATTCTGAATACCAGAAACTCCAGTTAATAATATATTAAATTAATTAAAAATTACTGCGATTCTGAACAGCAGATAACCCAGTTAATAAAATATTAAATTAATTAAAAATAACTTCGGTTCTGAATTCCAGACCCTCCAGATAATAAAATATTAAATTAACTAAAAAGAACTGCGATTCTGAATTCCAGACACTCCAGTTAATAAGATATTAAATTAATTAAAAATAACTGCGATTCTGAATTCCAGACCCTCCAGTTAATAAGATATTAAATGAATTCCAAAAATAACTGCGAATCTGCATTCCAGACCCTCCAGATAATAAAATATTAAATTAATTAAAAATAACTGCGATTCTGAATTCCAGACCCTCCAGATAATAAAATACTAAATTAATTTAAAATATCTGCGATCCTGATTACCAGAACCTCCAGTTAATAAGATATTAAATTAATTAAAAATTATTGCGGTTCTTAATCCTCCAGATAATAAATGATTAAAATATTTCAAAATAACTACGATTCTGATTTGCAGACCCTCCAGAAAAAAAATGAAATTATTTAGACTAACTGCGATTCTGAATTCTAGACACTCCAATTAATAAAATACGAATTTAATTAAAAGTCACTGCGATTCTGAATTCCAGACCCTCCAGATAATAAAATGTTAAATTATTTAAAATAACTGCGATTCTGAATTCCAGACCCTCCAGATAATAAAATATTAAATTAACTAAAAATAACTGCGATTCTGAATTCCAGACACTCCAGTTAATAAGATGTTAAATTATTTAAAAATAACTGCGATTCTGAATTCCAGACACTCTAGATAATAAAATATTAAATTAGTTAAAAAGCACTGCGATTCTGAACACCAGACAATCCAGTTAATAAAATATTAAATTAATTAACAATAACTGCGATTCTGAATTCCAGACCCTCCAGTTAATAAGATATTAAATGAATTAAAAATAACTGCGAGTCTGCATTCCAGACCCTCCAGATAATAAAAAAATTAAATTAATTAAAAATAACTGCGATTCTGCATTCCAGACCCTCCAGATAAAAAAATATTCAATTAGTTAAAAATAACTGCGATTCTGAATTCCAGACACTCCAGATAATAAAATATTAAATTAATTAAAAATAACTGCGATTCTGAGTAACAGACCCTCCAGATAATAAAATATTAAATTAATTAAAAATTACTTAGGTTCTGAATACCAGACCCTCCAGATAATAAAATATTAAATTAATTAAAAATAACTGCGATTCTGCATTCCAGACCCTCCAGATAAAAAAATATTAAATTAGTTAAAAATAACTGCGATTCTGAATTCCAGACCCTCCAGATAATAAAATATTAAATTAATTAAAAATAACTGCGATTCTGAATAACAGACCCTCCAGATAATAAAATATTAAATTAATTAAAAATAACTGCGATTCTGAATTCCAAACCCTCCAGTTAAAAAAATATGAAATTAATTAAAAATAACTCCGATTCTGAATTCCAGACCCTACAGATAATAAAATATTAAATTAGTAAAAAATAACTGCTATTCTGAGTTTCAGACCCTCTAGGTAATAAAATATTAAATTAATTAAAAATAACTGTGATTCTGAATTCCAGACCCTCCAGTTAATAAGATATTAAATGAATTAAAAATAACTGCGATTCTGCAATCTAGACCCTCCAGATAATAAAATATTAAATTAGTTAAAAATAACTGCGATGCTGAACTCCAGTAAATAAAATATGAAACTAATTAAAAATAACTGCTATTCTGAATTCCAGACCCTCCTGTTAATAAGATATTAAATTAATTAAAAATAACTTCGGTTCTGAACTCTAGACCCTCCAGATAAAAAAAATATTAAATTAAATAAAAATAACTGCGATTCTGAATTCCAGACCCTCCAGATAATAAAATATTAAATTAATTAAAAATAACTGCGATTCTGAGTAACGGACCCTCCAGATAATAAAATATTAAATTAACTAAAAATAACTCAGATTCTGAATTCCAGACGCTCCAGATAATAAAATATTAAATTAGTAAAAAATAACTGCTATTCTGAATTCCAGACCCTCCAGATAATAAAATATTAAATTAATTTAAAATATCTGTGATTCTGAATTCCAGACCCTCCAGTTAAAAAAATATTAAATGAATGAAAAATAACTGCAAATCTGCATTCCAGACCCTCCAGAAAATAAAATATTAAATTAGTTAAAAATAACTTCGATTGTGAATTCCAGACCTTCCAGATAATAAAATATTAAATTAGTTAAAAATAACTGCGATTCTGAATTCCAGACAATCCAGTTAATAAGATATTAAATTAATTAAAACTAACTGCGATTCTGAGTTCCAGACCCTCCAGATAATAAAATATTAAATTATTTAAAATATCTGCGATTCTGAATTCCCGACCCTCCAGATAATAAAATATTAAATTAATTAAAAATAACAGAGATTCTGAATTCCAGACCCTCCAGTTAATAAGATATTAAATTAATTTAAAATTACTGCAATTCTGAATTCCAGACCCTCCAGATAAAAATATGTTAAATTTATTAAAAAGAACTGCGATTCTGAATTCCAGACACTCCAGATAATAAAATATTAAACTAGTTAAAAATAACTGCGATTCTGAATTCCAGACCCTCAAGTTAAAAATATATATAATTAATTAAAAAGAACTGCGATTCTGCATTACAGACCCTCCAGATAATAAAATATTAAATTATTTAAAATAACTGAGATTCCGAATTCCAGACCATAAAATTCTAAATTTATTTGAATTCCACATAATAAAATATTAAATTAATTAAAAATAACTGTGATCCTGAATTCCAGACCCTCCAGTTAATAAGATATTAAATGAATTAAAAATAACTACGATTCTGCATTCCAGACCCCCCAGATAATAAAATATTAAATTAGTTAAAAATAACTTCGATTGTGAATTCCAGACCCTCCAGATAATAAAATATTAAATTAGTTAAAAATAACTGCGATGCTGAACTCCAGTAAATAAAATATGAATTTAATTAAAAATAACTGCGATTCTGAATTCCAGACACTTTTGAGGGTTTTCCTAGCAGCTTGGAGATCTTCTCTTTCGGCAATCGCGGATCCAACACGCCTGGCCCTAGTGTATTTTCTTCTACACCGCAGACAGACCCGTCTAAGTTGAGATATTTCCTCTATCCACTAGTAAACGGCCTTCTTGTGTTTATTTGGTCTTTTTTTTGGCATCGCTTTGGTACAGGCTCTCTCTATACACTGCTATATATATATATATATATATACATCTGCTTCACCTTGCTATTAGCATCGCTGGCATGGCTATTTAATGGAATGTTTGCCTCCAGCGCTGCAAGTAGCACTTCCGGATTTAACTTTGATACAATCCATTTGCGAGTTCCGCGTCCACTTATGTTGTGGTCATTGTTGCTTGGCACTTTTTTAATGGAAAACGTAATGTATTGGTGATCGCTTCCATTATAGTCTTCTAAGACTTTCCATGTACTTACTCTGTGAGCAATGCTCTCAGATGCTAGTGCAATATCTGGAATTGTACCCACGCATCCTGGTCTTCTAAAAGTGGCAGTGGTCGCTGTGTTTACGATGACCATTCCCAGTCTCGCGACCAAGTCCAGTACCCGCCGGCCCCTTGAATTGGTTGTTTGCATTCCCCATTCAACTGCTTTGGAGTTAAAATCGCCAGCGATGATGAGTGCTCCTCCAAACTCTTGTGCTTTATCTTCGATGTCATCGATCTTATTCTGGAATACTTCTGCGCAGCCACTTGGAGTCAAGTAGCAGCTTATCAAAGTAAAGTATCGATCATGGGCCCAAACGAAACCATCGCCTTTTCCACCTCCGGTTATGCTAAAATTGCTGCCTACAGGTAACCATATGGCCGCCGTTCCGCTCGTATCTGCAAGCCATGTTCCGCTTACTTTTTCCCTATATTGCTCACTGATTACTACAATGTCTGTTTTCTGCTCTATACTAATTTGGTCCAGTAATGCGTCAGCCACTCTGCTTCTGTGCATTTTTCCTTGTAGCACTTTCATTTAGAAGTCAATTTTTTACTCATCGCGCATCTACTTGAGCTCGGGATATGGTCTACCGGACTGCATTCAGCATCAACGGAGAGGCAGCACTTTGGGATGTTACTGCACTCTTTTAATTTGTGCCCCGTTTCGCCACATCGTATGCACAGGCCTTGACCTTTCCTGTCAGATCCTTTGCACTGCCATGTTAGATGACCAAGAGCAAAGCATCGGAAACACGGTTTTATGTTATGCCATGGCCTTAATCTGCAGTTTACGCATCCGATCCTGATGCGATCTTTCTTCAGCAGTATATTGGCGAGCTCCGATGACATCGTTACATAAGCTCGCACCTGCTCTCGACTATTTGGTGCTGTTATAGTTGTTACCATTTCCTCATACGAAGCAGTTCTCATATTTTAGGGAAGTGACTCGTTTTCGGCTTGGTGTACTTCTTCCCTTGTGGCGAGCAGATCGAGATATCGTATCTCTATAGTGGCTCTTGGCTTAATATCAGTCACAGCTGCTGACTTCTGTAGTGCACCTTTTAAAAGTTCACAAAAGCCCGTTGTCACTTTTGCTCCTTTTTCCAGCTCCAACAGAAGCCCACCTGCTCTTGTTTTCCGGATTGATCGCACTTTGGTCTGTGCATCCTCTGGTTTGACATTTCAGCGAATGCTTTTCAGGACATCCGCATATTTAAAACCCTCTGCTGGTTTGATAAGGACGGCTTCGGACTTTGGTTTTGTCTCCTTTTTCCTATGTCTTCCTTGCATTGTTGGTCGTGACTTTTCGCTGTCGCCCACGGAATTCTTTGCTGTTGAATTTTCTCGTGTTTGACTTCGTGTTGACACATGTCTACTCCTTGTGACAGTTTGCCACCCATCGGCCTTACTTTCGCAGAATTTTTTCCCATCTTCTGGTTCTACTGGGTTAGAAGCTGCTCGTTTGGGTCTAGCCATCGTCGGTGTTGCTGAGGCGCTTGTCAGGGCCATGTGCCTCGGTTTCGGTGCCGTAACAAGTTTGCACTCGTTCTCTTTTTCCGTCCAGTTTCGCCGATAGCTTCCCATTACGTCGAAAAGCTCGTCTAGCTCGGAAACTCCGGTCATTACGTCCATGCTCACGTTCTTCTGCTATATAATGGCTTGCTTCATCTTCGTCAATACTTTCCGACATTTCGTAAGAACTTCTTCTTCTGCCGTTCTCATCTTTATGATGAATTCCTGTCTGGGTGAGCTGACGGGACATTTCTTCAATAATAGTGTGGGATTTCCAAAAGACTCCTGCTGTTGTTGGTTCCCTTTTGCACCCAGAGGCGTTTGGTTCGCGGCAGGGGTGGTGTGCGATTTGTTACCCGCTCCATCTACCGGTGTGCTACTCCCTTGAGGTAGTTGCTGATATATAACTCCCTCTTCTGGCGATCGCAGAATTTTGCTACTTCTTCTAAAGCAGCTTCCCATTTCTGGATCGCTTGGAGTTACTACCTGCTGTATTTGAGGTTTAGGTTGTGTTTGTTTCTTTGTTTGTTGCTGAAGTGTATTCATTTTATATGGGTCCCCGCTTCAAGCCGCTATCTCCGTTCGTTGTACAATCGCTTTGAAAATATCCATGTGGTTGTCTATGCAAGCAGGGAGTTCCACCGAGGGTTGGCACAAGTCTTCATGAGAACTTGTACTCAGAGCCAGGATAAGCGTTAGTCAGGATTGATGCCCAACTGAGCCTGTACCGCCAACTTAATGGTGACACAACATCGAACGTACTTGAAGACCCGCCACGGTTTTAACGGGACGGAGGCAGCTACAGCATTAGCCCGAAAGCCATTTCCACCCGATATCACTCTGGTGTACTGAGGTAACGGAATACTGCAGCTACCAGCCCAAGGCAGACATTTCATATATTTTTTCAAATCGTTTTCCTAGGGGCATACCGCGTCAGTTTCCATTTACTTGTGTCTCCCACGATGCCATCTGTGAATGGATGGGGAGCACTTCATTAGACGGTGCCTACTCGTCTTGTCACATGCGTTTCAAAGAGTTTGCAGACCTTTTCAGTCGCACTCTCCTCGCTTGCCGCTGTTGGTCGGGGACTACTTATTGGTTATTCGCAGCTAACCTACTCTGGTAAGCCGTTCACTATCCGCCACCTGTGACCCCCACGGTAGCCTGAGCTTAGCCCCGCAGATAAGAAAATATTAAATTATTTAAAATAACTTCGATTCTGAATTCCAGACCCTCCCTCCAGTTAATAAGATATTAAATGAATTAAAAATAACTGCGAGTCTGCATTCCAGACCCTCCAGATAAAAAAATATTCAATTAGTTAAAAATAACTGCGATTCTGAATTCCAGACCCTCCAGATAATAAAATATTAAATTAATTAAAAATAACTGCGATTCTGAATAACAGACCCTCCAGATAATAAAATAATAAATTAATTAAAAATAACTGCGATTCTGAATTCCAGACCCTCCAGTTAAAAAAATGTGAAATTAATTAAAAATAACTCCGATTCTCAATTCCAGACCCTACAGATAATAAAATATTAAATTAGTAAAAAATAACTGCTATTCTGAATTCCAGACCCTCTAGGTAATAAAATATTAAATTAATTAAAAATAACTGTGATTCTTAATTCCAGACCCTCCAGTTAATAAGATATTAAATGAATTAAAAATAACTGCGATTCTGCAATCTAGACCCTCCAGATAATAAAATATTAAATTAGTTAAAAATAACTTCGATTGTGAATTCCAGACCCTCCAGATAATAAAATATTAAATTAGTTAAAAATAACTGCGATGCTGAACTCCAGTAAATAAAATATGAAAGTAATTAAAAATAACTGCGATTCTGAATTCCAGACCCTCCTGTTAATAAGATATTAAATTAATTAAAAATAACTTCGGTCCTGAACTCCAGACCCTCCAGATAATAAAATATTAAATAAAATAAAAATAACTGCGATTCTGCATTCCAGACCCTCCAGATAAAAAAAATATTAAATTAGTTAAAAATAACTGCGATTCTGAATTCCAGACCCTCCAGATAATAAAATATTAAATTAATTAAAAATAACTACGATTCTGAATAACAGACCCTCCTGATAATAAAATATTAAATTAATTAAAAGTAACTCAGATTCTGAATTCCAGACGCTCCAGATAATAAAATATTAAATTAGTAAAAAATAACTGCTATTCTGAATTCCAGACCCTCCAGATAATAAAATATTAAATTAATTTAAAATATCTGTGATTCTGAATTCCAGACCCTCCAGTTAAAAAATATTAAATGAATGAAAAATAGCTGCAATTCTGCATTCCAGACCCTCCAGAAAAAAAAAAATTAAATTAGTTAAAAATAACTTCGATTGTGAATTCCAGACCCTCCAGATAATAAAATATTAAATTAGTTAAAAATAACTGCGATTCTGAATTCCAGGCACTCCAGTTAATAAGATATTAAATTAATTAAAAATAACAGAGATTCTGAATTCCAGACCCTCCAGTTAATAAGATATTAAATTAATTAAAAATTACTGAGATTCTGAATTCCAGACCCTCCGGATAATAAAATATGAAGTTATTTAAAATAACTGAGATTCTACTTCCAGACCCTCCAGATAATAAAATATTAAATTAACTAAAAATTACTGCAATTCTGAATTCCAGACCCTCCAGATAAAAAGATGTTAAATTTATTAAAAAGAACTGCGATTCTGAATTCCAGACACTCAAGATAATAAAATATTAAACTAGTTAAAAATAACTGCGATTCTGAATTCCAGACCCTCAAGTTAAAAAGATATTTAATTAATTAAAAATAACTGCGATTCTGCATTACAGACCCTCCAGATAATAAAATATTAAATTATTTAAAATAACTGAGATTCCGAATTCCAGACCATAAAATTCTAAATTTATCTGAATTCCACATAATAAAATATTAAATTAATTAAAAATACCTGTGATCCTGAATTCCAGACATTCCAGTTAATAAGATATTAAATGAATTAAAAATAACTGCGATTCTGCATTCCAGACCCCCCAGATAATAAAATATTAAATTAGTTAAAAAGAACTTCGATTGTGAATTCCAGACCCTCCAGATATTAAAATATTAAATTAACTAAAAATAACTGCGATTCTGAATTCCAGACACTCCAGTTAATAAGATGTTAAATTAATTGAAAATAACTGCGATTCTAACTTCCAGACACTCCAGATTACAAAATATTAAATTAGTTAAAAATAACTACGATTCTGAATTCCAGAAACTCCAGTTAATAAGATGTTAAATTATTTAAAAATAACTGCGATTCTGAATTCCAGACACTCTGGATAATAAAATATTAAATTAGTTCAAAATAACTGCAATTCTGAACACCAGACACTCCAGTAAATAAAATATTAAATTAATTAAAAATAACTTCGGTTCTGAATTTCAGACCCTCCAGTTAATAAAATATTAAATTAATTAAAAATAACTGCGATTCTGAATACAATACACTTCAGTTAATAAAATATGAATTTAATTAAAAATAACTGCGATTCTGCATTCCAGACCCTACAGATAATAAAATATAAAATTAATTAAAAATAACTGTGATTCTGCATTCCAGACCCTCCAGATAAAAAAAAATTAAATTAGTTAAAAATATCTGCGGTTCTGCATTCCAGACCCTCCAGATAATAAAATATTAGATTAGTTAAAAATAACGTCAGTTCTCAATTCCAGACCCTCCAGAAAATAAAATTTAAATTAATTAAAAATAACTGCAATTCTGCATTCCAGACCCTCCAGATAAAAAAATATTAAATTAGTTGAAAATAACTGCGATTCAGAATTCCAGACCCTCCAGATAATAGAATATTAAATTAGTTAAAAATAACTGCGATTCTGAATTCCAGACCCTCCAGTTAGTAAGATTTTAAATTAATTCAAAATAACTGAGATTCTGAATTCCAGACCCTCCAGATAATAAAATATTAAATTAATTAAAAATAACTGAGATTCTGAATTCCAGACCCTCCAGTTAATAAGATATTAAATTAATTAAAAATAACTGCGATTCTGAATTCCAGGCACTCCAGTTAATAAGATATTAGTTTAATTAAAAATTGCTGAGATTCAGAATTCCAGACCCTCCGGATAATAAAATATTAAATTAGTTAAAAATAACTGCGATTCTGAATTCCAGGCACTCCAGTTAATAAGATATTAAATTAATTAAAAATAACAGAGATTCTGAATTCCAGACCCTCCAGTTAATAAGATATTAAAATAATTAAAAATTACTGCGATTCTGAATTCTAGACCCTCCAGAAAATAAAATATTAAATTAATTAAAAATAACTGCAATTCTGCATTAAAAAATTAAATTAGTTAAAAATAACTGCGATTCTGAATTCCATACCCTCCGGATAATAAAATATTAAATTAATTAAAAATAGCTGCGATTCTGAATAACAGACCCTCCAGATAATAAAATATTAAATTATTTAAAATAACTGAGATTCCGAATTCCAGACCATAAAATTCTAAATTTATCTGAATTCCACATAATAAAATATTAAATTAATTAAAAATAACTGTGATCCTGAATTCCAGACATTCCAGTTAATAAGATATTAAATGAATTAAAAATAACTGCGATTCTGCATTCCAGACCCCCCAGATAATAAAATATTAAATTAGTTAAAAATAACTTCGATTGTGAATTCCAGACCCTCCAGATAATAAAATATTAAATTAACTAAAAATAACTGCGGTTCTGAATTCCAGACACTCCAGTTAATAAGATGTTAAATTAATTGAAAATAACAGAGATTCTAACTTCCAGACACTCCAGATTACAAAATATTAAATTAGTTAAAAATAACTGCGATTCTGAATTCCAGACACTCCAGTTAATAAGAAATTAAATTAATTAAAAATAACTGCGATTCTGAATTCCAGACCCTCCAGATAATAAAATATTAAATTATTTAAAATAACTGCGATTCTGAATTCCAGACCCTCCAGATAATAAAATATTAAATTAACTAAAAATAACTACGATTCTGAATTCCAGACACTCCAGTTAATAAGATGTTAAATTATTTAAAAATAACTGCGATTCTGAATTCCAGACACTCTGGATAATAAAATATTAAATTAGTTCAAAATAACTGCAATTCTGAACACCAGACACTCCAGTAAATAAAATATTAAATTAATTAAAAATAACTTCGTTTCTGAATTTCAGACCCTCCAGTTAATAAAATATTAAATTAATTAAAAATAACTGCGATTCTGAATACAATACACTTCAGTTAATAAAATATGAATTTAATTAAAAATAACTGCGATTCTGCATTCCAGACCCTACAGATAATAAAATATAAAATTAATTAAAAATAACTGTGATTCTGCATTCCAGACCCTCCAGATAAAAAAAAATTAAATTAGTTAAAAATAACTGCGATTCTGAATTCCAGACCCTCCGGATAATAAAATATTAAATTAATTAAAAATAGCTGCGATTCTGAATAACAGACCCTCCAGATAATAAAATATTAAATTATATAAAAATAACTTCAGTTCTGAGTTCCAGACCCTCTAGATAATAAAATATTAAATTAATTAAAAATAACTGCGATTCTGAATACAATACACTTCAGTTAATAAAATATGAATTGAATAAAAAATAACTGCGATTCTGAATTCCAGACCCTCCAGTTAATAAAATATTAAATTAATTAAAAATAACATTAGTTCTGAATTCCAGACCCTCCGGATAATAAAATATTAAATTAATTAAAAATAACTGCGATTCTGCATTCCAGACCCTCCAGATAAAAAACTATTAAATTAGTTAAAAATATCTGCGGTTCTGCATTCCAGACCCTCCAGATAATAAAATATTAGATTAGTTAAAAATAACTGCGATTTTGAATTCCAGACCCTCCAGTTAATAAGATATTAAATTAATTTAAAATAACTGAGATTCTGAATTCCAGACCCTCCAGATATCAAAATATTAAATTATTTAAAATAACTGCGATTCTTAACTCCAGACCCTCCAGATAATAATATATTAAGTTAACTAAAAATAACTGCGATTCTGAATTCTAGACCCTCCAGATAATAAAATATTAAATTAATTAAAAATAGCGTCAGTTCTCAATTCCAGACCCTCCAGAAAATAAAATTTAAATTAATTAAAAATAACTGAGATTCTGAATTCCAGACCCTCCAGTTAATAAGATATTAAATTAATTAAAAATAACTGCGATTCTGAATTCCAGGCACTCCAGTTAATAAGATATTAAATTAATTAAAAGTAACTGCGATTCGGAATTCCAGACCCTCTAGATAATAAAATATTAAATTATTTAAAATATCTGCGATTCTGCATTCCAGACCCTCCAGATAATAAAATATTAAATTAATTAAAAATAACAGAGATTCTGAATTCCAGACCCTCCAGTTAATAAGATATTAAATTAATTAAAAATTACTGAGATTCTGAATTCCAGACCCTCCGGATAATAAAATATTAAATTAGTTAAAAATAACTGCGATTCTGAATTCCAGGCACTCCAGTTAATAAGATATTAAATTAATTAAAAATAACAGATTTTCTGAATTCCAGACACTCCAGTTAATAAGATATTAAATTAATTAAAAATTACTGCGATTTTACTTCCAGACCCTCCAGATAATAAAATTATAAATTAACAAAAAATTACTGCGATTCTGAATTCCAAACACTCCAGTTAAAAAGATGTTAAATTAATTAAAAATAACTGTGATTCTGAATTCCAGACCCTCCAGATAATAAAATATTAAATTAGTTAAAAATAACTGCGATTCTGAATTCCAGGCACTCCAGCTAATAAGATATTAAATTAATTAAAAATAACAGAGATTCTGAATTCCAGACCCTCCAGTTAATAAGATATTAAATTAATTAAAAATTTCTGCGATTCTGAATTCCAGACCCTCCAGTAAATAAAATATGAAATTAATTAAAAATAGCTGCGATTCTGAATTCCAGACCCTCCTGTTAATAAGATATTAAATTAATTAAAAATAACTTCGGTTCTGAACTCCAGACCCTCCAATTAATAAAATAAAAAATTAAATAAAAATAACTGCGATTCTGCTTTCCAGACCCTCCAGATAAAAAAATATTAAATTAGTTAAAAATAACTGCGATTCTGAATTCCAGCCCCTCCAGATAATAAAATATTAAATTAATTAAAAATAACTGTGATTCTGAATAACAGACCCTCCAGATAATAAAATATTAAATTAATTAAAAATAACTCAGATTCTGAATTCCAGACGCTCCAGATAATAAAATATTAAATTAGTAAAAAATAACTGCTATTCTGAATTCCAGACCCTCCAGATAATAAAATATTAAATTAATTTAAAATATCTGTGATTCTGAATTCCAGACCCTCCAGTTAATAAGATATTAAATGAATGAAAAATAACTGCAATTCTGCATTCTAGACCCTCCAGAAAATAAAATATTAAATTAGTTAAAAATAACTTCTATTGTGAATCCCAGACCCTCCAGATAATAAAATATTAAATTAATTAAAAATAACAGAGATTCTGAATTCCAGACCCTCCAGATAATAAAATATTAAATTAATTAAAAATAACAGAGATTCTGAATTCCAGACCCTCCATTTAATAAGATATTAAATTAATTAAAAGTAACTGCGATTCTGAATTCCAGACCCTCCAGATAATAAAATATTAAATTAATTAAAAATAACAGAGATTCTGAATTCCAGACCCTCCATTTAATAAGATATTAAATTAATTAAAAATTACTGAGATTCTGAATTCCAGACCCTCCGGATAATAAAATATTAAATTATTTAAAATAACTGAGATTCTACTTCCAGACCCTCCAGATATTAAAATATTAAATTAACTAAAAATTACTGCAATTCTGAATTCCAGACACTCCAGTTAAAAAAAAATTAAATTAGTTAAAAATAACTGCGATTCTGAATTCCAGACACTCCAGATAATAAAATATAAAATTAATTAAAAATAACTGTGATTCTGCATTCCAGACCCTCCAGATAAAAAAAAATTTAATTAGTTAAAAATACCTGCGATTCTGAATTCCAGACCCTCCGGATAATAAAATATTAAATTAATTAAAAATAGCTGCGATTCTGAATAACAGACCCTCCAGATAATAAAATATTAAATTAATTAAAAATAACTTCGTTTCTGAGTTCCAGACCCTCTAGATAATAAAATATTAAATTAATTAAAAATAACTGCGATTCTGAATACAATACACTTCAGTTAATAAAATATGAATTTAATAAAAAATAACTGCGATTCTGAATTCCAGACCCTCCAGTTAATAAAATATTAAATTAATTAAAAATAACATCAGTTCTGAATTCCAGACCCTCCGGATAATAAAATATTAAATTAATTAAAAATAACTGCGATTTTGCATTCCAGACCCTCCAGATAAAAAACTATTAAATTAGTTAAAAATATCTGCGATTCTGCATTCCAGACCCTCCAGATAATAAAATATTAGATTAGTTAAAAATAACTGCGATTTTGAATTCCAGACCCTCCAGTTAATAAGATATTAAATTAATTTAAAATAACTGCGATTCTGAATTCCAGACCCTCCAGTTAATAAAATATTAAATTAATTAAAAATAACGTCAGTTCTCAATTCCAGACCCTCCAGAAAATAAAATATGAAATTAATTAAAAATAACTGCAATTCTGCATTCCAGACCCTCCAGATAAAAACATATTAAATTAGTTGAAAATAACTGCGATTCCGAATTCCAGACCCTCCAGATAATAGAATATTAAATTAGTTAAAAATAACTGCGATTCTGAATTCCAGACCCTCTAGATAATAAAATATTAAATTAATTAAAAATAACTGAGATTCTGAATTCCAGACCCTCCAGTTAATAAGATATTAAATTAATTAAAAATAACTGCGATTCTGAATTCCAGGCACTCCAGTTAATAAGATATTAAATTAATTAAAAATTACTGAGATTCTGAATTCCAGACCCTCCGGATAATAAAATATTAAATTAGTTAAAAATAACTGCGATTCTGAATTCCAGGCACTCCAGTTAATAAGATATTAAATTAATTAAAAATAACAGAGATTCTGAATTCCAGACACTCCAGTTAATAAGATATTAAATTATTTAAAAATTACTGCGATTTTACTTCCAGACCCTCCAGATAATAAAATTATAAATTAACTAAAATAACTGCGATTCTGAATTCCAAACACTCCAGTTAAAAAGATGTTAAATTAATTAAAAATAACTGTGATTCTGAATTCCAGACCCTCCAGATAATAAAATATTAAATTAGTTAAAAATAACTGCGATTCTGAATTCCAGGCACTCCAGTTAATAAGATATTAAATTAATTAAAAATAACAGAGATTCTGAATTCCAGACTCTCCAGTTAATAAGATATTAAATTAATTAAAAATTTCTGCGATTCTGAATTCCAGACCTTCCAGAAAATAAAATATTAAATTAATTAAAAATAACTGCAATTCTGCATTCCAGACCTTCCAGATAAAATAATATTAAATTAGTTGAAAATAACTGCGATTCTGAATACCAGACCCTACAGATAATAATATATTAAATTAGTAAAAAATAACTGCGATGCTGAACTCCAGTAAATAAAATGTGAAATTAATTAAAAATAGCTGCGATTCTGAATTCCAGACCCTCCTGTTAATAAGATATTAAATTAATTAAAAATAACTTCGGTTCTGAACTCCAGACCCTCCAATTAATAAAATAAAAAATTAAATAAAAATAACTGCGATTCTGCATTCCAGACCCTCCAGATAAAAAAATATTAAATTAGTTAAAAATAACTGCGATTCTGAATTCCAGACCCTCCAGATAATAAAATATTAAATTAATTAAAAATAACTGCGATTCTGAATAACATACCCTCCAGATAATAAAATATTAAATTAATTAAAAATAACTCAGATTCTGAATTCCAGACGCTCCAGATAATAAAATATTAAATTAGTAAAAAATAACTGCTATTCTGCATTCCAAACCCTCCAGATAATAAAATATTAAATTAATTTAAAATATCTGTGATTCTGAATTCCAGACCCTCCAGTTAATAAGATATTAAATGAATGAAAAATAACTGCAATTCTGCATTCCAGACCCTCCAGAAAATAAAATATTAAATTAGTTAAAAATAACTTCTATTGTGAATCCCAGACCCTCCAGATAATAAAATATTAAATTAGTTAAAAATAACTGCGATTCTGAATTCCAGGCACTCCAGTTAATAAGATATTAAATTAATTAAAAGTAACTGCGATTCTGAATTCCAGACCCTCCAGATAATAAAATATTAAATTAATTATAAATAACAGAGATTCTGAATTCCAGACCCTCCAGTTAATAAGATATTAAATTAATTAAAAATTACTGAGATTCTGAATTCCAGACCCTCCGGATAATAAAATATTAAGTTATTTAAAATAACAGATTCTACTTCCAGACCCTCCAGATATTAAAATATTAAATTAACTAAAAATTACTGAAATTCTGAATTCCAGACACTCCAGTTAAAAAGATGTTAAATTAATTAAAAATAACTGCGATTCTGAATTCCAGACACTCCAGATAATAAAATATGAAATTAATTAAAAATAACTGCGATTCTGAATTCCAGACCCTCAAGTTAAAAAGATATTTAATTAATTAAAAAAAACTGCGATTCTGCATTACCCTCCAGATAATAAAATATTAAATTATTTAAAATAACTGAGATTCTGAATTACAGACCATAAAATTCTAAATTTATCTGAATTCCGCATAATAAAATATTAAATTAATTAAAAATAACTGTGATCCTGAATTCCAGACCCTCCAGTTAATAAGATATTAAATGAATTAAAAACAACTGCGATTATGCATTCCAGACCCCACAGATAATAAAATATAAAATTAGTTAAAAATAACTTCGATTGTGAATTCCAGACCCTCCAGATAATAAAATATTAAATTAGTTAAAAATAACTACGATGCTGAACTCCAGTAAATCAAATATGAATTTAATTAAAACTAACTGCGATTCTGAATTTCAGACCCTCCAGATAATAAAATATTAAATTATTTAAAATAACTGCGATTCTGAATTCCAGACACTCCAGATAATAAAATATTAAATTAACCAAAAATAACTGCGATTCTGAATTCCAGACACTCCAGTTAATAAGATGTTAAATTATATAAAAATAACTGCGATTCTGAATTCCAGACACTCTGGATAATAAAATATTAAATTTGTTAAAAATAACTGCAATTCTGAACACCAGACACTCCAGTTAATAAAATATTAAATTAATTAAAAATAACTTCGGTTCTGAATTTCAGACCCTCCAGTTAATAAAATATTAAATTATTTAAAAATAACTGCGATTCTGAATACAATACACTTCAGTTAATAAAATAAGAATTTAATTAAAAATAACTGCGATTCTGACTTCCAGACACTCCAGATTACAAAATATTAAATTAGTTAAAAATAACTGCGATTCTGAATTCCAGACACTCCAGTTAATAAGAAATTAAATTAATTAAAAATAACTGCGATTCTGAATTCCAGACCCTCCAGATAATAAAATATTAAATTATTTAAAATAACTGCGATTCTGAATTCCAGACCCTCCAGATAATAAAATATTAAATTAACTAAAAATAACTACGATTCTGAATTCCAGACACTCCAGTTAATAAGATGTTAAATTATATAAAAATAACTGCGATTCTGAATTCCAGACACTCTGGATAATAAAATATTAAATTTGTTAAAAATAACTGCAATTCTGAACACCAGACACTCCAGTTAATAAAATATTAAATTAATTAAAAATAACTTCGGTTCTGAATTTCAGACCCTCCAGTTAATAAAATATTAAATTATTTAAAAATAACTGCGATTCTGAATACAATACACTTCAGTTAATAAAATATGAATTTAATTAAAAATAACTGCGATTCTGCATTCCAGACCCTCCAGATAATAAAATATAAAATTAATTAAAAATAACTGTGATTCTGCATTCCAGACCCTCCAGATAAAAAACTATTAAATTAGTTAAAAATATCTGCGATTCTGCATTCCAGACCCTCCAGATAATAAAATATTAGATTAGTTAAAAATAACTTCGATTGTGAATTCCAGACCCTCAAGATAATAAAATATGAAATTAGTTAAAAATAACTGCGATGCTGAACTCCAGTAAATAAAATATGAAATTAAGTAAAAATAACTGCGATTTTGAATTCCAGACCCTCCAGTTAATAAGGTATTAAATTAATTAAAAATAACTCAGATTCTGAATTCCAGACCCTCCAGATAATAAAATATTAAATTATTCAAAATAACTGCGATTCTTAACTCCAGACCCTCCAGATAATAATATATTAAATTAACTAAATATAACTGCGATTCTGAATTCGAGACAGTCCAGTTAATAAGATGTTAAATTAATTAAAAATAACTACGACCCTCTAGATAATAAAATATTAAATTATTTAAAATAACTGCGATTCTGAATTCCAGACCCTCCAGATAATAAAATATTAAATTAATTAAAAATAACGTCAGTTCTCAATTCCAGACCCTCCAGAAAAGAAAATATTAAATTAATTAAAAATAACTGCAATTTTCATTCCAGACCCTCCAGTTAATAAGATTTTAAATTAATTAAAAATAACTGAGATTCTGAATTCCAGACCCTCCAGATAATAAAATATTAAATAAATTAAAAATAACTGAGATTCTGAATTCCAGACCCTCCAGTTAATAAAATATTAAATTAATTAAAAATAACTGCGATTCTACTTCCAGACCCTCCAGATAATAAAATAATAAATTAACTAAAAATTACTGCGATTCTGAATTCCAGACACTCCAGTTAAAAATATGTTAAATTTATTAAAAATAACTGCGATTTTGAATTCCAGACCCTCAAGTTAAAAAGATATTAAATTAATTAAAAATAACTGCGATTCTGCATTCCAGACCCTCCAGATAATAAAATATTAAATTAGTTAAAAATAACTGCGATTCTGAACACCAGACACACCAGTTAATAAAATAAAAAATTAATTAAAAATAACTGTTATTCTGAATTCCAGACTCTCCAGTTAATAGGGTATTAAATTAATTTAAAATAACTGCGATTTTGAGTTCCAGACATTCCAGGCAATAATATATTAAATTAATTGAAAATAACTGCGATTTTGAATTCAAGACCCACCAGATAATAAAATATTAAATCAATTAAAAATGACTGCGATTCTGAATACCATACCCTCCAGTGAAGAAGATATTAAATTAATTAAAAATAACTGCGATTCTGCATTTCAGACCCTCCAGATAATAAAATATTAAATTAGTTAAAAATAACTGCGATTCTGAATTCCAGACACTCCAGAAAATAAAATATTAAATTAGTTAAAAAACTGCGATTCTGAATTCCAGGCACTCCAGTTAATAAGATATTAAATTAATTAAAAGTAACTGCGATTCTGAATTCCAGACCCTCCAGATAATAAAATATTAAATTAATTATAAATAACAGAGATTCTGAATTCCAGACCCTCCAGTTAATAAGATATTAAATTAATTAAAAATTACTGAGATTCTGAATTCCAGACCCTCCGGATAATAAAATATTAAGTTATTTAAAATAAGTGAGATTCTACTTCCAGACCCTCCAGATATTAAAATATTAAATTAACTAAAAATTACTGAAATTCTGAATTCCAGACACTCCAGTTAAAAAGATGTTAAATTAATTAAAAATAACTGCGATTCTGAATTCCAGACACTCCAGATAATAAAATATGAAATTAATTAAAAATAACTGCGATTCTGAATTCCAGACCCTCAAGTTAAAAAGATATTTAATTAATTAAAAATAACTGCGATTCTGCATTACCCTCCAGATAATAAAATATTAAATTATTTAAAATAACTGAGATTCTGAATTACAGACCATAAAATTCTAAATTTATCTGAATTCCGCATAATAAAATATTAAATTAATTAAAAATAACTGTGATCCTGAATTCCAGACCCTCCAGTTAATAAGATATTAAATGAATTAAAAACAACTGCGATTATGCATTCCAGACCCCACAGATAATAAAATATAAAATTAGTTAAAAATAACTTCGATTGTGAATTCCAGACCCTCCAGATAATAAAATATTAAATTAGTTAAAAATAACTGCGATGCTGAACTCCAGTAAATAAAATATGAATTTAATTAAAACTAACTGCGATGCTGAATTCCAGACCCTCCAGATAATAAAATATTAAATTATTTAAAATAACTGCGATTCTGAATTCCAGACACTCTAGATAATAAAATATTAAATTAACGAAAAATAACTACGATTCTGAATTCCAGACCCTCTAGATAATAAAATATTAAATTAACTAAAAATAACTACGATTCTGAATTCCAGACACTCCAGTTAATAAGATGTTAAATTATATAAAAATAACTGCGATTCTGAATTACAGACACTCTGGATAATAAAATATTAAATTTGTTAAAAATAACTGCAATTCTGAACACCAGACACTCCAGTTAATAAAATATTAAATTAATTAAAAATAACTTCGGTTCTGAATTTCAGACCCTCCAGTTAATAAAATATTAAATTATTTAAAAATAACTGCGATTCTGAATACAATACACTTCAGTTAATAAAATATGAATTTAATTAAAAATAACTGCGATTCTGCATTCCAGACCCTCCAGATAATAAAATATAAAATTAATTAAAAATAACTGTGATTCTGCATTCCAGACCATCCAGATAAAAAACTAATAAATTAGTTAAAATATCTGCGATTCTGAATTCCAGACCCTCCAGATAATAAAATATTAGATTAGTTAAAAATAACTTCGATTGTGGATTCCAGACCCTCAAGATAATAAAATATGAAATTAGTTAAAAATAACTG
This sequence comes from Clusia tigrina, assembly GCA_920105625.2. Classification (NCBI taxonomy): domain Eukaryota; kingdom Metazoa; phylum Arthropoda; class Insecta; order Diptera; family Clusiidae; genus Clusia; species Clusia tigrina. The sequence goes on along the minus strand of OV050030.1, from coordinate 120,223,716 downwards.
CGATGCTGAACTCCAGTAAATAAAATATGAAATTAAGTAAAAATAACTGCGATTTTGAATTCCAGACCCTCCAGTTAATAAGATATTAAATTAATTAAAAATAACTCAGATTCTGAATTCCAGACCCTCGAGATAATAAAATATTAAATTATTTAAAATAACTGCGATTCTTAACTCCAGACCCTCCAGATAATAATATATTAAATTAACTAAATATAACTGCGATTCTGAATTCGAGACACTCCAGTTAATAAGATGTTAAATTAATTAAAAATAACTACGACCCTCCAGATAATAAAATATTAAATTATTTAAAATAACTGCGATTCTGAATTCCAGACCCTCCAGATAATAAAATATTAAATTAATTAAAAATAACGTCAGTTCTCAATTCCAGACCCTCCACAAAATAAAATATTAAATTAATTAAAAATAACTGCAATTTTGCATTCCAGACCCTCCAGATAATAAGATATTAAATTAATTAAAAATAATTGCGATTCTACTTCCAGACCCTCCAGATAATAAAATAATAAATTAACTAAAAATTACTGCGATTCTGAATTCCAGACACTCCAGTTAAAAATATGTTAAATTAATTAAAAATAACTGCAATTTTGCATTCCAGACCCTCCAGTTAATAAGATATTAAATTAATTAAAAATAACTGCGATTCTACTTCCAGACCCTCCAGATATTAAAATATTAAATTAACTAAAAATTACTGAAATTCTGAATTCCAGACACTCCAGTTAAAAAGATGTTAAATTAATTAAAAATAACTGCGATTCTGAATTCCAGACACTCCAGTTAATAAAATATGAAATTAATTAAAAATAACTGCGATTCTGAATTCCAGACCCTCAAGTTAAAAAGATATTTAATTAATTAAAAATAACTGCGATTCTGCATTACCCTCCAGATAATAAAATATTAAATTATTTAAAATAACTGAGATTCTGAATTACAGACCATAAAATTCTAAATTTATCTGAATTCCGCATAATAAAATATTAAATTAATTAAAAATAACTGTGATCCTGAATTCCAGACCCTCCAGTTAATAAGATATTAAATGAATTAAAAACAACTGCGATTATGCATTCCAGACCCCACAGATAATAAAATATAAAATTAGTTAAAAATAACTTCGATTGTGAATTCCAGACCCTCCAGATAATAAAATATTAAATTAGTTAAAAATAACTGCGATGCTGAACTCCAGTAAATAAAATATGAATTTAATTAAAACTAACTGCGATTCTGAATTCCAGACCCTCCAGATAATAAAATATTAAATTATTTAAAATAACTGCGATTCTGAATTCCAGACACTCCAGATAATAAAATATTAAATTAACGAAAAATAACTGCGATTCTGAATTCCAGACACTCCAGTTAATAAGATGTTAAATTAATTAAAAATAACTGCGATTCTGACTTCCAGACACTCCAGATTACAAAATATTAAATTAGTTAAAAATAACTGCGATTCTGAATTCCAGACACTCCAGTTAAAAAGATGTTAAATTAATTAAAAATAACTGCGATTCTGAATTCCAGACACTCCAGATAATAAAATATGAAATTAATTAAAAATAACTGCGATTCTGAATTCCAGACCCTCAAGTTAAAAAGATATTTAATTAATTAAAAATAACTGCGATTCTGCATTACCCTCCAGATAATAAAATATTAAATTATTTAAAATAACTGAGATTCTGAATTACAGACCATAAAATTCTAAATTTATCTGAATTCCGCATAATAAAATATTAAATTAATTTAAAATAACTGTGATCCTGAATTCCAGACCCTCCAGTTAATAAGATATTAAATGAATTAAAAACAACTGCGATTATGCATTCCAGACCCCACAGATAATAAAATATAAAATTAGTTAAAAATAACTTCGATTGTGAATTCCAGACCCTCCAGATAATAAAATATTAAATTAGTTAAAAATAACTGCGATGCTGAACTCCAGTAAATAAAATATGAATTTAATTAAAACTAACTGCGATGCTGAATTCCAGACCCTCCAGATAATAAAATATTAAATTATTTAAAATAACTGCGATTCTGAATTCCAGACACTCCAGATAATAAAATATTAAATTAACGAAAAATAACTACGATTCTGAATTCCAGACCCTCCAGATAATAAAATATTAAATTAACTAAAAATAACTACGATTCTGAATTCCAGACACTCCAGTTAATAAGATGTTAAATTATATAAAAATAACTGCGATTCTGAATTACAGACACTCTGGATAATAAAATATTAAATTTGTTAAAAATAACTGCAATTCTGAACACCAGACACTCCAGTTAATAAAATATTAAATTAATTAAAAATAACTTCGGTTCTGAATTTCAGACCCTCCAGTTAATAAAATATTAAATTATTTAAAAATAACTGCGATTCTGAATACAATACACTTCAGTTAATAAAATATGAATTTAATTAAAAATAACTGCGATTCTGCATTCCAGACCCTCCAGATAATAAAATATAAAATTAATTAAAAATAACTGTGATTCTGCATTCCAGACCATCCAGATAAAAAACTAATAAATTAGTTAAAATATCTGCGATTCTGAATTCCAGACCCTCCAGATAATAAAATATTAGATTAGTTAAAAATAACTTCGATTGTGGATTCCAAACCCTCAAGATAATAAAATATGAAATAAGTTAAAAATAACTGCGATGCTGAACTCCAGTAAATAAAATATGAAATTAAGTAAAAATAGCTGCGATTTTGAATTCCAGACCCTCCAGTTAATAAGATATTAAATTAATTAAAAATAACTCAGATTCTGAATTCCAGACCCTCGAGATAATAAAATATTAAATTATTTAAAATAACTGCGATTCTTAACTCCAGACCCTCCAGATAATAATATATTAAATTAACTAAATATAACTGCGATTCTGAATTCGAGACACTCCAGTTAATAAGATGTTAATTTAATTAAAAATAACTACGACCCTCCAGATAATAAAATATTAAATTATTTAAAATAACTGCGATTCTGAATTCCAGACCCTCCAGATAATAAAATATTAAATTAATTAAAAATAACGTCAGTTCTCAATTCCAGACCCTCCAGAAAATAAAATATTAAATTAATTAAAAATAACTGCAATTTTGCATTCCAGACCCTCCAGTTAATAAGATATTAAATTAATTAAAAATAACTGCGATTCTACTTCCAGACCCTCCAGATAATAAAATAATAAATTAACTAAAAATTACTGCGATTCTGAATTCCAGACACTCCAGTTAAAAATATGTTAAATTAATTAAAAATAACTGCAGTTTTGCATTCCAGACCCTCCAGTTAATAAGATATTAAATTAATTAAAAATAACTGCGATTCTACTTCCAGACCCTCCAGATATTAAAATATTAAATTAACTAAAAATTACTGAAATTCTGAATTCCAGACACTCCAGTTAAAAGGATGTTAAATTAATTAAAAATAACTGCGATTCTGAATTCCAGACACTCCAGATAATAAAATATGAAATTAATTAAAAATAACTGCGATTCTGAATTCCAGACCCTCAAGTTAAAAAGATATTTAATTAATTAAAAATAACTGCGATTCTGCATTACCCTCCAGATAATAAAATATTAAATTATTTAAAATAACTGAGATTCTGAATTACAGACCATAAAATTCTAAATTTATCTGAATTCCGCATAATAAAATATTAAATTAATTAAAAATAACTGTGATCCTGAATTCCAGACCCTCCAGTTAATAAGATATTAAATGAATTAAAAACAACTGCGATTATGCATTCCAGACCCCACAGATAATAAAATATAAAATTAGTTAAAAGTAACTTCGATTGTGAATTCCAGACCCTCCAGATAATAAAATATTAAATTAGTTAAAAATAACTGCGATGCTGAACTCCAGTAAATAAAATATGAATTTAATTAAAACTAACTGCGATTCTGAATTCCAGACCCTCCAGATAATAAAATATTAAATTATTTAAAATAACTGCGATTCTGAATTCCAGACACTCCAGATAATAAAATATTAAATTAACGAAAAATAACTGCGATTCTGAATTCCAGACACTCCAGTTAATAAGATGTTAAATTAATTAAAAATAACTGCGATTCTGACTTCCAGACACTCCAGATTACAAAATATTAAATTAGTTAAAAATAACTGCGATTCTGAATTCCAGACACTCCAGTTAATAAGAAATTAAATTAATTAAAAATAACTGCGATTCTGAATTCCAGACCCTCCAGATAATAAAATATTAAATTATTTAAAATAACTGCGATTCTGAATTCCAGACCCTCCAGATAATAAAATATTAAATTAACTAAAAATAACTACGATTCTGAATTCCAGACACTCCAGTTAATAAGATGTTAAATTATATAAAAATAACTGCGATTCTGAATTACAGACACTCTGGATAATAAAATATTAAATTTGTTAAAAATAACTGCAATTCTGAACACCAGACACTCCAGTTAATAAAATATTAAATTAATTAAAAATAACTTCGGTTCTGAATTTCAGACCCTCCAGTTAATAAAATATTAAATTATTTAAAAATAACTGCGATTCTGAATACAATACACTTCAGTTAATAAAATATGAATTTAATTAAAAATAACTGCGATTCTGCATTCCAGACCCTCCAGATAATAAAATATAAAATTAATTAAAAATAACTGTGATTCTGCATTCCAGACCCTCCAGATAAAAAAATAATAAATTAGTTAAAATATCTGCGATTCTGCATTCCATACCCTCCAGATAATAAAATATTAGATTAGTTAAAAATAACTTCGATTGTGGATTCCAGACCCTCAAGATAATAAAATATGAAATTAGTTAAAAATAACTGCGATGCTGAACTCCAGTAAATAAAATATGAAATTAAGTAAAAATAACTGCGATTTTGAATTCCAGACCCTCCAGTTAATAAGATATTAAATTAATTAAAAATAACTCAGATTCTGAATTCCAGACCCTCCAGATAATAAAATATTAAATTATTTAAAATAACTGCGATTCTTAACTCCAGACCCTCCAGATAATAATATATTAAATTAACTAAATATAACTGCGATTCTGAATTCGAGACACTCCAGTTAATAAGATGTTAAATTAATTAAAAATAACTATGACCCTCCAGATAATAAAATATTAAATTATTTAAAATAACTGCGATTCTGAATTCCAGACCCTCCAGATAATAAAATATTAAATTAATTAAAAATAACTGCAATTTTGCATTCCAGACCCTCCAGTTAATAAGATATTAAATTAATTAAAAATAACTGCGATTCTACTTCCAGACCCTCCAGATAATAAAATAATAAATTAACTAAAAATTACTGCGATTCTGAATTCCAGACACTCCAGTTAAAAATATGTTAAATTAATTAAAAATAACTGCAGTTTTGCATTCCAGACCCTCCAGTTAATAAGATATTAAATTAATTAAAAATAACTGCGATTCTACTTCCAGACACTCCAGATAATAAAATATGAAATTAATTAAAAATAACTGCGATTCTGAATTCCAGACCCTCAAGTTAAAAAGATATTTAATTAATTAAAAATAACTGCGATTCTGCATTACCCTCCAGATAATAAAATATTAAATTATTTAAAATAACTGAGATTCTGAATTACAGACCATAAAATTCTAAATTTATCTGAATTCCGCATAATAAAATATTAAATTAATTAAAAATAACTGTGATCCTGAATTCCAGACCCTCCAGTTAATAAGATATTAAATGAATTAAAAACAACTGCGATTATGCATTCCAGACCCCACAGATAATAAAATATAAAATTAGTTAAAAATAACTTCGATTGTGAATTCCAGACCCTCCAGATAATAAAATATTAAATTAGTTAAAAATAACTGCGATGCTGAACTTCAGTAAATAAAATATGAATTTAATTAAAACTAAGTGCGATTCTGAATTCCAGACCCTCCAGATAATAAAATATTAAATTATTTAAAATAACTGCGATTCTGAATTCCAGACACTCCAGATAATAAAATATTAAATTAACGAAAAATAACTGCGATTCTGAATTCCAGACACTCCAGTTAATAAGATGTTAAATTAATTAAAAATAACTGCGATTCTGACTTCCAGACACTCCAGATTACAAAATATTAAATTAGTTAAAAATAACTGCGATTCTGAATTCCAGACACTCCAGTTAATAAGAAATTAAATTAATTAAAAATAACTGCGATTCTGAATTCCAGACCCTCCAGATAATAAAATATTAAATTATTTAAAATAACTGCGATTCTGAATTCCAGACCCTCCAGATAATAAAATATTAAATTAACTAAAAATAACTACGATTCTGAATTCCAGACACTCCAGTTAATAAGATGTTAAATTATATAAAAATAACTGCGATTCTGAATTACAGACACTCTGGATAATAAAATATTAAATTTGTTAAAAATAACTGCAATTCTGAACACCAGACACTCCAGTTAATAAAATATTAAATTAATTAAAAATAACTTCGGTTCTAAATTTCAGACCCTCCAGTTAATAAAATATTAAATTATTTAAAAATAACTGCGATTCTGAATACAATACACTTCAGTTAATAAAATATGAATTTAATTAAAAATAACTGCGATTCTGCATTCCAGACCCTCCAGATAATAAAATATAAAATTAATTAAAAATAACTGTGATTCTGCATTCCAGACCCTCCAGATAAAAAAATAATAAATTAGTTAAAATATCTGCGATTCTGCATTCCATACCCTCCAGATAATAAAATATTAGATTAGTTAAAAATAACTTCGATTGTGGATTCCAGACCCTCAAGATAATAAAATATGAAATTAGTTAAAAATAACTGCGATGCTGAACTCCAGAAAATAAAATATGAAATTAAGTAAAAATAACTGCGATTTTGAATTCCAGACCCTCCAGTTAATAAGATATTAAATTAATTAAAAATAACTCAGATTCTGAATTCCAGACCCTCCAGATAATAAAATATTAAATTATTTAAAATAACTGCGATTCTTAACTCCAGACCCTCCAGATAATAATATATTAAATTAACTAAATATAACTGCGATTCTGAATTCGAGACACTCCAGTTAATAAGATGTTAAATTAATTAAAAATAACTACGACCCTCCAGATAATAAAATATTAAATTATTTAAAATAACTGCGATTCTGAATTCCAGACCCTCCAGATAATAAAATATTAAATTAATTAAAAATAACGTCAGTTCTCAATTCCAGACCCTCCAGAAAATAAAATATTAAATTAATTAAAAATAACTGCAATTTTGCATTCCAGACCCTCCAGTTAATAAGATATTAAATTAATTAAAAATAACTGCGATTCTACTTCCAGACCCTCCAGATAATAAAATAATAAATTAACTAAAAATTACTGCGATTCTGAATTCCAGACACTCCAGTTAAAAATATGTTAAATTAATTAAAAATAACTGCGATTTTGAATTCCAGACCCTCAAGTTAAAAAGATATGAAATTAATTAAAAATAACTGCGATTCTGCATTCCAGACCCTCCAGATAATAAAATATTAAATTAGTTAAAAATAACTGCGATTCTGAACACCAGACACTCCAGTTAATAAAATAAGAAATTAATTAAAAATAACTGTTATTCTGAATTCCAGACTCTCCAGTTAATAGGGTATTAAATTAATTTAAAATAACTGCGATTTTGAGTTCCAGACATTCCAGGCAATAATAAATTAAATTAATTGAAAATAACTGCGATTTGAATTCAAGACCCACCAGATAATAAAATATTAAATCAATTAAAAATGACTGCGATTCTGAATACCATACCCTCCAGTGAAGAAGATATTAAATTAATTAAAAATAACTGCGATTCTGCATTTCAGACCCTCCAGATAATAAAATATTAAATTAGTTAAAAATAACTGCGATTCTGAATTCCAGACACTCCAGTTAATAAGAAATTAAATTAATTAAAAATAACTGCGATTCTGAATTCCAGACCCTCCAGATAATAAAATATTAAATTAACTAAAAATAACTGCGATTCTGAATTCCAGACACTTTAGTTAATAAGATGTTAAATTAATTAAAAATAACTGCGATTCTGAATTCCAGACACTCCAGATTACAAAATATTAAATTAGTTAAAAATAACTACGATTCTGAACACCAGACACTCCAGATAATAAAATATGAAATTAATTAAAAATAACTGCGATTCTGAATTCCAGACCCTCCAGATAATCAAATATTAAATTAATTAAAAATAACTGCGATTCTGCATTCCAGACCCTCCAGATAAAAAATATTAAATTAGATAAAAAGAACTGCGATTCTGAATTCCAGACCCTGCGGATAATAAAATATTAAATTAATTAAAAATAACTGCGATTCTGCATTCCAGACCCTCCAGATAAAAAAATATTAAATTAGTTAAAAATATCTGCGATTCTGAATTCCAGACCCTCCAGTTAATAAGATATTAAATGAATTAAAAATAACTGCGATTCTGCATTCCAGACCCTCCAGATAATAAAATATTAGATTAGTTAAAAATAACTTCGATTGTGAATTCCAGTCCCTCAAGATAATAAAAAATTAAATTAGTTAAAAATAACTGCGATGCTGAACTCCAGTAAATAAAATATGAAATTAAGTAAAAATAACTGCGATTCTGAATTCCAGACCCTCCAGTTAATAAGATATTAAATTAATTAAAAATAACTGAGATTCTGAATTCCAGACACTCCAGATAATAGAATATTAAATTATTTAAAATAACTTCAATTCTGAATTCCAGACCCTCCAGATAATAAAATATTAAATTAATTAAAAATAACGTCAGTTCTGAATTCCAGACCCTCCAGATAATAAAATATTAAATTAATAACAATAACTGCGATTCTGCATTCCAGACCCTCCAGATAAAAAATATTAAATTAGTTAAAAATAACTGCGATTCTGAATTCCAGACCCTCCAGATAATAGAATATTAAATTAATTAAAAATTACTGCGACTCTGAATAACAGACCCTCCAGATAATAAAATATTAAATTAATTAAAAATAGCTGCGATTCTGAATTCCAGACCCTCCAGTTAAATAAATATTAAATTAATTAAAAGTAACTCCGATTCTGAATTCCAGAGCCTCCAGATAATAAAATATTAAATTAGTAAAAAATAACTGCAATTCTGAATTCCAGACCCTCCAGATAATAAAATATTAAATTCATTAAAAATAACTGTGATTCTGAATTCCAGACCCTCCAGTTTATAAGATATTAAATGAATTAAAAATAACTGCGATTCTGCATTCCAGACCCTCCAGATAATAAAATATTAAATTAGTTAAAAATAACTTCGACTGTGAATTCCAGACCCTCCAGATAATAAAATATTAAATTAGTTAAATATAACTGCGATGCTGAACTCCAGTAAATAAAATATGAAATTAATTAAAAATAACTGCGATTCTGAATTCCAGACACTCCAGTTAATAAGATGTTAAATTAATTAAAAATAACTGCGATTCTGAATTCCAGACATTCCAGATAACAAAATACTAAATTAGTTAAAAATAACTGCGATTCTGAACACCAAACACTCCAATTAATAAAATATGAAATTAATTAAAAATAACTGCGAGTCTGAATTCCAGACCCTCCAGTTAAGAAGATATTCAATTAATTAAAAATAACAGCGATTCTGCATTCCAGACCCTCCAGATAATAAAATATTAAATTAGTTAAAAATAACTGCAATTCTGAATTCCAGACACTCCAGTTAATAAGATATTAAATTAATTAAAAGTAAATGCGATTCTGAATTCCAGACCCTCCAGATAATAAAATATTAAATTATTTAAAATAACTGCGATTCTGAATTCCAGACCTTCCAGATAATAAAATATTAAATTAACTAAAAAGAACTGCGATTCTGAATTCCAGACACTCCAGTTAATAATATGTTAAATTATTTAAAAATAACTGCGATTCTGACATCCAGACACTCTAGATAATAAAATATTAAATTTGTTAAAAATAACTGCGATTCTGAACACCAGATAACCCTGTTAATAAAATATTAAATTAATTAAAAATAACTTCGGTTCTGAATTCCAGACCCTCCAGATAATAAAATATTAAATTACCTAAAAAGAACTGCGATTCTGAATTCCAGACACTCCAGATAATAATATGTTAAATTATTTAAAAATAACTGCGATTCTGAATTCCAGACACTCTAGATAATAAAATATTAGATTAGTTAAAAATAACTGCGATTCTGAATTCCAGACCCTCCAGTTAATAAGATATTAAATGAATTAAAAATAACTGCGACTCTGCATTCCAGACCCTCCAGATAATAAAATATTAAATTAATTAAAAATAGCTGCGATTCTGCATTCCAGACCCTCCAGATAATAAAATATTATATTAGTTAAAAATAACTGCGATTCTGAATTCCAGAGTTAATAGGATATTAAATTAATTAAAAATAACTGCGATTCTGAATTCCAGACCCTCCAGATAGTAAAATATTAAATGAACTCAAAATAACTCCGATTCTGAATTCCAGACACTCCAGTTAATAAGATGTTAAATTAATTAAAAATAACTCGATTCTGAATTCCAAACACTCCAGAAAATAAACTATTAAATTAGTTAAAAATAACTGCGATTCTGAACACTAGACACTCCAGATAATAAAATATTAAATTAATTAAAAATAACTGTGATTCTGAATTCCAGACCCTCCAGTTAATAAGATATTAAATGATTTAAAAATAACTGCGATTCTGCATTCCAGACCCTCCAGATAATAAAATATTAAATTAGTTAAAAATAACTTCGATTGTGAATTCCAGACCCTCCAGATAATAAAATATTAAATTAGCTAAAAATAACTGCGATTCTGAATTCCAGACCCTCCAGATAATAACAAATTAAATTAATTAAAAAAAACTTGGATTCTGAATAACGGACCCTTCAGATAATAAAATATTAAATTAGTTAAAAATAATTGCGATTCTGAATTCCAGACACTCCATTTAATAAGATATTAAATTAATTAAAAATAACTGCGACTCTGCATTCCAGACCCTCCAGATAATAAAATATTAAATTAGTTAAAAATAACTGCGATTCTGAACACTAGACACTTCAGATAATAAAATATTAAATGAATTAAAAATAACTGCGACTCTGAATAACAGACCCTCCAGATAATAAAATATTAAATTATTTAAAAATAACTGCGATTCTGAATTCCAGACCCTCCAGTTAAAAAAATATTAAATTAATTAAAAGTAACTCCGATTCTGAATTCCAGACCCTCCAGATAATAAAATATTAAATTAGTAAAAAATAACTGCAATTCTGAATTCCAGACCCTCCAGATAATAAAATATTAAATTACTTAAAAATAACTGTGATTCTGAATTCCAGACCCTCCAGTTTATAAGATATTAAATGAATTAAAAATAACTGCGATTCTGCATTCCAGACCCTCCAGAAAATAAAATATTAAATTAGTTAAAAATAACTTCGACTGTGAATTCCAGACCCTCCAGATAATAAAATATTAAATTAGTTAAAAATAACTGCGATGTTGAACTCCAGTAAATAAAATATGAAATTAATTAAAAATAACTGCGATTCTGAATTCCAGACACTCCAGTTAATAAGATGTTAAATAAATTAAAAATAACTGCGATTCTGAATTCCAGACACTCCAGATAACAAAATATTAAATTCGTTAAAAATAACTGCGATTCTGAACGCCAAACACTCTAATTAATAAAATATGAAATTAATTAAAAATAACTGCGAGTCTGAATTCCAGACCCTCCAGTTAAGAAGATATTAAATTAATTAAAAATAACAGCGATTCTGCATTCCAGACCCTCCAAATAATAAGATATTAAATTAGTTAAAAATAACTGCGATTCTGAATTCCAGACCTTCCAGATAAGAAAATATTAAATTAACTAAAAAGAACTGCGATTCTGAATTCCAGACACTCCAGTTAATAATATGTTAAATTATTTAAAAATAACTGCGATTCTGAATTCCAGACACTCTAGATAATAAAATATTAAATTAGTTAAAAATAACTGCGATACTGAACACCAGATAACCCAGTTAATAAAATATTAAATTAATTAAAAATAACGTCGGTTCTGAATTCCAGACCCTCCAGATAATAAAATATTAAATTACCTAAAAAGAACTGCGATTCTGAATTCCAGACACTCCAGTTAATAATATGTTAAATTATTTAAAAATAACTGCGATTCTGAATTCCAGACACTCTAGATAATAAAATATTAGATTAGTTAAAAATAACTGCGACTCTGAATTCCAGACCCTCCAGTTAATAAGATATTAAATGAATTAAAAATAACTGCGAATCTGCATTCCAGACCCTCCAGATAATAAAATATTAAATTAATTAAAAATAGCTGCGATTCTGCATTCCAGATCCTCCAGATAAATAAATATTAAATTAGTTAAAAATAACTGCCATTCTGAATTCCAGACACTCCAGTTAATAAGATATTAGATTAATTAAAAATAACTGCGATTCAGCATTCCAGACCCTCCATATAAAAAAATATTAAAATAGTTAAAAATAATTGCGATTCTGAGTTCCAGACCCTCCAGATAATAAAATATTATATTAGTTAAAAATAACTGCGATTCTGAATTCCAGACACTCCAGTTAATAGGATATTAAATTAATTAAAAATAACTGCGATTCTGAATTCCAGACCCTCCAGATAATAAAATATTAAATGAACTAAAAATAACTCCGATTCTGAATTCCAGACACTCCAGTTAATAAGATGTTAAATTAATAAAAAATAACTGGATTCTGAATTCCAAACACTCCAGATAATAAAATATTAAATTAGTTAAAAATAACTGCGATTCTGAACACTAGACACTCCAGATAATAAAATATTAAATTAATTAAAAATAACTGTGATTCTGAATTCCAGACCCTCCAGTTAATAAGATATTAAATGAATTAAAAATAACTGCGATTCTGCATTCCAGACCCTCCAGATAATAAAATATTAAATTAGTTAAAAATAACTTCAATTGTGAATTCCAGACCCTCCAGATAATAAAATATTAAATTAGTTAAAAATAACTGCGATTCTGAATTCCAGACCCTCCAGATAATAACAAATTAAATTATTTAAAAATAACTTGGATTCTGAATAACGGACCCTTCAGATAATAAAATATTAAATTAGTTAAAAATAACTGCGATTCTGAACACTAGACACTCCAGATAATAAAATATTAAATTAATTAAAAATAACTGCGATCCTGAACACCAGACACTCCAGTTAATAAGATACTAAATTAATTAAAAATAACTGCGATTCTGCATTCCAGACCCTCCAGAAAAAAAAAATTAAATTAGTTAAAAAGAACTGCGAATCTGAATTCCAGACCCTCCGGATAATAAAAATTAAATTAATTAAAAATAACTGCGATTGTGCATTCCAGACCCTCCAGATAAAAAAATATTAAATTAGTTAAAAATATCTGCGATTCTGAATTTCAGACCCTCCAGTTAATAAGATATTAAATGAATTAAAAATAATTGCGATTCTGCATTCCAGACCCTCCAGATAATAAAATATTAGATTAGTTAAAAATAACTTCGATTGTGAATTCCAGTCACTCAAGATAATAAAATATTAAATTAGTTAAAAATAACTGCGATGCTGAACTCCAGTAAATAAAATATGAAATTAAGTAAAAATAACTGCGATTCTGAATTCCAGACCCTCCAGTTAATAAGATATTAAATTAATTAAAAATAACTGAGATTCTGAATTCCAGACCCTCCAGATAATAAAATATTAAATTATTTAAAATAACTGCGATTCTTAATTCCAGACCCTCCAGATAATAATATATTAAATTAACTAAAAATAACTGCGATTCTGAATTCGAGACACTCCAGTTAATAAGATGTTAAATTAATTAAAAATTACTGCGACCCTCCAGATAATAGAATATTAAATTATTTAAAATAACTTCGATTCTGAATTCCAGACCCTCCAGATAATAAAATATTAAATGAATTAAAATTAGCGTCAGTTCTGAATTCCAGACACTCCAGATAATAAAATATTAAATTAATAAAAATAACTGCGAGTCTGCATTCCAGACCCTCCAGATAAAAAAAATATTAAATTAGTTAAAAAGAACTGCGATTCTGAATTCCAGACCCTCCAGATAATATAATATTAAATTAATTAAAAATAACTGCGACTCTGTATAATATACCCTCCAGATTATAAAATATTAAATTAATTAAAAATAACTGCGATTCTGAATTCCAGACCCTCCAGTTAAAAAAATATTAAATTAATTAAAAGTAACTCTGATTCTGAATTCCAGACCCTCCAGATAATAAAATATTAAATTAGTAAAAAATAACTGCAATAATAAAATATTAAATTTATTAAAAATAACTGTGATTCTGAATTCCAGATCCTCCAGTTAATAAGATATTAAATGAATTAAAAATAACTGCGATTCTGCATTCCAGACCCTCCAGATAATAAAATATTAAATTAGTTAAAAATAACTTCGACTGTGAATTCCAGACCCTCCAGATAATAAAATATTAAATTAGTTAAAAATAACTGCGATGCTGAAATCCAGTAAATAAAATATGAAATTAATTAAAAATAACTGCGATTCTGAATTCCAGACACTCCAGTTAATAAGATGTTAAATTAATTAAAAATAACTGCGATTCTGAATTCCAGACCCTCCAGATAATAAAATATTAAATTAGTTAAAAATAACTGCGATTCTGAATTCCAGACACTCCAGTTAATAAGATATTAAATTAATTAAAATAACTGCGATTCTGAATTCCAGACCCTCCAGATAATAAAATATTAAATTATTTAAAATAACTGCGATACTGAATTCCAGACCCTCCAGATAATAAAATATTAAATTAACTAAAAAGAACTGCGATTCTGAATTCCAGACACTCCAGTTAATAATATGTTAAAATTTTTAAAAATAGCTGCGATTCTGAATTCCAGACACTCTAGATAATAAAATATTAAATTAGTTAAAAATAACTGCGATTCTGAACACCAGATAGCCCAGTTAATAAAATATTAAATTAATCAAAAATAACTTGGTTTCTGAATTCCAGACCCTCCAGATAATAAAATATTAAATTACCTAAAAAGAACTGCAATTCTGAATTCCAGACACTCCAGTTAATAATATGTTAAATTATTTAAAAATAACTGCGATTCTGAATTCCAGACACTCTAGATAATAAAATATTAAATTAGTTAAAAATAACTGCGCTTCTGAATTCCAGACACTCCAGTTAATAAGATATTAAATTAATTAAAAATAACTGCGATTCTGAATTCCAGACCCTCCAGTTAATAAGATATTAAATGAATTAAAAAGAACTGCGAATCTGCATTCCAGACCCTCCAGATAATAAAATATTAAATTATTTAAAAATAACTGCGATTCTGCAATCCAGACCCTCCAGATAAATAAATATTAAATTAGTTAAAAATAACTGCCATTCTGAATTCCAGACACTCCAGTTAATAAGATGTTAAATTAATTAAAAATAACTGCGATTCTGAATTCCAAACACTCCAGATAATAAAATATTAAATTAGTTAAAAATAACTGCGATTCTGAACACTAGACACTCCAGATAATAAAATATGAAATTAATTAAAAATAACTGCGATTCTGAATTCCAGACCCTCCAGCTAAAAAGATATTAAATTAATTAAAAATAACTGCGATTCTGAATTCCAGACCCTCCAGATAATAAAATATTAAATTAATTAAAAATAACTGTGATTCTGAATTCCAGACCCTCCAGTTAATAAGATATTAAATGAATTAAAAATAACTGCGATTCTGCATTCCAGACCCTCCAGATAATAAAATATTAAATTAATTAAAAACAACTTCGATTGTGAATTCCAGACCCTCCAGATAATAAAATATTAAATTAGTTAAAAATACCTGCGTTTCTGAATTCCAGACCCTCCAGATAATAAAAAATTAAATTAATTAAAAATAACTTGGATTCTGAATAACAGACCCTTCAGATAATAAAATATTAAATTAGTTAAAAATAACTGCGATTCTGAATTCCAGACACTCCAGTTAATAAGATATTAAATTAATTAAAAATAACTGCGATTCTGCATTCCAGACCCTCCAGATAAAAAAAAATTAAATTAGTTAAAAATAACTGCGATTCTGAATTTCAGACCCTCCAGATAATAAAATATTAAATTAGTTAAAAATAACTGCGATTCTGAACACCAGATACTCCAGATAATAAAATATGAAATTAATTAAAAATAACTGCTATTCTGAATACCAGACCCTCCAGTTAATAAGACATTAAA
The DNA here is from genome assembly GCA_920105625.2 of Clusia tigrina. Taxonomy (NCBI): domain Eukaryota; kingdom Metazoa; phylum Arthropoda; class Insecta; order Diptera; family Clusiidae; genus Clusia; species Clusia tigrina. The sequence continues at coordinate 120,207,212 of OV050030.1, read as the reverse complement.
TGAATTAAAAATAACTGCGATTCTGCATTCCAGACCCTCAAGATAATAAAATATTAAATTAATTAAAAATAACTGTGATTCTGAATTCCAGACCCTCCAGTTAATAAGATATTAAATGAATTAAAAATAACTGTGATTCTGAATTCCAGACCCTCCAGATAATAAAATATTAAATTAGTTAAAAACAACTTCGATTGTGAATTCCAGACCCTCCAGATAATAAAATATTAAATTAGTTAAAAATAACTGCGATTCTGAATTCCAGACACTCCAGATAATAAAATATGAAATTAATTAAAAATAACTGCGATTCTGAATTCCAGACCCTCCAGTTAAAAAGATATTAAATTAATTAAAAATAACTGCGATTCTGCATTCCAGACCCCCAGATAATAAAATATTAAATTAGTTAAAAATAAGTTCGATTGTGAATTCCAGAACCTCCAGATAATAAAATATTAAATTAATTAAAAATAACTGTGATTCTGAATTCCAGACCCTCCAGTTAATAAGACATTAAATGAATTAAAAATAACTGCGATTCTGCATTCCAGACCCTCAAGATAATAAAATATTAAATTAGTTAAAAATAACTTCGATTGTGAATTCCAGACCCTCCAGATAATAAAATATTAAATTAGTTAAAAATAACTGCGATGCTGAACTCCAGTAAATATAATATGAAATTAATTAAAAATAACTGCGATTCTGAATTCCAGACCCTCCAGTTAATAAGAATTTAAATTAATTAAAAATAACTGAGATTCTGAATTCCAGACCCTCCAGTTAATAAAATATTAAATTAATTAAAAATAACTGCGATTCTGAATACCAGAAACTCCAGTTAATAAAATATTAAATTAATTAAAAATAACTGCGATTCTGAATTCCAGACCCTCCAGTTAATAAGATATTAAATTAATTAAAAATAACTGAGTTTCTGCATTCCAGACCCTCTAGATAATAAAATATTGAATTAGTTAAAAATAACTGCGATTCTGAACACCAGACACTCCAGTTAATGGGATATTAAATTAATTAAAAATAACTGCGATTCTGAATTCCAGACCCTCCGCATAATAAAATATTAAATTAACTAAAAATAACTGCGATTCTGATTTCCAGACACTCCAGTTAATAAGATGTTAAATTAATTAAAAATAACTGCGATTCTGAATTCCAGACACTCCAGTTAATAGGATATTAAATTAATTAAAAATAACTGCTATTCTGCATTCCAGACCCTCCAGATAATAAAATATTAAATTTGTTAAAAATAACTACGATTCTGAATTCCAGACACTCCAGTTAATAAGATATTAAATTAATTAAAAATAACTGCTATTCTGAATTCCAGACCCTCCAGATAATAAAATATTAAAAATAATTAAAAATAACTGTGATTCTGAATTCCAGACCCTCCAGTTAATAAGATATTAAATGAATTAAAAATAAATGCGATTCTGCATTCCAGACCCTCCAGATAATCAAATATTAAATTAGTTAAAAATAGCTTCGATTGTGAATTCCAGACCCTCCAGATAATAAAATATTAAATTAGTTCAAAATAACTGCGATTCTGAATTCCAGACCCTCCAGATAATAAAAAATTTAATTAATTAAAAATAATTGCGATTCTGAATAACAGACCCTTCAGATAATAAAATATTAAATTAATTAAAAATAACTTCGGTTCTGAATTCCAGACCCTCAAGATAATAAAATATTAAATTAATTAAAAATAACTGCGATTCTACATTCCAGACCCGCCAGATAAAAAAATATTAAATTAGTTAAAAATAACTGCGATTACGAATTCCAGACACTCCAGTTAATAAGATATTAAATTAATTAAAAATAACTGCTATTCTGAATTCCAGACCCTCCAGATAATAAAATATTAAATTAATTAAAAATAACTGTGATTCTGAATTCCAGACCCTCCAGTTAATAAGATATTAAATGAATTAAAAATAACTGCGATTCTGCATTCCAGACTCTCCAGATAATAAAATATTAAATTAGTTAAAAATAACTTCGATTGTGAATTGCAGATCCTCCAGATAATAAAATATTAAATTAGTAAAAAATAACTGCGATGGTGAACTCCAGACCCTCCAGTTAATAAGATATTAAATTAATTAAAAATAACTGCGATTCTGAATTCCAGACCCTCCAGTTAATAAGATATTAAATGAATTAAAAATAACTGCGATTCTGCATTCCAGACCCTCCAGATAATAAAATATTAAATTAATTAAAAATAACTTCGATTGTGAATTCCAGATCCTCCAGATAATAAAATATTAAATTAATTAAAAATAACTGTGATTCTGAATTCCAGACCCTCCAGTTAATAAGATATTAAATTAATTAAAAATAACTGCGATTCTGAATTCCAGATACTCCAGTTAATAAGATATTAAATGAATTAAAAATAACTGCGATTCTGCATTCCAGACCCTCCAGATAATAAAATATTAAATTAATTAAAAATAACTGCGATTCTGCATTCCAGACCCTCCAGATAAATAAATATTAAATTAGTTAAAAATAACTGCCATTCTGAATTCCAGACACTCCAGTTTATAAGATATTAAATTAATTAAAAATAACTGCGATTCTGCATTCCAAACCATCCAGATAAAAAAGTATTAAATTAGTTAAAAATAACTGCGATTCTGAGTTCCAGACCCTCCAGATAATAAAATATTAAATTAACTAAAAAGAACTGCGATTCTGAATTCCAGACACTCCAGTTAATAATATGATAAAATTTTTAAAAATAACTGCGATTCTGAATTCCAGACACTCTAGATAATAAAATATTAAATTAGTTAAAAATAACTGCGATTCTGAACACCAGATAGCCCAGTTAATAAAATATTAAATTAATTAAAAATAACTTGGGTTCTGAATTCCAGACCCTCCAGATAATAAAATATTAAATTAACTAAAAAGAACTGCAATTCTGAATTTCAGACACTCCAGTTAATAATATGTTAAATTATTTAAAAATAACTGCGATTCTGAATTCCAGACACTAGATAATAAAATATTAAATTAGTTAAAAATAACTGCGATTCTGAACACCAGACAACAAAGTTAATAAAATATTAAATTAGTTAAAAATAACTGCGCTTATGAATTCCAGACACTCCAGTTAATAAGATATTAAATTAATTAAAAATAACTGCGATTCTGAATTCCAGACCCTCCAGTTAATAAGATATTAAATGAATTAAAAATAACTGCGAATCTGCATTCCAGACCCTCCAGATAATAAAATATTAAATTATTTAAAAATAACTGCGATTCTGCAATCCAGACCCTCCAGATAAATAAATATTAAATTAGTTAAAAATAACTGCCATTCTGAATTCCAGACACTCCAGTTAATAAGATGTTAAATTAATTAAAAATAACTGCGATTCTGAATTCCAAACACTCCAGAAAATAAAATATTAAATTAGTTAAAAATAACTGCGATTCTGAACACTAGACACTCCAGATAATAAAATATGAAATTAATTAAAAATAACTGCGATTCTGAATCCAGACCCTCCAGTTAAAAAGATATTAAATTAATTAAAAATAACTGCGATTCTGCATTCCAGACCCTCCAGATAATAAAATATTAAATTAGTTAAAAATAACTGCGATTCTGAATTCCAGACACTCCAGTTAATAAGATATTAAATTAATTAAAAATAACTGCTTTTCTGAATTCCAGACCCTCCAGATAATAAAATATTAAATTAATTAAAAATAACTGTGATTCTGAATTCCAGACCCTGCAGTTAATAAGATATTAAATGAATTAAAAATAACTGCGATTCTGCATTCCAGACCCTCCAGATAAAAAAATATTAAATTAGTTAAAAACAACTTCGATTGTGAATTCCAGACCCTCCAAATGATAAAATATTAAATTAGTTAAAAATAACTGCGATTCTGAATTCCAGACCCTCCAGATAATAAAAAATTAAATTAATTAAAAATAACTTGGATTCTGAATAACAGACCCTTCAGATAATAAAATATTAAATTAGTTAAAAATAACTGCGATTCTGAATTCCAGACACTCCAGTTAATAAGATATTAAATTAATTAAAAATAACTGCGATTCTGCATTCCAGACCCTCCAGATAAAAAAATAATAAATTAGTTAAAAATAACTGCGATTCTGAATTTCAGACCCTCCAGATAATAAAATATTAAATTAGTTAAAAATAACTGCGATTCTGAACACCAGATACTCCAGATAATAAAATATGAAATTAATTAAAAATAACTGCTATTCTGAATTCCAGACCCTCCAGATAATAAAATATTAAATTAATTAAAAATAACTGTGATTCTGAATTCCAGACCCTCCAGATAATAAAATATTAAATTATCTAAAAATAACTGCGATTCTGAATTCCAGACACTCCAGTTAATAAGATGTTAAATTAATTAAAAATAACTGCTATTCTGCATTCCAGACCCCCCAGATAATAAAATATTAAATTAGTTAAAAATAAGTTCGATTGTGAATTCCAGACCCTCCAGATAATAACATATTAAATTTGTTAAAAATAACTGCGATTCTGAATTCCAGACACTCCAGTTAATAAGATATTAAATTAATTAAAAATAACTGCTATTCTGAATTCCAGACCCTCCAGATAATAAAATATTAAAAATAATTAAAAATAACTGTGATTCTGAATTCCAGACCCTCCAGTTAATAAGATATTAAATGAATTAAAAATAAATGCGATTCTGCATTCCAGACCCTCCAGATAATCAAATATTAAATTAGTTAAAAATAGCTTCGATTGTGAATTCCAGACCCTCCAGATAATAAAATATTAAATTAGTTAAAAATAACTGCGATGCTGAACTCCAGTAAATATAATATGAAATTAATTAAAAATAACTGCGATTCTGAATTCCAGACCCTCCAGTTAATAAGATATTAAATTAATTAAAAATAACTGAGATTCTGAATTCCAGACCCTCCAGTTAATAAAATATTAAATTAATTAAAAATAACAGCGATTCTGAATACAAGAAACTCCAGTTAATAAGATATTAAATTAATTAAAAATAACTGCGATTCTGAATTCCAGACCCTCCAGTTAATAAGATATTAAATTAATTAAAAATAACTGAGATTCTGCATTCCAGACCCTCTAGATAATAAAATATTGAATTAGTTAAAAATAACTGCGATTCTGAAGACCAGACAACCCAGTTAATAAAATATTAAATTAATTAAAAATAACTTCGGTTCTGAATTCCAGACCCTCCAGATAACAAAATATTAAATTAGTTAAAAATAAATGAGATTCTGAATTCCAGACCTTCCAGTAAATAAAAAATTAAATTAATTAAAAATAACTGCGATTCTGAATTCCAGACACTCCAGTTAATGGGATATTAAATTAATTAAAAATAACTGCGATTCTGAATTCCAGACCCTCCAGATAATAAAATATTAAATTAGTTAAAAATAACTGCGATTCTGAATTCCAGACACTCCAGTTAAAAAGATATTAAATTAATTAAAAATAACTGCGATTCTGCATTCCAGACCCTCCAGATAATAAAATATTAAATTAGTTAAAAATAACTGCGATTCTGAATTCCAGACACTCCAGTTAATAAGATATTAAATTAATTAAAAATAACTGCTTTTCTGAATTCCAGACCCTCCAGATAATAAAATATTAAATTAATTAAAAATAACTGTGATTCTGAATTCCAGACCCTGCAGTTAATAAGATATTAAATGAATTAAAAATAACTGCGATTCTGCATTCCAGACCCTCCAGATAATAAAATATTAAATTAGTTAAAAACAACTTCGATTGTGAATTCCAGACCCTCCAAATAATAAAATATTAAATTAGTTAAAAATAACTGCGATTCTGAATTCCAGACCCTCCAGATAATAAAAAATTAAATTAATTAAAAATAACTTGGATTCTGAATAACAGACCCTTCAGATAATAAAATATTAAATTAGTTAAAAATAACTGCGATTCTGAATTCCAGACACTCCAGTTAATAAGATATTAAATTAATTAAAAATAACTGCGATTCTGCATTCCAGACCCTCCAGATAAAAAAATAATAAATTAGTTAAAAATAACTGCGATTCTGAATTTCAGACCCTCCAGATAATAAAAAATTAAATTAATTAAAAATAACTTGGATTCTGAATAACAGACCCTTCAGATAATAAAATATTAAATTTGTTAAAAATAACTGCGATTCTGAATTCCAGGCACTCCAGTTAATAAGATGTTAAATTAATTAAAAATAACTGCGATTCTGAATTCCAGACACTCCAGTTAAAAGGATATTAAATTTATTAAAAATAACTGCTATTCTGCATTCCAGACCCTCCATAATATAGTTAATAAAATATTAAATTAGTTAAAAATAACTGCGATTCTGAATTCCAGACACTCCAGTTAATAAGATATTATATTAATTAAAAATAACTGCTATTCTGAAAACCAGACCCTCCAGATAATAAAATATTAAATTAATTAAAAATAACTTTGATTCTGAATTCCAAACCCTCCAGTTAATAAGATATTAAATGAATTAAAAATAAATGCGATTCTGCATTCCAGACCCTCCAGATAATAAAATATTAAATTAGTTAAAAAGAGCTTCAATTGTGAATTCCAGACCCTCCAGATAATAAAATATTAAATTAGTTAAAAATAACTGCGATTCTGAACACCAGATACTCCAGATAATAAAATATGAAATTAATTAAAAATAACTGCTATTCTGAATTCCAGACCCTCCAGATAATAAAATATTAAATTAATTAAAAATAACTGTGATTCTGAATTCCAGACCCTCCAGATAATAAAATATTAAATTAACTAAAAATAACTGCGATTCTGAATTCCAGACACTCCAGCTAATAAGATGTTAAATTAATTAAAAATAACTGCTATTCTGCATTCCAGACTCCCCAGATAATAAAATATTAAATTAGTTAAAAATAAGTTCGATTGTGAATTCCAGACCCTCCAGATAATAAAATATTAAATTAGTTAAAAATAACTGCGATTCTGAATTCCAGACACTCCAGTTAATAAGATATTAAATTAATTAAAAATAACTGCTATTCTGAATTCCAGACCCTCCAGATAATAAAATATTAAAAATAATTAAAAATAACTGTGATTCTGAATTCCAGACCCTCCAGTTAATAAGATATTAAATGAATTAAAAATAAATGCGATTCTGCATTCCAGACCCTCCAGATAATCAAATATTAAATTAGTTTAAAATAGCTTCGATTGTGAATTCCAGACCCTCCAGATAATAAAATATTAAATTAGTTAAAAATACCTGCGATGCTGAACTCCAGTAAATATAATATGAAATTAATTAAAAATAACTGCGATTCTGAATTCCAGACCCTCCAGTTAATAAGATATTAAATTAATTAAAAATAACTGAGATTCTGAATTCCAGACCCTCCAGTTAATAAAATATTAAATTAATTAAAAACAACAGCGATTCTGAATACAAGAAACTCCAGTTAATAAGATATTAAATTAATTAAAAATAACTGCGATTCTGAATTCCAGACCCTCCAGTTAATAAGATATTAAATTAATTAAAAATAACTGAGATTCTGCATTCCAGACCCTCTAGATAATAAAATATTGAATTAGTTAAAAATAACTGCGATTCTGAAGACCAGACAACCCAGTTAATAAAATATTAAATTAATTAAAAATAACTTCGGTTCTGAATTCCAGACCCTCCAGATAACAAAATATTAAATTAGTTAAAAATAAATGAGATTCTGAATTCCAGACCTTCCAGTAAATAAAAAATTAAATTAATTAAAAATAACTGCGATTCTGAATTCCAGACACTCCAGTTAATGGGATATTAAATTAATTAAAAATAACTGCGATTCTGAATTCCAGACCCTCCGCATAATAAAATATTAAATTAACTAAAAATAACTGCGATTCTGATTTCCAGACACTCCAGTTAATAAGATGTTAAATTAGTTAAAAATAACTGCGATTCTGAATTCCAGACACTCCAGTTAATAGGATATTAAATTAATTAAAAATAACTGCTATTCTGAATTCCAGACCCTCCAGATAATAAAATATTAAAAATAATTAAAAATAACTGTGATTCTGAATTCCAGACCCTCCAGTTAATAAGATATTAAATGAATTAAAAATAAATGCGATTCTGCATTCCAGACCCTCCAGATAATCAAATATTAAATTAGTTAAAAATAGCTTCGATTGTGAATTCCAGACCCTCCAGATAATAAAATATTAAATTAGTTCAAAATAACTGCGATTCTGAATTCCAGACCCTCCAGATAATAAAAAATTAAATTAATTAAAAATAACTGCGATTCTGAATAACAGACCCTTCAGATAATAAAATATTAAATTAATTAAAAATAACTTCGGTTCTGAATTCCAGACCCTCAAGATAATAAAATATTAAATTAATTAAAAATAACTGCGATTCTACATTCCAGACTCGCCAGATAAAAAAATATTAAATTAGTTAAAAATAACTGCGATTACGAATTCCAGACACTCCAGTTAATAAGATATTAAATTAATTAAAAATAACTGCTATTCTGAATTCCAGACCCTCCAGATAATAAAATATTAAATTAATTAAAAATAACTGTGATTCTGAATTCCAGACTCTCCAGTTAATAAGATATTAAATGAATTAAAAATAACTGCGATTCTGCATTCCAGACTCTCCAGATAATAAAATATTAAATTAGTTAAAAATAACTTCGGTTGTGAATTCCAGATCCTCCAGATAATAAAATATTAAATTAGTAAAAAATAACTGCGATGGTGAACTCCAGACCCTCCAGTTAATAAGATATTAAATTAATTAAAAATAACTGCGATTCAAAATTCCAGACCCTCCAGTTAATAAGATATTAAATGAATTAAAAATAACTGCGATTCTGCATTCCAGACCCTCCAGATAATAAAATATTAAATTAATTAAAAATAACTTCGATTGTGAATTCCAGATCCTCCAGATAATAAAATATTAAATTAATTAAAAATAACTGCGATTCTGAATTCCAGACCCTCCAGTTAATAAGATATTAAATTAATTAAAAATAACTGCGATTCTGAATTCCAGATACTCCAGTTAATAAGATATTAAATGAATTAAAAATAACTGCGATTCTGCATTCCAGACCCTCCAGATAATAAAATATTAAATTAATTAAAAATAACTGCGATTCTGCATTCCAGACCCTCCAGATAAATAAATATTAAATTAGTTAAAAATAACTGCCATTCTGAATTCCAGACACTCCAGTTTATAAGATATTAAATTAATTAAAAATAACTGCGATTCTGCATTCCAAACCATCCAGATAAAAAAGTATTTAATAAGTTAAAAATAACTGCGATTCTGAGTTCCAGACCCTCCAGATAATAAAATATTAAATTAGTTAAAAATAACTGCGATGCTGAATTCCAGGCACTCCAGTTAATAAGATGTTAAATTAATTAAAAATAACTGCGATTCTGAATTCCAGACACTCCAGTTAAAAGGATATTAAATTTATTAAAAATAACTGCTATTCTGCATTCCAGACCCTCCATAATATAGTTAATAAAATATTAAATTAGTTAAAAATAACTGCGATTCTGAATTCCAGACACTCCAGTTAATAAGATATTATATTAATTAAAAATAACTGCTATTCTGAAAACCAGACCCTCCAGATAATAAAATATTAAATTAATTAAAAATAACTTTGATTCTGAATTCCAAACCCTCCAGTTAATAAGATATTAAATGAATTAAAAATAAATGCGATTCTGCATTCCAGACCCTCCAGATAATAAAATATTAAATTAGTTAAAAAGAGCTTCAATTGTGAATTCCAGACCCTCCAGATAATAAAATATTAAATTAGTTCAAAATAACTGCGATTCTGAATTCCAGACCCTCCAGATAATAAAAAATTAAATTAATTAAAAATAACTGCGATTCTGATTAACAGACCCTTCAGATAATAATATATTAAATTAATTAAAAATAACTTCGGTTCTGAATTCCAGACCCTGCAGATAATAGAATATTAAATTAATTAAAAATAACTGCGATTCTGCATTCCAGACCCTCCAGATAAAAAAATATTAAATTAGTTAAAAATAACTGCGATTCTGAATTCCAGACACTCCAGTTAATAAGATGTTAAATTAATTAAAAATAACTGCGATTCTGCATTCCAGACCCTCCAGATAATAAAATATTAAATTAGTTAAAAATAAGTTCGATTGTGAATTCCAGACCCTCCAGATAATAAAATATTAAATTAGTTAAAAATAACTGCGATTCTGAATTCAAGACACTCTAGTTAATAAGATATTAAATTAATTATAAATAACTGCTATTCTGAATTCCAGACCCTCCAGATAATAAAATATTAAATTAATTAAAAATATCTGTGATTCTGAATTCCAGACCCTCCAGTTAATAAGATATTAAATGAATTAAAAATAACTGCGATTCTGCATTCCAGACCCTCCAGATAATAAAATATTAAATTAGTTAAAAATAACTTCGATTGTGAATTCCAGACCCTCCAGATAATATAATATTAAATTAGTTAAAAATAACTGCGATGCTGAACTCCAGTAAATAAAATATGAAATTAATTAAAAATAAGTTCGATTGTGAATTCCAGACCTTCCAGATAATAAAATATTAAATTAGTTAAAAATAACTGCGATTCTGAATTCCAGACACTCTAGTTAATAAGATATTAAATTAATTAAAAATAACTGCTATTCTGAATTCCAGACCCTCCAGATATAAAATATTAAATTAATTAAAACAAACTGCGATTCTGCATTCCAGACCCTCCAGATAATAAAATATTAAATTAGTTAAAAATAAGTTCGATTGTGAATTCCAGACCCTCCAGATAATAAAATATTAAATTAGTTAAAAATAACTGCGAATCTGAATTCCAGACCCTCCAGTTAATAAGATATTAAATTAATTAAAAATAACTGAGATTCTGAATTCCAGACCCTCCAGTTAAAAAAATATTAAATTAATTAAAAATAACTGCGATTCTGAATACCAGAAGCTCCAGTTAATAAGATATTAAATTAATTAAAAATTACTGCGATTCTGAATTCCAGACCCTCCAGTTAATAATATATTAAATGAATTAAAAATAACTGCGATTCTGCATTCCAGACCCGCTAGATAATAAAATATTAAATTAGTTAAAAATAACCGCGATTCTGAACACCCGACAACCCAGTTAATAAACTATTAAATTAATTAAAAATAACTTCGATTCTGAATTCCAGACCCTCCAGATAATAAAATATTAAATTAGTTAAAAATAACTGAGATTCTGAATTCCAGATCCTCCAGTTAATAAAATATTAAATTAATAAAAAATAACTGCGATTCTGAATACCAGAAACTCCAGTTAATAAGATATTAAATTAATTAAAAATAACTGCGATTCTGAATTCCAGACCCTCCAGTTAATAAGATATTAAATTAATTAAAAATAACTGCGTTTCTACATTCCAGACACTCGAGATAATAAAATATTAAATTAATTAAAAATAACTGCGATTCTGCATTCCAGACCCTCCAGATAAATAAATATTAAGTTAGTTAAAAATAACTGCCATTCTGCTTTCCAGACACTCGAGTTAACAAGATATTAAATTAATTAAAAATAACTGCGATTCTGCATTCCAGACCATCCAGATAAAAAAATATTAAACTAGTTAAAAATAACTGCGATTCTGAGTTCCAGACCCTCCAGATAATAAAATACTAAATTAGTTAAAAATAACTGCGATTCTGAATTCCAGACACTCCAGTTAATAGGATATTAAATTAATTAAAAATAACTGCCATTCCGAATTCCAGACCCTCTAGATAATAAAATATTAAATGAACTAAACATAACTGCGATTCTGAATTCCAGATACTCCAGTTAATAAGATGTTAAATTAATTAAAAATAACTGCGATTCTGAATTCCAAACACTCCAGATAATAAAATATTAAATTAGTTAAAAATAACTGCGATTCTGAACACCAGATACACCAGATAATAAAATATGAAATTAATTAAAAATAGCTGCGATTCTGAATTCCAGACCCTCCAGTTAAAATGATATTAAATTAATTAAAAATAACTGCGATTCTGCATTCCAAACCATCCAGGTAAAAAAGTATTAAATTAGTTAAAAATAACTGCGATTCTGAGTTCCAGACCCTCCAGATAATAAAATATTAAATTAGTTAAAAATAACTGCGATTCTGAATTCCAGACACTCCAGTTAATAAGATGTTAGATTAATTAAAAATAACTGCGATTCTGAATTCCGGAAACTCCAGTTAATAGGATATTCAATTTATTAAAAATAACAGCTATTCTGAGTTCAAGACCCTCCAGATAATAAAATATTAAATTAGTTAAAAATAACTGCGATTCTGAATTCCAGACACTCCAGTTAATAAGATGTTAAATTAATTAAAAATAACTGCTATTCTGAATTCCAGACAGTCCAGTTAATAAGATATTAAATTAATTAAAAATAACTGCGATTCTGAATTCCAGACCCTCCAGTTAATAAGATATTAAATGAATTAAAAATAACTGCGATTCTGCATTCCAGGCCCTCCAGATAAAAATATTAAATTTATTAAAAATAACTGCGATTCTGCATTCCAGACCCTCCAGATAAATAAATATTAAATTAGTTAAAAATAACTGCCATTCTGAATTCCAGACACACCAGTTAATAAGATATTAAATTAATTAAAAATAACTGCGATTCTGCATTCCAAACCATCCAGGTAAAAAAGTATTAAATTAGTTAAAAATAACTGCGATTCTGAGTTCCAGACCCTCCAGATAATAAAATATTAAATTAGTTAAAAATAACTGCGATTCTGAATTCCAGACACTCCAGTTAATAAGATGTTAAATTAATTAAAAATAACTGCGATTCTGAATTCCAGACACTCCAGTTAATAGGATATTCAATTTATTAAAAATAACAGCTATTCTGAGTTCCAGACCCTCCAGATAATAAAATATTAAATTAGTTAAAAATAACTGCGATTCTGAATTCCAGACACTCCACTTAATAAGATGTTAAATTAATTAAAAATAACTGCTATTCTGAATTCCAGACCCTCCAGATAATAAAATATTAAATTAATTAAAAATAACTTTGATTCTGAATTCCAGACCCTCCAGTTAATAAGATATTAAATGAATTAAAAATAAATGCGATTCTGCATTCCAGACCCTCCAGATAATAAAATATTAAATTAGTTAAAAATAGCTTCGATTGTGAAGTCCAGGCCCTCCAGATAATAAAATATTAAATTTGTTCAAAATAACTGCGATTCTGAATTCCAGACCCTCCAGATAATAAAAAATTAAATTTATTAAAAATAACTGCGATTCTGATTAACAGACCATCCAGATAATAATATATTAAATTAATTAAAAATAACTTCGGTTCTGAATTCCAGACCCTGCAGATAATAAAATATTAAATTAATTAAAAATAACTGCGATTCTGCATTCCAGACCCTCCAGATAAAAAAATATTAAATTAGTTAAAAATAACTGCGATTCTGAATTCCAGACACTCCAGTTATTAAGATGTTAAATTAATTAAAAATAACTGCGATTCTGCATTCCAGACCCTCCAGATAATAAAATATTAAATTAGTTAAAAATAAGTTCGATTGTGAATTCCAGACCCCCCAGATAATAAAATATTAAATTAGTTAAAAATAACTGCGATGCTGAACTCCAGTAAATAAAATATGAAATTAATTAAAAATAACTGCGATTCTGATTTCCAGACCCTCCAGATAATAAAATATTAAATTAATTAAAAATAACTTTGGTTCTGAGATCCAGACCCTCTAGATAATAAAATATTAAATTAATTAAAAATAACTGCGATTCTGAATACAATACACTTCAGTTAATAAAATATGAATTGAATAAAAAATAACTGCGATTCTGAATTCCAGACCCTCCAGTTAATAAAATATTAAATTAATTAAAAATAACATCAGTTCTGAATTCCAGACCCTCCGGATAATAAAATATTAAATTAGTTAAAAATAACCGCGATTCTGAACACCAGACAACCCAGTTAATAAAATATTAAATTAATTAAAAATAACTTCGCTTCTGAATTCCAGACCCTCCAGATAATAAAATATTAAATTAGTTAAAAATAACTGAGATTCTGAATTCCAGACCCTCCAGTTAATAAAATATTAAATTAATTAAAAATAACTGCGATTCTGAATTCCAGACCCTCCAGTTAATAAGATATTAAATGAATTTAAAATAACTGCGATTCTACATTCCAGTCCCTCCAGATAATAAAATATTAAATTAATTAAAAATAACTGCGATTCTGCATTCCAGACCCTCCAGATAAAAAAATATTAAATTAGTTAAAAATAACTGCGATTCTGAATTCCAGACACTCCAGTTAATAGGATATTAAATTAATTAAAAATAACTGCCAATCTGAATTCCAGACCCTCTAGATAATGAAATATTAAATGAACGAAAAATAACTGCGATTCTGAATTCCAGACACTCCAGTTATAAAGATGTTAAATTAATTAAAAATAACTCCGATTCTGAATTTCAAACACTCCAGATAATAAAATATTAAATTAGTTAAAAATAACTGCGATTCTGAACACCAGACACTCCAGATAATAAAATATGAAATTAATTTAAAATAGCTGCGATTCTGAATTCCAGACCCTCCAGTTAAAATGATATTAAATTAATTAAAAATAACTGCTATTCTGAATTCCAGACCCTCCAGTTAATAAGATGTTAAATTAATTAAAAATAACTGCTATTCTGAATTCCAGACCCTCCAGTTAATAAGATATTAAATTAATTAAAAATAACTGCGATTCTGAATTCCAGATACTCCAGTTAATAAGATATTAAATGAATTAAAAATAACTGCGATTCTGCATTCCAGACCCTCCAGATAATAAAATATTAAATTAATTAAAAATAACTGCGATTCTGCATTCCAGACCCTCCAGATAAATAAATATTAAATTAGTTAAAAATAACTGCCATTCTGAATTCCAGACACTCCAGTTTATAAGATATTAAATTAATTAAAAATAACTGCGATTCTGCATTCCAAACCATCCAGATAAAAAAGTATTAAATAAGTTAAAAATAACTGCGATTCTGAGTTCCAGACCCTCCAGATAATAAAATATTAAATTAGTTAAAAATAACTGCGATGCTGAATTCCAGACACTCCAGTTAATAAGATGTTAAATTAATTAAAAATAACTGCGATTCTGAAATCCAGACACTCCAGTTAAAAGGATATTAAATTTATTAAAAATAACTGCTATTCTGCATTCCAGACCCTCCATAATATAGTTAATAAAATATTAAATTAGTTAAAAATAACTGCGATTCTGAATTCCAGACACTCCAGTTAATAAGATATTATATTAATTAAAAATAACTGCTATTCTGAAATCCAGACCCTCCAGTTAATAAAATATTAAATTAATTAAAAATAACTCTGATTCTGAATTCCAAACCCTCCAGTTAATAAGATATTAAATGAATTAAAAATAACTGCGATTCTGCATTCCAGACCCTCCAGATAATAAAATATTAAATTAGTTAAAAACAACTTCGATTGTGAATTCCAGACCCTCCAAATAATAAAATATTAAATTAGTTAAAAATAACTGCGATTCTGAATTCCAGACCCTCCAGATAATAAAAAATTAAATTAATTAAAAATAACTTGGATTCTGAATAACAGACCCTTCAGATAATAAAATATTAAATTAGTTAAAAATAACTGCGATTCTGAATTCCAGACACTCCAGTTAATAAGATATTAAATTAATTAAAAATAACTGCGATTCTGCATTCCAGACCCTCCAGATAAAAAAATAATAAATTATTTAAAAATAACTGCGATTCTGAATTTCAGACCCTCCAGATAATAAAATATTAAATTAGTTAAAAATAACTGCGATTCTGAACACCAGATACTCCAGATAATAAAATATGAAATTAATTAAAAATAACTGCTATTCTGAATTCCAGACCCTCCAGATAATAAAATATTAAATTAATTAAAAATAACTGTGATTCTGAATTCCAGACCCTCCAGATAATAAAATATTAAATTAACTAAAAATAACTGCGATTCTGAATTCCAAACACTCCAGTTAATAAGATGTTAAACTAATTAAAAATAACTGCTATTCTGCATTCCAGACCCCCCAGATAATAAAATATTAAATTAGTTAAAAATAAGTTCGATTGTGAATTCCAGACCCTCCAGATAATAAAATATTAAATTAGTTAAAAATAACTGCGATTCTGAATTCCAGACACTCCAGTTAATAAGATATTAAATTAATTAAAAATAACTGCTATTCTGAATTCCAGACCCTCCAGATAATAAAATATTAAAAATAATTAAAAATAACTGTGATTCTGAATTCCAGACCCTCCAGTTAATAAGATATTAAATGAATTAAAAATAAATGCGATTCTGCATTCCAGACCCTCCAGATAATCAAATATTAAATTAGTTAAAAATAGCTTCGATTGTGAATTCCAGACCCTCCAGATAATAAAATATTAAATTAGTTAAAAATAACTGCGATGCTGAACTCCAGTAAATATAATATGAAATTAATTAAAAATAACTGCGATTCTGAATTCCAGACCCTCCAGTTAATAAGATATTAAATTAATTAAAAATAACTGAGATTCTGAATTCCAGACCCTCCAGTTAATAAAATATTAAATTAATTAAAAATAACAGCGATTCTGAATACAAGAAACTCCAGTTAATAAGATATTAAATTAATTAAAAATAACTGCGATTCTGAATTCCAGACCCTCCAGTTAATAAGATATTAAATTAATTAAAAATAACTGAGATTCTGCATTCCAGACCCTCTAGATAATAAAATATTGAATTAGTTAAAAATAACTGCGATTCTGAAGACCAGACAACCCAGTTAATAAAATATTAAATTAATTAAAAATAACTTCGGTTCTGAATTCCAGACCCTCCAGATAACAAAATATTAAATTAGTTAAAAATAAATGAGATTCTGAATTCCAGACCTTCCAGTAAATAAAAAATTAAATTAATTAAAAATAACTGCGATTCTGAATTCCAGACACTCCAGTTAATGGGATATTAAATTAATTAAAAATAACTGCGATTCTGAATTCCAGACCCTCCGCATAATAAAATATTAAATTAACTAAAAATAACTGCGATTCTGATTTCCAGACACTCCAGTTAATAAGATGTTAAATTAGTTAAAAATAACTGCGATTCTGAATTCCAGACACTGCAGTTAATAGGATATTAAATTAATTAAAAATAACTGCTATTCTGAATTCCAGACCCTCCAGATAATAAAATATTAAAAATAATTAAAAATAACTGTGATTCTGAATTCCAGACCCTCCAGTTAATAAGATATTAAATGAATTAAAAATAAATGCGATTCTGCATTCCAGACCCTCCAGATAATCAAATATTAAATTAGTTAAAAATAGCTTCGATTGTGAATTCCAGACCCTCCAGATAATAAAATATTAAATTAGTTCAAAATAACTGCGATTCTGAATTCCAGACCCTCCAGATAATAAAAAATTAAATTAATTAAAAATAACTGCGATTCTGAATAACAGACCCTTCAGATAATAAAATATTAAATTAATTAAAAATAACTTCGGTTCTGAATTCCAGACCCTCAAGATAATAAAATATTAAATTAATTAAAAATAACTGCGATTCTACATTCCAGACTCGCCAGATAAAAAAATATTAAATTAGTTAAAAATAACTGCGATTACGAATTCCAGACACTCCAGTTAATAAGATATTAAATTAATTAAAAATAACTGCTATTCTGAATTCCAGACCCTCCAGATAATAAAATATTAAATTAATTAAAAATAACTGTGATTCTGAATTCCAGACCCTCCAGTTAATAAGATATTAAATGAATTAAAAATAACTGCGATTCTGCATTCCAGACTCTCCAGATAATAAAATATTAAATTAGCTAAAAATAACTTCGATTGTGAATTCCAGATCCTCCAGATAATAAAATATGAAATTAGTAAAAAATAACTGCGATGGTGAACTCCAGACCCTCCAGTTAATAAGATATTAAATTAATTAAAAATAACTGCGATTCAAAATTCCAGACCCTCCAGTTAATAAGATATTAAATGAATTAAAAATAACTGCGATTCTGCATTCCAAACCCTCCAGATAATAAAATATTAAATTAATTAAAAATAACTTCGATTGTGAATTCCAGATCCTCCAGATAATAAAATATTAAATTAATTAAAAATAACTGTGATTCTGAATTCCAGACCCTCCAGTTAATAAGATATTAAATTAATTAAAAATAACTGCGATTCTGAATTCCAGATACTCCAGTTAATAAGATATTAAATGAATTAAAAATAACTGCGATTCTGCATTCCAGACCCTCCAGATAATAAAATATTAAATTAATTAAAAATAACTGCGATTCTGCATTCCAGACCCTCCAGATAAATAAATATTAAATTAGTTAAAAATAACTGCCATTCTGAATTCCAGACACTCCAGTTTATAAGATATTAAATTATTTAAAATAATTGCGATTCTGCATTCCAAACCATCCAGATAAAAAAGTATTTAATAAGTTAAAAATAACTGCGATTCTGAGTTCCAGACCCTCCAGATAATAAAATATTAAATTAGTTAAAAATAACTGCGATGCTGAATTCCAGGCACTCCAGTTAATAAGATGTTAAATTAATTAAAAATAACTGCGATTCTGAATTCCAGACACTCCAGTTAAAAGGATATTAAATTTATTAAAAATAACTGCTATTCTGCATTCCAGACCCTCCATAATATAGTTAATAAAATATTAAATTAGTTAAAAATAACTGCGATTCTGAATTCCAGACACTCCAGTTAATAAGATATTATATTAATTAAAAATAACTGCTATTCTGAAAACCAGACCCTCCAGATAATAAAATATTAAATTAATTAAAAATAACTTTGATTCTGAATTCCAAACCCTCCAGTTAATAAGATATTAAATGAATTAAAAATAAATGCGATTCTGCATTCCAGACCCTCCAGATAATAAAATATTAAATTAGTTAAAAAGAGCTTCAATTGTGAATTCCAGACCCTCCAGATAATAAAATATTAAATTAGTTCAAAATAACTGCGATTCTGAATTCCAGACCCTCCAGATAATAAACAATTAAATTAATTAAAAATAACTGCGATTCTGATTAACAGACCCTTCAGATAATAATATATTAAATTAATTAAAAATAATTTCGGTTCTGCATTCCAGACCCTGCAGATAATAGAATATTAAATTAATTAAAAATAACTGCGATTCTGCATTCCAGACCCTCCAGATAAAAAAATATTAAATTAGTTAAAAATAACTGCGATTCTGAATTCCAGACACTCCAGTTAATAAGATGTTAAATTAATTAAAAATAACTGCGATTCTGCATTCCAGACCCTCCAGATAATAAAATATTAAATTAGTTAAAAATAAGTTCGATTGTGAATTCCAGACCCTCCAGATAATAAAATATTAAATTAGTTAAAAATAACTGCGATTCTGAATTCCAGACACTCTAGTTAATAAGATATTAAATTAATTAAAAATAACTGCTATTCTGAATTCCAGACCCTCCAGATAATAAAATATTAAATTAATTAAAAATATCTGTGATTCTGAATTCCAGACCCTCCAGTTAATAAGATATTAAATGAATTAAAAATAACTGCGATTCTGCATTCCAGACCCTCCAGATAATAAAATATTAAATTAGTTAAAAATAACTTCGATTGTGAATTCCAGACCCTCCAGATAATATAATATTAAATTAGTTAAAAATAACTGCGATGCTGAACTCCAGTAAATAAAATATGAAATTAATTAAAAATAAGTTCGATTGTGAATTCCAGACCTTCCAGATAATAAAATATTAAATTAGTTAAAAATAACTGCGATTCTGAATTCCAGACACTCTAGTTAATAAGATATTAAATTAATTAAAAATAACTGCTATTCTGAATTCCAGACCCTCCAGATATAAAATATTAAATTAATTAAAAATAACTGCGATTCTGCATTCCAGACCCTCCAGATAATAAAATATTAAATTAGTTAAAAATAAGTTCGATTGTGAATTCCAGACCCTCCAGATAATAAAATATTAAATTAGTTAAAAATAACTGCGATTCTGAATTCCAGACCCTCCAGTTAATAAGATATTAAATTAATTAAAAATAACTGAGATTCTGAATTCCAGACCCTCCAGTTAAAAAAATATTAAATTAATTAAAAATAACTGCGATTCTGAATACCAGAAGTTCCAGTTAATAAGATATTAAATTAATTAAAAATTACTGCGATTCTGAATTCCAGACCCTCCAGTTAATAATATATTAAATGAATTAAAAATAACTGCGATTCTTCATTCCAGACCCGCTAGATAATAAAATATTAAATTAGTTAAAAATAACCGCGATTCTGAACACCAGACAACCCAGTTAATAAACTATTAAATTAATTAAAAATAACTTCGATTCTGAATTCCAGACCCTCCAGATAATAAAATATTAAATTAGTTAAAAATAACTGAGATTCTGAATTCCAGATCCTCCAGTTAATAAAATATTAAATTAATAAAAAATAACTGCGATTCTGAATACCAGAAACTCCAGTTAATAAGATATTAAATTAATTAAAAATAACTGCGATTCTGAATTCCAGACCCTCCAGTTAATAAGATATTAAATTAATTAAAAATAACTGCGTTTCTACATTCCAGACACTCGAGATAATAAAATATTAAATTAATTAAAAATAACTGCGATTCTGCATTCCAGACCCTCCAGATAAATAAATATTAAATTAGTTAAAAATAACTGCCATTCTGCTTTCCAGACACTCCAGTTAACAAGATATTAAATTAATTAAAAATAACTGCGATTCTGCATTCCAGACCATCCAGATAAAAAAATATTAAACTAGTTAAAAATAACTGCGATTCTGAGTTCCAGACCCTCCAGATAATAAAATACTAAATTAGTTAAAAATAACTGCGATTCTGAATTCCAGACACTCCAGTTAATAGGATATTAAATTAATTAAAAATAACTGCCATTCCGAATTCCAGACCCTCTAGATAATAAAATATTAAATGAACTAAAAATAACTGCGATTCTGAATTCCAGATACTCCAGTTAATAAGATGTTAAATTAATTAAAAATAACTGCGATTCTGAATTCCAAACACTCCAGATAATAAAATATTAAATTAGTTAAAAATAACTGCGATTCTGAACACCAGACACACCAGATAATAAAATATGAAATTAATTAAAAATAGCTGCGATTCTGAATTCCAGACCCTCCAGTTAAAATGATATTAAATTAATTAAAAATAACTGCGATTCTGCATTCCAAACCATCCAGGTAAAAAAGTATTAAATTAGTTAAAAATAACTGCGATTCTGAGTTCCAGACCCTCCAGATAATAAAATATTAAAATAGTTAAAACTAACTGCGATTCTGAATACCAGACACTCCAGTTAATAAGATGTTAGATTAATTAAAAATAACTGCGATTCTGAATTCCGGAAACTCCAGTTAATAGGATATTCAATTTATTAAAAATAACAGCTATTCTGAGTTCAAGACCCTCCAGATAATAAAATATTAAATTAGTTAAAAATAACTGCGATTCTGAATTCCAGACACTCCAGTTAATAAGATGTTAAATTAATTAAAAATAACTGCTATTCTGAATTCCAGACAGTTCAGTTAATAAGATATTAAATTAATTAAAAATAACTGCGATTCTGAATTCCAGACCCTCCAGTTAATAAGATATTAAATGAATTAAAAATAACTGCGATTCTGCATTCCAGGCCCTCCAGATAAAAATATTAAATTAATTAAAAATAACTGCGATTCTGCATTCCAGACCCTCCAGATAAATAAATATTAAATTAGTTAAAAATAACTGCCATTCTGAATTCCAGACTCTCCAGTGAATAAGATATTAAATTAATTAAAAATAACTGCGATTCTGCATTCCAAACCATCCAGGTAAAAAAGTATTAAATTAGTTAAAAATAACTGCGATTCTGAGTTCCAGACCCTCCAGATAATAAAATATTAAATTTGTTAAAAATAACTGCGATTCTGAATTCCAGACACTCCAGTTAATAAGATGTTAAATTAATTAAAAATAACTGCGATTCTGAATTCCAGACACTCCAGTTAATAGGATATTCAATTTATTAAAAATAACAGCTATTCTGAGTTCCAGACCCTCCAGATAATAAAATATTAAATTAGTTAAAAATAACTGCGATTCTGAATTCCAGACACTCCACTTAATAAGATGTTAAATTAATTAAAAATAACTGCTATTCTGAATTCCAGACCCTCCAGATAAAAAAATATTAAATTAATTAAAAATAACTTTGATTCTGAATTCCAGACCCTCCAGTTAATAAGATATTAAATGAATTAAAAATAAATGCGATTCTGCATTCCAGACCCTCCAGATAATAAAATATTAAATTAGTTAAAAATAGCTTCGATTGTGAAGTCCAGGCCCTCCAGATAATAAAATATTAAATTTGTTCAAAATAACTGCGATTCTGAATTCCAGACCCTCCAGATAATAAAAAATTAAATTAATTAAAAATAACTGCGATTCTGATTAACAGACCATCCAGATAATAATATATTAAATTAATTAAAAATAACTTCGGTTCTGAATTCCAGACCCTGCAGATAATAAAATATTAAGTTAATTAAAAATAACTGCGATTCTGCATTCCAGACCCTCCAGATAAAAAAATATTAAATTAGTTAAAAATAACTGCGATTCTGAATTCCAGACACTCCAGTTATTAAGATGTTAAATTAATTAAAAATAACTGCGATTCTGCATTCCAGACCCTCCAGATAATAAAATATTAAATTAGTTAAAAATAAGTTCGATTGTGAATTCCAGACCCTCCAGATAATAAAATATTAAATTAGTTAAAAATAACTGCGATGCTGAACTCCAGTAAATAAAATATGAAATTAATTAAAAATAACTGCGATTCTGATTTCCAGACCCTCCAGATAATAAAATATTAAATTAATTAAAAATAACTTCGGTTCTGAGTTCCAGACCCTCTAGATAATAAAATATTAAATTAATTAAAAATAACTGCGATTCTGAATACAATACACTTCAGTTAATAAAATATGAATTGAATAAAAAATAACTGCGATTCTGAATTCCAGACCCTCCAGTTAATAAAATATTAAATTAATTAAAAATAACATCAGTTCTGAATTCCAGACCCTCCGGATAATAAAATATTAAATTAGTTAAAAATAACCGCGATTCTGAACACCAGACAACCCAGTTAATAAAATATTAAATTAATTAAAAATAACTTCGCTTCTGAATTCCAGACCCTCCAGATAATAAAATATTAAATTAGTTAAAAATAACTGAGATTCTGAATTCCAGACCCTCCAATTAATAAAATATTAAATTAATTAAAAATAACTGCGATTCTGAATTCCAGACCCTCCAGTTAATAAGATATTAAATGAATTAAAAATAACTGCGATTCTACATTCCAGTCCCTCCAGATAATAAAATATTAAATTAATTAAAAATAACTGCGATTCTGCATTCCAGACCCTCCAGATAAATAAATATTAAATTAGTTAAAAATAACTACCATTCTGAATTCCAGACACTCCAGTTAATAAGATATTAAATTATTTAAAAATAACTGCGATTCTGCATTCCAGACCATCCAGATAAAAAAATATTAAATTAGTTAAAAATAACTGCGATTCTGAATTCCAGACACTCCAGTTAATAGGATATTAAATTAATTAAAAATAACTGCCAATCTGAATTCCAGACCCTCTAGATAATTAAATATTAAATGAACTAAAAATAACTGCGATTCTGAATTCCAGACACTCCAGTTATAAAGATGTTAAATTAATTAAAAATAACTCCGATTCTGAATTTCAAACACTCCAGATAATAAAATATTAAATTAGTTAAAAATAACTGCGATTCTGAACACCAGACACTCCAGATAATAAAATATGAAATTAATTAAAAATAGCTGCGATTCTGAATTCCAGACCCTCCAGTTAAAATGATATTAAATTAATTAAAAATAACTGCTATTCTGAATTCCAGACCCTCCAGTTAATAAGATGTTAAATTAATTAAAAATAACTGCTATTCTGAATTCCAGACCCTCCAGTTAATAAGATATTAAATTAATTAAAAATAACTGCGATTCTGAATTCCAGATACTCCAGTTAATAAGATATTAAATGAATTAAAAATAACTGCGATTCTGCATTCCAGACCCTCCAGATAATAAAATATTAAATTAATTAAAAATAACTGCGATTCTGCATTCCAGACCCTCCAGATAAATAAATATTAAATTAGTTAAAAATAACTGCCATTCTGAATTCCAGACACTCCAGTTTATAAGATATTAAATTAATTAAAAATAACTGCGATTCTGCATTCCAAACCATCCAGATAAAAAAGTATTAAATAAGTTAAAAATAACTGCGATTCTGAGTTCCAGACCCTCCAGATAATAAAATATTAAATTAGTTAAAAATAACTGCGATGCTGAATTCCAGACACTCCAGTTAATAAGATGTTAAAATAATTAAAAATAACTGCGATTCTGAATTCCAGACACTCCAGTTAAAAGGATATTAAATTTATTAAAAATAACTGCTATTCTGCATTCCAGACCCTCCATAATATAGTTAATAAAATATTAAATTAGTTAAAAATAACTGCGATTCTGAATTCCAGACACTCCAGTTAATAAGATATTATATTAATTAAAAATAACTGCTATTCTGAAATCCAGGCCCTCCAGATAACAAAATATTAAATTAATTAAAAATAACTCTGATTCTGAATTCCAAACCCTCCAGTTAATAAGATATTAAATGAATTAAAAATAAATGCGATTCTGCATTCCAGACCCTCCAGATAATAAAATATTAAATTAGTTAAAAAGAGCTTCGATTGTGAATTCCAGACCCTCCAGATAATAAAATATTAAATTAGTTCAAAATAACTGCGATTCTGAATTCCAGACCCTCCAGATAATAAAAAATTAAATTAATTAAAAATAACTGCGATTCTGATTTACAGACCCTTCAGATAATAATATATTAAATTAATTAAAAATAACTTCGGTTCTGAATTCCAGACCCTGCAGATAATAGAATATTAAATTAATTAAAAATAACTGCGATTCTGCATTCCAGACCCTCCAGATAAAAAAATATTAAATTAGTTAAAAATAACTGCGATTCTGAATTCCAGACACTCCAGTTAATAAGATGTTAAATTAATTAAAAATAACTGCGATTCTGCATTCCAGACCCTCCAGATAATAAAATATTAAATTAGTTAAAAATAAGTTCGATTATGAATTCCAGACCCTCCAGATAATAAAATATTAAATTAGTTAAAAATAACTGCGATTCTGAATTCCAGACACTCTAGTTAATAAGATATTAAATTAATTAAAAATAACTGCTATTCTGAATTCCAGACCCTCCAGATAATAAAATATTAAATTAATTAAAAATATCTGTGATTCTGAATTCCAGACCCTCCAGTTAATAAGATATTAAATGAATTAAAAATAACTGCGATTCTGCATTCCAGACCATCCAGATAATAAAATATTAAATTAGTTAAAAATAACTTCGATTGTGAATTCCAGACCCTCCAGATAATATAATATTAAATTAGTTAAAAATAACTGCGATGCTGAACTCCAGTAAATAAAATATGAAATTAATTAAAAATAAGTTCGATTGTGAATTCCAGACCCTCCAGATAATAAAATATTAAATTAGTTAAAAATAACTGCGATTCTGAATTCCAGACACTCTAGTTAATAAGATATTAAATTAATTAAAAATAACTGCTATTCTGAATTCCAGACCCTCCAGATATTAAAATATTAAATTAATTAAAAATAACTGCGATTCTGCATTCCAGACCCTCCAGATAATAAAATATTAAATTAGTTAAAAATAAGTTCGATTGTGAATTCCAGACCCTCCAGATAATAAAATATTAAATTAGTTAAAAATAACTGCGATTCTGAATTCCAGACACTCTAGTTAATAAGATATTAAATTAATTAAAAATAACTGCGATTCTGAATTCCAGACCCTCCAGTTAATAAGATATTAAATTAATTAAAAATAACTGAGATTCTGAATTCCAGACCCTCCAGTTAAAAAAATATTAAATTAATTAAAAATAACTGCGATTCTGAATACCAGAAACTCCAGTTAATAAGATATTAAATTAATTAAAAATTACTGCGATTCTGAATTCCAGACCCTCCAGTTAATAATATATTAAATGAATTAAAAATAACTGCGATTCTGCATTCCAGACCCGCTAGATAATAAAATATTAAATTAGTTAAATATAACCGCGATTCTGAACACCAGACAACCCAGTTAATAAACTATTAAATTAATTAAAAATAACTTCGATTCTGAATTCCAGACCCTCCAGATAATAAAATATTAAATTAGTTAAAAATAACTGAGATTCTGAATTCCAGATCCTCCAGTTAATAAAATATTAAATTAATAAAAAATAACTGCGATTCTGAATACCAGAAACTCCAGTTAATAAGATATTAAATTAATTAAAAATAACTGCGATTCTGAATTCCAGACCCTCCAGTTAATAAGATATTCAATTAATTAAAAATAACTGCGTTTCTACATTCCAGACACTCGAGATAATAAAATATTAAATTAATTAAAAATAACTGCGATTCTGCATTCCAGACCCTCCAGATAAATAAATATTAAATTAGTTAAAAATAACTGCCATTCTGCTTTCCAGACACTCCAGTTAATAAGATATTAAATTAATTAAAAATAACTGCGATTCTGCATTCCAGACCATCCAGATAAAAAAATATTAAATTAGTTAAAAATAACTGCGATTCTGAGTTCCAGACCCTCCAGATAATAAAATACTAAATTAGTTAAAAATAACTGCGATTCTGAATTCCAGACACTCCAGTTAATAGGATATTAAATTAGTTAAAAATAACTGCCATTCTGAATTCCAGACCCTCTAGATAATAAAATATTAAATGAACTAAAAATAACTGCGATTCTGAATTCCAGATACTCCAGTTAATAAGATGTTAAATTAATTAAAAATAACTGCGATTCTGAATTCCAAACACTCCAGATAATAAAATATTAAATTAGTTAAAAATAACTGCGATTCTGAACATCAGACACACCAGATAATAAAATATGAAATTAATTAAAAATAGCTGCGATTCTGAATTCCAGACCCTCCAGTTAAAATGATATTAAATTAATTAAAAATAACTGCGATTCTGCATTCCAAACCATCCAGGTAAAAAAGTATTAAATTAGTTAAAAATAACTGCGATTCTGAGTTCCAGACCCTCCAGATAATAAAATATTAAATTAGTTAAAAATAACTGCGATTCTGCATTCCAGACACTCCAGTTAATAAGATGTTAAATTAATTAAAAATAACTGCGATTCTGAATTCCGGACACTCCAGTTAATAGGATATTCAATTTATTAAAAATAACAGCTATTCTGAGTTCAAGACCCTCCAGATAATAAAATATTAAATTAGTTAAAAATAACTGCGATTCTGAATTCCAGACACTCCAGTTAATAAGATGTTAAATTAATTAAAAATAACTGCTATTCTGAATTCCAGACCCTCCAGTTAATAAGATATTAAATTAATTAAAAATAACTGCGATTCTGAATTCCAGACCCTCCAGTTAATAAGATATTAAATGAATTAAAAATAACTGCGGTTCTGCATTCCAGACCCTCCAGATAATAAAATATTAAATTAATTAAAAATAACTGCGATTCTGAATTCCAGACCCTCCAGATAAATAAATATTAAATTAGTTAAAAATAACTGCCATTCTGAATTCCAGACACTCCAGTTAATAAGATATTAAATTAATTAAAAATAACTGCGATTCTGCATTCCAAACCATCCAGGTAAAAAAGTATTAAATTAGTTAAAAATAACTGCGATTCTGAGTTCCAGACCCTCCAGATAATAAAATATTAAATTAGTTAAAAATAACTGCGATTCTGAATTCCAGACACTCCAGTTAATAAGATGTTAAATTAATTAAAAATAACTGCGATTCTGAATTCCAGACACTCCAGTTAATAGGATATTCAATTTATTAAAAATAACAGCTATTCTGAGTTCCAGACCCTCCAGATAATAAAATATTAAATTAGTTAAAAATAACTGCGATTCTGAATTCCAGACACTCCAGTTAATAAGATGTTAAATTAATTAAAAATAACTGCTATTCTGAATTCCAGACCCTCCAGATAATAAAATATTAAATTAATTAAAAATAACTTTGATTCTGAATTCCAGACCCTCCAGTTAATAAGATATTAAATGAATTAAAAATAAATGCGATTCTGCATTCCAGACCCTCCAGATAATAAAATATTAAATTAGTTAAAAATAGCTTCGATTGTGAAGTCCAGACCCTCCAGATAATAAAATATTAAATTTGTTCAAAATAACTGCGATTCTGAATTCCAGACCCTCCAGATAATAAAAAATTAAATTAATTAAAAATAACTGCGATTCTGATTAACAGACCATCCAGATAATAATATATTAAATTAATTAAAAATAACTTCGGTTCTGAATTCCAGACCCTGCAGATAATAAAATATTAAATTAATTAAAAATAACTGCGATTCTGCATTCCAGACCCTCCAGATAAAAAAATATTAAATTAGTTAAAAATAACTGCGATTCTGAATTCCAGACACTCCAGTTATTAAGATGTTAAATTGATTAAAAATAACTGCGATTCTGCATTCCAGACCCTCCAGATAATAAAATATTAAATTAGTTAAAAATAAGTTCGATTGTGAATTCCAGACCCTCCAGATAATAAAATATTAAATTAGTTAAAAATAACTGCGATGCTGAACTCCAGTAAATAAAATATAAAATTAATTAAAAATAACTGCGATTCTGATTTCCAGACCCTCCAGATAATAAAATATTAAATTAATTAAAAATAACTTCGGTTCTGAGTTCCAGACCCTCTAGATAATAAAATATTAAATTAATTAAAAATAACTGCGATTCTGAATACAATACACTTCAGTTAATAAAATATGAATTGAATAAAAAATAACTGCGATTCTGAATTCCAGACCCTCCAGTTAATAAAATATTAAATTAATTAAAAATAACATCAGTTCTGAATTCCAGACCCTCCGGATAATAAAATATTAAATTAGTTAAAAATAACCGCGATTCTGAACACCAGACAACCCAGTTAATAAAATATTAAATTAATTAAAAATAACTTCGGTTCTGAATTCCAGACTCTCCAGATAATAAAATATTAAATTAATTAAAAATAACTGAGATTCTGAATTCCAGACCCTCCAGTTAATAAAATATTAAATTAATTAAAAATAACTGCGATTCTGAATTCCAGACCCTCCAGTTAATAAGATATTAAATGAATTGAAAATAACTGCGATTCTACATTCCAGTCCCTCCAGATAATAAAATATTAAATTAATTAAAAATAACTGCGATTCTGTATTCCAGACCCTCCAGATAAATAAATATTAAATTAGTTAAAAATAACTGCCATTCTGAATTCCAGACAATCCAGTTAATAAGAAATTAATTAATTAAAAATAACTGCGATTCTGCATTCCAGACCATCCAGATAAAAAAATATTAAATTAGTTAAAAATAACTGCGATTCTGAATTCCAGACACTCCAGTTAATAGGATATTAAATTAATTAAAAATAACTGCCAATCTGAATTCCAGACCCTCTAGATAATTAAATATTAAATGAACTAAAAATAACTGCGATTCTGAATTCCAGACACTCCTGTTATAAAGATGTTAAATTAATTAAAAATAACTCCGATTCTGAATTTCAAACACTCCAGATAATAAAATATTAAATTAGTTAAAAATAACAGCGATTCTGAACACCAGACACTCCAGATAATAAAATATGAAATTAATTAAAAATAGCTGCGATTCTGAATTCCAGACCCTCCAGTTAAAATGATATTAAATTAATTAAAAATAACTGCTATTCTGAATTCCAGACCCTCCAGTTAATAAGATATTAAATTAATTAAAAATAACTGCGATTCTGAATTCCAGACCCTCCAGTTAATAAGATATTAAATGAATTAAAAATAACTGCGATTCTGCATTCCAGACCCTCCAGATAATAAAATATTAAATTAATTAAAAATAACTGCGATTCTGAATTCCAGACCCTCCAGATAAATAAATATTAAATTAGTTAAAAATAACTGCCATTCTGAATTCCAGACACTCCAGTTAATAAGATATTAAATTAATTAAAAATAACTGCGATTCTGCATTCCAAACCATCCAGGTAAAAAAGTATTAAATTAGTTAAAAATAACTGCGATTCTGAGTTCCCGACCCTCCAGATAATAAAATATTAAATTAGTTAAAAATAACTGCGATTCTGAATTCCAGACACTCCAGTTAATAAGATGTTAAATTAATTAAAAATAACTGCGATTCTGAATTCCAGACACTCCAGTTAATAGGATATTCAATTTATTAAAAATAACAGCTATTCTGAGTTCCAGACCCTCCAGATAATAAAATATTAAATTAGTTAAAAATAACTGCGATTCTGAATTCCAGACACTCCAGTTAATAAGATGTTAAATTAATTAAAAATAACTGCTATTCTGAATTCCAGACCCTCCAGATAATAAAATATTAAATTAATTAAAAATAACTTTGATTCTGAATTCCAGACCCTCCATTTAATAAGATATTAAATGAATTAAAAATAAATGCGATTCTGCATTCCAGACCCTCCAGATAATAAAATATTAAATTAGTTAAAAATAGCTTCGATTGTGAAGTCCAGACCCTCCAGATAATAAAATATTAAATTTGTTCAAAATAACTGCGATTCAGAATTCCAGACCCTCCAGATAATAAAAAATTAAATTAATTAAAAATAACTGCGATTCTGATTAACAGACCATCCAGATAATAATATATTAAATTAATTAAAAATAACTTCGGTTCTGAATTCCAGACCCTGCAGATAATAAAATATTAAATTAATTAAAAATAACTGCGATTCTGCATTCCAGACCCTCCAGATAAAAAAATATTAAATTAGTTAAAAATAACTGCGATTCTGAATTCCAGACACTCCAGTTATTAAGATGTTAAATTAATTAAAAATAACTGCGATTCTGCATTCCAGACCCTCCAGATAATAAAATATTAAATTAGTTAAAAATAAGTTCGATTGTGAATTCCAGACCCTCCAGGTAATAAAATATTAAATTAGTTAAAAATAACTGCGATGCTGAACTCCAGTAAATAAAATATAAAATTAATTAAAAATAACTGCGATTCTGATTTCCAGACCCTCCAGATAATAAAATATTAAATTAATTAAAAATAACTTCGGTTCTGAGTTCCAGACCCTCTAGATAATAAAATATTAAATTAATTAAAAATAACTGCGATTCTGAATACAATACACTTCAGTTAATAAAATATGAATTGAATAAAAAATAACTGCGATTCTGAATTCCAGACCCTCCAGTTAATAAAATATTAAATTAATTAAAAATAACATCAGTTCTGAATTCCAGACCCTCCGGATAATAAAATATTAAATTAGTTAAAAATAACCGCGATTCTGAACACCAGACAACCCAGTTAATAAAATATTAAATTAATTAAAAATAACTTCGGTTCTGAATTCCAGACCCTCCAGATAATAAAATATTAAATTAATTAAAAATAACTGAGATTCTGAATTCCAGACCCTCCAGTTAATAAAATATTAAATTAATTAAAAATAACTGCGATTCTGAATTCCAGACCCTCCAGTTAATAAGATATTAAATGAATTGAAAATAACTGCGATTCTACATTCCAGTCCCTCCAGATAATAAAATATTAAATTATTTAGAAATAACTGCGATTCTGTATTCCAGACCCTCCAGATAAATAAATATTAAATTAGTTAAAAATAACTGCCATTCTGAATTCCAGACACTCCAGTTAATAAGATATTAAATTAATTAAAAATAACTGCGATTCTGCATTCCAGACCATCCAGATAAAAAAATATTAAATTAGTTAAAAATAACTGCGATTCTGAATTCCAGACACTCCAGTTAATAGGATATTAAATTAATTAAAAATAACTGCCAATCTGAATTCCAGACCCTCTAGATAATTAAATATTAAATGAACTAAAAATAACTGCGATTCTGAATTCCAGACACTCCTGTTATAAAGATGTTAAATTAATTAAAAATAACTCCGATTCTGAATTTCAAACACTCCAGATAATAAAATATTAAATTAGTTAAAAATAACAGCGATTCTGAACACCAGACACTCCAGATAATAAAATATGAAATTAATTAAAAATAGCTGCGATTCTGAATTCCAGACCCTCCAGTTAAAATGATATTAAATTAATTAAAAATAACTGCTATTCTGAATTCCAGACCCTCCAGTTAATAAGATATTAAATTAATTAAAAATAACTGCGATTCTGAATTCCAGACCCTCCAGTTAATAAGATATTAAATGAATTAAAAATAACTGCGATTCTGCATTCCAGACCCTCCAGATAATAAAATATTAAATTAATTAAAAATTACTGCGATTCTGCATTCCAGACCCTCCAGATAAATAAATATTAAATTAGTTAAAAATAACTGCCATTCTGAATTCCAGACACTCCAGTTAAAAAGATATTAAATTAATTAAAAATAACTGCGATTCTGCAGTCCAAACCATCCAGATAAAAAAGTATTAAATTAGTTAAGAATAACTGCGATTCTGAGTTCCAGACCCTCCATATAATAAAATATTAAATTAGTTAAAAATAACTGCGATTCTGAATTCCAGACACTCCAGTTAATAAAATGTTAAATTAATTAAAAATAACTGCGATTTTGAATTCCAGACACTCCACTTAATAGGATATTCAATTTATTAAAAATAACTGCTATTCTGCATTCCAGACCCTCCAGATAATAAAATATTAAATTAGTTAAAAATAACTGCGATTCTGAATTCCAGACACTCCAGTTAATAAGATATTATATTAATTAAAAATAACTGCTATTCTGAATTCCAGACCCTCCAGAGAATAAAATATTAAATTAATTAAAAATAACTTTGATTATGAATACCAGACCCTCCAGTTAATAAGATATTAAATGAATTAAAAATAAATGCGATTCTGCATTCCAGACCCTCCAGATAATAAAATATTAAATTAGTTAAAAATAGCTTCGATTGTGAATTCCAGACCCTCCAGATAATAAAATATTAAATTTGTTCAAAATAACTGCGATTCTGAATTCCATACCCTCCAGATAATAAAAAATTAAATTAATTAAAAATAACTGCGATTCTGATTAACAGACCCTTCAGATAATAATATATTAAATTAATTAAAAATAACTTCGGTTCTGAATTCCAGACACTGCAGATAATAAAATATTAAATTAATTAAAAATAACTGCGATTCTGCATTCCAGGCCCTCCAGATCAAAAAATATTAAATTAGTTAAAAATAACTGCGATTCTGAATTCCAGACACTCCAGTTAATAAGATGTTAAATTAATTAAAAATAACTGCGATTCTGCATTCCAGACCCTCCAGATAATAAAATATTAAATTAGTTAAAACTAAGTTCGATTGTGAATTCCAGACCCTCCAGATAATCAAATATTAAATTAGTTAAAAATAACTGCGGTTCTGAATTCCAGACACTCCAGTTAATAAGATATTAAATTAATTAAAAATAACTGCTATTCTGAATTCCAGACCCTCCAGATAATAAAATATGAAATTAATTAAAAGTAACTGCGATTCTGAATTCCAGACCCTCCAGTTAATAAGATATTAAATGAATTAAAAATAACTGCGATTCTGCATTCCAGACCCTCTAGATAATAAAATATTAAATTTGTTCAAAATAACTGCGATTCTGATTAACAGACCCTCCAGATAATAATATATTAAATTAATTAAAAATAACTTCGGTTCTGAATTCCAGACCCTGCAGATAATAAAATATTAAATTAATTAAAAATAACTGCGATTCTGCATTCCAGACCCTCCAGATAAAAAAATATTAAATTAGTTAAAAATAACTGCGATTCTGAATTCCAGACACTCCAGTTAATAAGATGTTAAATTAATTAAAAATAACTGCGATTCTGCATTCCAGCCCCTCCAGATAATAAAATATTAAATTAGTTAAAAATAACTGCGATGCTGAACTCCAGTAAATAAAATATGAAATTAATTAAAAATAACTGCGATTCTGATTTCCAGACTCTCCAGATAATAAAATATTAAATTTATTAAAAATAACTTCGGTTCTGAGTTCCGGACCCTCTAGATAATAACGTATTAAATTAATTAAAAATAACTGCGATTCTGAATACAATACACTTCAGTTAATAAAATATGAATTGAATAAAAAATAACTGCGATTCTGAATTCCAGACCCTCCAGTTAATAAAATATTAAATTAATTAAAAATAACATCAGTTCTGAATTCCAGACCCTCCGGATAATAAAATATTAAATTAGTTAAAAATAACCGCGATTCTGAACACCAGACAACCCAGTTAATAAAATATTAAATTAATTAAAAATAACTTCGGTTCTGAATTCCAGACCATCCAGATAAAAAAATATTAAATTAGTTAAAAATAACTGCGATTCTGAATTCCAGACACTCCAGTTAATAGGATATTAAATTAATTAAAAATAACTGCCATTCTGAATTCCAGACCCTCTAGATAATTAAATATTAAATGAACTAAAAATAACTGCGATTCTGAATTCCAGACACTCCAGTTATTAAGATGTTAAATTATTTAAAAATAACTGCGATTCTGAATTCCAAACACTCCAGATAAGAAAATATTAAATTAGTTAAAAATAACTGCGATTCTGAACACCAGACACTCAAGAAAATAAAATATGAATTAATTGAAAATAGCTGCGATTCTGAATTCCAGACCCTCCAGTTAAAATGATATTAAATTAATTAAAAATAACTGCTATTCTGAATTCCAGACTCTCCAGTTAATAAGAAATAAAATTAATTAAAAATAACTGCGATTCTGAATTCCAGACCCTCCAGTTAATAAGATATTAAATGAATTAAAAATAACTGCGATTCTGCATTCCAGACCCTCCAGATAAATAAATATTAAATTAGTTAAAAATAACTGCGATTCTGAATTCCAGATACTCCAGTTAATTAGATGTTAAATTAATTAAAAATAACTGCGATTCTGAATTCCAAACACTCCAGATAATAAAATATTAAATTAATTAAAAATAACTGCGATTCTGCATTCCAGACCCTCCAGATAAATAAATATTAAATTATTTAAAAATAACTGCCATTCTGAATTCCAGACACTCCAGTTAATAAGTTATTAAATTAATTAAAAATAACTGCGATTCTGCATTCCAAACCATCCAGATAAAAAAGTATTAAATTAGTTAAAAATAACTGCGATTCAGAGTTCCAGACCCTCCATATAATAAAATATTAAATTAGTTAAAAATAACTGCGATTCTCAATTCCAGACACTCCAGTTAATAAAATGTTAAATTAATTAAAAATAACTGCGATTCTGAATTCCAGACACTCCAGTTAATAAAATAATAAATTAATTAAAAATAACTTTGATTCTGAATTCCAGACCCTCCAGTTAATAAGATATTAAATGAATTAAAAATAAATGCGATTCTGCATTCCAGACCCTCCAGATAATAAAATATTAAATTAGTTAAAAATAGCTTCGATTGTGAATTCCATACCCTCCAGATAATAAAAAATTAAATTAATTAAAAATAACTGCGATTCTGATTAACAGACCCTTCAGATAATAATATATTAGATTAATTAAAAATAACATCGGTTCTGAATTCCAGACCCTGCAGATAATAAAATATTAAATTAATTAAAAATAACTGCGATTCTGCATTCCAGGCCCTCCAGATAAAAAAATATTAAATTAGTTAAAAATAACTGCGATTCTGAATTCCAGACACTCCAGTTAATAAGATGTTAAATTAAATAAAAATAACTGCGATTCTGCATTCCAGACCCTCCAGATAATAAAATATTAAATTAGTTAAAACTAAGTTCGATTGTGAATTCCAGACCCTCCAGATAATCAAATATTAAATTAGTTAAAAATAACTGCGATTCTGAATTCCAGACACTCCAGTTAATAAGATATTAAATTAATTAAAAGTAACTGGTATTCTGAATTCCAGACCCTTCAGATAATAAAATATTAAATTAATTAAAAATAACTGTGATTCTGAATTCCAGACCCTCCAGTTAATAAGATACTAAAAATGAATTAAAAATAACTGCGATTCTGCATTCCAGACCCTCCAGATAATAAAATATTAAATTAGTTAAAAATAACTTCGATTGTGAATTCCAGACCCTCCAGATAATAAAATATTAAATTAGTTAAAAATAACTGCGATGCTGAACTCCAATAAACAAAAAATATGAAATTAATTAAACATAACTGCGATTCTGAATTCCAGACCCTCCAGTTAATAACATATTAAATGAATTAAAAATAACTGCGATTCTGCATTCCAGACCCTCTAGATAATAAAATATTAAATTAATTAAAAATAACCGCGATTCTGAACACCAGACAACCCAGTTAATAAAATATTAAATTAATTAAAAATAACTTCGGTTCTGAATTCCAGACCCTCCAGATAATAAAATATTAAATTAGTTAAAAACAATTGAGATTCTGAATTCCAGACCCTCCAGTTAACAAAATATTAAATTAATTAAAAATAACTGCGATTCTGAATACCAGAAACTCCAGTTAATAAGATATTAAATTAATTAAAATTAACTGCGATTCTGAATTCCAGACCCTCCAGTTAATAATATATAAAATAAATTAAAAATAACTGCGATTCTACATTCCAGACCCTCCAGATAATAAAATATTAAATTAATTAAAAATAACTGCGATTCTGCATTCCAGACCCTCCAGATAAATAAATATTAAATTAGTTAAAAATAACTGCCATTCTGAATTCCAGACACTCCAGTTAAAAAGATATTAAATTAATTAAAAATAACTGCGATTCTGCAGTCCAAACCATCCAGATAAAAAAGTATTAAATTAGTTAAGAATAACTGCGATTCTGAGTTCCAGACCCTCCATATAATAAAATATTAAATTAGTTAAAAATAACTGCGATTCTGAATTCCAGACACTCCAGTTAATAAAATGTTAAATAAATTAAAAATAACTGCGATTTTGAATTCCAGACACTCCAGTTAATAGGATATTCAATTTATTAAAAATAACTGCTATTCTGCATTCCAGACCCTCCAGATAATAAAATATTAAATTAGTTAAAAATAACTGCGATTCTGAATTCCAGACACTCCAGTTAATAAGATATTATATTAATTAAAAATAACTGCTATTCTGAATTCCAGACCCTCCAGAGAATAAAATATTAAATTAATTAAAAATAACTTTGATTATGAATTCCAGACCCTCCAGTTAATAAGATATTAAATGAATTAAAAATAAATGCGATTCTGCATTCCAGACCCTCCAGATAATAAAATATTAAATTAGTTAAAAATAGCTTCGATTGTGAATTCCAGACCCTCCAGATAATAAAATATTAAATTTGTTCAAAATAACTGCGATTCTGAATTCCATACCCTCCAGATAATAAAAAATTAAATTAATTAAAAATAACTGCGATTCTGATTAACAGACCCTTCAGATAATAATATATTAAATTAATTAAAAATAACTTCGGTTCTGAATTCCAGACACTGCAGATAATAAATTATTAAATTAATTAAAAATAACTGCGATTCTGCATTCCAGGCCCTCCAGATAAAAAAATATTAAATTAGTTAAAAATAACTGCGATTCTCAATTCCAGACACTCCAGTTAATAAGATGTTAAATTAATTAAAAATAACTGCGATTCTGCATTCCAGACCCTCCAGATAATAAAATATTAAATTAGTTAAAACTAAGTTCGATTGTGAATTCCAGACCCTCCAGATAATCAAATATTAAATTAGTTAAAAATAACTGCGGTTCTGAATTCCAGACACTCCAGTTAATAAGATATTAAATTAATTAAAAATAACTGCTATTCTGAATTCCAGACCCTCCAGATAATAAAATATGAAATTAATTAAAAATAACTGCGATTCTGAATTCCAGACCCTCCAGTTAATAAGATATTAAATGAATTAAAAATAACTGCGATTCTGCATTCCAGACCCTCTAGATAATAAAATATTAAATTTGTTCAAAATAACTGCGATTCTGAATTCCAGACCCTCCAGATAATAAAAAATTAAATTTGTTCAAAATAACTGCGATTCTGAATTCCAGACCCTCCAGATAATAAAAAATTAAATTAATTAAAAATAACTGCGATTCTGATTAACAGACCCTCCAGATAATAATATATTAAATTAATTAAAAATAACTTCGGTTCTGAATTCCAGACCCCGCAGATAATAAAATATTAAATTAATTAAAAATAACTGCGATTCTGCATTCCAGACCCTCCAGATAAAAAAATATTAAATTAGTTAAAAATAACTGCGATTCTGAATTCCAGACACTCCAGTTAATAAGATGTTAAATTAATTAAAAATAACTGCGATTCTGCATTCCAGCCCCTCCAGATAATAAAATATTAAATTAGTTAAAAATAACTGCGATGCTGAACTCCAGTAAATAAAATATGAAATTAATTAAAAATAACTGCGATTCTGATTTCCAGACCCTCCAGATAATAAAATATTAAATTTATTAAAAATAACTTCGGTTCTGAGTTCCGGACCCTCTAGATAATAACGTATTAAATTAACACTTCAGTTAATAAAATATGAATTGAATAAAAAATAACTGCGATTCTGAATTCCAGACCCTCCAGTTAATAAAATATTAAATTAATTAAAAATAACATCAGTTCTGAATTCCAGACCCTCCGGATAATAAAATATTAAATTAGTTAAAAATAACCGCGATTCTGAACACCAGACAACCCAGTTAATAAAATATTAAATTAATTAAAAATAACTTCGGTTCTGAATTCCAGACCATCCAGATAAAAAAATATTATATTAGTTAAAAATAACTGCGATTCTGAATTCCAGACACTCCAGTTAATAGGATATTAAATTAATTAAAAATAACTGCCATTCTGAATTCCAGACCCTCTAGATAATTAAATATTAAATGAACTAAAAATAACTGCGATTCTGAATTCCAGACACTCCAGTTATTAAGATGTTAAATTATTTAAAAATAACTGCGATTCTGAATTCCAAACACTCCAGATAAGAAAATATTAAATTAGTTAAAAATAACTGCGATTCTGAACACCAGACACTCCAGATAATAAAATATGAATTAATTGAAAATAGCTGCGATTCTGAATTCCAGACCCTCCAGTTAAAATGATATTAAATTAATTAAAAATAACTGCTATTCTGAATTCCAGACTCTCCAGTTAATAAGATATTAAATTAATTAAAAATAACTGCGATTCTGAATTCCAGACCCTCCAGTAAATAAGATATTAAATGAATTAAAAATAACTGCGATTCTGCATTCCAGACCCTCCAGATAAATAAATATTAAATTAGTTAAAAATAACTGCGATTCTGAATTCCAGATACTCCAGTTAATAAGATGTTAAATTAATTAAAAATAACTGCGATTCTGAATTCCAAACACTCCAGATAATAAAATATTAAATTAATTAAAAATAACTGCGATTCTGCATTCCAGACCCTCCAGATAAATAAATATTAAATTATTTAAAAATAACTGCCATTCTGAATTCCAGACACTCCAGTTAATAAGATATTAAATTAATTAAAAATAACTGCGATTCTGCATTCCAAACCATCCAGATAAAAAAGTATTAAATTAGTTAAAAATAACTGCGATTCAGAGTTCCAGACCCTCCATATAATAAAATATTAAATTAGTTAAAAATAACTGCGATTCTCAATTCCAGACACTCCAGTTAATAAAATGTTAAATTAATTAAAAATAACTGCGATTCTGAATTCCAGACACTCCAGTTAATAAAATATTAAATTAATTAAAAATAACTTTGATTCTGAATTCCAGACCCTCCAGTTAATAAGATATTAAATGAATTAAAAATAAATGCGATTCTGCATTCCAGACCCTCCAGATAATAAAATATTAAATTATTTAAAAATAGCTTCGATTGTGAATTCCATACCCTCCAGATAATAAAAAATTAAATTAATTAAAAATAACTGCGTTTCTGATTAACAGACCCTTCAGATAATAATATATTAAATTAATTAAAAATAACTTCGGTTCTGAATTCCAGACCCTGCAGAT
This sequence comes from Clusia tigrina, assembly GCA_920105625.2. Classification (NCBI taxonomy): domain Eukaryota; kingdom Metazoa; phylum Arthropoda; class Insecta; order Diptera; family Clusiidae; genus Clusia; species Clusia tigrina. The sequence goes on along the minus strand of OV050030.1, from coordinate 120,166,403 downwards.
AATAAAATATTAAATTAATTAAAAATAACTGCGATTCTGCATTCCAGGCCCTCCAGATAAAAAAATATTAAATTAGTTAAAAATAACTGCGATTCTGAATTCCAGACACTCCAGTTAATAAGATGTTAAATTAAATAAAAATAACTGCGATTCTGCATTCCAGACCCTCCAGATAATAAAATATTAAATTAGTTAAAACTAAATTCGATTGTGAATTCCAGACCCTCCAGATAATCAAATATTAAATTAGTTAAAAATAACTGCGATTCTGAATTCCAGACACTCCAGTTAATAAGATATTAAATTAATTAAAAATAACTGGTATTCTGAATTCCAGACCCTTCAGATAATAAAATATTAAATTAATTAAAAATAACTGTGATTCTGAATTCCAGACCCTCCAGTTAATAAGATATTAAATGAATTAAAAATAACTGCGATTCTGCATTCCAGACCCTCCAGATAATAAAATATTAAATTAGTTAAAAATAACTTCGATTGTGAATTCCAGACCCTCCAGATAATAAAATATTAAATTAGTTAAAAATAACTGCGATGCTGAACTCCAGTAAACAAAAAATATGAAATTAATTAAACATAACTGCGATTCTGAATTCCAGACCCTCCAGTTAATAACATATTAAATGAATTAAAAATAACTGCGATTCTGCATTCCAGACCCTCTAGATAATAAAATATTAAATTAATTAAAAATAACCGCGATTCTGAACACAAGACAACCCAGTTAATAAAATATTAAATGAATTAAAAATAACGTCGGTTCTGAATTCCAGACCCTCCAGATAATAAAATATTAAATTAATTAAAAACAATTGAGATTCTGAATTCCAGACCCTCCAGTTAATAAAATATTAAATTAATTAAAAATAACTGCGATTCTGAATACCAGAAACTCCAGTTAATAATATATTAAATTAATTAAAATTAACTGCGATTCTGAATTCCAGACCCTCCAGTTAATAATATATAAAATGAATTAAAAATAACTGCGATTCTACATTCCAGACCCTCCAGATAATAAAATATTAAATTAATTAAAAATTACTGCGATTCTGCATTCCAGACCCTCCAGATAAATAAATATTAAATTAGTTAAAAATAACTGCCATTCTGAATTCCAGACACTCCAGTTAAGAAGATATTAAATTAATTAAAAATAACTGCGGTTCTGCATTCCAGACCATCAAGATAAAAAAATATTAAATTAGTTAAAAATAACTGCGATTCTGAGTTCGAGACCCTCCAGATAATAAAATATTAAATTAGTTAAAAATAACTGCGATTCTGAATTCCAGACACTCCAGTTAATAGGATATTAAATTAATTAAAAATAACTGCCATTCTGAATTCCAGACCCTCTAGATTATAAAATATTAAATGAATTAAAAATAACTGCGATTCGACATTCCAGACCCTCCAGATAATAAAATATTAAATTAATTAAAAATAACTGCGGTTCTGCATTCCAGACCCTCCAGATAAATAAATATGAAATTAATTAAAAATAGCTGCGATTCTGAATTCCAGACCCTCCAGTTAAAATGATATTAAATTAATTAAAAATAACTGCTATTCTGCATTCCAGACCCTCCAGATAATAAAATATTAAATTAGTTAAAAATAGCTTCGATTGTGAATTCCAGGCCCTCCAGATAATAAAATATTAAATTAGTTAAAAGTAACTGCGATTCTGAAATCCAGACCTTCCAGATAATAAAAAATTAAATTAATTAAAAATAACTGCGATTCTGAATTTACAGACCCTTCAGATAATAAAATATTAAATTAATTAACAATAACTTCGGTTCTGAATTCCAGACCCTCCAGATAATAAAATATTAAATTAATTAAAAATAACTTGGATTCTGCATTCCAGACCCTCCAGATAATAAAATATGAAATTAATTAAAAATAAGTGCGATTCTGAATTCCAGACACTCAAGTTAATAAGATATTAAATTAAATAAAAATAACTGCGATTCTGAATTCCAGAACCTCCAGATAATAAAATATTAAATTAACCAAAAATTACTGCGATTCTGAATTCCAGACACTCCAGTTAATAAGATATTAAATTAATTAAAAATAAATGCGATTCTGAATTCCAAACACTCCAGATAATAAAATATTAAATTAGTTAAAAATAAATGGATGTGCTTTCTCGTGAGGAATAGCAGTTCCGTATTTTCCGTGGCCAACTTCAAGCCATGTGAATCGAGCCACCTCTGGGTTCTGATCATGACCTGGTTCAGCTTTCTTTGGGCGTCTTCCGAGTCGCGTGCGGTGATGACAGCCGCAATATCGTCTGCGTATCCGACTAGATGAGTGTCATCTGGCATCTCTATGCGCAAAATGCCATCTTAGCTTATATTCCAAAGGTCTGGTCCGAGGATGGACCCTTGCTCTGCCCCTGACGTAATGATTTTGCTTCGGGTGCCATTGTTGGTCTCGTATAACATCATTCTATCTTTAAGGTAGCTCCGGATTATCTTCTTCAGATAATCTGGTATCTGAAAGCGATTTTCAAGTGCCTCGATCATATCCACCCACCTAGCGCTGTTGAAAGCGTTTCTTACGTATAATGTAACAAGGAGTACCACTCGCCTGGAGTAGTGATTTCCTTGCTGTGCCGCTAGCACACTTTCTATGACGTCTTCTACGGCGCCAATTGTGGACTTTCCTGGTCGAAAACCGTGTTGTCGAGTGGATAATACCCCAGCGTTCTGCATTCCAGACCCTCCAGATAATAAAATATTAAATTAGTTAAAAATAACTGCGATTCTGAATTCCAGACACTCTAGTTAATAAGATATTATATTAATTAAAAATAACTGCTATTCTGAATTCCAGACCCTCCAGATAATAAAATATTAAATTAATTAAAAATAACTTTGATTCTGAATTCCAGACCCTCCAGTTAATAAGATATTAAATGAATTAAAAATAAATGCGATTCTGCATTCCAGACCCTCCAGATAATAAAATATTAAATTAGTTAAAAATAGCTTCGATTGTGAATTCCAGACCCTCCAGATAATAAAATATTAAATTATTTCATAATAACTGCGATTCTGAATTCCAGACCCTCCAGATAATAAAAAATTAAATAAATAAAAATAACTGCGATTCTGATTAACAGACCCTTCAGATAATAATATATTAAATTAATTAAAAATAAGTTCGGTTCTGAATTCCAGACCCTGCAGATAATAAAATATTAAATTAATTAAAAATAACTGCGATTCTGCATTCCAGACCCTCCAGATAAAAAAATATTAAATTTGTTGAAAATAACTGCGATTCTGAATTCCAGACACTCCAGTTAATAAGTTGTTAAATTAATTAAAAATAACTGCGATTCTGCATTCCAGACCCTCCAGATAATAAAATATTAAATTAGTTAAAAATAAGTTCGATTGTAAATTCCAGACCCTCCAGATAATAAAATATTAAATTAGTTAAAAATAACTGCGATTCTGAATTCCAGACACTCCAGTTAATAAGATATTAAATTAATTAAAAAAAACTGCTATTCTGATTTCCAGACCCTCCAGATAATAAAATATTAAATTAATTAAAAATAACTGTGATTCTGAATTCCAGACCCTCCAGTTAATAAGATATTAAATCAATTAAAAATAACTGCGATTCTGCATTCCAGACCCTCCAGATAATAAAATATTAAATTAGTTAAAAATAACTTCGATTGTGAATTCCAGACCCTCCAGATAATAAAATATTAAATTAGTTAAAAATAACTGCGATGCTGAACTCCAGTAAATAAGATATTAAATTAATTAAAAATAACTGAGATTCTGAATTCCAGACCCTCCAGTTAAAAAAATATTAAATTAATTAAAAATAACTGCGATTCTGAATACCAGAAACTCCAGTTAATAAGATATTAAGTTAATTAAAAATAACTGCGATTCTGAATTCCAGACCCTCCAGTTAATAAGATATTAAATGAATTAAAAATAACTGCGATTCAACATTCCAGACCCTCCAGATAATAAAATATTAAATTAATTAAAAACTGCGATTCTGCATTCCAGACCCTCCAGATAAATAAATATTAAATTAGTTAAAAATAACTGCCATTCTGAATTCCAGACACTCCAGTTAATAAGATATTAAATTAATTAAAAATAACTGCGATTCTGCATTGCAAACCATCCAGATAAAAAAATATTAAATTAGTTAAAAATAACTGCGATTCTGAGTTCCAGACCCTCCAGATAATAAAATATTAAATTAGTTAAAAATAACTGCGATTCTGAATTCCAGACACTCCAGTTAATAGGATATTAAATTAATTAAAAATAACTGCTATTCTGAATTCCAGACCCTCTAGATAATAAAATATTAAATGAACTAAAAATAACTGCGTTTCTGAATTCCAGACACTCCAGTTAATAAGATGTTAAATTAATTAAAAATAACTGCGATTCTGAATTCCAAACACTCCAGATAATAAAATATAAAATTAGTTAAAAATAACTGCGATTCTGAACACCAGACACTCCAGATACTAAAATATGAAATTAATTAAAAATAGCTGCTATTCTGAATTCCAGACCCTCCAGTTAATAAGATATTAAATGAATTCAAAATAACTGCGATTCTGCATTCCAGACCCTCCAGATAATAAAATATTAAATTAATTAAAAATAACTGCGATTCTGCCTTCCAGACCCTCCAGATAAATAAATATTAAATTAGTTAAAAATAACTGTCATTCTGAATTCCAGACACTCCAGTTAATAAGATATTAAATTAATTAAAAATAACTGCGATTCTGCATTCCAAACCATCCAGATAAAAAAGTATTAAATTAGTTAAAAATAACTGCGATTCTGAGTTCCAGACCCTCCAGATAATAAGATATTAAATGAATTAAAAATAACTGCGATTCTGAATTCCAGACACTCCAGTTAATAAGATGTTAAATTAATTAAAAATAACTGCGATTCTGAATTCCAGACACTCCAGTTAATAGGATATTAAATTTATTAAAAATAACTGCTATTCTGCATTCCAGACCCTCCAGATAATAAAATATTAAATTAGTTAAAAATAACTGCGATTCCGAATTCCAGACACTCCAGTTAATAAGATATTATATTAATTAAAAATAACTGGTATTCTGAATTCCAGACCCTCCAGATAATAAAATATTAAATTAATTAAAAATAACTGCGATTCTGCATTCCAGACCCTCCAGATAAATAAATATTAAATTAGTTAAAAATAACTGCCATTCTGAATTCCAGACACTCCAGTTAATAAGATATTAAATTAATTAAAAATAACTGCGATTCTGCATTGCAGACCATCCAGATAAAAAAATATTAAATTAGTTAAAAATAACTGCGATTCTGAGTTCCAGACCCTCCAGATAATAAAATATTAAATTAGTTTAAAATAACTGCGATTCTGAATTCCAGACACTCCAGTTAATAGGATATTAAATTAATTAAAAATAACTGCCATTCTAAATTCCAGACCCTCTAGATAATAAAATATTAAATGCACTAAAAATAACTGCGATTCTGAATTCCAGACACTCCAGTTAATAAGATGTTAAATTAATTAAAAATAACTGCGATTCTGAATTCCAAACACTCCAGATAATAAAATATTAAATTAGTTAAAAATAGCTTCGATTCTGAATTCCAGACCCTCCAGATAATAAAATGTTAAATTAGTTAAAAATAACTGCGATTCTGAATTCCAGACCCTCCAGTTAATAAAATATTAAATGAATTAAAAATAACTGCGATTCTGCATTCCAGACCCTCCAGATAATAAAATATTAAATTAGTTAAAAATAACTTCGATTGTGAATTCCAGACCCTCCAGATAATAAAATATTAAATTAGTTAAAAATAACTGCGATGCTGAACTCCAGTAAATAAAATATGAAATGAATTAAAAATAACTGCGATTCTGAATTCCAGACCCTCCAGTTAATAAGATATTAAATTAATCAAAAATAACTGCGATTCTGAATACCAGAAACTCCAGTTAATAAGATATTAAATTAATTAAAAATAACTGCGATCTGAATTCCAGACCCTCCAGTTAATAAGATATTAAATTAATCAAAAATAACTGCAATTCTGCATTCCAGACCCTCTAGATAATAAAATATTAAATTAGTTAAAAATAACCGCGATTCTGAACACCAGACAACCCAGTTAATAAAATATTAAATTAATTAAAAATAACTTCGGTTCTGAATTCCAGACCCTCCAGATAATAAAATATTAAATTAGTTAAAAATAACTGAGATTCTGAATTCCAGACCCTCCAGTTAATAAAATATTAAATTAATTAAAAATAACTGCGATTCTGAATACCAGAAACTCCAGTTAATAAGATATTAAATTAATTAAAAATAACTGCGATTCTGAATTCCAGACCCTCCAGTTAATAAGATATTAAATGAATTAAAAATAACTGCGATTCTACATTCCAGACCCTCCAGATAATAAAATATTAAATTAATTAAAAATAACTGCGATTCTGCATTCCAGACCCTCCAGATAAATAAATATAAAATTAGTTAAAAATAACTGCCATTCTGAATTCCAGACACTCCAGTTAATAAGATATTAAATTAATTAAAAATAACTGCGATTCTGCATTGCAGACCATCCAGATAAAAAAATACTAAATTAGTTAAAAATAACTGCGATTCTGAGTTCCAGACCCTCCAGATAATAAAATATTAAATTAGTTAAAAATAACTGCGATTCTGAATTCCAGACACTCCAGTTAATAGGATATTAAATTAATTAAAAATAACTGCCATTCTGAATTCCAGACCCTCTAGATAATAAAATATTAAATGAACTAAAAATAACTGCGATTCTGAATTCCAGACACTCCAGTTAATAAGATGTTAAATTAATTAAAAATAACTGCGATTCTGAATTCCAAACACTCCAGATAATAAAATATTAAATTAGTTAAAAATAACTGCGATTCTGAACACCAGACACTCCAGATAATAAAATAAGAAATTAATTAAAAATAGCTGCTATTCTGAATTCCAGACCCTCCAGTTAATAAGATATTAAATTAATTAAAAATAACTGCCATTCTGAATTCCAGACCCTCCATTTAATAAGATATTAAATGAATTCAAAATAACTGCGATTTTGCATTCCAGACCCTCCAGATAATAAAATATTAAATTAATTAAAAATAACTGCGATTCTGCATTCCAGACCCTCCAGATAAATAAATATTAAATTAGTTAAAAATAACTGTCATTCTGAATTCCAGACACTCCAGTTAATAAGATATTAAATTAATTAAAAATAACTGCGATTCTGCATTCCAAACCATCCAGATAAAAAAGTATTAAATTAGTTAAAAATAACTGCGATTCTGAGTTCCAGACCCTCCAGATAATAAGATATTAAATGAATTAAAAATAACTGCGATTCTGAATTCCAGACACTCCAGTTAATAAGATGTTAAATTAATTAAAAATAACTGCGATTCTGAATTCCAGACACTCCAGTTAATAGGATATTAAATTTATTAAAAATAACTGCTATTCTGCATTCCAGACCCTCCAGATAATAAAATATTAAATTAGTTAAAAATAACTGCGATTCTGAATTCCAGACACTCCAGTTAATAAGATATTATAATAATTAAAAATAACTGCTATTCTGAATTCCAGACCCTCCAGATAATAAAATATTAAATTAATTAAAAATAATTGCGATTCTGCATTCCAGACCCTCCAGATAAATAAATATTAAATTAGTTAAAAATAACTGCCATTCTGAATTCCAGACACTCCAGTTAATAAGATATTAAATTAATTAAAAATAACTGCGATTCTGCATTGCAGACCATCCAGATAAAAAAATATTAAATTAGTTAAAAATAACTGCGATTCTGAGTTCCAGACCCTCCAGATAATAAAATATTAAATTAGTTAAAAATAACTGCGATTCTGAATTCCAGACACTCCAGTTAATAAGATGTTAAATTAATTAAAAATAACTGCGATTCTGAATTCCAAACACTCCAGATAATAAAATATTAAATGAATTAAAAATAACTGCGATTCTGCATTCCAGACCCTCTAGATAATAAAATATTAAATTAGTTAAAAATAACTGCGATTCTGAATACCAGAAACTCCAGTTAATAAGATATTAAATTAATTAAAAATAACTGCGATTCTGCATTCCAGACCATCCAGATAAAAAAATATTAAATAGTTAAAAATAACTGCGATTCTGAGTTCCAGACCCTCCAGATAAATAAATATTAAATTAGTTAAAAATAACTGCCATTCTGAATTCCAGACACTCCAGTTAATAAGATATTAAATTAATTAAAAATAACTGCGATTCTGAAGTCCAGACCCTCCAGATAATAAAATATTAAATGAACTAAAAATAACTGCGATTCTGAATTCCAGACACTCCAGTTAATAAGATGTTAAATTAATTAAAAATAACTGCGATTCTGAATTCCAAACACTCCAGATAATAAAATATTAAATTAGTTAAAAATAACTGCGATTCTGAACACCAGACACTCCAGATAATAAAATATGAAATTAATTAAAAATAGCTGCGATTCTGAATTCCAGACCCTCCAGTTAAAATGATATTAAATTAATTAAAAATAACTGCTATTCTGCATTCCAGACCCTCCAGATAATAAAATATTAAATTAGTTAAAAATGGCTTCGATTGTGATATCCAGACCCTCCAGATAATAAAATATTAAATTAGTTAAAAATAACTTCGATTGTGAATTCCAGACCCTCCAGATAATAAAATATTAAATTAGTTAAAAATAACTGCGATGCTGAACTCCAGTAAATAAAATATGAAATTAATTAAAAATAACTGCGATTCTGAATTCCAGACCCTCCAGTTAATAAGATATTAAATTAATTAAAAATAACTGCGATTCTGAATTCCAGACCCTCCAGATAAAAAAATATTAAATTAATTAAAAATAACTGCGATTCTGAATACCAGAAACTCCAGTTAATAAGATATTAAATTAATTAAAAATAACTGCGATTCTGAATTCCAGACCCTCCAGTTAATAAGATATTAAATTAATTAAAAATAACTGCAATTCTGCATTCCAGACCCTCTAGATAATAAAATATTAAATTAGTTAAAAATAACCGCGGTTCTGAACACCAGACAACCCAGTTAATAAAATATTAAATTAATTAAAAATAACTTCGGTTCTGAATTCCAGACCCTCCAGATAATAAAATATTAAATTAGTTAAAAATAACTGAGATTCTGAATTCCAGACCCTCCAGTTAATAAAATATTAAATTAATTAAAAATAACTGCGATTCTGAATACCAGAAACTCCAGTTAATAAGATATTAAATTAATTAAAAATAACTGCGATTCTGAATTCCAGACCCTCCAGTTAATAAAATATTAAATGAATTAAAAATAACTGCGATTCTACATTCCAGACCCTCCAGATAATAAAATATTAAATTAATTAAAAATAACTGCGATTCTGCATTCCAGACCCTCCAGATAAATAAATATTAAATTAGTTAAAAATAACTGCCATTCTGAATTCCAGACACTCCAGTTAATAAGATATTAAATTAATTAAAAATAACTGCGATTCTGCATTGCAGACCATCCAGATAAAAAAATATTAAATTAGTTAAAAATAACTGCGATTCTGAGTTCCAGACCCTCCAGATAATAAAATATTAAATTAGTTAAAAATAACTGCGATTCTGAATTCCAGACACTCCAGTTAATAGGATATTAAATTAATTAAAAATAACTGCCATTCTGAATTCCAGACCCTCTAGATAATAAAATATTAAATGAACTAAAAATAACTGCGATTCTGAATTCCAGACACTCCAGTTAATAAGATGTTAAATTAATTAAAAATAACTGCGATTCTGAATTCCAAACACTCCAGATAATAAAATATTAAATTAGTTAAAAATAACTGCGATTCTGAACACCAGACACTCCAGATAATAAAATATGAAATTAATTAAAAATAGCTGCTATTCTGAATTCCAGACCCTCCAGTTAATAAGATATTAAATTAATTAAAAATAACTGCCATTCTGAATTCCAGACCCTCCATTTAATAAGATATTAAATGAATTCAAAATAACTGCGATTCTGCATTCCAGACCCTCCAGATAATAAAATATTAAATTAATTAAAAATAACTGCGATTCTGCATTCCAGACTCTCCAGATAAATAAATATTAAATTAGTTAAAAATAACTGTCATTCTGAATTCCAGACACTCCAGTTAATAAGATATTAAATTAATTAAAAATAACTGAGATTCTGAATTCCAGACCCTCCAGTTCAAAAAAATATTAAATTAATTAAAAATAACTGCGATTCTGAATACCAGAAACTCCAGTTAATAAGATATTAAATTAATTAAAAATAACTGCGTATCTGAATTCCAGACCCTCCAGTTAATAATATATTAAATGAATTAAAAATAACTGCGATTCTGCATTCCAGACCCTCTAGATAATAAAATATTAAATTAGTTAAAAATAACTGCGATTCTGAATACCAGAAACTCCAGTTAATAAGATATTAAATTAATTAAAAATAACTGCGATTCTGCATTCCAGAACATCCAGATTAAAAAATTATTAAATAGTTAAAAATAACTGCGATTCTGAGTTCCAGACCCTCCAGATAAATAAATATTAAATTAGTTAAAAATAACTGCCATTCTGAATTCCAGACACTCCAGTTAATAAGATATTAAATTAATTAAAAATAACTGCGATTCTGAATTCCAGACCCTCCAGATAATAAAATATTAAATGAACTAAAAATAACTGCGATTCTGAATTCCAGACACTCCAGTTAACAAGATGTTAAATTCATTAAAAATAACTGCGATTCTGAATTCCAAACACTCCAGATAATAAAATATTAAATTAGTTAAAAATAACTGCGATTCTGAACACCAGACACTCCAGATGATAAAATATGAAATTAATTAAAAATAGCTGCGATTCTGAATTCCAGACCCTCCAGTTAAAATGATATTAAATTAATTAAAAATAACTGCTATTCTGCATTCCAGACCCTCCAGATAATAAAATATTAAATTAGTTAAAAATGGCTTCGATTGTGATATCCAGACCCTCCAGATAATAAAATATTAAATTAGTTAAAAATAACTTCGATTGTGAATTCCAGACCCTCCAGATAATAAAATATTAAATTAGTTAAAAATAACTGCGATGCTGAACTCCAGTAAATAAAATATGAAATTAATTAAAAATAACTGCGATTCTGAATTCCAGACCCTCCAGTTAATAAGATATTAAATTAATTAAAAATAACTGAGATTCTGAATTCCAGACCCTCCAGTTAAAAAAATATTAAATTAATTAAAAATAACTGCGATTCTGAATACCAGAAACTCCAGTTAATAAGATATTAAATTAATTAAAAATAACTGCGATTCTGAATTCCAGACCCTCCAGTTAATAAGATATTAAATTAATTAAAAATAACTGCAATTCTGCATTCCAGACCCTCTAGATAATAAAATATTAAATTAGTTAAAAATAACCGCGGTTCTGAACACCAGACAACCCAGTTAATAAAATATTAAATTAATTAAAAATAACTTCGGTTCTGAATTCCAGACCCTCCAGATAATAAAATATTAAATTAGTTAAAAATAACTGAGATTCTGAATTCCAGACCCTCCAGTTAATAAAATATTAAATTAATTAAAAATAACTGCGATTCTGAATACCAGAAACTCCAGTTAATAAGATATTAAATTAATTAAAAATAACTGCGATTCTGAATTCCAGACCCTACAGTTAATAAGATATTAAATGAATTAAAAATAACTGCGATTCTACATTCCAGACCCTCCAGATAATAAAATATTAAATTAATTAAAAATAACTGCGATTCTGCATTCCAGACCCTCCAGATAAATAAATATTAAATTAGTTAAAAATAACTGCCATTCTGAATTCCAGACACTCCAGTTAATAAGATATTAAATTAATTAAAAATAACTGCGATTCTGCATTGCAGACCATCCAGATAAAAAAAATATTAAATTAGTTAAAAATAACTGAGATTCTGAATTCCAGACACTCCAGTTAATAAGATATTAAATTAATTAAAAATAACTGCGATTCTGCATTCCAAACCATCCAGATAAAAAAGTATTAAATTAGTTAAAAATAACTGCGATTCTGAGTTCCAGACCCTCCAGATAATAAGATATTAAATGAATTAAAAATAACTGCGATTCTGAATTCCAGACACTCCAGTTAATAAGATGTTAAATTAATTAAAAATAACTGCGATTCTGAATTCCAGACACTCCAGTTAATAGGATATTAAATTTATTAAAAATAACTGCTATTCTGCATTCCAGACCCTCCAGATAATAAAATATTAAATTAGTTAAAAATAACTGCGATTCTGAATTCCAGACACTCCAGTTAATAAGATATTATATTAATTAAAAATAACTGCTATTCTGAATTCCAGACCCTCCAGATAATAAAATATTAAATTAATTAAAAATAACTGCGATTCTGCATTCCAGACCCTCCAGATAAATAAATATTAAATTAGTTAAAAATAACTGCCATTCTGAATTCCAGACACTCCAGTTAATAAGATATAAAATTAATTAAAAATAACTGCGATTCTGCATTGCAGACCATCCAGATAAAAAAATATTAAATTAGTTAAAAATAACTGCGATTCTGAGTTCCAGACCCTCCAGATAATAAAATATTAAATTAGTTAAAAATAACTGCGATTCTGAATTCCAGACACTCCAGTTAAGAAGATGTTAAATTAATTAAAAATAACTGCGATTCTGAATTCCAAACACTCCAGATAATAAAATATTAAATTAGTTAAAAATAGCTTCGATTCTGAATTCCAGACCCTCCAGATAATAAAATATTAAATTAGTTCAAAATAACTACGATTCTGAATTCCAGACCCTAAAGATAATAAAATATTAAATTAATTACAAATAACTGTGATACTGAATTCCAGACCCTGCAGTTAATAAGATATTAAATGAATTAAAAATAACTGCGCTTCTGCATTCCAGACTCTCCAGATAATAAAATATTAAATTAGTTAAAAATAACTTCGATTGTGAATTCCAGACCCTCCAGATAATAAAATATTAAATTAGTTAAAAATAACTGCGTTGCTGAACTCCAGTAAATAAGATATGAAATTATTTAAAAATAACTGCGATTCTGAATTCCAGACCCTCCAGTTAATAAGATATTAAATTAATTAAAAATAACTGGGATTCTGAATTCCAGACCCTCCAGTTCAAAATAATATTAAATTAATTAAAAATAACTGCGATTCTGAATACCAGAAACTCCAGTTAATAAGATATTAAATTAATTAAAAATAACTGCGATTCTGAATTCCAAACACTCCAGATAATAAAATATGAAATTAATTAAAAATAGCTGCGATTCTGAATTCCAGACCCTCCAGTTAAAATGATATTAAATTAATTAAAAATAACTGCTATTCTGCATTCCAGACCCTCCAGATAATAAAATATTAAATTAGTTAAAAATGGCTTCGATTGTGATATCCAGACCCTCCAGATAATAAAATATTAAATTAGTTAAAAATAACTGCGATTCTGAATTCCAGACCTACCAGATAATAAAAAATTAAATTAATTAAAAATAACTGCGATTCTGAATACCAGAAACTCCAGTTAATAAGATATTAAATTAATTAAAAATAACTGCGATTCTGCATTCCAGACCATCCAGATAAAAAAATATTAAATAGTTAAAAATAACTGCGATTCTGAGTTCCAGACCCTCCAGATAAATAAATATTAAATTAGTTAAAAATAACTGCCATTCTGAATTCCAGACACTCCAGTTAATAAGATATTAAATTAATTAAAAATAACTGCGATTCTGAATTCCAGACCCTCCAGATAATAAAATATTAAATGAACTAAAAATAACTGCGATTCTGAATTCCAGACACTCCAGTTAATAAGATGTTAAATTAATTAAAAATAACTGCGATTCTGAATTCCAAACACTCCAGATAATAAAATATGAAATTAATTAAAAATAGCTGCGATTCTGAATTCCAGACCCTCCAGTTAAAATGATATTAAATTAATTAAAAATAACTGCTATTCTGCATTCCAGACCCTCCAGATAATAAAATATTAAATTAGTTAAAAATGGCTTCGATTGTGATATCCAGACCCTCCAGATAATAAAATATTAAATTAGTTAAAAATAACTGCGATTCTGAATTCCAGACCTACCAGATAATAAAAAATTAAATTAATTAAAAATAACTGCGATTCTGAATTTACAGACCCTCCAGATAATAAAATATTAAATTAATTAAAAATAACTGCGATTCTGAATTCCAGACACTCAAGTTAATAAGATATTAAATTAATTAAAAATAACTGCGATTCTGAATTCCAGACCCTCCAGATAATAAAATATTAAATTAACCAAAAATTACTGCGATTCTGAATTCCAGACACGCCAGTTAATAAGATGTTAAATTAATTAAAAATAACTGCGATTCTGAATTCCAAACACTCCAGATAATAAAATATTAAATTAGTTAAAAATAAATGCGATTCTGAACACCAGACACTCCAGATAATAAAATATGAAATTAATTAAAAATAACTGCTATTCTGAATTCAGTTAATAAGATGTTAAATTCATTAAAAATAGCTGCGATTCTGCATTTCAGACCCTCCAGATAATAAAATATTAAATTAGTTAAAAATAACTTCGATTGTGAATTCCAGACCTTCCAGATACTAAAATATTAAATTAGTAAAAAAATAACTGCAATTCTGAATTCCAGACCCTCCAGATAATAAAATATTAAATTAATTAAAAATAACTGTGATTCTGAATTCCAGACCCTCCAGTTAATAAGATATTAAATGAATTAAAAATAGCTGCGATTCTGCATTCCAAACCCTCCAGATAAAAAAATATTAAATTAGTTAAAAATAACTGCGATACTGAATTCCAGACCCTCCAGATAATAAAATATTAGATTAGTTAAAAATAACTGCGATTCTGAATTCCAGACACACCAGTTAAAAAGATATTAAATTAATTAAAAATAACTGCGATTTTGAATTCCAGACCCTCCAGATAATAAAATATTAAATTAACTAAAAATAACTGCGATTCTGTATTCCAGACACTCCAGTTAATAAGATGTTAAATTAATTAAAAATAACTGCGATTCTGAATTCCAAACACTCCAGATAATAAAATATTAAATTAGTTAAAAATAACTGCGATTCTGAACACCAGACACTCCAGATAATAAAATATGAAATTAATTAAAAATAACTGCGATTCTGAATTCCAGACCCTTTTTTTTCTTTTTTTGGGTAGAGAGGGTAAAAATGTCTGCCGCATCATCAAAACTGTCGTCACAGATTTGGTATGTGAGAATTGCAGCCACTAAAACATCCCCCTCCCTCGCTGAGAACATCTCCCCACCCTGGAACCCTTTTTATACTTCCTTCAAGGTGGAGATTCTCACTTCGTCCCTATTGGACTCTCAACATTATTCCTGCGTCCAGGTCCCGCTTTTTCCGCCGGAGCACATTTTCCACATATTTATCTACGTGGTCCCAGTTTTCTTTGCTGCTTAGCATAACCTCCACAATGTTCTCGGTGGCTAAGGTTTCCCCGATTTCCATTTCAAGCGTGGTGCGTTCTGTTTGCCACCTTGTGCATTTGAAAAAGGTGTGCTCTGCATCATCCACCTTGCTGTCGCCGTATATGCACTCAGGCCCTCCAATTTTTCCCATTCGGTGTAGATACTTGCAGAAGTGTCCGTGACCAGACAGTAACTGCGTGAGGTAGAAATTGACGGTTCCGGCTGTTCCTCCTATCCAGCTCGCTATGTCGGGTATGAGTCTCGCTGTCCATCGTTCCTGCCAATGGTGCACGGTTTGTTGCTTTATATGCTGCGCGGTTCCTCTGGTATTCTTACCCCTCTTGGCTTCTCGTAGGTGTTTTCGTTCGAGGGCCGAGAGATCGATAGGGGTTAAGCAGCTAATTACCAGAATTGCCGGCTCCGATACAATACGGTACGCTGAAGCTACTCGCAGAGCTGCGGTTCGTTGTACGGACGATAAAACTTTTCTTCGGGCGTGCACCTTTAGCTTGTCAGCCCACAATTCGCTACCATACAGCAGAATGGAGTGCGTTGTTATCATCAGAAGCATCCTATTGATGGATGTCGGCCCTCCGATGTTTGCCATTAGTCTGCTGAGAGAAGCCGTTACCCGTGCTGCCTTCGTTGCCGCATTTTGCATTTGCGCCCAGTAGGTGAGCTTGGAGTCAACCTGAATTCCCAGGTACTTTATCACCTTTTGTGTCCTGATGGTCTCGGAGCAAGCTCTCAAGTCGATTTCTATTGAAGTGTGCTTTCTCGTGAGGAATAGCAGTTCCGTCTTTTCTGTGGCCAACTTCAAGCCATGTGAGTCGAGCCACCTCTGGGTTCTGATCATGACCTGGTTCAGCTTTCTTTGGGCGTCTTCCGAGTCGCGTGCGGTGATGACAGCCGCAATGTCATCTGCGTATCCGACTAGATGAGTGTCATCTGGCATCTCTATGCGCAAAATGCCATCGTAGCTTATATTCCAAAGGTCCGGTCCGAGGATGGACCCTTGCGCTGCCCCTGACGTGATGATTTTGCTTCGGGTGCCATTGTTGGTCTCGTATAACAATATTCTATCTTTAAGGTAGCTCCGGATTATCTTCTTCAGATAAGCTGGTATCTGAAAACGATTTTCAAGTGCCTCGATCATATCCACCCACCTAGCGCTGTTGAAAGCGTTTCTTACGTCTAATGTAACAAGGAGTACCACTCGCCTGGAGTAGTGATATCCTTGCAGGGCCGCTAGCACACTTTCTATGACGTCTTCTACGGCGCCAATTGTGGACTTTCCTGGTCGAAAACCGTGTTGTCGAGTGGATAATACCCCAGCGTTTTCAATGTCTGCTGGTATTCGGGGTTTGGGGAGGCGCTCCAAAAGTTTGCCCGCGGTGTCTAGCATACACAGTGGTCGATATGCTGACGGTGATTCAGGGCTTCCTTTTCCCTTGCTGATGAGCACTAGCCGCTGTCTTTTCCAGACGTCTGGGAATAATCCTTCTGTCAGGCTGGCATTGTACATATCGAGGAGTACTTGGGCATGGCTATTTGACACTATTTTGAGGACATCTGCTGGAATACCGTCGATACCCGGTGCTTTGTTGCTCTGTAGGGTTATGGCGGCTGCTTTAAGTTCGTCTTCCGTGAAAGGAGGTGGGACTTCCTTGACCAGCACTTCCGATTCTTCTCTTAAGGCATGTATAGGAGCGTTTACTATGTTTTCCATAGCATGGTCTTCTAGTTGGGGTACCGATAATCTTGCTCCAACCTTTTTCATTACGACTTTATATCCCAGTCCCCATGGATTGTTGTTTATGTCGTTTCGGAGCTCCTCCCATTTCTTCTCCTTGCTGGTGCGAATAGCAGTTTTGAGGATTTTCCTAGCAGCTTGGAGATCTTCTCTTTCGGCAATCGCGGATCCAACACGCCTGGCCCTAGTGTATTTTCTTCTACACCGCAGACAGACCCGTCTGAGTTGAGCTATTTGCTCTGTCCACCAGTAAACGGTCTTCTTGTGTTTATTTGGTCTTATTTTCGGCATCGCTTTGGTACAGGCTCTCTCTATACACTGCATGGTCTGCTTCACCTTGCTATTAGCATCGCTAGCGTGGCTGTCTAATGGAATGTTTGCCTCAAGCTCAGCAAGTAGCACTTCTGAATTTATTTATTTTTTTTTATTACTAGAATTTATTATTTATTGAATTTGCTTAAATTAAGCCCAACAATAAGTATATCAAATCTTAAAACTAGTCACTAAAAAATAATTTTAACCCAAATTGTATTTGGCCATCAAAATTTCGGTTCTGCTTCGCTCTTCAAAATCCCGGAAGGTCTCTTCTCTGCAGGCGGGATCGGCTTATCGGTTTTGCGAGGGATTTAGCTAGTGGATTCGGGTGATTTTTCAGTTTTGCTATGTATATCTGCTTTCTAGCATTTATTTCTGTAATAACTGTTGGTATTTTCAGGTCTTTGTGAATATTTTCGTTACGCATGTACCATGGAGCACCTGTTATTAACCTAAGTATCTTCGACTGAAACCTTTGAATTATGGCAATGTTAGAAGCGGATGCATTACCCCATAGTTGACTCCCGTACAACCATATCGGCTTAATAACTGCATTGTATAGGAGGCTTTTGTATTCTAGGCTTAAGGTAGATTTGTGGTTTATTAGCCAATGCAGCTTGGCGACCTTCAACTTCATATTTAAAATTTTAGTTGAAATGTGCGTACGCCAAGTTAAGCGCCTGTCTAAATGAATGCCGAGATAGGTGACTTCATTAGCTTGTGGAATCTCAATATTATTGAGCCGAATGGCTGGACACGTAAAAGGCCTCAAAGAGAATGTTACGTTTTTGCTTTTTTGCTCAATGACTTCTGAATTTAACTTTGATACATTCCACTTGCGAGTTCCGCGTCCACTTATGTTGTGGTCATGGTTACTTGGCACTTTTTTAATGGAAAACGTAATGTATTGGTGATCGCTTCCATTATAGTCTTCTAAGACTTTCCATGTACTTACTTTGTGAGCAATGCTCTCAGAAGCTAGTGCAATATCTGGAATTGTACCCACGCATCCTGGTCTTCTAAAAGTGGCAGTGGTCCCTGTATTTACGATGACCATTCCCAGTCTCGCGACCATGTCCAGTACCCGCCGGCCCCTTGAATTGGTTGTTTGCATTCCCCATTCAACTGCTTTGGAGTTAAAATCGCCGGCGATGATAAGTGCTCCTCCAAACTCTTGTGCTTTATCTTCGATGTCATCGATATTTTTCTGGAATACTTCTGCGCAGCGACTTGGAGTCAAGTAGCAGCTTATCAAAGTAAAGTATCGATCATGGGCCCAAACGAAACCATCGCCTTTTCCATCTCCGGTTATGCTAAAATTGCTGCCTACAGGTAACCATATGGCCGCCGTTCCGCTCGTATCTGCAAGCCATGTTCCGCTTACTTTTTCCCTATATTGCTCACTGATTACTACAATGTCTGCTTTCTGCTCTATACTAATTTGGTCCAGTAATGCGTCAGCCACTCTGCTTCTGTGCATGTTTCCTTGCAGCACTTTCATTTAGATGTAAATTTTTTGCTCATCGCGCATCTACTTGAGCTCGGGATATTGTCTACCGGACTGCATTGGGCATCAACGCAGAGGCAACACTTTGGGGTGTTACTGCACTCTTTTAATTTGTTCCCCGTTTTACACATCGAATGCACAGGCCTTGAACTTTCTTGTCAGGTCCTTTGCACTGCCATGTTAGATGACCAGGAGCAAAGCACCGGAAACACCGTTTTGTGTTATGCCCTGGCCTTAATCTGCAGTTAACCCATCCGATCCTGATGCGATCTTTCTCCAGCAGTATATTGGCGAGCTCCGATGACATCGTTACATAGAATCGCACCTGCTCTCGACTATTTGGTGCTGTTATAGTTGTTACCATATCCTCATAGGAAGCAGTTCTCATATTTTTGGGAAGTGACTCCTTTACGGCTTGGTGTACTTCTTCCTTTATGGCGAGCAGATCTCGTAGTGCACCTTTTAAAAGTTCACAAAAGCCCGTTGTCACTTTTGCTCCTTTATCCAGCTCCAGCAGAAGCCCACCTGCTCTTGTATTCCGGATCGATCGCAACTTGGTAGGTGCATCCTCTGGTTTGACATTGCAGCGGATGCTTTTCAGGACATCCGCATATTTAAAAACCTCTGCTGGTTTGATAAGGACGGCTTCGGACTTTGGTTTTTCTCCTTTGTCCTATGTCTTCCTTGCATTTTTGTTTGTGACTTTTCGCTGTCGCCCACGGAATTCTTTGCTGTTGAATTTTGATGTGTTTGACTTCGTGTTGCCACACGTCTACTCCTTGTGACAGTTTGCCACCCATCGCAGAATTTTTTCCCCATCTTCTGGTTCTGCTGGGCTAGAAGCTGCTCGTTTGGGTCTAGCCATCGTTTTCTTTATCCGTCCAGTTTCGCCGATAGCTTTCCATTACGTCGAAAAGCTCGTCTAGCTCGGAAAGTCCGATCCTTACGTCCATGCTCACGTTCTTCTGCTTTATCTTGGCTTGCTTCATTTTCGTTAAGACTTTCCGGCATTTCGTGAGAACTTCTTCTTCTGCCGTTCTCATCCTTATGATGAATTCCTGTCTGGGTAAGCTGACGGGACATTTAATCAATACAGGTGTGGGATTTCCAGAAGACTCCTGCTGTTGTTGGTTCCCTTTTGCACCCAGAGGCGTTTGGTTCGCGGCAGGGGTGGTGAGCGATTTGTTACTCGCTCCATCTACCGGTGTTTTACTTACTTGGGGTTGTTGCTGGTTTGTTACTCCCTCTTCTGGCGATCGCATAATTTTGCTACTTTTTCTAAAGCAGCTTCCCCTTTCTGGATCGCTTGGAGTTACTTCCTGCTGTATTTGAGGTTTAGGTTGTGTTTGTTTCTTTGTTTGTTGCTGAGGTGTATTAATTGTCCACGCTTCAAGCAGCTATCTCCGTTCGTTGTACAGTCGCTTTGAAAATATCCATGTGGTTGTATATGCAAGCAGGGAGTTCCACCGAGGGTTGGCACAAGTCTTCATGAGAACTTGTACTCAGAGCCAGGATAAGCGTTAGTCAGGATTGATGCTCAACTGAGCCTGTACCGCCAACTTAATGGTGACGCAACATCGAACGTACTTGAAGACCCGCCACGGTTTTAACGGGACGGAGGCAGCTACAGCATTAGCCCGAAAGCCATTTCCACCCGATATCACTCTGGTGTACTGAGGTAACGGAATACCTCAGCTACCAGCCCAAGGCAGACAGTTCATATATGTTTTCAAATCGTTTTCCTAGGGGCATACCGCGTCAGTTTCCATTTACTTGTGTCTCCCACGATGCCATCTGTGAACGGATGGGGAGCACTTCTTTAAACGGTGCCTACTCGTCTTGTCACATGCGTTTCTCAGAGTTTGCAGACCTTTTCAGTCGCACTCTCCTCGCTTGCCGCTCTTGGTCGGGGACTACTAATTGGTTATTCGCAGCTAACCTACTCTGGTAGGCCGTTCACTATCCGCCACCTGTGACCCCCACGGTAGCCTGAGCTTAGCCCCGCAAGACCCTCCAGATAATAAAATATTAAATTAGTTAAAAATAACTTCGACTGTGAATTCCAGACCCTCCAGATAATAAATTATTAAATTAGTTAAAAATAACTGCGATGCTGAACTCTAGTAAATAAAATATGAAATTAATTAAAAATATTTGCGATTCTGAATTCCAGACACTCCAGTTAATAAGATGTTAAATTAATTTAAAAAAACTGCGATTCTGAATTCCAGACACTCCAGATAACAAAATATTAAATTAGTTAAAAATAACTGCGTTTCTGAACACCAAACACTCCAATTAATAAAATATGAAATTAATTAAAAATAACTGCGACTCTGAACTCCAGATAACCCAGTTAATAAAATATTAAATTAATTAAAAATAACTTCGGTTCTGAATTCCAGACCCTCCAGATAATAAAATATTAAATTAACTAAAAAGAACTGCGATTCTGAATTCCAGACACTCCAGTTAATAAGATATTAAATTAATTGAAAAAAAAATGCGATTCTGAATTCCAGACCCTCCAGTTAATAAGATATTAAATGAATTCAAAATAACTGCGAATCTGCATTCCAGACCCTCCAGATAATAAAATATTAAATTAATTAAAAATAACTCCGATTCTGAATTCCAGTTCCTCCAGATAATAAAATATTAATTTAGTTCAAAATAACTGCGATTCTGAACACCAGACATTCCCGATAATAAAATATGAAATTAATTAAAAATAACTGCTATTCTGAATTCCAGACCCTCCAGATAATAAAATATTAAATTAATTAAAAATAACTGTGATTCTGAATTCCAGACCCTCCAGATAATAAAATATTAAATTAATTAAAAATAACTACGATTCTGAATTCCAGACACTCCAGCTAATAAGATGTTAAATTAATTAAAAATAACTGCGATTCTGAATTCCAGACCCTCCAGATAATAAAATATGAAATTGATTAAAAATAACTTCGGTTCTGAATTCCAGACCCTCCTGATAATAAAATTTTAAATTAATTAAAAATAACTGCGGTTCTGAATTCCAGACCCTCCAGATAATAAAATGTTAAATTATTGAAAAATAACTGCGATTCTGAATTCCAGACCCTCCAGTTAAAAAGATATTAAATTAATTAAAAATAACTGTGATTCTGAATTCCAGACATTCCAGCTAATAAGATGTTAAATTATTTAAAAATAACTGCGATTCTGAGTTCCAGACCCTCCAGATAATAAAATATTAAATTAATTAAAAATAACTCCGTTTCTGAATTCCAGACACTCCGGTAAACAAAATATTAAAATAAATAAAAGTAATTGCGATTCAGATATGCAGACATTCCAGTTAATAAAATATTAAATTAATTAAAAATAACTGAGATTCTGAATACCAGACACTTCAGCTAATAAAATATGAAATTAATTAAAAAACATTGCGATTCTCTTTTCCAGACCCTCCAGTTAATACGATATTAAATTAATTAAAAATAAATGAGATTCTGAATTCCAGACCCTCCAGATAAGAAAAATATTAAATTAATTTAAAAAAACTGCGATTCTGACTACCAGACACTCCAGTTACTAGGATATTAAATTAATCAAAAAGAACTGCGATTCTGTATTGAAGACATTCCAGATAAGAAAATATTAAATTAATTAAAAATAAGTACGATTCTGAATACCAGATACACCAGTTAATGAAATATTAAATTAATTAAAAAAACTGCGATTCTGAATTCCAGACATTCCAGCGAATAAGATGTTAAATTAATTAAAAATAACTGCGATTCTGAATTCCAGACCCTCCAGATAATGAAATATTAAATTAGTTAAAAATAAATGCGATTCTGAATTCCATCCCCTCCATATAATACAATATAAAATTAGTTAAAAATAACTGCGATTCTGAATTCCAGACTCTCCAGTTAAAAAGATATTAAATTAATTAAAAGTAACTGCGATTCTGCATTCCAGACACTCCAGATAATGAAATATTAAATTAGTTAAAAATAACTGCGATTCTGAATACAAGACACTTCAGTTAATAAAATATGAATGTAATTAAAAATAACTGCGATTCTGCATTCCAGAACCTCCAGATAATAAAATATTAGATTAGTTAAAAATAACTGCGATTCTAAATTCCAGACTCTCCAGATAATAAACTATTAAATTTATTAAAAATAACTGCGATTCTGAATTCCAGACTCTCCAGATAATAAAATATTAAATTAATTAAAAATAACTGCGACTCTGAATTCCAGACCCTCCAGTTAATAAGATATTAAATTAATTAAAAATAACTGAGATTCTGAATTTCAGACCCTCCAGATAAAAAAGGTTTAAATTAATTAAACATAACTGCGATTCTGAATAGCAGACACTCCAGTAAACAAAATATTAAAATAAATAAAAATAACTGCTATTCAGATATGCAGACATTCCAGTTAATAAAATATAAAATTAATGAAAAATAACTGAGATTCTGAATACCAGACACTCCAGTTAATAAAGCATTAAATTAATTAAAAATAACTGCGATTTTGAATTCCTTTCCTACCTGATAATAGAATATCAAATTAATCAAAAATAGCTGCAATTCTGAATTCCAGACCCTCTAGATAATAAAATATTAAATTAATTAAAAATAACTGCAATTCTGAATTCCAGACCCTCCAGATAATAAAAAATTAAATAAATTAAAAATAACTGCGATTCTGAATTCCAGACCCTCCAGATAAAAAAATATTAAATTAGTTAAAAATATCTGCGACTCTGAATTCCAGACACTCCAGATAATAAAATATTAAATTAATTAAAAAATACTGCGGTTCTGAATTGAAGACATTCCAGATAAGAAAATATTAAATTAATTAAAAATAAGTGCGATTCTGAATACCAGATACACCAGTTAATGAAATATTAAATTAATTAAAAAAACTGCGATTCTGAATTCCAGACTCTCCAGTTAATAAAATATTAAATTAATTAAAAATAACTGTGATTCTGAATTCCAGACCCTCCAGTTAATAAGATATTAAATTAATTAAAAATAACTGCGATTCTGCATTCAAGACCCTCCAGATAATGAAATATTAAATTAGTTAAAAATAACTGCGATTCTGAATACAAGACACTTCAGTTAATAAAATATGAATTTAATTAAAAATAACTGCGATTCTGCATTCCAGAACCTCCAGATAATAAAATATTAGATTAGTTAAAAATAACTGCGATTCTAAATTCCAGACTCTCCAGATAATAAAATATTAAATTTATTAAAAATAACTGCGATTCTGAATTCCAGACTCTCCAGATAATAAAATATTAAATTAATTAAAAATAACTGCGACTCTGAATTCCAGACCCTCCAGTTAATAAGATATTAAATTAATTAAAAATAACTGAGATTCTGAATTTCAGACCCTCCAGATAAAAAAAGTTTTAAATTAATTAAAAATAACTGCGATTCTGAATAGCAGACACTCCAGTAAACAAAATATTAAAATAAATAAAAATAACTGCTATTCAGATATGCAGACATTCCAGTTAATAAAATATAAAATTAATGAAAAATAACTGAGATTCTGAATACCAGACACTCCAGTTAATAAAGCATTAAATTAATTAAAAATAAATGCGATTCTGAATTCCAGACCCTCCAGATAAAAAAATATTAAATTAGTTAAAAATAACTGCGACTCAGAATTCCAGACACTCCAGATAATAAAATATTAAATTAATTAAAAATAACTGCGGTTCTGAATTCCAGACCCGTCAGATAAAAAAAATATTAAATTAGTTAAAAATAACTGCGATTCTGAATTCCAGACCCTCCAGATAATAAAAAATTAAATTAATTAAAAATAACTGCGATTCTGAATTGAAGACATTCCAGATAAGAAAATATTAAATTAATTAAAAATAAGTACGATTCTGAATACCAGATACACCAGTTAATGAAATATTAAATTAATTAAAAAACTGCGATTCTGAATTCCAGACATTCCAGCTAATAAGATGTTAAATTAATTAAAAATAACTGCGATTCTGAATTCCAGACACTCCAGATAAGAAAATATTAAATTAGTTAAAAATAACTCCGATTCTGAACACCAGACACTCCAGTTAATAAAATATGAAATTAATTAAAAATAACTGCGATTTGAATTCCAGACTCTCCAGTTAAAAAGGAATTAAATTAATTAAAAATAACTGCGATTCTGCATTCCAGACCCTCCAGATAATGAAATATTAAATTAGTTAAAAATAAATGCGATTCTGAATTCCATCCCCTCCATATAATACAATATAATATTAGTTAAAAATAACTGCGATTCTGAATTCCAGACTCTCCAGTTAAAAAGATATTAAATTAATTAAAAGTAACTGCGAATCTGCATTCAAGACCCTCCAGATAATGAAATATTAAATTAGTTAAAAATAACTGCGATTCTGAATACAAGACACTTCAGTTAATAAAATATGAATTTAATTAAAAATAACTGCGATTCTGCATTCCAGAACCTCCAGATAATAAAATATTAGATTAGTTAAAAATAACTGCGATTCTAAATTCCAGACTCTCCAGATAATAAAATATAAAATTTATTAAAAATAACTGCGATTCTGAATTCCAGACTCTCCAGATAATAAAATATTAAATTAATTAAAAATAACTGCGACTCTGAATTCCAGACCCTCCAGTTAATAAGATATTAAATTAATTAAAAATAACTGAGATTCTGAATTTCAGACCCTCCAGATAAAAAAAGTTTTAAATTAATTAAAAATAACTGCGATTCTGAATAGCAGACACTCCAGTAAACAAAATATTAAAATAAATAAAAATAACTGCTATTCAGATATGCAGACATTCCAGTTAATAAAATATAAAATTAATGAAAAATAACTGAGATTCTGAATACCAGACACTCCAGTTAATAAAGCATTAAATTAATTAAAAATAACTGCGATTCTGAATTCCAGACCCTCCAGATAAAAAAATATTAAATTAGTTAAAAATAACTGCGACTCAGAATTCCAGACACTCCAGATAATAAAATATTAAATTAATTAAAAATAACTGCGGTTCTGAATTCCAGACCCGTCAGATAATAAAAAATTAAATTAATTAAAAATAACTGCGATTCTGAATTGAAGACATTCCAGATAAGTAAATATTAAATTAATTAAAAATAAGTACGATTCTGAATACCAGATACACCAGTTAATGAAATATTAAATTAATTAAAAAAACTGCGATTCTGAATTCCAGACATTCCAGCTAATAAGATGTTAAATTAATTAAAAATAACTGCGATTCTGAATTCCAGACACTCCAGATAAGAAAATATTAAATTAGTTAAAAATAACTCCGATTCTGAACACCAGACACTCCAGTTAATAAAATATGAAATGAATTAAAAATAACTGCGATTTGAATTCCAGACTCTCCAGATAAAAAGGAATTAAATTAATTAAAAATAACTGCGATTCTGCATTCCAGACCCTCCAGATAATGAAATATTAAATTAGTTAAAAATAAATGCGATTCTGAATTCCATCCCCTCCATATAATACAATATAAAATTAGTTAAAAATAACTGCGATTCTGAATTCCAGACTCTCCAGTTAAAAAGATATTAAATTCATTAAAAGTAACTGCGATTCTGCATTCCAGTCACTCCAGTTAATGAAATATTAAATTAATTAAAAAAACTGCGATTCTGAATTCCAGACTCTCCAGTTAATAAGATATTAAATTAATTAAAAATAACTGCGATTCTGAATTCCAGACCCTCCAGTTAAGAAAAATATTAAATTAGTTAAAAGTAACTGCGATTCTGACAACCAGACACTCTAGTTAAAAAATATTAAATTAACTAAAAATAACTGCGATTCTGAATTCCAGACATTCCAGTTAATAAGATATTAAATTAATTAAAAATAACTGCGATTCTGAATTCCAGACACTCCAGATAATAAAATATTAAATTAGTTAAAAATAAATGCTATTCTGAATTCCATCCCCTCAATATAATAAAATATAAAATTAATTAAAAATAAGTGCGATTCTGAATTCCAGACACTCCAGTAAACAAAATATTAAAATAAATAAAAATTACTGCGATTCAGATATGCAGACATTCCAGTTAATAAAATATAAAATTAATTAAAAATAACTGCAATTCTGAATTCCAGACCCTCCAGTTAATAGGATATTAAATTAATTAAAAATACCTGAAATTCTGAATTCCAGACCCTCCAGATAAAAAAAGTTTTAAATTAATTAAAAATAACAGCGATTCTGAATAGCAGACACTCCAGTAAACAAAATATTAAAATAAATAAAAATAACTGCTATTCAAATATACAGACATTCCAGTTAATAAAATATAAAATTAATGAAAAATAACTGAGATTCTGAATACCAGACCCTCCAGATAATAAAATATGAAATTAATCAAAAATAGCTGCAATTCTGAGTTCCAGACCCTCTAGATAATAAAATATTAAATTAATTAAAAATAACTGCAATTCTGAATTCCAGACCCTCCAGATAATAAAATATTAAATTAATTAAAAATAACTGCGATTCTGAATTCCAGACCCTCCAGGTAATAAGATATAAAATGTATTAAAAGTAACTATTATTCTGCATTCCAGAAAATCCAGATAATAAGATATTAAATTAGTTAAAAATAACTGCGATTCAGAATACAAGACACTCCAGTTATTAAAATATGAAATTAATTAAAAATAATTGCGATTCTGAATACAAGACACTCCAGTTAATAAAATATGAAATTAATTTAATATTAATGCGATTCTGAATTCCAAACGCTCCAGTTAATAAGATATTAAATGAATTAAAAATAACCGCGATTCTGCATTCCATACCCTCCAGATAAAAAAATATTAAATTAGTTAAAAATAACTGCGACTCTGAATTCCAGACCCTCCAGATAATAAAATATTAAATTAATTAAAAATAACTGCGATTCTGAATAACAGACCCTCCAGATAATAATATATTAAATTAATTAAAAATAACTGCGATTCTGAATTCCAGACACTCCAGATAATAAAATATTAAATTAATTAAAAATAACTGCGGTTCTGAATTCCAGACCCGTCAGATAAAAAAATATTAAATTGGCTAAAAATAACTGCGATTCTCTTTTCCAGACCCTCCAGTTAATACGATATTAAATTAATTAAAAATAACTGAGATTCTGAATTCCAAACCCTCCAGATAAGAAAAATATTAAATTAATTAAAAGTAACTGCGATTCTGACTCCCAGACACTCCAGTTAATAAGATATTAAATTAATTATAAATAACTGCGATTCTGAATTGAAGACATTCCAGATAAGAAAATATTAAATTAATAAAAATAAGTGCGATTCTGAATACCAGATACACCAGTTAATGAATTATTAAATTAATTAAAAAAACTGCGATTCTGAATTCCAGACTCTCCAGTTAATAAGATATTAAATTAATTAAAAATAACTGCGATTCTGAATTCCAGACCCTCCAGTTAAGAAAAATATTAAATTAGTTAAAAGTAACTGCGATTCTGACAACCAGACACTCTAGTTAAAAAATATTAAATAAACTAAAAATAACTGCCATTTTGAATTCCAGACATTCCAGTTAATAAGATATTAAATTAATTAAAAATAACTGCGATTCTGAATTCCAGACACTCCAGATAATAAAATATTAAATTAGTTAAAAATAACTGCGAATCTGAACACCAGACACGCCAGTTAATAAAATATGAAATTAATTAAAAATAACTGCGATTCTGAATTCCAGAGTCTCCAGTTAAAAATATATTAAATTAATTAAAAATAACTGCGATTCTGCATTCCAGACCCTCCAGATAATAAAATATTAAATTAGTTAAAAATAAATGCGATTCTGAATTCCATCCCCTCCATATAAAAAAATATAAAATTAATTAAAAATAAGTGCGATTCTGAATTCCAGACACTCCAGTAAACAAAATATTAAAATAAATAAAAATTACTGCGATTCAGATATGCAGACATTCCAGTTAATAAAATATTAAATTAATTAAAAATAACTGAGATTCTGAATACCAGACACTTCAGCTAATAAAATATGAAAATAATTAAAAAACACTGCGATTCTGAATTCCAGATCCTCCAGTTACTACAATATTAAATTTATTAAAAATAACTGAGATTCTGAATTCCAGATACTCCAGATAAGAAACATATTAAATTAATTAAAAGTAACTGATATTCTGACTACCAGACACTCCAGTTAATAAATTATTAAATTAATTAAAAATAACTGCGATTCTGAATTCCAGACTCTCCAGATAATAAAATATTAAATATATTAAAAATAACTGCGACTCTGAATTCCAGACTCTCCAGATAATAAAATATTAAATTAATTAAAAATAACTGCGTCTCTGAATTCCAGACACTCCAATCACCAAAATATTAAAATAAATAAAAAAACTTTGATGCAGATATGCAGACCCTCCAGTTAATAAAATATAAAATTAATTAAAAATAACTGCAATTCTGAATTCCAGACCCTCCAGTTAATAGGATATTAAATTAATTAAAAATACCTGAGATTCTGAACTCCAGACCCTCCAGATAAAAAAAGTTTTAAATTAATTAAAAATAACAGCGATTCTGAATAACAGACACTCCAGTAAACAAAATATTAAAATAAATAAAAATAACTGCTATTCAGATATGCAGACATTCCAGTTAATAAAATATAAAATTAATGAAAAATATATGAGATTCTGAATACCAGACCCTCCAGATAATAAAATATGAAATTAATCAAAAATAGCTGCAATTCTGAGTTCCAGACCCTCTAGATAATAAAATATTAAATTAATTAAAAATAACTGCAATTCTGAATTCCAGACCCTCCAGATAATAAAATATTAAATTAATTAAAAATAACTGCGATTCTGAATTCCAGACCCTCCAGGTAATAAGATATTAAATGTATTAAAAGTAACTATTATTCTGCATTCCAGAAAATCCAGATAATAAGATATTAAATTAATTAAAAATAACTGAGATTCTGAATTCCAAACCCTCCAGATAAGAAAAGTTTTAAATTAATTAAAAATAACAGCGATTCTGAATAGCAGACACTCCAGTAAACAAAATATTAAAATAAATAAAAATAACTGCTATTCAGATATACAGACATTCCAGTTAATAAAATATAAAATTAATGAAAAATAACTGAGATTCTGAATACCAGACCCTCCAGATAATAAAATATGAAATTAATCAAAAATAGCTGCAATTCTGAGTTCCAGACCCTCTAGATAATAAAATATTAAATTAATTAAAAATAACTGCAATTCTGAATTCCAGACCCTCCAGATAATAAAATATTAAATTAATTAAAAATAACTGCGATTCTGAATTCCAGACCCTCCAGGTAATAAGATATAAAATGTATTAAAAGTAACTATTATTCTGCATTCCAGAAAATCCAGATAATAAGATATTAAATTAGTTAAAAATAACTGCGATTCAGAATACAAGACACTCCAGTTATTAAAATATGAAATTAATTAAAAATAATTGCGATTCTGAATACAAGACACTCCAGTTAATAAAATATGAAATTAATTTAATATTAATGCGATTCTGAATTCCAAACGCTCCAGTTAATAAGATATTAAATGAATTAAAAATAACCGCGATTCTGCATTCCATACCCTCCAGATAAAAAAATATTAAATTAGTTAAAAATAACTGCGACTCTGAATTCCAGACCCTCCAGATAATAAAATATTAAATTAATTAAAAATAACTGCGATTCTGAATAACAGACCCTCCAGATAATAATATATTAAATTAATTAAAAATAACTGCGATTCTGAATTCCAGACACTCCAGATAATAAAATATTAAATTAATTAAAAATAACTGCGGTTCTGAATTCCAGACCCGTCAGATAAAAAAATATTAAATTGGCTAAAAATAACTGCGATTCTCTTTTCCAGACCCTCCAGTTAATACGATATTAAATTAATTAAAAATAACTGAGATTCTGAATTCCAAACCCTCCAGATAAGAAAAATATTAAATTAATTAAAAGTAACTGCGATTCTGACTCCCAGACACTCCAGTTAATAAGATATTAAATTAATTATAAATAACTGCGATTCTGAATTGAAGACATTCCAGATAAGAAAATATTAAATTAATAAAAATAAGTGCGATTCTGAATACCAGATACACCAGTTAATGAATTATTAAATTAATTAAAAAAACTGCGATTCTGAATTCCAGACTCTCCAGTTAATAAGATATTAAATTAATTAAAAATAACTGCGATTCTGAATTCCAGACCCTCCAGTTAAGAAAAATATTAAATTAGTTAAAAGTAACTGCGATTCTGACAACCAGACACTCTAGTTAAAAAATATTAAATAAACTAAAAATAACTGCCATTTTGAATTCCAGACATTCCAGTTAATAAGATATTAAATTAATTAAAAATAACTGCGATTCTGAATTCCAGACACTCCAGATAATAAAATATTAAATTAGTTAAAAATAACTGCGAATCTGAACACCAGACACTCCAGTTAATAAAATATGAAATTAATTAAAAATAACTGCGATTCTGAATTCCAGAGTCTCCAGTTAAAAATATATTAAATTAATTAAAAATAACTGCGATTCTGCATTCCAGACCCTCCAGATAATAAAATATTAAATTAGTTAAAAATAAATGCGATTCTGAATTCCATCCCCTCCATATAAAAAAATATAAAATTAATTAAAAATAAGTGCGATTCTGAATTCCAGACACACCAGTAAACAAAATATTAAAATAAATAAAAATTACTGCGATTCAGATATGCAGACATTCCAGTTAATAAAATATTAAATTAATTAAAAATAACTGAGATTCTGAATACCAGACACTTCAGCTAATAAAATATGAAAATAATTAAAAAACACTGCGATTCTGAATTCCAGATCCTCCAGTTACTACAATATTAAATTAATTAAAAATAACTGAGATTCTGAATTCCAGATACTCCAGATAAGAAACATATTAAATTAATTAAAAGTAACTGATATTCTGACTACCAGACACTCCAGTTAATAAATTATTAAATTAATTAAAAATAACTGCGATTCTGAATTCCAGACTCTCCAGATAATAAAATATTAAATATATTAAAAATAACTGCGACTCTGAATTCCAGACTCTCCAGATAATAAAATATTAAATTAATTAAAAATAACTGCGTCTCTGAATTCCAGACCCTCCAATCACCAAAATATTAAAATAAATAAAAAAACTTTGATGCAGATATGCAGACCCTCCAGTTAATAAAATATAAAATTAATTAAAAATAACTGCAATTCTGAATTCCAGACCCTCCAGTTAATAGGATATTAAATTAATTAAAAATACCTGAGATTCTGAACTCCAGACCCTCCAGATAAAAAAAGTTTTAAATTAATTAAAAATAACAGCGATTCTGAATAACAGACACTCCAGTAAACAAAATATTAAAATAAATAAA
This sequence comes from Clusia tigrina, assembly GCA_920105625.2. Classification (NCBI taxonomy): domain Eukaryota; kingdom Metazoa; phylum Arthropoda; class Insecta; order Diptera; family Clusiidae; genus Clusia; species Clusia tigrina. The sequence continues at coordinate 120,133,499 of OV050030.1, read as the reverse complement.
AATAACTGCTATTCAGATATGCAGACATTCCAGTTAATAAAATATAAAATTAATGAAAAATATATGAGATTCTGAATACCAGACCCTCCAGATAATAAAATATGAAATTAATCAAAAATAGCTGCAATTCTGAGTTCCAGACCCTCTAGATAATAAAATATTAAATTAATTAAAAATAACTGCAATTCTGAATTCCAGACCCTCCAGATAATAAAATATTAAATTAATTAAAAATAACTGCGATTCTGAATTCCAGACCCTCCAGGTAATAAGATATTAAATGTATTAAAAGTAACTATTATTCTGCATTCCAGAAAATCCAGATAATAAGATATTAAATTAATTAAAAATAACTGAGATTCTGAATTCCAAACCCTCCAGATAAGAAAAATATTAAATTAATTAAAAGTAACTGCGATTCTGACTCCCAGACACTCCAGTTAATAAGATATTAAATTAATTATAAATAACTGCGATTCTGAATTGAAGACATTCCAGATAATAAAATATTAAATTAATAAAAATAAGTGCGATTCTGAATACCAGATACACCAGTTAATGAATTATTAAATTAATTAAAAAAACTGCGATTCTGAATTCCAGACTCTCCAGTTAATAAGATATTAAATTAATTAAAAATAACTGCGATTCTGAATTCCAGACACTCCAGATAATAAAATATTAAATTAGTTAAAAATAACTGCGAATCTGAACACCAGACACTCCAGTTAATAAAATATGAAATTAATTAAAAATAACTGCGATTCTGAATTCCAGAGTCTCCAGTTAAAAATATATTAAATTAATTAAAAATAACTGCGATTCTGCATTCCAGACCCTCCAGATAATAAAATATTAAATTAGTTAAAAATAAATGCGATTCTGAATTCCATCCCCTCCATATAAAAAAATATAAAATTAATTAAAAATAAGTGCGATTCTGAATTCCAGACACTCCAGTAAACAAAATATTAAAATAAATAAAAATTACTGCGATTCAGATATGCAGACATTCCAGTTAATAAAATATTAAATTAATTAAAAATAACTGAGATTCTGAATACCAGACACTTCAGCTAATAAAATATGAAAATAATTAAAAAACACTGCGATTCTGAATTCCAGATCCTCCAGTTACTACAATATTAAATTAATTAAAAATAACTGAGATTCTGAATTCCAGACTCTCCAGATAATAAAATATTAAATATATTAAAAATAACTGCGACTCTGAATTCCAGACTCTCCAGATAATAAAATATTAAATTAATTAAAAATAACTGCGTCTCTGAATTCCAGACACTCCAATCACCAAAATATTAAAATAAATAAAAAAACTTTGATGCAGATATGCAGACCCTCCAGTTAATAAAATATAAAATTAATTAAAAATAACTGCAATTCTGAATTCCAGACCCTCCAGTTAATAGGATATTAAATTAATTAAAAATACCTGAGATTCTGAACTCCAGACCCTCCAGATAAAAAAAGTTGTAAATTAATTAAAAATAACAGCGATTCTGAATAGCAGACACTCCAGTAAACAAAATATTAAAATAAATAAAAATAACTGCTATTCAGATATGCAGACATTCCAGTTAATAAAATATAAAATTAATGAAAAATATATGAGATTCTGAATACCAGACCCTCCAGATAATAAAATATGAAATTAATCAAAAATAGCTGCAATTCTGAGTTCCAGACCCTCTAGATAATAAAATATTAAATTAATTAAAAATAACTGCAATTCTGAATTCCAGACCCTCCAGATAATAAAATATTAAATTAATTAAAAATAACTGCGATTCTGAATTCCAGACCCTCCAGGTAATAAGATATTAAATGTATTAAAAGTAACTATTATTCGGCATTCCAGAAAATCCAGATAATAAGATATTAAATTAGTTAAAAATAACTGCGATTCTGAATACAAGACACTCCAGTTATTAAAATATGAAATTAATTAAAAATAATTGCGATTCTGAATACAAGCCACTCCAGTTAATAAAATATGAAATTAATTTAATATAACTGCGATTCTGAATTCCAAACCCTCCAGTTAATAAGATATTAAATGAATTAAAAATAACCGCGATTCTGCATTCCATACCCTCCAGATAATACAATTTTAAATTAATTAAAAATAATTGCGGTTCTGAATTCCAGACACTCCAGATAATAAAATATTAAATTAATTAAAAATAACTGAGGTTCTGAATTCCAGTCCCGTAAGATAAAAAAATATTAAATTAGTTAAAAATAACTGCAATTCTGAATTCCAGACCCTCCAGATAATAAAAAATTAAATTAATTAAAAATAACTGCGATTCTGAATAACAGACCCTTCAGATAATAAAATATTAAATTTATTAAAAATAACTTCGGTTCTGAATTCCAGACCCTCCAGATAATAAAATATTAAATTAATTAAAAATAACTGCGATTCTGCTTTCCAGACCCTCCAGATAAAAAAATATTAAATTAATTAAAAATAACTGCGATTCTGAATTCCAGACACTCCAGATAATAAAATATTAAATTAATTAAAAATAACTGCGGTTCTGAATTCCAGACCCGTCAGATAAAAAAAAATTAAATTGGCTAAAAATAACTGCGATTCTCTTTTCCAGACCCTCCAGTTAATACGATATTAAATTAATTAAAAATTACTGAGATTCTGAATTCCAAACCCTCCAGATATGAAAAATATTAAATTAATTAAAAGTAACTGCGATTCTGACTCCCAGACACTCCAGTTAATAAGATATTAAATTAATAAAAAATAACTGCGATTCTGAATTGAAGACATTCTAGATAAGAAAATATTAAATTAATAAAAATAAGTGCGATTCTGAATACCAGATACACCAGTTAATGAATTATTAAATTAATTAAAAAAACTGCGATTCTGAATTCCAGACTCTCCAGTTAATGAGATATTAAATTAATTAAAAATAACTGCGATTCTGAATTCCAGACCCTCCAGTTAAGAAAAATATTAAATTAGATAAAAATAACTGCGATTCTGACAACCAGACACTCTAGTTAAAAAATATTAAATAAACTAAAAATAACTGCCATTCTGAATTCCAGACATTTCAGTTAATAAGATATTAAATTAATTAAAAATAACTGCGATTCTGAATTCCAGACACTCCAGATAATAAAATATTAAATTAGTTAAAAATAACTGCGAATCTGAACACCAGACACTCCAGTTAATAAAATATAAAATTAATTAAAAATAAGTGCGATTCTGAATTCCAGACACTCCAGTAAACAAAATATTAAAATAAATAAAAATGACTGCGATTCAGATATGCAGACATTCCAGTTAATAAAATATTAAATTAATTAAAAATAACTGAGATTCTGAATACCAGACACTTCAGCTAATAAAATATGAAAATAATTAAAAAACACTGCGATTCTGAATTCCAGACCCTCCAGTTACTACGATATTAAATTAATTAAAAATAACTGAGATTCTGAATTCCAGATACTCCAGATAAGAAAAATATTAAATTAATTAAAAGTAACTGATATTCTGACTACCAGACACTCCAGTTAATAAATTATTAAATTAATTAAAAATAACTGCGATTCTGAATTCCAGACTCTCCAGATAATAAAATATTAAATTAATTAAAAATAACTGCGTCTCTGAATTCCAGACACTCCAATCTCCAAAATATTAAAATAAATTAAAAAAACTGTGATGCAGATATGCAGACCCTCCAGTTAATAAAATATAAAATTAATTAAAAATAACTGCAATTCTGAATTCCAGACCCTTCAGTTAATAGGATATTAAATTAATTAAAAATACCTGAGATTCTGAATTCCAGACCCTCCAGATAAAAAAGGTTTTAAATTAATTGAAAATAACAGCGATTCTGAATAGCAGACACTCCAGTAAACAAAATATTAAAATAAATAAAAATAACTGCTATTCAGATATGCAGACATTCCAGTTAATAAAATATTAAATTAATTAAAAATAACTGAAATTCTGAATTCCAGACCCTCCAGATAAAAAAGGTTTTAAATTAATTGAAAACAACAGCGATTCTGAATAGCAGACACTCCAGTAAACAAAATATTAAAATAAATAAAAATAACTGCTATTCAGATATGCAGACATTCCAGTTAATAAAATATTAAATTAATTAAAAATAACTGAAATTCTGAATTCCAGAACCTCCAGATAATAAAATATTAAATTAATTAAAAATAACTGCAATTCTGAGTTCCAGACCCTCTAGATAATAAAATATTAAATTAATTAAAAATAACTGCAATTCTGAATTCCAGACCCTCCAGATAATAAAATATTAAATTAATTAAAAATAACTGCGATTCTGAATTCCAGACCCTCCAGGTAATAAGATATTAAATGTATTAAAAGTAACTGTTATTCTGCATTCCAGAAAATCCAGATAATAAGATATTAAATTAGTTAAAAATAACTGCGATTCTGAATACAAGACACTCTAGTTAATAAAATATGAAAATAATTAAAAATAATTGCGAATACAAGACACTCCAGTTAATAAAATATGAAATTAATTCAATATAACTGCGATTCTGAATTCCAAACCCTCCAGTTAATAAGATATTAAATGAATTAAAAATAACCGCGATTCTGCATTCCAGACCCTCCAGATAATAAAATATTAAATTAATTAAAAATAACTGCGATTCTGCTTTCCAGACACTCCAGATAAAAAAATATTAAATTAGTTAAAAGTAACTGCGATTCTGACAACCAGACACTCTAGTTAAAAAATATTAAATAAACTAAAAATAACTGCCATTCTGAATTCCAGACATTCCAGTTAATAAGATATTAAATTAATTAAAAATAACTGCGGTTCTGAATTCCAGACACTCCAGATAATAAAATATTAAATTAGTTAAAAATAACTGCGAATCTGAACACCAGACACTCCAGTTAATAAAATATGAAATTAATTAAAAATAACTGCGATTCTGAATTCCAGAGTCTCCAGTTAAAAATATATTAAATTAATTAAAAATAACTGCGATTCTGCATTCCAGACCCTCCAGATAATAAAATATTAAATTAGTTAAAAATAAATGCGATTCTGAATTCCATCCCCTCCATATAAAAAAATATAAAATTAATTAAAAATAAGTGCGATTCTGAATTCCAGACACTCCAGTAAACAAAATATTAAAATAAATAAAAATTACTGCGATTCAGATATGCAGACATTCCAGTTAATAAAATATTAAATTAATTAAAAATAACTGAGATTCTGAATACCAGACACTTCAGCTAATAAAATATGAAAATAATTAAAAAACACTGCGATTCTGAATTCCAGATCCTCCAGTTACTACAATATTAAATTAATTAAAAATAACTGAGATTCTGAATTCCAGATACTCCAGATAAGAAAAATATTAAATTAATTAAAAGTAACTGATATTCTGACTACCAGATACTCCAGTTAATAAATTATTAAATTAATTAAAAATAACTGCGATTCTGAATTCCAGACTCTCCAGATAATAAAATATTAAATATATTAAAAATAACTGCGACTCTGAATTCCAGACTCTCCAGATAATAAAATATTAAATTAATTAAAAATAACTGCGTCTCTGAATTCCAGACACTCCAATCACCAAAATATTAAAATAAATAAAAAAACTTTGATGCAGATATGCAGACCCTCCAGTTAATAAAATATAAAATTAATTAAAAATAACTGCAATTCTGAATTCCAGACCCTCCAGTTAATAGGATATTAAATTAATTAAAAATACCTGAGATTCTGAACTCCAGACCCTCCAGATAAAAAAAGTTTTAAATTAATTAAAAATAACAGCGATTCTGAATAGCAGACACTCCAGTAAACAAAATATTAAAATAAATAAAAATAACTGCTATTCAGATATGCAGACATTCCAGTTAATAAAATATAAAATTAATGAAAAATATATGAGATTCTGAATACCAGACCCTCCAGATAATAAAATATGAAATTAATCAAAAATAGCTGCAATTCTGAGTTCCAGACCCTCTAGATAATAAAATATTAAATTAATTAAAAATAACTGCAATTCTGAATTCCAGACCCTCCAGATAATAAAATATTAAATTAATTAAAAATAACTGCGATTCTGAATTCCAGACCCTCCAGGTAATAAGATATTAAATGTATTAAAAGTAACTATTATTCGGCATTCCAGAAAATCCAGATAATAAGATATTAAATTAGTTAAAAATAACTGCGATTCTGAATACAAGACACTCCAGTTATTAAAATATGAAATTAATTAAAAATAATTGCGATTCTGAATACAAGCCACTCCAGTTAATAAAATATGAAATTAATTTAATATAACTACGATTCTGAATTCCAAACCCTCCAGTTAATAAGATATTAAATGAATTAAAAATAACCGCGATTCTGCATTCCATACCCTCCAGATAATACAATTTTAAATTAATTAAAAATAATTGCGGTTCTGAATTCCAGACACTCCAGATAATAAAATATTAAATTAATTAAAAATAACTGAGGTTCTGAATTCCAGTCCCGTAAGATAAAAAAATATTAAATTAGTTAAAAATAACTGCAATTCTGAATTCCAGACCCTCCAGATAATAAAAAATTAAATTAATTAAAAATAACTGCGATTCTGAATAACAGGCCCTTCAGATAATAAAATATTAAATTTATTAAAAATAACTTCGGTTCTGAATTCCAGACCCTCCAGATAATAAAATATTAAATTAATTAAAAATAACTGCGATTCTGCTTTCCAGACCCTCCAGATAAAAAAATATTAAATTAGTTAAAAATAACTGCGACTCTGAATTCCAGACCCTCCAGATAATAAAATATTAAATTAATTAAAAATAGCTGCGATTCTGAATAACAGACCCTCCAGGTAATAATATATTAAATTAATTAAAAATAACTGCGATTCTGAATTCCAGACACTCCAGATAATAAAATATTAAATTAATTAAAAATAACTGCGGTTCTGAATTCCAGACCCGTCAGATAATAAGATATTAAATGTATTAAAAGTAACTATTATTCGGCATTCCAGAAAATCCAGATAATAAGATATTAAATTAGTTAAAAATAACTGCGATTCTGAATACAAGACACTCCAGTTATTAAAATATGAAATTAATTAAAAATAATTGCGATTCTGAATACAAGCCACTCCAGTTAATAAAATATGAAATTAATTTAATATAACTGCGATTCTGAATTCCAAACCCTCCAGTTAATAAGATATTAAATGAATTAAAAATAACCGCGATTCTGCATTCCATACCCTCCAGATAATACAATTTTAAATTAATTAAAAATAATTGCGGTTCTGAATTCCAGACACTCCAGATAATAAAATATTAAATTAATTAAAAATAACTGAGGTTCTGAATTCCAGTCCCGTAAGATAAAAAAATATTAAATTAGTTAAAAATAACTGCAATTCTGAATTCCAGACCCTCCAGATAATAAAAAATTAAATTAATTAAAAATAACTGCGATTCTGAATAACAGACCCTTCAGATAATAAAATATTAAATTTATTAAAAATAACTTCGGTTCTGAATTCCAGACCCTCCAGATAATAAAATATTAAATTAATTAAAAATAACTGCGATTCTGCTTTCCAGACCCTCCAGATAAAAAAATATTAAATTAGTTAAAAATAACTGCGACTCTGAATTCCAGACCCTCCAGATAATAAAATATTAAATTAATTAAAAATAACTGCGATTCTGAATAACAGACCCTCCAGGTAATAATATATTAAATTAATTAAAAATAACTGCGATTCTGAATTCCAGACACTCCAGATAATAAAATATTAAATTAATTAAAAATAACTGCGGTTCTGAATTCCAGACCCGTCAGATAAAAAAAAATTAAATTGGCTAAAAATAACTGCGATTCTCTTTTCCAGACCCTCCAGTTAATACGATATTAACTTAATTAAAAATTACTGAGATTCTGAATTCCAAACCCTCCAGATATGAAAAATATTAAATTAATTAAAAGTAACTGCAATTCTGACTCCCAGACACTCCAGTTAATAAGATATTAAATTAATAAAAAATAACTGCGATTCTGAATTGAAGACATTCTAGATAAGAAAATATTAAATTAATAAAAATAAGTGCGATTCTGAATACCAGATACACCAGTTAATGAATTATTAAATTAATTAAAAAAACTGCGATTCTGAATTCCAGACTCTCCAGTTAATGAGATATTAAATTAATTAAAAATAACTGCGATTCTGAATTCCAGACCCTCCAGTTAAGAAAAATATTAAATTTATTAAAAATAACTGCGATTCTGAATTCCAGACTCTCCAGATAATAAAATATTAACTTAATTAAAAATAACTGCCATTCTGAATTCCAGACATTTCAGTTAATAAGATATTAAATTAATTAAAAATAACTGCGATTCTGAATTCCAGACACTCCAGTAAACAAAATATTAAAATAAATAAAAATGACTGCGATTCAGATATGCAGACATTCCAGTTAATAAAATATTAAATTAATTAAAAATAACTGAGATTCTGAATACCAGACACTTCAGCTAATAAAATATGAAAATAATTAAAAAACACTGCGATTCTGAATTCCAGACCCTCCAGTTACTACGATATTAAATTAATTAAAAATAACTGAGATTCTGAATTCCAGATACTCCAGATAAGAAAAATATTAAATTAATTAAAAGTAACTGATATTCTGACTACCAGACACTCCAGTTAATAAATTATTAAATTAATTAAAAATAACTGCGATTCTGAATTCCAGACTCTCCAGATAATAAAATATTAAATTAATTAAAAATAACTGCGTCTCTGAATTCCAGACACTCCAATCACCAAAATATTAAAATAAATTAAAAAAACTGTGATGCAGATATGCAGACCCTCCAGTTAATAAAATATAAAATTAATTAAAAATAACTGCAATTCTGAATTCCAGACCCTTCAGTTAATAGGATATTAAATTAATTAAAAATACCTGAGATTCTGAATTCCAGACCCTCCAGATAAAAAAGGTTTTAAATTAATTGAAAATAACAGCGATTCTGAATAGCAGACACTCCAGTAAACAAAATATTAAAATAAATAAAAATAACTGCTATTCAGATATGCAGACATTCCAGTTAATAAAATATTAAATTAATTAAAAATAACTGAAATTCTGAATTCCAGACCCTCCAGATAAAAAAGGTTTTAAATTAATTGAAAATAACAGCGATTCTGAATAGCAGACACTCCAGTAAACAAAATATTAAAATAAATAAAAATAACTGCTATTCAGATATGCAGACATTCCAGTTGATAAAATATTAAATTAATTAAAAATAACTGAAATTCTGAATTCCAGAACCTCCAGATAATAAAATATTAAATTAATTAAAAATAACTGCAATTCTGAGTTCCAGACCCTCTAGATAATAAAATATTAAATTAATTAAAAATAACTGCAATTCTGAATTCCAGACCCTCCAGATAATAAAATATTAAATTAATTAAAAATAACTGCGATTCTGAATTCCAGACCCTCCAGGTAATAAGATATTAAATGTATTAAAAGTAACTGTTATTCTGCATTCCAGAAAATCCAGATAATAAGATATTAAATTAGTTAAAAATAACTGCGATTCTGAATACAAGACACTCTAGTTAATAAAATATGAAAATAATTAAAAATAATTGCGAATACAAGACACTCCAGTTAATAAAATATGAAATTAATTCAATATAACTGCGATTCTGAATTCCAAACCCTCCAGTTAATAAGATATTAAATGAATTAAAAATAACCGCGATTCTGCATTCCAGACCCTCCAGATAATAAAATATTAAATTAATTAAAAATAACTGCGATTCTGCTTTCCAGACACTCCAGATAAAAAAATATTAAATTAGTTAAAAGTAACTGCGATTCTGACAACCAGACACTCTAGTTAAAAAATATTAAATAAACTAAAAATAACTGCCATTCTGAATTCCAGACATTCCAGTTAATAAGATATTAAATTAATTAAAAATAACTGCGATTCTGAATTCCAGACACTCCAGATAATAAAATATTAAATTAGTTAAAAATAACTGCGAATCTGAACACCAGACACTCCAGTTAATAAAATATGAAATTAATTAAAAATAACTGCGATTCTGAATTCCAGAGTCTCCAGTTAAAAATATATTAAATTAATTAAAAATAACTGCGATTCTGCATTCCAGACCCTCCAGATAATAAAATATTAAATTAGTTAAAAATAAATGCGATTCTGAATTCCATCCCCTCCATATAAAAAAATATAAAATTAATTAAAAATAAGTGCGATTCTGAATTCCAGACACTCCAGTAAACAAAATATTAAAATAAATAAAAATTACTGCGATTCAGATATGCAGACATTCCAGTTAATAAAATATTAAATTAATTAAAAATAACTGAGATTCTGAATACCAGACACTTCAGCTAATAAAATATGAAAATAATTAAAAAACACTGCGATTCTGAATTCCAGATCCTCCAGTTACTACAATATTAAATTAATTAAAAATAACTGAGATTCTGAATTCCAGATACTCCAGATAAGAAAAATATTAAATTAATTAAAAGTAACTGATATTCTGACTACCAGACACTCCAGTTAATAAATTATTAAATTAATTAAAAATAACTGCGATTCTGAATTCCAGACTCTCCAGATAATAAAATATTAAATATATTAAAAATAACTGCGACTCTGAATTCCAGACTCTCCAGATAATAAAATATTAAATTAATTAAAAATAACTGCGTCTCTGAATTCCAGACACTCCAATCACCAAAATATTAAAATAAATAAAAAAACTTTGATGCAGATATGCAGACCCTCCAGTTAATAAAATATAAAATTAATTAAAAATAACTGCAATTCTGAATTCCAGACCCTCCAGTTAATAGGATATTAAATTAATTAAAAATACCTGAGATTCTGAACTCCAGACCCTCCAGATAAAAAAAGTTTTAAATTAATTAAAAATAACAGCGATTCTGAATAGCAGACACTCCAGTAAACAAAATATTAAAATAAATAAAAATAACTGCTATTCAGATATGCAGACATTCCAGTTAATAAAATATAAAATTAATGAAAAATATATGAGATTCTGAATACCAGACCCTCCAGATAATAAAATATGAAATTAATCAAAAATAGCTGCAATTCTGAGTTCCAGACCCTCTAGATAATAAAATATTAAATTAATTAAAAATAACTGCAATTCTGAATTCCAGACCCTCCAGATAATAAAATATTAAATTAATTAAAAATAACTGCGATTCTGAATTCCAGACCCTCCAGGTAATAAGATATTAAATGTATTAAAAGTAACTATTATTCGGCATTCCAGAAAATCCAGATAATAAGATATTAAATTAGTTAAAAATAACTGCGATTCTGAATACAAGACACTCCAGTTATTAAAATATGAAATTAATTAAAAATAATTGCGATTCTGAATACAAGCCACTCCAGTTAATAAAATATGAAATTAATTTAATATAACTACGATTCTGAATTCCAAACCATCCAGTTAATAAGATATTAAATGAATTAAAAATAACCGCGATTCTGCATTCCATACCCTCCAGATAATACAATTTTAAATTAATTAAAAATAATTGCGGTTCTGAATTCCAGACACTCCAGATAATAAAATATTAAATTAATTAAAAATAACTGAGGTTCTGAATTCCAGTCCCGTAAGATAAAAAAATATTAAATTAGTTAAAAATAACTGCAATTCTGAATTCCAGACCCTCCAGATAATAAAAAATTAAATTAATTAAAAATAACTGCGATTCTGAATAACAGGCCCTTCAGATAATAAAATATTAAATTTATTAAAAATAACTTCGGTTCTGAATTCCAGACCCTCCAGATAATAAAATATTAAATTAATTAAAAATAACTGCGATTCTGCTTTCCAGACCCTCCAGATAAAAAAATATTAAATTAGTTAAAAATAACTGCGACTCTGAATTCCAGACCCTCCAGATAATAAAATATTAAATTAATTAAAAATAACTGCGATTCTGAATAACAGACCCTCCAGGTAATAATATATTAAATTAATTAAAAATAACTGCGATTCTGAATTCCAGACACTCCAGATAATAAAATATTAAATTAATTAAAAATAACTGCGGTTCTGAATTCCAGACCCGTCAGATAAAAAAAAATTAAATTGGCTAAAAATAACTGCGATTCTCTTTTCCAGACCCTCCAGTTAATACGATATTAAATTAATTAAAAATTTCTGAGATTCTGAATTCCAAACCCTCCAGATATGAAAAATATTAAATTAATTAAAAGTAACTGCGATTCTGACTCCCAGACACTCCAGTTAATAAGATATTAAATTAATAAAAAATAACTGCGATTCTGAATTGAAGACATTCTAGATAAGAAAATATTAAATTAATAAAAATAAGTGCGATTCTGAATACCAGATACACCAGTTAATGAATTATTAAATTAATTAAAAAAACTGCGATTCTGAATTCCAGACTCTCCAGTTAATGAGATATTAAATTAATTAAAAATAACTGCGAAACTGAATTCCAGACCCTCCAGTTAAGAAAAATATTAAATTAGATAAAAATAACTGCGATTCTGACAACCAGACACCCTAGTTAAAAAATATTAAATAAACTAAAAATAACTGCCATTCTGAATTCCAGACATTCCAGTTAATAAGATATTAAATTAATTAAAAATAACTGCGATTCTGAATTCCAGACACTCCAGATAATAAAATATTAAATTAGTTAAAAATAACTGCGAATCTGAACACCAGACACTCCAGTTAATAAAATATAAAATTAATTAAAAATAAGTGCGATTCTGAATTCCAGACACTCCAGTAAACAAAATATTAAAATAAATAAAAATGACTGCGATTCAGATATGCAGACATTCCAGTTAATAAAATATTAAATTAATTAAAAATAACTGAGATTCTGAATACCAGACACTTCAGCTAATAAATTATGAAAATAATTAAAAAACACTGCGATTCTGAATTCCAGACCCTCCAGTTACTACGATATTAAATTAATTAAAAATAACTGAGATTCTGAATTCCAGATACTCCAGATAAGAAAAATATTAAATTAATTAAAAGTAACTGATATTCTGACTACCAGACACTCCAGTTAATAAATTATTAAATTAATTAAAAATAACTGCGATTCTGAATTCCAGACTCTCCAGATAATAAAATATTAAATTAATTAAAAATAACTGCGTCTCTGAATTCCAGACACTCCAATCACCAAAATATTAAAATAAATTAAAAAAACTGTGATGCAGATATGCAGACCCTCCAGTTAATAAAATATAAAATTAATTAAAAATAACTGCAATTCTGAATTCCAGACCCTTCAGTTAATAGGATATTAAATTAATTAAAAATACCTGAGATTCTGAATTCCAGACCCTCCAGATAAAAAAGGTTTTAAATTAATTGAAAATAACAGCGATTCTGAATAGCAGACACTCCAGTAAACAAAATATTAAAATAAATAAAAATAACTGCTATTCAGATATGCAGACATTCCAGTTAATAAAATATTAAATTAATTAAAAATAACTGAAATTCTGAATTCCAGAACCTCCAGATAATAAAATATTAAATTAATTAAAAATAACTGCAATTCTGAGTTCCAGACCCTCTAGATAATAAAATATTAAATTAATTAAAAATAACTGCAATTCTGAATTCCAGACCCTCCAGATAATAAAATATTAAATTAATTAAAAATAACTGCGATTCTGAATTCCAGACCCTCCAGGTAATAAGATATTAAATTAATTAAAAGTAACTGTTATTCTGCATTCCAGAAAATCCAGATAATAAGATATTAAATTAGTTAAAAATAACTGCGATTCTGAATACAAGACACTCTAGTTAATAAAATATGAAAATAATTAAAAATAATTGCGAATACAAGACACTCCAGTTAATAAAATATGAAATTAATTCAATATAACTGCGATTCTGAATTCCAAACCCTCCAGTTAATAAGATATTAAATGAATTAAAAATAACCGCGATTCTGCATTCCAGACCCTCCAGATAATAAAATATTAAATTAATTAAAAATAACTGCGATTCTGCTTTCCAGACACTCCAGATAAAAAAATATTAAATTAGTTAAAAATAACTGCGACTCTGAATTCCAGACCCTCCAGATAATAAAATATTAGATTAATTAAAAATAACTGCGATTCTGAATAACAGACCCTCCAGATAATAATATATTAAATTAATTAAAAATAACTGCGATTCTGAATTCCAGACACTCCAGATAATAAAATATTAAATTAATTAAAAATAACTGCGGTTCTGAATTCCAGACCCGTCAGATAAAAAAATATTAAATTGGTTAAAAATAACTGCGTTTCTCTTTTCCAGACCCTCCAGTTAATACGATATTAAATTAATTAAAAATAACTGAGATTCTGAATTCCAGACCCTCCAGATAAGAAAAATATTAAATTATTTAAAAGTAACTGCGATTCTGACTCCTAGACACTCCAGTTAATAAGATATTAAATTAATTAAAAATAACTGCGTTTCTGAATTGAAGACATTCCAGATAAGAAAATATTAAATGAATTAAAAATAAGTGCGATTCTGAATAGCAGATACACCAGTTAATGAAATATTAGATTAATTAAAAAAACTGCGATTCTGAATTCCAGACTCTCCAGTTAATAAGATATTAAATAATTTAAAAATAACTGCGATTCTGAATTCCAGACCCTCCAGTTAAGAAAAATATTAAATTAGTTAAAAGTAACTGCGATTCTGACAACCAGACACTCTAGTTAAAAAATATTAAATTAACTAAAAATAACTGCGATTCTGAATTCCAGACATTCCAGTTAAAAAGATATTAAATTAATTAAAAATAACTGCGATTCTGAATTCCAGACACTCCAGATAATAAAATATTAAATTAGTTAAAAATAAATGCGAATCTGAACACCAGACACTCCAGTTAATAAAATATGATATTAATTAAAAATAACTGCGATTCTGAATTCAAGACTCTCCAGTTAAAAAGATATTAAATTAATTAAAAATAACTGCGATTCTGCATTCCAGACCCTCCATATAATAAAATATAAAATTAATTAAAAATAAGTGCGATTCTGAATTCCAGACACTCCAGTAAACAAAATATTAAAATAAATAAAAATTACTGCGATTCAGATATGCAGACATTCCAGTTAATAATAAATATTAAATTAATTAAAAATAACTGAGATTCTTAATACAAGACACTTCAGCTAATAAAATATGAAAATAATTAAAAAACACTGCGATTCTGAATTCCAGACCCTCCAGTTACTGCGATATTAAATTAATTAAAAATAACTGAGATTCTGAATTCCAGATGCTCCAGATAAGAAAAATATTAAATTAATTAAAAGTAACTGATATTCTGACTACCAGACACTCCAGTTAATAAATTAGTAAATTAATTAAAAATAACTGCGATTCTGAATTCCAGACTCTCCAGATAATAAAATATTAAATATATTAAAAATAACTGCGACTCTGAATTCCAGACTCTCCAGAGAATAAAATATTAAATTAATTAAAAATAACTGCGTCTCTGAATTCCAGACACTCCAATCACCAAAATATAAAAATAAATAAAATAAACTGTGATGCAGATATGCAGACCCTCCAGTGAATAAAATATAAAATTAATTAAAAATAACTGCAATTCTGAATTCCAGACCCTCCAGTTAATAGGATATTAAATTAATTAAAAATACCTGAGATTCGGAATTCCAGAACCTCCAGATAAAAAAAGTTTTAAATTAATTAAAAATAACAGCGATTCTGAATAGCAGACACTCCAGTTAATAAATTAGTAAATTAATTAAAAATAACTTCGATTGTGAATTCCAGACCCTCCAGATAATAAAATATTAAATTAGTTAAAAATAACTGCTATGCTGAATACAAGACACTCCAGTTAATAAAATATGAAATTAATTAAAAATAATTGCGATTCAGAATACAAGACACTCCAGTTAAAAAAATATGAAATTAATTTAAAATAACTGCGATACTGAATTCCAGACCCTCCAGTTAATAAGATATTAAATGAATTAAAAATAACCGCGATTCTGCATTCCATACCCTCCAGATAATACAATTTTAAATTAATTAATAATAACCACGAATCTGAATTCCAGACACTCCAGATAATAACATATTAAATTAATTAAAAATAACTGCGTTTCTGAATTCCAGACCCGTCAGATAAAAAAATATTAAATTAGTTAAAAATAACTGCGATTCTGCACACCAGACACTCCAGTTAATAAAATATGAAATTAATGAAAAATAACTGCGATTCTGAATTCCAGACCCTCCAGTTAAGAAGATATTAAATTAATTAAAAATTACTGCGGTTCTGCTTTACAGACCCTCCAGATAATAAAATATTAAATTAGTTAAAAATAACTGCGATTCTGAAATCCAGACAGTTCAGTTAATAAGATATTAAATTAATAAAAAATAACTGCGATTCTGAATTCCAGACCCTCCAGATAATAAAATATTAAATTATTTAAAATAACTGGGATTCTGAATTCCAGACCCTCCAGATAATAAAATATTAAATTAATTAAAAATAACTGAGATTCTGAATTCCAGACCCTCCAGTTAATAATATGTTAAATTATTTAAAAATAACTGCGATTCTGAATTACAGACACTCCAGATAACAAAATATTAAATTAGTTAAAAATAACTGCGATTCTGAACACCAGACACTCCAGTTAATAAAATATGAAATTAATTAAAAATAACTGCGATTCTGAATTCCAGACCCTCCAGTTAAGAAGATATTAAATTAATTAAAAATTTCTGCGATTCTGCTTTACAGACCCTCCAGATAATAAAATATAAAATTAGTTAAAAATAACAGCGATTCTGAACACCAGATACTCCAGTTAATAAAATATTAAGCTAATTAAAAATAACTTCGGTTCTGAATACAATACACTTCAGTTAATAAAATATGAATTTAATTAAAAATAACTGCGATTCTGAATTCCAGACCCTCCAGATAATAAAATATTAAATTAATTAAAAATAACTGCGATTCTGAATAACAGACCCTCCAGATAATAAAATATTAAATTAATTAAAAATAACTTCGGTTCTGTGTTCCAGACCCTCCAGATAATAAAATATTAAATTAATTAAAAATAACTGCGATTCTGCATTCCAGGCCCTCCAGATAAAAAAATATTAAATTAGTTAAAAATAACTGCGATTCTGAATTCCAGACCTTCCAGATAATAAAATATTAAATTAATTAAAAATAACTGCAATTCTGAATAACAGACCCTTCAGATAATAAAATATTAAATTAATTAAAAATATCTGTGTATCTGAATTCCAGACCCTCCAGTTAATAAGATATTAAATGAATTAAAAATAACTGCGATACTGCATTCCAGACCCTCCAGATAATAAAATATTAAATTAATTAAAAATAACTGCGATTCTGAATTCCAGACACTCTAGATAATAAAATATTAAATTAATAAAAAATAACTGCGATTCTGAATTCCAGACCCTCCAGTTAAAAAATCATTAAATTATTTAAAAATAACTGCGATTCTGCATTCCAGACCCTCCAGATAATAAAATACTAAATTAGTTAAAAATAACTGAATTCTAGACACTCCAGTTAATAAGATATTAAATTAATTAAAAATAACTGCGATTCTGAATGCCAGACAATCCAGATAATAAAATATAAAATTAATTAAAAATAACTGCGATTCTGAATTCCAGACTCTCCTGATAATAAAATATCAAATTAATTAAAAATAACTGCGATTCTGAATTCCAGACCCTCAAGTTAATAAGATATTAAAAGAATTAAAAATAGCTGCGATTCTGAATTCCGGACCCTACATATAATCAAATATTAAAAAACTTAATACAACTGTGGTTCTGAATCCCGGACCGTCCAGTTAATAAAATATTAAATTATTTAAAAATTACTTCGGTTCTGAATTCCAGACCCTCCAGATAATAAGATATTAAATGAATTAAAAATAACTGTGATTCTGAATCCCAACCCTCCTGATAATAAAATAATAAATAAATTAAAACTAACTGCGATTCTGAATTCCAGACCGTCCAGATAATAATATATTAAATTATTTAAAATAACTGCGATTCTGAATACCAGACACTTCATCTAATAAAATATTAAATCCAGATAATAAAATATGATATCCGTTGAAGTAACTTAAATAAAAAAAAATAAAAAATAAAAAAAATGATATTAAATAAAAATAATTTAGATTCTGATTTGCAGACCCAAAAGTAAATAAAACATTAAATTAATTTAAAAAAAAACGATTTTGAATACCAGATACTCCAGCTAATGAAATATTAAATTAATTAAAAATAACTGCGATTTTTAATTGCTCTCCCTCCAGATAATAAAATATTCTATTAATTAAAAATTGCTGCAATTCTGAATTCCAGACCCTCCAGATAATAAAATATTAAATTAATCAAAAATAGCTGCAATTCTGAATTCCAGACACTCCAGATAATAAGATATTAAATTAATTAAAAATAATTGCAATTCTGAATTCCAGAACATTCAGATAATAAAATATTAAATTAATTAAAAATAACTGTGATTCTGAATTCCAGACCCTCCAGTTAATAGGATATTAAATGAATTAAAAATCACTGCGATTCTGCATTCCAGACCCTCCAGATAATAAAAAAATAAATTAGTTAAAAATAACTGCGATGCTGAACTCCAGTAAATAAAATATGAAATTATTTAAAAATAACTGCGATTCTGAATTCCAGACACTCCAGTTAATAAGATATTAAATGAATTAAAAATATCTGTGATTCTGAATGCCAGACCCAGATCCAGATGTTAAATTAATTAAAAATAATTGCGATTCTGAATTCCAGACACGACAGATAATAAAATATTAATTTAGTTAAAAATAACTGCTATTCCGAACACCAGAGACTCCAGTTAATAAAATATGAAATTAATTAAAAATAACGGCGATTCGGAGTTCCAGACACTCCAGATAATAAAATATTAAATTAATTAAAAATAGCTCCGATTCTGAATTCCAGACATTCCAGTAAACAAAATATTAAAATAAATAAAAGTAATTGCGAATCAGATATGCAGACATTCCAGTTAATAAAATATTAAATTAATTAAAATTAACTGAGATTCTGAATACCAGACACTTCAGCTAATAAAATATGAAGTTATTTAAAAAACACTGCGATTGTATTTTCCAGACCCTCCAGTTAATACGATATTAAATTAATTAAAAATAACTGCGATTCTGAATTCCAGACATTCCAGTTAATAAGATGTTAAATTAATTAAAAATAACTGCTCTTCTGAATACCAGATACACCACTTAATGAAATATTAAATTAATTAAAAAAACTGCGATTCTGAACACCAGACACTCCAGTTAATAATATATGAAATTAATTAAAAATAACTGCGATTCTGCATTCCAGACCCTCCAAATAATGAAATATTAAATTATTTAAAAATAACTGCGATTCTGAATACAAGACACTTCAGTTAGTAAAATATGAATGTAATTAAAAATAACTGCGATTCTGCATTCCAGTTCCTCCAGTTAATAAAATATTAAATTAGGTAAAAATAACTGCGATTCTGAATTCCAGACACTCCAGATTATAAAATATTGAATTATTTAAAAATAACTGCGATTCTGAATACAAGACACTTCAGTTAATAAAATATGAATGTAGTTAAAAATAGCTGCGATTCTGCATTCCAGAACCTCCAGTTAATAAAATATTAAATTAGTTAAAAATAACTGCGATGCTGAATTCCAGACCCTCTATATAATAAAATTTTAAATTAATTAAAAATAACTGCGGTTCTGAATTCCAGGCCCTCCAGATAATAAAATATTAAATTAATTAAAAATAACTGCGATTCTGAATTCCAGAACCTCCAGATAATAAATCATTAAATTAATTAAAAATAACTGCGATTTAGAATTCCAGACCTTCCAGATAATAAAATATAAAATTTTTTAAAAATAACTGCGGTTCTGAATTCCAGACTCTCCTGATAATAAAATATTAAATTAATTAAAAATAACTGCGATTCTGAATTCCAGACACTGCAGTAAACAAAATATTAAAATAAATAAAAATAACTGCGATTCAGATATGCAGACATTCCAGTTAATAAAATATTAAACTAATTAAAAATAATTGAGATTCTGAATACCAGATACTCCAGTTAATAAAATATGAAATTAATTAGAAATTACTGCTATTCTGAATTCCAAACCCTCCAGTTAATAAAATATGAAATTAATTAAAAATAACTGCGATTCTGAATACCAGACACTTCAGCTAACAAAATATAAAATTGAATTAAAAATTGCTGCGATTCTGAATTCCGGACCCTACAGATAATAAAATATTAAAATAATTAAAATAACAGATAATAAAATATTAAAATAATTAAAATAACTGCGATTCTGAATTCCAGACCCTCCAGTTATTAAAATATTAATTTACTTAAAAATTATTTCGGTTCTGAACTCCAGACCCTCCAGATAATAAAATATTAAATTGATTAAAAATATTTGCGATTCTGAATTCCAGACCCTCCAGTTAATAAAATATTAAATGAATTAAAAATAACCGCGATCTTGCAGACCTTCCAGATAATAAAATATTAAATTAGTTAAAAATAACTTCGATTCTGAATTCCAGATCCTCCAGATAATAAAATATTAAATTAATTAAAAATAACTGCGATTCTAAATTCCAGACACTCCAGGAAACAAAATATTAAAAAAAAATAAAAAAAACTGTGATTCAGATATGCAGACCCTCCAGTTAATAAAATATTAAATTAATTAAAAATAACTGCGATTCTGAATTCCAGACACTCCAGTTAATAAAATATGAAATTAATTAAAAATAACTGCGATTCTGAATACCAGACACTTCAGCTAACAAAATATAAAATTAATTAAAAATAACTGCGATTCTGAATTCCAGACATTCCAGTTAATACGATATTATATTAATTAAAATTAACTGAGATTCTAAATTCCAGACCTTCCAGATAAAAAAAATGCTAAATTAATTAAAAATAACTGCTATTCTGAATTCCAGACCCTCCTGATAATAAAATATTAAATCAATTAAAAATAACTGCGATTCTGCATTCCAGACACTCCAGTAAACAAAATATTAAAAAAATAAAAAAAAACTGTGATTCAGATATGCAGACCCTCCAGTTAATAAAATATTAAATGAATTGAAAATAACTGCGATTCTGCATTCCAGACCCTCCAGATAATAAAATATTAAATTACTTAAAAATAACTGCGATTCTAAATTCCAGACCCTCCAGATAATAAAATATTAAATTAATTAAAAACAACTGCGATTGTGAATTCCAGACCCTCCAGATAATAAAATATTAAATTAATTAAAAATAACTGCGATTTTGAATTCCAGACCCTCCAGATAAGAAAAATATTAAATTAATTAAAAGTTACTGCGATTCTGACTACCAGACAGTCCAGTTAATAAATTATTAAATTAATTAAAAATAACTGCGATTCTGAATTGAAGACATTCCAGATAAGAATATATTAAATTAATTAAATATAACTGCGTTTCTGAATACCAGATACTCCAGTTAATGAAATATTAAATAAATTTTAAAAAATGCGATTCTGAATTCCAGACTCTCCAGATAATAAAATATTAAATTTATTAAAAATAACTGCGATTCTGAATTCCAGACTCTCCAGATAATAAAATATTAACTTAATTAAAAATAACTGCGAATCTGAATACCAGACACTCCAGTTAATAAAATATGAAATTAATTTAAAATAACTGCTATTCTGAATTCCAGACCCTCCAGTTAATAAGATATTAAATAAATTAAAAATAACTTCGATTCTGAATTCCAGACCCTCCAGATAAGAAAAATATTAGATTAATTAAAAGTTACTGCGATTCTGACTACCAGACAGTCCAGTTAATAAATTATTAAATTAAATAAAAATTACTGCGATTCTGAATTGAAGACATTCCAGATAAGAATATATTAAATTAATTAAATATAACTGCGATTCTGAATACCAGATACTCCAGTTAATGAAATATTAAATTAATTTTAAAAAATGCGATTCTGAATTCCAGACTCTCCAGATAATAAAATATTAAATTTATTAAAAATAACTGCGATTCTGAATTCCAGACTCTCCAGATAATAAAATATTAAATTAATTAAAAATAACTGCGATTCTGAATTCCAGACACTCCAATAAACAAAATATTAAAAAAATTCAAAAAAAAATGTGATTCAGATATGCAGACCCTCCAGTTAAAAAAATATTAAATGAATTAAAAATAACTGCGATTCTGAATGCCAGACCCTCCAGTTAATAAGATATCAAATTAATTAAAAATAACTGAGATTCTGATTTCCAGACCCTCCAGATAAAAAAAGTTTTAAATTAATTAAAAATAACTGCGATTCTGAATAGCAGACACTCCAGTTAATGAAATATTATATTAATAAAAATAACTGTGATTCTGATTTCTAGGCCTTCCAGAGAATATAATATTTTCAATTAATAAAAAATAACTGCGATTCTGAATTCCAGACTCTCCTGATAATAAAATATTAAATTAATTAAAAAAAACTGCGAATCTGAATTCCAGACACTCCAGTAAACAAAATATTAAAATAAATAAAAATAACTGCTATTCAGATATGCAGACATTCCAGTTAATAAAATATAAAATTAATGAAAAATAACTGAGATTCTGAATACCAGACACTCCAGTTAATAAAACATTAAATTAATTAAAAATAAATGCGATTTTGGATTCCTTTCCTACCTGATAATAGATTATTAAATTAATCAAAAATAGCTGCAATTCTGAATTCCAGACCCTCTGGATAATAAAATAATAAATCAATCAAAATAGCTGCAATTCTGAATTCCAGACCCTCCAGAGAATAAAATATTAAATTAATTAAAAATTACTGAAATTCTAACTTCCAGACCCTCCAGATAATAAAATATTAAATTAGTTAAAAATAACTGCAATGCTGAATAAAAGACACTCCAGTTAATAAAATATGAAATTAATTAAAAATAACTGCGATACTGAATACAAGACACTCCAGTTAATAAAATATGAAATTAATTTAAAATAACTGCCATTCTGAATTCCAGACCCTCCAGTTAATAAGATATTAAATGATTTAAAAATAACCGCGATTCTGCATTCCATACCCTCCAGATAATAACATTTTAAATTAATTAAAAATAAATGCGTTTCTGAATTCCAGACACTCCAGATAATAAAATATTAAATTAATTAAAAATAACTGCGTTTCAGAATTCCAGACCCATCAGATAATTAAATATAAAATTAATTAAAAATAACTGCGATTCTGAATTCCAGACCCTCCAATTAATAAAATATTAAATGAGTTAAAAATAACCGCGATTCTGCATTCCAGACCTTCCAGATAATAAAATATTAAATTTATTAAAAATAACTGCGATTCTGAATTCCAGACCCTTCAGATAATAAAATATTAAATTAGTTAAAAAAAACCTGCGATTCTAAATTCCAGACCCTCCAGATAATAAAATATTAAGTTAATTAAAAATAACTTCGATTCTGAATTCCAGACCCACCAGTTGATAAAATATTAGAGTAATTAAAAATACCTGCGATTCTGAATTCCAGACACTCCAGTAAACAAAATATTAAAATAAATTTAAAAAAAAATGTGATTCAGATATGCAGACCTTCCAGTTAATAAAATATTAAATGAATTAAAAATAGCTGCGATTCTGAATTTCGGACCCTACAGATAATAAAATATTAAAATAATTAAAATAACTGCGATTCTGAATTCCAGACCCACCAGTTGATAAAATATTAAATTAATTAAATATAACATCGGCTCTGAATTCCAGACCCTCCAGATAATAAAATATTAAATTGATTAAAAATAGCTGCGATTCTGAATTCCAGACCCTCCAATTAATAAAATATTAAATGAATTAAAAATAACCGCGATTCTGCATTCCATACCTACCAGATAATAAAATATTAAATTAATTAAAAATAACTGCGATTCTAAATTCCAGACCCTCCAGATAATAAAATATTAAATTAATTAAAAATAACTGCGATTCTGAATTCCAGACTCTCCAATTAATAAAATATTAAATTAATCAAAAATAACTGCGATTCTGAATACAAGACACTCCAGTTAATAATATATGAAAATAATTAAAAATAACTGCGATTCTGCATTCCAGACCCTCCAGATAATAAAATATTAAATTAATTAAAAGAACTGCGATTCTGAATTCCAGACCCTCCAGATAATAAAATATTAAATTAATTTAAAATAGCTGCTATTCTGAATTCCAGACCCTCCAGTTAATTTGATATTAAATGAATTAAAAATAGTTGCGATTCTGAGTTCCAGACACTCCAGTTAATAAAATATTAAATGAATTAAAAATAACCGCGATTCTGCATTCCACACCTTCCAGATAATAAAATATTAAATTAATTAAAAATAACTGCGATTCTGAATTCCAGACCCTTCAGATAATAAAATATTAAATTAATTAAAAACAACTGCGATTGTGAATTCCAGACCCTCCAGATAATAAAATATTAAATTAATTAAAAATAACTGAGATTCTGAATACCAGACACTCCAGTTAATAAAATATGAATTTAATTTAAAATAGCTGCTATTCTGAATTCCAGACCCTCCAGTTAATTTGATATTAAATGAATTAAAAACAGTTGCGATTCTGAATTCCGGACCCTACAGATAATAAAATATTAAAATAACTACGATTCTGAATTCCAGACCCTCCAGTTAATAAAATATTAAGATAATTAAAAATAACTTCGGTTCTGAATTCCATACCCTCCAGATAATAAAATATTAAATGAATTAAAAATAACTGCGATTCTGCATTCCAGACCCTCCAGATAATAAAATATTAAATTAGTTAAAAATAACTAAGATTCTGAGTACCACACACTACAGTTAATAAAATATGAAATTAATTATATATAACTGCGATTCTGAATTCCAGACCCTCCAGTTAATACGAGATTAAATTAATTAAAAATAACTGAGTTTCTGAACTGAAGACATTGCAGATAAGAAAATATTAAATTTATTAAAAATAACTGCGATTCTGAATCCCAGACCCTCCAGTTAATAAGATATTAAATGAATTAAAAATAACCGCGATTCTGCATTCCATACCCTCCAGATAATAACGTTTTAAATTAGTTAAAAATAACTCCGATTCTGAATTCCAGACCCTCTAGATAATAAAATATTTAATTAATTAAAAATAACTGCGATTCTGAATACCAGACAATACAGATAGTAAAATATTAACTTAATTAAAAATAACAGTGGTTGAATTCCAGCCCCTCCCGTTAACAAGATATTAAATTAATTAAAAATAACTGCGATTCTGAATTGGAGACGCTCCAGATAATAAAATATTAAATTAATTAAAAATAACTGCGATGTTGAATTCCAGACCCTCCAGTTAATAAAATATTAAATTAATTAAAAATAGCTGCGATTCTTAATTGCAGACGCTCCAGATAATAGCATATTAAATTAATTAAAAGTAACTGAGATTCTGAATTCCACACCCTCCAGATAATAAAATATTAAATTAGTTAAAAATAACAGCGATTCTGAATTCCAGACCCTCCAGATAATAAAATATTAAATTAATTAAAAATAACTGCGATTCTGAATACAAGACACTCCAGTTAATAAAATATGAAATTAATTAAAAATAACTGCGATTCTGAATTCCAGACCCTCCAGTTAATAAGAAATTAAATGAAATAAAAATAACCGCGATTCTGCATTCCAAATTTTCCAGATAAGAAAATATTAAATTAATTAAAAATAACTGCGATTCTGAATTCCAGACTCTCCAGTTATTAAGATATTAAATGAATTAAAAATAACTGCGATTCTGCATTCCAGACCCTACAGATAATAATATATTAAATTTGTTAAAAATAACTGCGATTCTGAATTCCAGACTCTCCAGTTAATAAGATATTAAATGAATTAAAAATAACTTCGATTCTGAATTCCAGACTCTCCAGATAATAAAATATTAAAT
The DNA here is from genome assembly GCA_920105625.2 of Clusia tigrina. Lineage (NCBI taxonomy): Eukaryota > Metazoa > Arthropoda > Insecta > Diptera > Clusiidae > Clusia > Clusia tigrina. Next base: position 120,107,121 of record OV050030.1, on the reverse strand, counting down.
TATTTAAAAATAACTGCGATTGTGAATCCAGATACTCCAGTTAATAAAATATGAAATTAATTAAAAATAACTGCGATTCTGAATACCAGACAATTCAGCTAATAAAATATGAAATTAATTACAAATAACTGCGATTCTGAATTCCAGACCTTCGAGTTAATACGATATTAAATTAATTAAAAATAACTGCGATTCTGAATTCCGGACCCTACAGATAATAAAATATAAAATTAATTAAAAATTACTGCGATTCTGAATTCAAGACACTCCAATTAATAAAATATTAAATTAATACAACATAACTGCGACTCTGAATACACTCCAGTTAAAAAAATATTAAATTAATTAAAAATAACTGCGATTCTGAATTCCAGACACTCCAGTATACAAAATATTAAAATAAATAAACATAACTGGGTTTCAGATATGCAGAAATTCCAGTTAATAAAAGATTAAATTAATTAAAAATAACTGAGATTCTGAATACCAGACACTCCACTTAATAAAATATGAAATTAATTTAAAATAACTGCTATTCTGAATTCCAGACCCGCCAGTTAATAAGATATTAAATGAATTAAAAATAGTTGCGTTTCTGACTTCCGGACCCTAGAGATAATAAAATATTAAAATAATTAAAATAACTGTTATTCTGAATTCCAGACCCTCCAGTTAATACGATATTAAATTAATTAAAAATTACCGCGATTCTGCATTCCATACCCTCCAGATAAAAAAAATATTAATTTAATTAAAAATAACTGCGATTCTGAATTCCAGACCCTCCAGTTAATAAGATATAAAATGAATTAAAAATAACTGCGATTCTGCATTCCAGACCCTCCGGATATTAAAATATTAAATTAGTTAAAAATAACTGCGATTCTAAATTCGAGACCCTCCAGATAATAAAATATTAAATTAATTAAAAATAACTGCGATTCTAAGTTCCAGACTGTCCAGATAACAAAATATAAAATTAATTTAAAAAACTGCGATTCTGAATTCCAGACTCTCCTGATAATAAAATATTAAATTTATTAAAAATAACTGCAATTCTGAATTCCAGACACTCCAGTAAACAAAATATTAAAATAAATAAACATAATTGAGATTCAGATATGCAGAAATTCCAGTTAATAAATTATTAAATTATTTAAAAATAACTGCGATTCTGAATACCAGACACTCCAGTTAATAAAATATGAAATTAATTTAAAATAACTTCTATTCTGAATTCCAGACCCTCCAGTTAACAAGATATTAAATGAATTAAAAATAGTTGCGATTCTGAATTCCGGACTCTACAGATAATAAAATATTAAAATAATTAAAATAGCTGCGATTCTGAATTCCAGACCCTGAAGTTAATAAAATATTAAGTTAATTAAAAATAACTGCGATTCTGAATACACTCCACTTAATAAAATATGAAATTAAATAAAAATATCTGCGATTCTGAATTCCAGACCCTCCAGTTAATAAGATATTAAATGAATTAAAAATAACCGCGATTCTGCTTTCCATACCCTCCAGATAATAAAATTTTAAATTAGTTAAAAATAACTGCGATTCTGAATTCCAGACCCTCCAGATAATAAAATATTAAGTTAATTAAAAATAACTTCGATTCTGAATTCCAGACCCACCAGTTGATAAAATATTAGAGTAATTAAAAATACCTGCGATTCTGAATTCCAGACACTCCAGTAAACAAAATATTAAAATAAATTTAAAAAAAAATGTGATTCAGATATGCAGACCTTCCAGTTAATAAAATATTAAATGAATTAAAAATAGCTGCGATTCTGAATTTCGGACCCTACAGATAATAAAATATTAAAATAATTAAAATAACTGCGATTCTGAATTCCAGACCCACCAGTTGATAAAATATTAAATTAATTAAATATAACATCGGCTCTGAATTCCAGACCCTCCAGATAATAAAATATTAAATTGATTAAAAATAGCTGCGATTCTGAATTCCAGACCCTCCAATTAATAAAATATTAAATGAATTAAAAATAACCGCGATTCTGCATTCCATACCTACCAGATAATAAAATATTAAATTAATTAAAAATAACTGCGATTCTAAATTCCAGACCCTCCAGATAATAAAATATTAAATTAATTAAAAATAACTGCGATTCTGAATTCCAGACTCTCCAATTAATAAAATATTAAATTAATCAAAAATAACTGCGATTCTGAATACAAGACACTCCAGTTAATAAAATATGAAAATAATTAAAAATAACTGCGATTCTGCATTCCAGACCCTCCAGATAATAAAATATTAAATTAATTAAAAGAACTGCGATTCTGAATTCCAGACCCTCCAGATAATAAAATATTAAATTAATTTAAAATAGCTGCTATTCTGAATTCCAGACCCTCCAGTTAATTTGATATTAAATGAATTAAAAACAGTTGCGATTCTGAATTCCGGACCCTACAGATAATAAAATATTAAAATAACTACGATTCTGAATTCCAGACCCTCCAGTTAATAAAATATTAAGTTAATTAAAAATAACTTCGGTTCTGAATTCCATACCCTCCAAATAATAAAATATTAAATGAATTAAAAATAACTGCGATTCTGCATTCCAGACCCTCCAGATAATAAAATATTAAATTAGTTAAAAATAACTAAGATTCTGAGTACCACACACTACAGTTAATAAAATATGAAATTAATTAAATATAACTGCGATTCTGAATTCCAGACCCTCCAGTTAATACGAGATTAAATTAATTAAAAATAACTGAGTTTCTGAACTGAAGACATTGCAGATAAGAAAATATTAAATTTATTAAAAATAACTGCGATTCTGAATCCCAGACCCTCCAGTTAATAAGATATTAAATGAATTAAAAATAACCGCGATTCTGCATTCCATACCCTCCAGATAATAACGTTTTAAATTAGTTAAAAATAACTCCGATTCTGAATTCCAGACCCTCCAGATAATAAAATATTTAATTAATTAAAAATAACTGCGATTCTGAATACCAGACAATACAGATAGTAAAATATTAACTTAATTAAAAATAACAGTGGTTGAATTCCAGCCCCTCCCGTTAACAAGATATTAAATTAATTAAAAATAACTGCGATTCTGAATTGCAGACGCTCCAGATAATAAAATATTAAATTCATTAAAAATAACTGCGATGTTGAATTCCAGACCCTCCAGTTAATAAAATATTAAATTATTTAAAAATAGCTGCGATTCTTAATTGCAGACGCTCCAGATAATAGCATATTAAATTAATTAAAAGTAACTGAGATTCTGAATTCCACACCCTCCAGATAATAAAATATTAAATTAGTTAAAAATAACAGCGATTCTGAATTCCAGACCCTCCAGATAATAAAATATTAAATTAATTAAAAATAACTGCGATTCTGAATACAAGACACTCCAGTTAATAAAATATGAAATTAATTAAAAATAACTGCGATTCTGAATTCCAGACCCTCCAGTTAATAAGAAATTAAATGAAATAAAAATAACCGCGATTCTGCATTCCAAATTTTCCAGATAAGAAAATATTAAATTAATTAAAAATAACTGCGATTCTGAATTCCAGACTCTCCAGTTATTAAGATATTAAATGAATTAAAAATAACTGCGATTCTGCATTCCAGACCCTACAGATAATAATATATTAAATTTGTTAAAAATAACTGCGATTCTGAATTCCAGACTCTCCAGTTAATAAGATATTAAATGAATTAAAAATAACTTCGATTCTGAATTCCAGACTCTCCAGATAATAAAATATTAAATTATTTAAAAATAACTGCGATTGTGAATTCCAGATACTCCAGTTAATAAAATATGAAATTAATTAAAAATAACTGCGATTCTGAATACCAGACAATTCAGCTAATAAAATATGAAATTAATTACAAATAACTGCGATTCTGAATTCCAGACCTTCGAGTTAATACGATATTAAATTAATTAAAAATAACTGCGATTCTGAATTCCGGACCCTACAGATAATAAAATATAAAATTAATTAAAAATTACTGCGATTCTGAATTCAAGACACTCCAATTAATAAAATATTAAATTAATACAACATAACTGCGACTCTGAATACACTCCAGTTAAAAAAATATTAAATTAATTAAAAATAACTGCGATTCTGAATTCCAGACACTCCAGTATACAAAATATTAAAATAAATAAACATAACTGCGTTTCAGATATGCAGAAATTCCAGTTAATAAAAGATTAAATTAATTAAAAATAACTGAGATTCTGAATACCAGACACTCCACTTAATAAAATATGAAATTAATTTAAAATAACTGCTATTCTGAATTCCAGACCCGCCAGTTAATAAGATATTAAATGAATTAAAAATAGTTGCGTTTCTGACTTCCGGACCCTAGAGATAATAAAATATTAAAATAATTAAAATAACTGTTATTCTGAATTCCAGACCCTCCAGTTAATACGATATTAAATTAATTAAAAATTACCGCGATTCTGCATTCCATACCCTCCAGATAAAAAAAATATTAATTTAATTAAAAATAACTGCGATTCTGAATTCCAGACCCTCCAGTTAATAAGATATAAAATGAATTAAAAATAACTGCGATTCTGCATTCCAGACCCTCCGGATATTAAAATATTAAATTAGTTAAAAATAACTGCGATTCTAAATTCGAGACCCTCCAGATAATAAAATATTAAATTAATTAAAAATAACTGCGATTCTAAGTTCCAGACTGTCCAGATAACAAAATATAAAATTAATTTAAAAAAACTGCGATTCTGAATTCCAGACTCTCCTGATAATAAAATATTAAATTTATTAAAAATAACTGCAATTCTGAATTCCAGACACTCCAGTAAACAAAATATTAAAATAAATAAACATAATTGAGATTCAGATATGCAGAAATTCCAGTTAATAAATTATTAAATTATTTAAAAATAACTGCGATTCTGAATACCAGACACTCCAGTTAATAAAATATGAAATTAATTTAAAATAACTTCTATTCTGAATTCCAGACCCTCCAGTTAACAAGATATTAAATGAATTAAAAATAGTTGCGATTCTGAATTCCGGACTCTACAGATAATAAAATATTAAAATATTTAAAATAGCTGCGATTCTGAATTCCAGACCCTGAAGTTAATAAAATATTAAGTTAATTAAAAATAACTGCGATTCTGAATACACTCCACTTAATAAAATATGAAATTAAATAAAAATATCTGCGATTCTGAATTCCAGACCCTCCAGTTAATAAGATATTAAATGAATTAAAAATAACCGCGATTCTGCTTTCCATACCCTCCAGATAATAAAATTTTAAATTAGTTAAAAATAACTGCGATTCTGAATTCCAGACCCTCCAGATAATAAAATATTAAATTAATTAAAAATAACTGCGTTTCTGAATTCCAGACCCTTCCGATAATAGAACATAAAATTAATTAAAAATAACTGCGATTCTGAATTCCAGACCCTCCAGTTAATAAGATATTAAATGAATTAAAAATAACCGAGATTCTGAATTCCAAATTTTCCAGATAAGAAAATATTAAATTAGTTAAAAATAACTGCGATTCTGAATTCCAGACTCTCCAGATAATAAAATATTAAATTATTTAAAAATAACTGCGATGCTGAATTCTAGACCCTCCAGATAATATAATATTAAATTAATTAAAAATAACTGCGAATCTGAATTCCTGACCCTCCAGTTATTAAGATATTAAATGAATTAAAAATAACTGCGATTCTGCATTCCAGACCCTCCAGATAATAATATATTAAATTTGTTAAAAATAACTGCGATTCTGAATTCCAGACTCTCCAGTTAATAGGATATTAAATGAATTAAAAATAACTGCGATTCTGAATTCCAGACTCTCCAGATAATAAAATATTAAATTATTTAAAAATAACTGCGATTCTGAATTCCAGACACTCCAGTTAATAAAATATGAAATTATTTAAAAATAACTGCGATTCTGAATACCACACAATTCCGCTAATAAAATATGAAATTAATTACAAATAACTGCGATTCTGAACTTCCAGTTAATACGATATAAAATTAATTAAAAATAACTGCGATTCTGAATTCCGGACCCTACAGATAATAAAATATTAAATTAAATAAAAATTACTGCGATTCTGAATTCAAGACACTCCAATTAATAAAATATTAAATTAATACAAAATAACTGCGACTCTGAATACACTCCAGTTAAAAAAATATTAAATTAATTAAAAATAACTGCGATTCTGAATTCCAGACACTCCAGCATACAAAATATTAAAATAAATAAACATAACTGCGTTTCAGATATGCAGAAATTCCAGTTAATAAAATATTAAATTAATTAAAAATAACTGAGATTCTGAATACCAGACACTCCAGTTAATAAAATATGAAATTAATTTAAAATAATTGCTATTCTGAATTCCAGACCCGGCAGTTAATAAGATATTAAATGAATTAAAAATAGTTGTGGTTCTGAATTCCGGACCCTACAGATAATAAAATATTAAAATAATTAAAATAACTGCGATTCTGAATTCCAGACCCTCCACTTAATAAAATATTAAATTAATCCAAAATAACTGCGATTCTGAATACACGCCACTTAATAAAATATTAAATGAATTAAAAATAACCGCGATTCTGCATTCCATACACTCCAGATAATAAAATTTTAAATTAGTTAAAAATAACTGCGATTCTGAATTCCAGACTCTCCAGATAATAAAATATTAAATTAATTAAAAATAACTGCGATTCTGAATTCCAGACCCTTCAGATAATAAAATATTAAAGTAATTAAAAATAACTGCGACTCTGAATTCCTGACCCTCCAGTTAATAAGATATTAAATGAATTAAAAATAACTGCGATTCTGCTATCCAGACCCTCCAGATAATAAAATATTAAATTAGTTAAAAATAACTGCGATTCTGAATTCCAGACTCTACACTTAATAAAATATTAAATTAATTAAAAATAACTGCGTTTCTGAATTCCAGACTCTCCAGTTAATAAGATATTAAATTAATTAAAAATAACTGCGATTCTGAATTCCAGACCCACCAGATAATAAAATATTAAATTAATTAAAATAACTGCGATTCTGAATTCCAGACCCTCCAGTTAATACGATATTAAATTAATTAAAAAAATCGCGATTCTGCATTCCATACCCTCCAGATAAAAACAATATTAGATTAATTAAAAATATCTGCGATTCTGAATTCCAGACCCGCCAGTTAATAAGATATTAAATGAATTAAAAATAACCGCGATTCTGCATTCCATACCCTCCAGATAATAAAATTTTAAATTAGTTAAAAATAACTGCGATTCTGAATTCCAGACCCTCCACTTAATAAAATATTAAATTAATCCAAAATAACTGCGATTCTGGATACACACCACTTAATAAAATATTAAATGAATTAAAAATAACCGCGATTCAATACCCTCCAGATAATAAAATTTTAAATTTTTAAAAATAACTGCGATTCTTAATTCCAGACTCTCCAGATAATAAAATATTAAATTAATTAAAAATAACTGCGATTCTGAATTCCAGACCCACCAGATAATAAAATATTAAATTAATTAAAATAACTGCGATTCTGAATTCCAGACCCTCCAGTTAATACGATATTAAATTAATTTAAAAAAACCGCGATTCTGCATTCCATACCCTCCAGATAATAAAATTTTAAATTAGTTAAAAATAACTGCGATTCTGAATTCCAGACCCTCCAGATAATAAAATATTAAATTAATTAAAAATAACTGCGATTCTGAATTCCATACCATCCAGTTAATAAGATATTAAATGAATTAAAAATAGTTGCGATTCTGAATTCCGGACCCTCCATATAATAAAATATTAAATTAATTAAAATAACTGCGATTCTGAATTCCAGACCCTCCAGTTAATACGATATTAAATTAATTAAAAAAACCGCGATTCTGCATTCCATACCCTCCAGATAATAAAATTTTAAATTAGTTAAAAATAACTGCGATTCTGAATTCCAGACCCTCCAGATAATAAAATATTAAATTAATTAAAAATAACTGCGATTCTGAATTCCAGACCATCCATTTAATAAGATATTAAATGAATTAAAAATAGTTGCGATTCTGAATTCCGGACCCTACAGATAATAAAATATTAAAATAATTAAAATAACTACGATTCTGAATTCCAGACCCTAAGGTTAATAAAATATTAAGTTAGTTAATAATAACTTCGGTTCTGAATTCCAGACCCTCAAGATAATAAAATATTAAATTAATTAAAAATATCTGCGATTCTGAATTCCAGACCCGCCAGTTAATAAGATATTAAATGAATTAAAAATAACCGCGATTCTGCATTCCATACCCTCCAGATAATAAAATTTTAAATTAGTTAAAAATAACTGCGATTCTGAATTCCAGACCCTCCACTTAATAAAATATTAAATTAATCCAAAATAACTGCGATTCTGAATACACTCCACTTAATAAAATATGAAATTAAATAAAAATATCTGCGATTCTGAATTCCAGACCCTCCAGTTAATAAGATATTAAATGAATTAAAAATAACCGCGATTCTGCTTTCCATACCCTCCAGATAATAAAATTTTAAATTAATTAAAAATAACTGCGATTCTGAATTCCAGACCCTCCAGATAATAAAATATTAAATTAATTAAAAATAACTGCGTTTCTGAATTCCAGACCCTTCAGATAATAGAACATAAAATTAATTAAAAATAACTGCGATTCTGAATTCCAGACCCTCCAGTTAATAAGATATTAAATGAATTAAAAATAACCGAGATTCTGAATTCCAAATTTTCCAGATAAGAAAATATTAAATTAGTTAAAAATAACTGCGATTCTGAATTCCAGACTCTCCAGATAATAAAATATTAAATTATTTAAAAATAACTGCGATGCTGAATTCTAGACCCTCCAGATAATATAATATTAAATTAATTAAAAATAACTGCGAATCTGAATTCCTGACCCTCCAGTTATTAAGATATTAAATGAATTAAAAATAACTGGGATTCTGCATTCCAGACCCTCCAGATAATAATATATTAAATTTGTTAAAAATAACTGCGATTCTGAATTCCAGACTCTCCAGTTAATAGGATATTAAATGAATTAAAAATAACTGCGATTCTGAATTCCAGACTCTCCAGATAATAAAATATTAAATTATTTAAAAATAACTGCGATTCTGAATTCCAGACACTCCAGTTAATAAAATATGAAATTAATTAAAAATAACTGCGATTCTGAATACCACACAATTCCGCTAATAAAATATGAAATTAATTACAAATAACTGCGATTCTGAACTTCCAGTTAATACGATATAAAATTAATTAAAAATAACTGCGATTCTGAATTCCGGACCCTACAGATAATAAAATATTAAATTAAATAAAAATTACTGCGATTCTGAATTCAAGACACTCCAATTAATAAAATATTAAATTAATACAAAATAACTGCGACTCTGAATACACTCCAGTTAAAAAAATATTAAATTAATTAAAAATAACCGCGATTCTGAATTCCAGACACTCCAGCATACAAAATATTAAAATAAATAAACATAACTGCGTTTCAGATATGCAGAAATTCCAGTTAATAAAATATTAAATTAATTAAAAATAACTGAGATTCTGAATACCAGACACTCCAGTTAATAAAATATGAAATTAATTTAAAATAACTGCTATTCTGAATTCCAGACCCGGCAGTTAATAAGATATTAAATGAATTAAAAATAGTTGTGGTTCTGAATTCCGGACCCTACAGATAATAAAATATTAAAATAATTAAAATAACTGCGATTCTGAATTCCAGACCCTCCACTTAATAAAATATTAAATTAATCCAAAATAACTGCGATTCTGAATACACGCCACTTAACAAAATATTAAATGAATTAAAAATAACCGCGATTCTGCATTCCATACACTCCAGATAATAAAATTTTAAATTAGTTAAAAATAACTGCGATTCTGAATTCCAGACTCTCCAGATAATAAAATATTAAATTAATTAAAAATAACTGCGATTCTGAATTCCAGACCCTTCAGATAATAAAATATTAAAGTAATTAAAAATAACTGCGACTCTGAATTCCTGACCCTCCAGTTAATAAGATATTAAATGAATTAAAAATAACTGCGATTCTGCTATCCAGACCCTCCAGATAATAAAATATTAAATTAGTTAAAAATAACTGCGATTCTGAATTCCAGACTCTACACTTAATAAGATATTAAATTAATTAAAAATAACTGCGTTTCTGAATTCCAGACTCTCCAGTTAATAAGATATTAAATTAATTAAAAATAACTGCGATTCTGAATTCCAGACCCACCAGATAATAAAATATTAAATTAATTAAAATAACTGCGATTCTGAATTCCAGACCCTCCAGTTAATACGATATTAAATTAATTAAAAAAATCGCGATTCTGCATTCCATACCCTCCAGATAAAAACAATATTAGATTAATTAAAAATATCTGCGATTCTGAATTCCAGACCCGGCAGTTAATAAGATATTAAATGAATTAAAAATAGTTGTGGTTCTGAATTCCGGACCCTACAGATAATAAAATATTAAAATAATTAAAATAACTGCGATTCTGAATTCCAGACCCTCCACTTAATAAAATATTAAATTAATCCAAAATAACTGCGATTCTGAATACACGCCACTTAACAAAATATTAAATGAATTAAAAATAACCGCGATTCTGCATTCCATACCCTCCAGATAATAAAATTTTAAATTAGTTAAAAATAACTGCGATTCTGAATTCCAGACCCTCCACTTAATAAAATATTAAATTAATCCAAAATAACTGCGATTCTGGATACACACCACTTAATAAAATATTAAATGAATTAAAAATAACCGCGATTCTGCATTCAATACCCTCCAGATAATAAAATTTTAAATTTTTAAAAATAACTGCGATTCTTAATTCCAGACTCTCCAGATAATAAAATATTAAATTAATTAAAAATAACTGCGATTCTGAATTCCAGACCCACCAGATAATAAAATATTAAATTAATTAAAATAACTGCGATTCTGAATTCCAGACCCTCCAGTTAATACGATATTAAATTAATTTAAAAAAACCGCGATTCTGCATTCCATACCCTCCAGATAATAAAATTTTAAATTAGTTAAAAATAACTGCGATTCTGAATTCCAGACCCTCCAGATAATAAAATATTAAATTAATTAAAAATAACTGCGATTCTGAATTCCATACCATCCAGTTAATAAGATATTAAATGAATTAAAAATAGTTGCGATTCTGAATTCCGGACCCTCCATATAATAAAATATTAAATTAATTAAAATAACTGCGATTCTGAATTCCAGACCCTCCAGTTAATACGATATTAAATTAATTAAAAAAACCGCGATTCTGCATTCCATACCCTCCAGATAATAAAATTTTAAATTAGTTAAAAATAACTGCGATTCTGAATTCCAGACCCTCCAGATAATAAAATATTAAATTAATTAAAAATAACTGCGATTCTGAATTCCAGACCATCCATTTAATAAGATATTAAATGAATTAAAAATAGTTGCGATTCTGAATTCCGGACCCTACAGATAATAAAATATTAAAATAATTAAAATAACTACGATTCTGAATTCCAGACCCTAAGGTTAATAAAATATTAAGTTAGTTAATAATAACTTCGGTTCTGAATTCCAGACCCTCAAGATAATAAAATATTAAATTAATTAAAAATTACTGTGATTCTGAATTCCAGACACTCCAGTATACAAATTATTAAAATAAATAAACATAGCTGCGTTTCAGATATGCCGAAATTCCAGTTACTAAAATATTAACTTAATTAAAAATAACTGAGATTCTGAATACCATACACACCAGTTAATAAAATATCAACTTAATTTAAAATAACTGCTATTCTGAATTCCAGACCCGCCAGTTAATAAGATATTAAATGAATTAAAAATAGTTGTGGTTCTGAATTCCGGACCCTACAGATAATAAAATATTAAAATAATTAAAATAACTGTGATTCTGAATTCCAGACCCTCCACTTAATAAAATATTAAATTAATCCAAAATAACTGCGATTCTGAATACACGCCACTTAATAAAATATTAAATGAATTAAAAATAACCGCGATTCTGCATTCCATACCCTCCAGATAATAAAATTTAAAATTATTTAAAAATAACTGCGATTCTTAATTCCAGACTCTCCAGATAATAAAATATTAAATTAATTAAAAATAACTGCGATTCTGAATTCCAGACTCTCCACTTAATAAGATATTAAATTAATTAAAAATAACTTCGTTTCTGAATTCCAGACTCTCCAGTTAATAAGATATTAAATTAATTTAAAAAAACCGCGATTCTGCATTCCATACCCTCCAGATAATAAAATTTTAAATTAGTTAAAAATAACTGCGATTCTGAATTCCAGACCCTCCAGATAATAAAATATTAAATTAATTAAAAATAACTGCGATTCTGAATTCCATACCATCCAGTTAATAAGATATTAAATGAATTAAAAATAGTTGCGATTCTGAATTCCGGACCCTCCATATAATAAAATATTAAATTAATTAAAATAACTGCGATTCTGAATTCCAGACCCTCCAGTTAATACGATATTAAATTAATTAAAAAAACCGCGATTCTGCATTCCATACCCTCCAGATAATAAAATTTTAAATTAGTTAAAAATAACTGCGATTCTGAATTCCAGACCCTCCAGATAATAAAATATTAAATTAATTAAAAATAACTGCGATTCTGAATTCCAGACCATCCATTTAATAAGATATTAAATGAATTAAAAATAGTTGCGATTCTGAATTCCGGACCCTACAGATAATAAAATATTAAAATAATTAAAATAACTACGATTCTGAATTCCAGACCCTAAGGTTAATAAAATATTAAGTTAGTTAATAATAACTTCGGTTCTGAATTCCAGACCCTCAAGATAATAAAATATTAAATTAATTAAAAATTACTGTGATTCTGAATTCCAGACACTCCAGTATACAAATTATTAAAATAAATAAACATAGCTGCGTTTCAGATATGCCGAAATTCCAGTTACTAAAATATTAACTTAATTAAAAATAACTGAGATTCTGAATACCATACACACCAGTTAATAAAATATCAACTTAATTTAAAATAACTGCTATTCTGAATTCCAGACCCGCCAGTTAATAAGATATTAAATGAATTAAAAATAGTTGTGGTTCTGAATTCCGGACCCTACAGATAATAAAATATTAAAATAATTAAAATAACTGTGATTCTGAATTCCAGACCCTCCACTTAATAAAATATTAAATTAATCCAAAATAACTGCGATTCTGAATACACGCCACTTAATAAAATATTAAATGAATTAAAAATAACCGCGATTCTGCATTCCATACCCTCCAGATAATAAAATTTAAAATTATTTAAAAATAACTGCGATTCTTAATTCCAGACTCTCCAGATAATAAAATATTAAATTAATTAAAAATAACTGCGATTCTGAATTCCAGACTCTCCACTTAATAAGATATTAAATTAATTAAAAATAACTTCGTTTCTGAATTCCAGACTCTCCAGTTAATAAGATATTAAATTAATTAAAAATAACTGAGATCCTGAATTCCAGACCCACCAGATAATAAAATATTAAATTAATTAAAATAACTGCGATTCTGAATTCCAGAGACTCCAGTTAATACGATATTAAATTAATTAAAAAAATCGCGATTCTGCATTCCATACCCTCCAGATAAAAAAAAAATTAGATTAATTAAAAATATCTGCGATTCTGAATTCCAGACCCGCCAGTTAATAAGATATTAAATGAATTAAAAATAACCGCGATTCTGCATTCCATACCCTCCAGATAATAAAATTTTAAATTAGTTAAAAATAACGGCGATTCTGAATTCCAGACCCTCCAGATAATAAAATATTAAATTAATAAAAAATAACTGCGATTCTGAATTCCAGACCATCCAGTTAATAAGATATTAAATGAATTGAAAATAGTTGCGATTCTGAATTCCGGACCCTACAGATTATAAAATATTAAAATAATTAAAATAACTGCGATTCTGAATTCCAGACCCTCCAGTTAATACGATATTAAATTAATTTAAAAAAACCGCGATTCTGCATTCCATACCCTCCAGATAAAAAAATATTAGATTAATTAAAAATATCTGCGATTCTGAATTCCAGACCCTCCAGTTAATAAGATATTAAATGAATGAAAAATAACCGTGATTCTGCATTCCATATCCTAGAGATAATAAAATTTTAAATAAGTTAAAAATAACTGCGATTCTGAATTCCAGACCCTCCAGATAATAAAATATTAAATTAATTAAAAATAACTGCGATTCTGAATTCCAGACGATCCAGTTAATAAGATATTAAATGAATTAAAAATAGTTGCGATTCTGAATTCCGGACCCTACAGATAATGAAATATTAAAATAAATAAAATAACTGCGATTCTGAATTCCAGACCCTCCAGTTAATAAAATATTAAGTTAGTTAAAAATAAGTTCGGTTCTGAATTCCAGACCCTCCAGCTAATAAAATATTAAATTAATTAAAAATAACTGCGATTCTGAATTCCAGACCATCCAGTTAATAAGATATTAAAAGAATTAAAAATAGTTGCGATTCTGAATTCCGGACCCTCCAGATAATAAAATATTAAAATAATTAAAATAACTGCGATTCTGAATTCCAGACCCGCCAGTTAATAAGATATTAAATTACTTAAAAATAACTGCGATTCTCAATTCCAGACCCTCCAGTTCATACGATATTAAATTTATTAAAAATAACTGAGATTCTGAATTCCAGACCCTCCAGTTAATAAGATATTCAATTAATTAAAAATAACCGCGATTCTGCATTCCAGACTCTCCACTTAATAAGATATTAAATGAATTAAAAATAACTGCGATTCTGAATTCCAGACTCTCCACTTAATAAGATATTAAATTAATTAAAAATAACTGCGATTCTGAATTCCAGACCCACCAGATAATAAAATATTAAATTAATTAAAATAACTGCGATTCTGAATTCCAGACCCGCCAGTTAATACGATATTAAATTAATTAAAAAAATCGCGATTCTGCATTCCATACCCTCCAGATAAAAAAAATATTAGATTAATTAAAAATATCTGCGATTCTGAATTCCAGACCCTCCAGTTAATAAGATATTAAATGAATTAAAAATAACCGCGATTCTGCATTCCATACCCTCCAGATAATAACGTTTTAAATTAGTTAAAAATAACTCCGATTCTGAATTCCAGACCCTCCAGATAATAAAATATTTAATTAATTAAAAATAACTGCGATTCTGAATACCAGACAATACAGATAGTAAAATATTAACTTAATTAAAAATAACAGTGGTTGAATTCCAGCCCCTCCCGTTAACAAGATATTAAATTAATTAAAAATAACTGCGATTCTGAATTGCAGACGCTCCAGATAATAAAATATTAAATTAATTAAAAATAACTGCGATGTTGAATTCCAGACCCTCCAGTTAATAAAATATTAAATTAATTAAAAATAGCTGCGATTCTTAATTGCAGACGCTCCAGATAATAGCATATTAAATTAATTAAAAGTAACTGAGATTCTGAATTCCACACCCTCCAGATAATAAAATATTAAATTAGTTAAAAATAACAGCGATTCTGAATTCCAGACCCTCCAGATAATAAAATATTAAATTAATTAAAAATAACTGCGATTCTGAATACAAGACACTCCAGTTAATAAAATATGAAATTAATTAAAAATAACTGCGATTCTGAATTCCAGACCCTCCAGTTAATAAGAAATTAAATGAAATAAAAATAACCGCGATTCTGCATTCCAAATTTTCCAGATAAGAAAATATTAAATTAATTAAAAATAACTGCGATTCTGAATTCCAGACTCTCCAGTTATTAAGATATTAAATGAATTAAAAATAACTGCGATTCTGCATTCCAGACCCTACAGATAATAATATATTAAATTTGTTAAAAATAACTGCGATTCTGAATTCCAGACTCTCCAGTTAATAAGATATTAAATGAATTAAAAATAACTTCTTTCTGAATTCCAGACTCTCCAGATAATAAAATATTAAATTATTTAAAAATAACTGCGATTGTGAATTCCAGATACTCCAGTTAATAAAATATGAAATTAATTAAAAATAACTGCGATTCTGAATACCAGACAATTCAGCTAATAAAATATGAAATTAATTACAAATAACTGCGATTCTGAATTCCAGACCTTCGAGTTAATACGATATTAAATTAATTAAAAATAACTGCGATTCTGAATTCCGGACCCTACAGATAATAAAATATAAAATTAATTAAAAATTACCGCGATTCTGAATTCAAGACACTCCAATTATTAAAATATTAAATTAATACAACATAAGTGCGACTCTGAATACACTCCAGTTAAAAAAATATTAAATTAATTAAAAATAACTGCGATTCTGAATTCCAGACACTCCAGTATACAAAATATTAAAATAAATAAACATAACTGCGTTTCAGATATGCAGAAATTCCAGTTAATAAAAGATTAAATTAATTAAAAATAACTGAGATTCTGAATACCAGACACTCCACTTAATAAAATATGAAATTAATTTAAAATAACTGCTATTCTGAATTCCAGACCCGCCAGTTAATAAGATATTAAATGAATTAAAAATAGTTGCGTTTCTGACTTCCGGCCCCTAGAGATAATAAAATATTAAAATAATTAAAATAACTGTTATTCTGAATTCCAGACCCTCCAGTTAATACGATATTAAATTAATTAAAAATTACCGCGATTCTGCATTCCATACCCTCCAGATAAAAAAAATATTAATTTAATTAAAAATAACTGCGATTCTGAATTCCAGACCCTCCAGTTAATAAGATATAAAATGAATTAAAAATAACTGCGATTCTGCATTCCAGACCCTCTGGATATTAAAATATTAAATTAGTTAAAAATAACTGCGATTCTAAATTCGAGACCCTCCAGATAATAAAATATTAAATTAATTAAAAATAACTGCGATTCTAAGTTCCAGACTGTCCAGATAACAAAATATAAAATTAATTTAAAAAAACTGGGATTCTGAATTCCAGACTCTCTTGATAATAAAATATTAAATTTATTAAAAATAACTGCAATTCTGAATTCCAGACACTCCAGTAAACAAAATATTAAAATAAATAAACATAATTGAGATTCAGATATGCAGAAATTCCAGTTAATAAATTATTAAATTATTTAAAAATAACTGCGATTCTGAATACCAGACACTCCAGTTAATAAAATATGAAATTAATTTAAAATAACTTCTATTCTGAATTCCAGACCCTCCAGTTAACAAGATATTAAATGAATTAAAAATAGTTGCGATTCTGAATTCCGGACTCTACAGATAATAAAATATTAAAATAATTAAAATAGCTGCGATTCTGAATTCCAGACCCTGAAGTTAATAAAATATTAAGTTAATTAAAAATAACTGCGATTCTGAATACACTCCACTTAATAAAATATGAAATTAAATAAAAATATCTGCGATTCTGAATTCCAGACCCTCCAGTTAATAAGATATTAAATGAATTAAAAATAACCGCGATTCTGCTTTCCATACCGTCCAGATAATAAAATTTTAAATTAGTTAAAAATAACTGCGATTCTGAATTCCAGACCCTCCAGATAATAAAATATTAAATTAATTAAAAATAACTGCGTTTCTGAATTCCAGACCCTTCAGATAATAGAACATAAAATTAATTAAAAATAACTGCGATTCTGAATTCCAGACCCTCCAGTTAATAAGATATTAAATGAATTAAAAATAACCGAGATTCTGAATTCCAAATTTTCCAGATAAGAAAATATTAAATTAGTTAAAAATAACTGCGATTCTGAATTCCAGACTCTCCAGATAATAAAATATTAAATTATTTAAAAATAACTGCGATGCTGAATTCTAGACCCTCCAGATAATATAATATTAAATTAATTAAAAATAACTGCGAATCTGAATTCCTGACCCTCCAGTTATTAAGATATTAAATGAATTAAAAATAACTGCGATTCTGCATTCCAGACCCTCCAGATAATAATATATTAAATTTGTTAAAAATAACTGCGATTCTGAATTCCAGACTCTCCAGTTAATAGGATATTAAATGAATTAAAAATAACTGCGATTCTGAATTCCAGACTCTCCAGATAATAAAATATTAAATTATTTAAAAATAACTGCGATTCTGAATTCCAGACACTCCAGTTAATAAAATATGAAATTAATTAAAAATAACTGCGATTCTGAATACCACACAATTCCGCTAATAAAATATGAAATTAATTACAAATAACTGCGATTCTGAACTTCCAGTTAATACGATATAAAATTAATTAAAAATAACTGCGATTCTGAATTCCGGACCCTACAGATAATAAAATATTAAATTAAATAAAAATTACTGCGATTCTGAATTCAAGACACTCCAATTAATAAAATATTAAATTAATACAAAATAACTGCGACTCTGAATTCCAGACACTCCAGCATACAAAATATTAAAATAAATAAACATAACTGCGTTTCAGATATGCAGAAATTCCAGTTAATAAAATATTAAATTAATTAAAAATAACTGAGATTCTGAATACCAGACACTCCAGTTAATAAAATATGAAATTAATTTAAAATAACTGCTATTCTGAATTCCAGACCCGGCAGTTAATAAGATATTAAATGAATTAAAAATAGTTGTGGTTCTGAATTCCGGACCCTACAGATAATAAAATATTAAAATAATTAAAATAACTGCGATTCTGAATTCCAGACCCTCCACTTAATAAAATATTAAATTAATCCAAAATAACTGCGATTCTGAATACACGCCA
Organism: Clusia tigrina; assembly: GCA_920105625.2. Classification (NCBI taxonomy): domain Eukaryota; kingdom Metazoa; phylum Arthropoda; class Insecta; order Diptera; family Clusiidae; genus Clusia; species Clusia tigrina. The sequence continues at coordinate 120,088,045 of OV050030.1, read as the reverse complement.
CTTAATAAAATATTAAATGAATTAAAAATAACCGCGATTCTGCATTCCATACACTCCAGATAATAAAATTTTAAATTAGTTAAAAATTACTGCGATTCTGAATTCCAGACTCTCCAGATAATAAAATATTAAATTAATTAAAAATAACTGCGATTCTGAATTCCAGACCCTTCAGATAATAAAATATTAAAGTAATTAAAAATAACTGCGACTCTGAATTCCTGACCCTCCAGTTAATAAGATATTAAATGAATTAAAAATAACTGCGATTCTGCTATCCAGACCCTCCAGATAATAAAATATTAAATTAGTTAAAAATAACTGCGATTCTGAATTCCAGACTCTACACTTAATAAGATATTAAATTAATTAAAAATAACTGCGTTTCTGAATTCCAGACTCTCCAGTTAATAAGATATTAAATTAATTAAAAATAACTGCGATTCTGAATTCCAGACCCACCAGATAATAAAATATTAAATTAATTAAAATAACTGCGATTCTGAATTCCAGACCCTCCAGTTAATACGATATTAAATTTATTTAAAAAAACCGCGATTCTGCATTCCATACCCTCCAGATAATAAAATTTTAAATTAGTTAAAAATAACTGCGATTCTGAATTCCAGACCCTCCAGATAATAAAATATTAAATTAATTAAAAATAACTGCGATTCTGAATTCCAGACCATCCAGTTAATAAGATATTAAATGAATTAAAAATAGTTGCGATTCTGAATTCCGGACCCTCCATATAATAAAATATTAAATTAATTAAAATAACTGCGATTCTGAATTCCAGACCCTCCAGTTAATACGATATTAAATTAATTAAAAAAACCGCGATTCTGCATTCCATACCCTCCAGATAATAAAATTTTAAATTAGTTAAAAATAACTGCGATTCTGAATTCCAGACCCTCCAGATAATAAAATATTAAATTAATTAAAAATAACTGCGATTCTGAATTCCAGACCATCCATTTAATAAGATATTAAATGAATTAAAAATAGTTGCGATTCTGAATTCCGGACCCTACAGATAATAAAATATTAAAATAATTAAAATAACTACGATTCTGAATTCCAGACCCTCCAGTTAATAAAATATTAAGTTAGTTAAAAATAACTTCGGTTCTGAATTCCAGACCCTCCAGATAATAAAATATTAAATTAATTAAAAATTACTGCGATTCTGAATTCCAGACACTCCAGTATACAAATTATTAAAATAAATAAACATAACTGCGTTTCAGATATGCCGAAATTCCAGTTACTAAAATATTAACTTAATTAAAAATAACTGAGATTCTGAATACCATACACACCAGTTAATAAAATATGAACTTAATTTAAAATAACTGCTATTCTGAATTCCAGACCCGCCAGTTAATAAGATATTAAATGAATTAAAAATAGTTGTGGTTCTGAATTCCGGACCCTACAGATAATAAAATATTAAAATAATTAAAATAACTACGATTCTGAATTCCAGACCCTCCAGTTAATAAAATATTAAGTTAGTTAAAAATAACTTCGGTTCTGAATTCCAGACCCTCCAGATAATAAAATATTAAATTATTTAAAAATAACTGCGATTCTTAATTCCAGACTCTCCAGATAATAAAATATTTAATTAATTAAAAATAACTGCGATTCTGAATTCCAGACTCTCCACTTAATAAGATATTAAATGAATTAAAAATAACTTCGTTTCTGAATTCCAGACTCTCCAGTTAATAAGATATTAAATTAATTAAAAATAACTGAGATCCTGAATTCCAGACCCACCAGATAATAAAATATTAAATTAATTAAAATAACTGCGATTCTGAATTCCAGAGACTCCAGTTAATACGATATTAAATTAATTAAAAAAATCGCGATTCTGCATTCCATACCCTCCAGATAAAAAAAAAATTAGATTAATTAAAAATATCTGCGATTCTGAATTCCAGACCCGCCAGTTAATAAGATATTAAATGAATTAAAAATAACCGCGATTCTGCATTCCATACCCTCCAGATAATAAAATTTTAAATTAGTTAAAAATAACGGCGATTCTGAATTCCAGACCCTCCAGATAATAAAATATTAAATTAATAAAAAATAACTGCGATTCTGAATTCCAGACCATCCAGTTAATAAGATATTAAATGAATTGAAAATAGTTGCGATTCTGAATTCCGGACCCTACAGATTATAAAATATTAAAATAATTAAAATAACTGCGATTCTGAATTCCAGACCCTCCAGTTAATACGATATTAAATTAATTTAAAAAAACCGCGATTCTGCATTCCATACCCTCCAGATAAAAAAATATTAGATTAATTAAAAATATCTGCGATTCTGAATTCCAGACCCTCCAGTTAATAAGATATTAAATGAATGAAAAATAACCGTGATTCTGCATTCCATATCCTAGATATAATAAAATTTTAAATAAGTTAAAAATAACTGCGATTCTGAATTCCAGACCCTCCAGATAATAAAATATTAAATTAATTAAAAATAACTGCGATTCTGAATTCCAGACGATCCAGTTAATAAGATATTAAATGAATTAAAAATAGTTGCGATTCTGAATTCCGGACCCTACAGATAATGAAATATTAAAATAAATAAAATAACTGCGATTCTGAATTCCAGACCCTCCAGTTAATAAAATATTAAGTTAGTTAAAAATAAGTTCGGTTCTGAATTCCAGATAATAAAATATTAAATTAATTAAAAATAACTGCGATTCTGAATTCCAGACCATCCAGTTAATAAGATATTAAAAGAATTAAAAATAGTTGCGATTCTGAATTCCAGACCCTCCAGTTAATACGATATTAAATTAATTAAAAAAATCGCGATTCTGCATTCCATACCCTCCAGATAAAAAAAATATTAGATTAATTAAAAATATCTGCGATTCTGAATTCCAGACCCTCCAGTTAATAAGATATTAAATGAATTAAAAATAACCGCGATTCTGCATTCCATACCCTCCAGATAATAAAATTTTAAATTAGTTAAAAATTACTGCGATTCTGAATTCCAGACCCTCCAGATAATAAAATATTAAACTAATTAAAAATAACTGCGATTCTGAATTCCAGACCATCCAGTTAATAAGATATTAAATGAATTAAAAATAGTTGCGATTCTGAATTCCGGACCCTACAGATAATAAAATATTAAAATAATTAAAATAACTGCGATTCTGAATTCCAGACCCTCCAGTTAATACGATATTAAATTAATTTAAAAAAACCGCGATTCTGCATTCCATACCCTCCAGATAAAAAAATATTAGATTAATTAAAAATATCTGCGATTCTGAATTCCAGACCCTCCAGTTAATAAGATATTAAATGAATTAAAAATAACCGCGATTCTGCATTCCATACCCTCCAGATAATAAAATTTTAAATTAGTTAAAAATAACTGCGATTCTGAATTCCAGACCCTCCAGATAATAAAATATTAAATTAATTAAAAATAACTGCGATTCTGAATTCCAGACCATCCAGTTAATAAGATATTAAATGAATTAAAAATAGTTGCGATTCTGAATTCCAGACCCTACAGATAATAAAATATTAAAATAATTAAAATAACTGCGATTCTGAATTCCAGACCCTCCAGTTAATAAAATATTAAGTTAATTAAAAATAACTTCGGTTCTGAATTCTAGACCCTCCAGATAATAAAATATTAAATTAGTTAAAAATAACTGCGATTCTGAATTCCAGACCATCCAGTTAATAAGATATTAAATGAATTCAAAATAGTTGCGATTCTGAATTCCGGACCCTCCAGATAATAAAATATTAAAATAATTAAAATAACTGCGATTCTGAATTCCAGACCCGCCAGTTAATAAGATATTAAATTACTTAAAAATAACTGCGATTCAAAATTCCAGACCCTCCAGTTCATACGATATTAAATTAATTAAAAATAACTGAGATTCTGAATTCCAGACCCTCCAGTTAATAAGACATTAAATTAATTAAAAATAACCGCGATTCTGCATTCCAGACTCTCCACTTAATAAGATATTAAATGAATTAAAAATAACTGCGATTCTGAATTCCAGACTCTCCACATAATAAGATATTAAATTAATTAAAAATAACTGCGATTCTGAATTCCAGACGCACCAGATAATAAAATATTAAATTAATTAAAATAACTGCGATTCTGAATTCCAGACCCTCCAGTTAATACGATATTAAATTAATTAAAAAAATCGCGATTCTGCATTCCATACCCTCCAGATAAAAAAAATATTAGATTAATTAAAAATATCTGCGATTCTGAATTCCAGACCCTCCAGTTAATAAGATATTAAATGAATTAAAAATAACCGCGATTCTGCATTCCATACCCTCCAGATAATAAAATTTTAAATTAGTTAAAAATTACTGCGATTCTGAATTCCAGACCCTCCAGATAATAAAATATTAAACTAATTAAAAATAACTGCGATTCTGAATTCCAGACCATCCAGTTAATAAGATATTAAATGAATTAAAAATAGTTGCGATTCTGAATTCCGGACCCTACAGATAATAAAATATTAAAATAATTAAAATAACTGCGATTCTGAATTCCAGACCCTCCAGTTAATAAAATATTAAGTTAATTAAAAATAACTTCGGTTCTGAATTCTAGACCCTCCAGATAATAAAATATTAAATTAATTAAAAATATCTGCGATTCTGAATTCCAGACCATCCAGTTAACAAGATATTAAATGAATTAAAAATAGTTGCGATTCTGAATTCCGGACCCTACAGATAATAAAATATTAAAATAATTAAAATAACTGCGATTCTGAATTCCAGACCCTCCAGTTAATACGATATTAAATTAATTTAAAAAAACCGCGATTCTGCATTCCAGACCCTCCAGATAAAAAAATATTAGATTAATTAAAAATATCTGCGATTCTGAATTCCAGACCCTCCAGTTAATAAGATATTAAATGAATTAAAAATAACCGCGATTCTGCATTCCATACCCTCCAGATAATAAAATTTTAAATTAGTTAAAAAAAACTGCGATTCTGAATTCCAGACCCTCCAGATAATAAAATATTAAATTAATTAAAAATAACTGCGATTCTGAATTCCAGACCATCCAGTTAATAAGATATTAAATGAATTAAAAATAGTTGCGATTCTGAATTCCGGACCCTACAGATAATAAAATATTAAAATAATTAAAATAACTGCGATTCTGAATTCCAGACCCTCCAGTTAATAAAATATTAAGTTAGTTAAAAATAACTTCAGTTCTGAATTCCAGACCCTCCAGATAATAAAATATTAAATTAATTAAAAATTACTGCGATTCTGAATTCCAGACACTCCAGTATACAAAATATTAAAATAAATAAACATAACTGCGTTTCAGATATGCAGAAATACCAGTTACTAAAATATGAACTTAATTAAAAATAACTGAGATTCTGAATACCAGACACTCCAGTTAATAAAATATGAACTTAATTTAAAATAACTGCTTTTCTGAATTCTAGACCCGCCAGTTAATAAGATATTAAATGAATTAAAAATAGTTGTGGTTCTGAATTCCGGACCATACAGATAATTAAATATTAAAATTATTGAAATAACTGCGATTCTGAATTCCAGACCCTCCAGTTAATAAAACATTAAGTTAATTTAAAAAAAAATTCGATTCTGAATTCCAGGCCCTCCACTTAATAAAATATTAAATTAATCCAAAATAACTGCGATTCTGAATACACGCCACTTAATAAAATATTAAATGAATTAAAAATAACCGCGATTCTGCATTCCATACCCTCCTGATAATAAAATTTTAAATTAGTTAAAAATAACTGCGATTCTTAATTCCAGACTCTCCAGATAATAAAATATTAAATTAATTAAAAATAACTGCGATTCTGAATTTCAGACCCACCAGATAATAAAATATTAAATTCATTAAAATAACTGCGATTCTGAATTCCAGGCCCTCCAGTTAATACGATATTGAATTAATTAAAAAAAACCGCGATTCTGCATTCCATACCCTCCAGATAAAAAAAAACATTAGATTATTCGATTCTCAATTCCAGACCCTTCACATAATAAAACATAAAATTAATTAAAAATAACTGCGATTCTGAATTCCAGACCCTCCAGTTAATAAGATATTAAATTAATTAAAAATAACCGGGATTCTGCATTCCAGACCTTCCAGATAATAAAATATTAAATAAGTTAAAAATAACTGCGATTCTGAATTCCAGACCCTCCAGATAATAAAATATTAAATTAGTTAGAAATAACTGCGATTCTGAATTCCAGACCCTCCAGTTAATAAAATATTAAGTTAATTAAAAATAACTTCGGTTCTGAATTCCAGACCCTCCAGATAATAAAATATTAAATTAATTCAAAATTACTGCGATTCTGAATTCCAGGCACTCCAATCAATAAAATTTTAAATTAATTAAAAATAACTGCGATTCTGTATTCCAGACACTCCAGTATACAAAATATTAAAATAAATAAACATAACTGCGTTTCAGATATGCAGAAATTCCAGTTAATAAAATATTAAATTAATTAAAAATAGCTGAGATTCTGAATACCAGACACTCCAGTTAATAAAATATGAAATTAATTTAAAATAACTGCGATTCTGAATTCCAGACCATCCAGTTAATAAGATATTAAATGAATTAAAAATATCTGAGATACTGCATTCCAGACTCTCCAGATAATAAAATATTAAATTAGTTAAAAATAACTGCGATTCTGAATTCCAGACCCTCCAGTTAATAAGATATTAAATTAGTTAAAAATAACTGTGATTCTAAATTCGAGACCCTCCAGTAAACAAAATATTAAAATAAATAAAAAAAACTTTGATTCAGATAGCAGACCCTCCAGTTAATAATATATTAAATTAATTAAAAATAACTGCGATTCTGAATTCCAGACACTCCAGTCAATAAAATATGAAATTAATTAAAAATAACTACGATTCTGAATACCAGACACTTCAGCTAATAAAATATGAAATTAATTAAAAATTACTGCGATTCTGAATTCCAGACCCTCCAGTTAATAATATATTAAATGAATTAAAAATAACTGCGATTCTGCATTCCAGACCCTCCAGATATTAAAATATTAAATTAGTTAAAAATAACTGCGATTCTAAATTCGAGAGCCTCCAGAAAATAAAATGTTAAATTAATTAAAAATAACTGCGATTCTGAATTCCAGACCCTCCAGATAACAAAATATAAAATTAATAAAAAATAACTGCGATTCTGAAACTGAAACTGCGAAAAATAGTTGAGATTCTGAATTCCGGATCCTACAGATAATAAAATATTAAAATAATTAAAATAACTGCGATTCTGAATTCCAGACCCTCCAGATAATAAAATATTAAATTGGTTGAAAATAACTGCGATTCTGAATTCCAGACTCTCCAGTTAATAAGATATTAAATTAGTTAAAAATAGCTGCGATTCTGAATTCTAGACCCAACAGATAATAAAATATTAAATTAATTAAAATAACTGCGACTCAGAATTCCAGACCCTTCAGTTAATAAGATATTAAATGAATTAAAAATAACTGCGATTCTGCATTCCAGACCCTCCAGATATTAAAATATTAAATTAGTTAAAAATAAATGCGATTCTAAATTCGAGAGCCTCCAGATAATAAAATATTATATTAATTAAAATAACTGCGATTCTGAATTCCAGACTCTCCTGATAATAAAATATTAAATTAATTACAAATAACGTCAATTCTGAATTCCAGACCCTCCAGTAAACAAAATATTAAAATAAATAAACATAACTGCGATTCTGATATGCAGAAATTGCAGTTAATAAAATATTAAATTAATTAAAAATAACTGAGATTCTGAATACCAGACATTCCAATTAATAAAATATGAAAGTAATTTAAAATAACTGATATTCTGAATTGCAGACCCTCCAGTTAATAAGATATTAAATGAATTAAAAAATAGTTGCGATTCTGAATTCCGGATCCTACAGATAATAAAATATTAAAATAATTAAAATAACTGCGATTTTGAATTCCAGACCCTCCAGTTAATAAAATGTTAAATTAATTTAAAATAAATTCGATTCTGAATTCCAGACCCTCCAGATAATAAAATATTAAATTAATTAAAAATAACAGCTATTCTGAAATGCAGACCCTCCAGTTAATAAGATATTAAATGAATTAAAAATAGTTGAGATTCTGAATTCCGGATCCTACAGATAATAAAATATTAAAATAATTAAAATAACTGCGATTCTGAATTCCAGACCCTCCAGATAATAAAATATTAAATTAGTTAAAAATAACTGCGATTCTGAATTCCAGACCCTCCAGTTAATAAGATATTAAATTAGTTAAAAATAACTGTGATTCTAAATTCGAGACCCTCCAGTAAACAAAATATTAAAATAAATAAAAAAAACTTTGATTCAGATAGCAGACCCTCGAGTTAATAATATATTAAATTAATTAAAAATAACTGCTATTCTGAATTCCAGACACTCCAGTCAATAAAATATGAAATTAATTAAAAATAACTACGATTCTGAATACCAGACACTTCAGCTAATAAAATATGAAATTAATTAAAAATTACTGCGATTCTGAATTCCAGAACCTCCAGTTAATAATATATTAAATGAATTAAAAATAACTGCGATTCTGCATTCCAGACCCTCCAGATATTAAAATATTAAATTAGTTAAAAATAACTGCGATTCTAAATTCGAGAGCCTCCAGAAAATAAAATGTTAAATTAATTAAAAATAACTACGATTCTGAATTCCAGACCCTCCAGATAACAAAATATAAAATTAATAAAAAATAACTGCGATTCTGAAACTGAAACTGCGAAAAATAGTTGAGATTCTGAATTCCGGATCCTACAGATAATAAAATATTAAAATAATTAAAATAACTGCGATTCTGAATTCCAGACCCTCCAGATAATAAAATATTAAATTGGTTGAAAATAACTGCGATTCTGAATTCCAGACTCTCCAGTTAATAAGATATTAAATTAGTTAAAAATAGCTGCGAATCTGAATTCTAGACCCAACAGATAATAAAATATTAAATTAATTAAAATAACTGCGACTCTGAATTCCAGACCCTCCAGTTAATAAGATATTAAATGAATTAAAAATAAGTCTGTTTCTGCATTCCAGACCCTCCAGATATTAAAATATTAAATTAGTGAAAAATAACTGAGATTCTAAATTCGAGACCCTCCAGATAATAAAATATTAAATTAATTAAAAATAACTGCGATTCTGAGTTCCAGACCCTCCAGATAACAAAATATAAAATAAATTCAAAATAACTGCGATTCTGAATTCCAGACTCTCCTGATAATAAAATATTAAATTAATTAAAAATAACTGCAATTCTGAAGTCCAGACACTCCAGTAAACAAGATATTAAAATAAATTAACATAACTGAGATTCAGATATGCAGAAATTCCAGTTAATAAATTATTAAATTAATTAAAAATAACTGTGATTCTGAATACCAGACACTCCAGTTAATAAAATATGAAATTAATTAAAAATTACTGCGATTCTGAATTCCTGACCCTTCAGTTAATAAGATATTAAATGAATTAATAATAACTGCGATTCTGCATTCCAGACTCTCCAGATAATAAAATATTAAATTAGTTAAAAATAACTGCCGTTCTGAATTCCAGATCCTTCAGTTAATAAGATATTAAATGAATTGAAAATAATTGCGATTCTGCATTCCAGACTCTCCAGATAATAAAATATTAAATTAGTTAAAAATAACTGCGATTCTGAATTCCAGACCCTCCCGTTAATAAGATATTAAATTAGTTAAAAATAGCTGCGATTCTGAATTCTAGACCCACCAGATAATAAAATATTAAATTAATTAAAATAACTGCGATTCTGAATTCCAGACCCTCCAGTTAATAAGATATAAAATTAATTAAAAATAACTGCGATTCTGAATTCCAGACCCTCCAGTTAATAAGATATTAAATGAATTAAAAATAACTGCGATTCTGAATTCCAGACCCTCCAGTTAATAAGATATTAAATGAATTAAAAATAACCGATATTCTGCATTCCAGACCCTCCAGATAATAAAATATTAAATTACTTAAAAATAACTGCGATTCTGAATTCCAGACCCTCCAGATAATAACATATTAAATTAATTAAAAATAACGTCAATTCTGAATTCCAGACACTCCAGTAAACAAAATATTAAAATAAATAAACATAGCTGCGATTCAGATATGCAGAAATTGCAGTTAATAAAATATTAAATTAATTAAAAATAACTGAGATGCTGAATACCAGACACTCCAGTTAATAAGATATTAAATGAATTGAAAATAACTGCGATTCTGCATTCCAGACTCTCCAGATAATAAAATATTAAATTAGTTAAAAATAACTGCGATTCTGAATTCAAGACCCTTCAGTTAATAAGATATTAAATGAATTGAAAATAACTGCGATTCTGCATTCCAGACTCTCCAGATAATAAAATATTAAATTAATAAAAAATAACTGCGATTCTGAATTCCAGACCCTCCAGTTAATAAGATATTAAATTAGTTAAAAATAACTGCGATTCTGAATTCCAGACACTCCAGTTAATAAAATATGAAATTAATTAAAAATAACTGCGATTCTGAATACCAGACACTTCAGCTAATAAAATATGAAATTAATTAAACATTACTGCGATTCTGAATTCCAGAACCTTCAGTTAATAAGATATTAAATGAATTAAAAATTACTGCGATTCTGCATTCCAGACCCTCCAGATATTAAAATATTAAATTAGTTAAAAATAAATGCGATTCTAAATTCGAGAGCCTCCAGATAATAAAATATTATATTAATTAAAATAACTGCGATTCTGAATTCCAGACTCTCCTGATAATAAAATATTAAATTAATTACAAATAACGTCAATTCTGAATTCCAGACCCTCCAGTAAACAAAATATTAAAATAAATAAACATAACTGCGATTCTGATATGCAGAAATTGCAGTTAATAAAATATTAAATTAATTAAAAATAACTGAGATTCTGAATACCAGACATTCCAATTAATAAAATATGAAAGTAATTTAAAATAACTGATATTCTGAATTGCAGACCCTCCAGTTAATAAGATGTTAAATGAATTAAAAATAGTTGCGATTCTGAATTCCGGATCCTACAGATAATAAAATATTAAAATAATTAAAATAACTGCGATTTTGAATTCCAGACCCTCCAGTTAATAAAATGTTAAGTTAATTTTAAATAAATTCGATTCTGAATTCCAGACCCTCCAGATAATAAAATATTAAATTAATTAAAAATAACAGCTATTCTGAATTGCAGACCCTCTAGTTAATAAGATATTAAATGAATTAAAAATAGTTGAGATTCTGAATTTCGGATCCTACAGATAATAAAATATTAAAATAATTAAAATAACTGCGATTCTGAATTCCAGACCCTCCAGATAATAAAATATTAAATTGGTTAAAAATAACTGCGATTCTGAATTCCAGACTCTTCAGTTAATAAGATATTAAGTTAGTTAAAAATAGCTGCGATTCTGAATTCTAGACCCACCAGATTATAAAATATTAAATTAATTAAAATAGCTGCGACTCTGAATTCCAGACCCTCCAGTTAATAAGATATTAAATGAATTAAAAATAAGTCCGTTTCTGCATTCCAGACCCTCCAGATATTAAAATATTAAATTAGTGAAAAATAACTGAGATTCTAAATTCGAGACCCTCCAGATAATAAATTATTAAATTAATTAAAAATAACTGTGATTCTGAATACCAGACACTCCAGTTAATAAAATATGAAATTAATTAAAAATTACTGCGATTCTGAATTCCAGACCCTTCAGTTAATAAGATATTAAATGAATTAAAAATAACTGCGATTCTGCATTCCAGACTCTCCAGATAATAAAATGTTAAATGAATTAAAAATAACCGCTATTCTGCATTCCAGACCCTCCAGATAATAAAATATTAAATTACTTAAAAATAACTGCGATTCTGAATTCCAGACCCTCCCGATAATAACATATTAAACTAATTAAAAATAACGTCAATTCTGAATTCCAGACACTCCAGTAAACAAAATATTAAAATAAATAAACATAACTGCGATTCAGATATGCAGAAATTGCAGTTAATAAAATATTAAATTAATTAAAAATAACTGAGATTTTGAATACCAGACACTCCAGTTAATAAGATATTAAATGAATTGAAAATAACTGCGATTCTGAATTCCAGACTCTCCAGATACTAAAATATTAAATTAGTTAAAAATAACTGCGATTCTGAATTCCAGACCCTTCAGTTAATAAGATATTAAATGAATTGAAAATAACTGCGATTCTGCATTCCAGACTCTCCAGATAATAAAATATTAAATTAGTAAAAAATAACTGCGATTCTGAATTCCAGACCCGCCAGTTAATAAGATATTAATTTAGTTAAAAATAACTGCGATTCTGAATTCCAGACCCTTCAGTTAATAATATATTAAATGAATTGAAAATAACTGCGATTCTGCATTCCAGACTCTCCAGATAATAAAATATTAAATTAGTTAAAAATAACGTCAATTCTGAATTCCAGACACTCCAGTAAACAAAATATTAAAATAAATAAACATAACTGCGATTCAGATATGCAGAAATTGCAGTTAATAAGATATTAAATGAATTAAAAATAACTGCGATTCTGAATTCCAGACCCTCCAGTTAATAAGATATTAAATGAATTAAAAATAACGGCTATTCTGCATTCCAGACCCTCCAGATAATAAAATATTAAATTACTTAAAAATAACTGCGATTCTGAATTCCAGACCCTCCAGATAATAAAATATTAAATTAACTAAAAATAACTGCGATTCTGAATTCCAGACCATCCAGTTAATAAGATATTAAATGCATTAAAAATAGCTGCGATTCTGAATTCCGGACCCTACAGATAATAAAATATAAAAATAATTAAAATAACTGCTATATTAAATTAATTAAAAATAACGTCAATTCTGAATTCCAGACACTCCAGTAAACAAAATATTAAAATATATAAACATAACTGCGATTCAGATATGCAGAAATTGCAGTTAATAAAATATTAAATTAATTAAAAATAACTGAGATTCTGAATACCAGACACTCCAGTTAATAAGATATTAAATGAATTGAAAATAACTGCGATTCTGCATTCCAGACTCTCCAGATAATAAAATATTAAATTAGTTAATAATAACTGCGATTCTGAATTCCAGACCCTTCAGTTAATAATATATTAAATGAATTGAAAATAACTCCGATTCTGCATTCCAGACTCTCCAGATAATAAAATATTAAATTAGTAAAAAATAACTGCGATTCTGAATTCCAGACCCTCCAGTTAATAAGATATTAAATTAGTTAAAAATAACTGCGATTCTAAATTCGAGACCCTCCAGTAAACAAAATATTAAAACAAATAAAAAAACTGTGATTCAGATATGCAGACCCTTCAGTTAATAATATATTAAATCAATTAAAAATAACTGCGATTCTGAATTCCAGACACTCCAGTTAATAAAATATGAAATTAATTAAAAATAACTGCGATTCTGAATACCAGACACTTCAGCTAATAAAATATAAAATTAATTAAAAATTACTGCGATTCTGAATTCCAGACCCTTCAGTTAATAAGATATTAAATGAATTAAAAATAACTGCGATTCTGCATTCCAGACCCTCCAGATATTAAAATATTAAATTAGTTAAAAATAACTGCGATTCTAAATTCGAGAGCCTCCAGATAATAAAATATTATATTAATTAAAATAACTGCGATTCTGAATTCCAGACTCTCCTGATAATAAAATATTAAATTAATTACAAATAACGTCAATTCTGAATTCCAGACACTCCAGTAAACAAAATATTAAAATAAATAAACATAACTGCGATTCAGATATGCAGAAATTGCAGTTAATAACATATTAAATTAATTAAAAATAACTGAGATTCTGAATACCAGACACTCCAGTTAATAAAATATTAAATCAATTGAAAATAACTGCGATTCTGCATTCCAGACTCTCCAGATAATAAAATATTAAATTAGTTAAAAATAACTGCGATTCTGAATTCCAGACCCTCTAGTTAATAAGATATTAAATTAGTTAAAAATAACTGCGATTCTAAATTCGAGACCCTCCAGTAAACAAAATATTAAAATAAATAAAAAAAAACTGTGATTCAGATATGCAGACCCTCCAGTTAATAATATATTAGATTAATTAAAAATAACTGTGATTCTGAATTCCAGACACTCCAGTTAATAAAATATGAAATCAATTAAAAATAACAGCTATTCTGAATTGCAGACCCTCCAGTTAATAAGATATTAAATGAATTAAAAATAGTTGCGATTCTGAATTCCGGATCCTACAGGTAATAAAATATTAAAATAATTAAAATAACTGCGATTTTGAATTCCAGACCCTCCAGTTAATAAAATGGTAAGTTAATTTAAAATAAATTCGATTCTGAATTCCAGACCCTCCAGATAATAATATATTAAATTAATTAAAAATAACAGCTATTCTGAATTGCAGACCCACCAGTTAATAAGATATTAAATGAATTAAAAATAGTTGCGATTCTGAATTCAGGATCCCACAGATAATAAAATATTAAAATAATTAAAATAACTGCGATTCTGAATTCCAGACCCTCCAGATAATAAAATATTAAATTGGTTAAAAATATCTTCGATTCTGAATTCCAGACTCTCCAGTTAATAAGATATTAAATTAGTTAAAAATAGCTGCGATTCTGAATTCTAGACCCACCAGATAAAAAAATATTAAATTAATTAAAATAACTGCGACTCTGAATTCCAGACCCTCCAGTTAATAAGATATTAAATTAAATAAAAATAACTGCGATTCTGAATTCCAGACCCTCCAATTAATAAGATATTAAATGAATTAAAAATAAGTCCGTTTCTGTATTTCAGACCCTCCAGATATTAAAATATTAAATTAGTGAAAAATAACTGAGTTTCTAAATTCGAGACCCTCCAGATAATAAAATATTAAATTAATTAAATATAACTGCGATTCTGAATTCCAGACTCTCCTGATAATAAAATATTAAATTAATTAAAAATAACTGCAATTCTGAATTCCAGACCCTCCAGTTAACAAGATATTAAATAAATTAAAAATAGTTGCGATTCTGAATTCCGGACCCTACAGATAATAAATTATTAAAATAATTAAAATAACTGCGATTCTGAATTCCAGACCCTCCAGTTAATAAAATTTTAAATGAATTAAAAATAACTGCGATTCTGCTATCCAGACCCTCCAGATAATAAAATTTTAAATTAGTTAAAAATAACGGCGATTCTGAATTCCACAATCTCCACTTAATAAGATATTAAATTAATTAAAAATAACTGCGATTCTGAATTCCAGACCCTCCAGTTAACAATATATTAAATGAATTAAAAATAGGTGCGATTCTGAATTCCAGACCCTCCAGATAAGAAAATATTAAGTTAGCTAAAAATAACTGCGATTCTGAATTCCAGACCCTCCAGATAATAAAATATGAAATTAATTAAAAATAACTGCGATTCTGAATTCCAGACCATCCAGTTAATAAGATATTAAATGCATTAAAAATAGCTGCGATTCTGAATTCCGGACCCTACAGATAATAAAATATAAAAGTAATTAAAATAACTGCGATTCTGAATTCCAGACCCTCCAGTTAATAAAATATTAAGTTAATTAAAAATAACTTCGGTTCTGAATTGCAGACCCTTCAGATAATAAAATATTATATTAATTAAAATAACTGCGATTCTGAATTCCAGACTCTCCTGATAATAAAATATTAAATTAATTACAAATAACGTCAATTCTGAATTCCAGACACTCCAGTATACAAAATATTAAAATAAATAAACATAACTGCGTGTCAGATATGCAGAAATTCCAGTTAATAAAATATTAAATTAATTTAAAATAACTGCGATTCTGAATTCCAGACCCGCCAGTTAATAAGATATTAAATGAATTAAAAATAGTTGCGGTTCTGAATTCCTGACCCTACAGATAATAAAATATTAAAATAATTAATATAACTGCGATTCTGAATTCCAGACCCTCCAGTTAATAAAATATTAAATGAATTAAAAATAACTGCGATTCTGAATTCCAGACCCTCCAGATAATAAGATATTAAATGAATTAAAAATAACTGCGATTCTGAATTGCAGACCCTCCAGTTAATAAGATATTAAATGAATTAAAAATAACCGCTATTCTGCATTCCAGACCCTCCAGATAATAAAGTATTAAATTACTTAAAAATAACTGCGATTCTGAATTCCAGACTCTCCAGTTAATAAGATATTAAGTTAATTAAAAATAACTGCGATTCTGAATTCCAGACCCTCCAGTTAATAAGATATTAAATGAATTAAAAATAACTGCGATTCTGCATTCCAGACTCTCCAGATAATAAAATATTAAATTAGTTAAAAATAACTGCGATTCTGAGTTCCAGACCCTCCAGATAACAAAATATAAAATTAATTAAAAATAGCTGCGATTCTGAATTCCGGACCCTACAGATAATAAAATATAAAAATAATTAAAATAACTGCAATTCTGAAGTCCAGACACTCCAGTGAACAAAATATTAAAATAAATAAACATAACTGAGATTCAGATATGCAGAAATTCCAGTTAATAAATTTTTAAATTAATTAAAAATAACTGTGATTCTGAATACCAGACACTCCAGTTAATAAAATATGAAATTAATTAAAAATAACTGCTGAATTCCAGACCCTCCAGTTAACAAGATATTAAATGAATTAAAAATAGTTGCGATTCTGAATTCCGGACCCCACAGATAATAAAATATTAAAATAATTAAAATAACTGCGATTCTGAATTCCAGACGCTCCAGTTAATAAGATATTAAATGAATTAAAAATAGTTGCGGTTCTGAATTCCTGACCCTACAGATAATAAAATATTAAAATAGTTAAAATAACTGCGATTCTGAATTCCAGACCCTCCAGTTAATAAAATATTAAATGAATTAAAAATAACTGCGATTCTGAATTCCAGACCCTCCAGATAATAAGATATTAAATGAATTAAAAATAACTGCGATTCTGAATTGCAGACCCTCCAGTTAATAAGATATTAAATTAATTAAAAATAACTGCGGTTCTGAATTCCAGACCCTCCAGTTAATAAGATATTAAATTAATTAAAAATAACTGCGGTTCTGAATTCCAGACCCTCCAGATAAGAAAATATTAAATTAGCTAAAAATAACTGCGATTCTGAATTCCAGACCCTCCAGATAATAAAATATTAAATTAACTAAAAATAACTGCGATTCTGAATTCCAGACCATCCAGTTAATAAGATATTAAATGCATTAAAAATAGCTGCGATTCTGAATTCCGGACCCTACAGATAATAAAATATAAAAATAATTAAAATAACTGCTATTCTGAATTCCAGACCCTCCAGTTAATAAAATATTAAGTTAATTAAAAATAACTTCGGTTCTGAATTGCAGACCCTCCAGATAATAAAATATTAAATTAATTAAAAATTACTGCGATTCTGAATTCCAGACACTCCAGTATACAAAATATTAAAATAAATAAACATAACTGCGTGTCAGATATGCAGAAATTCGAGTTAATAAAATATTAAATTAATTAAAAATAACTGAGATTCTGAATTCCAGACACTCCAGTTAATAAAATATGAAATTAATTTAAAATAACTGCGATTCTGAATTCCAGACCCTCCAGATAACAAAATATAAAATTAATTAAAAATAGCTGCGATTCTGAATTCCGGACCCTACAGATAATAAAATATAAAAATAATTAAAATAACTGCAATTCTGAAGTCCAGACACTCCAGTAAACAAAATATTAAAATAAATAAACATAACTGAGATTCAGATATGCAGAAATTCCAGTTAATAAATTATTAAATTAATTAAAAATAACTGTGATTCTGAATACCAGACACTCCAGTTAATAAAATATGAAATTAATTAAAAATAACTGCTGAATTCCAGACCCTCCAGTTAACAAGATATTAAATGAATTAAAAATAGTTGCGATTCTGAATTCCGGACCCTACAGATAATAAAATATTAAAATAATTAAAATAACTGCGATTCTGAATTCCAGACCCTCCAGTTAATAAGATATTAAATGAATTAAAAATAGTTGCGGTTCTGAATTCCTGATCCTACAGATAATAAAATATTAAAATAATTAAAATAACTGCGATTCTGAATTCCAGACCCTCCAGTTAATAAAATATTAAATGAATTAAAAATAACTGCGATTCTGAATTCCAGACCCTCCAGATAATAAGATATTTTATGAATTAAAAATAACTGCGATTCTGAATTGCAGACCCTCCAATTAATAAGATATTAAATGAATTAAAAATAACCGCTATTCTGCATTCCAGACCCTCCAGATAATAAAGTATTAAATTACTTAAAAATAACTGCGATTCTGAATTCCAGACTCTCCAGATAATAACATATTAAATTAATTAAAAATTGCTGCGATTCTGAATTCCTGACCCTCAAGTTAATAAGATATTAAATGAATTAAAAATAACTGCGATTCTGCATTCCAGACTCTCCAGATAATAAAATATTAAATTAGTTAAAAATAACTGCGATTCTGAATTCCAGACCCTTCAGTTAGTAAGATATTAAATGAATTAAAAATAACTGCGATTCTGCATTCCAGACCCTCCAGATATTAAAATATTAAATTAGTGAAAAATAACAGCGATTCTGAATTCCAGACACTCCAGTAAACAAAATATTAAAATAAATAAACATAACTGCGATTCAGATATGCAGAAATTGCAGTTAATAAAATATTAAATTAATTAAAAATAACTGAGATTCTGATTTCCAGACCCTCCAGATAATAAAATATTAAATTAATTAAAAATAACAGCTATTCTGAATTGCAGACCCTCCTGTTAATAAGATATTAAATGAATTAAAAATAGTTGCGATTCTGAATTCCGGATCCTACAGATAATAAAATATTAAAATAATTAAAATAACTGCGATTCTGAATTCCAGACCCTCCAGTTAAAAAGATATTAAATTAATTAAAAATAGCTGCGATTCTGAATTCTAGACCCACCAGATGATAAAATATTAAATTAATTAAAATAACTGCGACTCTGAATTCCAGACCCTCCAGTTAATAAGATATTAATTTTATTAAAAATAACTGCGATTCTGAATTCCAGACCCTCCAGTTAATAAGATATTAAATGAATTAAAAATAACTCCGATTCTGCATTCCAGACCCTCCAGATATTAAAATATTGAATTAGTGAAAAATAACAGCGATTCTAAATTTGAGACCCTCCAGATAATAAAATATTAAATTAATTAAAAATAACTGCGATTCTGAGTTCCAGACCCTCCAGATAACAAAATATAAAATTAATTAAAAATAAATGCGATTCTGAATTCTAGACCCACCAGATAATAAAATATTAAATTAATTAATATTACTGCGACCCTGAATTCCAGACCCTCCAGTTAATAAGATATTAAATGAATTAAAAATAGTTGCGATTCTGAATTCCGGACCCTACAGATAATAAAATATTAAAATAATTAAAATAACTGCGATTCTGAATTCCAGACCCTCCAGTTAATAAAATATTAAATGAATTAAAAATGACTGCGATTCTGCTATCCAGACCCTCCAGATAATAAAATATTAAATTAGTTAAAAACAACTGCGATTCTCAATTCCAGACTCTCCACTTAATAAGATATTAAATTAATTAAAAATAACGCGATTCTGCATTCCAGAAACTTCAGATAATAAAATATAAAATTAATTAAAAATAAATGCGATTCTGAATTCCAGAAACTCCAGATAATAAAATATAAACATGATTAAAAATAACTGCGATTCTGAATTCCAGACCCTCCACTTAATAAGATATTAAATGAATTAAAAATAACCGCGATTCTGCATTCCAGACCCTCCAGATAATAAAATATTAAATTATTTAAAAATAGCTGCGATTCTGAATTCCAGACCCTTCAGTTAATACGATATTAAATTAATTAAAAATAACTGCGATCCTGAATTCCAGACCCTTCAGTTAATACGATATTAAATTAATTAAAAATAACCGCGATTCTGCATTCCAGACCCTCCAGATAATAAAGTATTAAATTGGTTAAAAATAACAGCGATTCTGAATTCCAGACTCTCCAGATAATAAAATATTAAATTAATTAAAAATAACTGCGATTCTGAATTCCAAATCCTCCAGATAATAAAATATTTAATTAATTAAAAATAACTGCGATTCTGCATTCCAGACCCTCCAGATAATAAAGTATTAAATTGGTTAAAAATAACAGCGATTCTGAATTCCAGACTCTCCAGATAATAAAATATTAAATTAATTAAAAATAACTGCGATTCTGAATTCTAGACCCACCAGATAATAAAATATTAAATTAATTAATATTACTGCGACTCTGAATTCCAGACCCTCCAGATAATAAAGTATTAAATTACTTAAAAATAACTGCGGTTCTGAATTCCAGACTCTCCAGATAATAACATATTAAATTAATTAAAAATTGCTGCGATTCTGAATTCCTGACCCTCAAGTTAATAAGATATTAAATGAATTAAAAATAACTGCGATTCTGCATTCCAGACTCTCCAGATAATAAAATATTAAATTAGTTAAAAATAACTGCGATTCTGAATTCCAGACCCTTCAGTTAGTAAGATATTAAATGAATTAAAAATAACTGCGATTCTGCATTCCAGACCCTCCAGATATTAAAATATTAAATTAGTGAAAAATAACAGCGATTCTGAATTCCAGACACTCCAGTAAACAAAATATTAAAATAAATAAACATAACTGCGATTCAGATATGCAGAAATTGCAGTTAATAAAATATTAAATTAATTAAAAATAACTGAGATTCTGATTTCCAGACCCTCCAGATAATAAAATATTAAATTAATTAAAAATAACAGCTATTCTGAATTGCAGACCCTCCTATTAATAAGATATTAAATGAATTAAAAATAGTTGCGATTCTGAATTCCGGATCCTACAGATAATAAAATATTAAAATAATTAAAATAACTGCGATTCTGAATTCCAGACCCTCCAGATAATAAAATATTAAATTGGTTAAAAATAACTGCGATTCTGAATTCCAGACTCTCCAGTTAAAAAGATATTAAATTAATTAAAAATAGCTGCGATTCTGAATTCTAGACCCACCAGATGATAAAATATTAAATTAATTAAAATAACTGCGACTCTGAATTCCAGACCCTCCAGTTAATAAGATATTAATTTTATTAAAAATAACTGCGATTCTGAATTCCAGACCCTCCAGTTAATAAGATATTAAATGAATTAAAAATAACTCCGATTCTGCATTCCAGACCCTCCAGATATTAAAATATTGAATTAGTGAAAAATAACAGCGATTCTAAATTCGAGACCCTCCAGATAATAAAATATTAAATTAATTAAAAATAACTGCGATTCTGAGTTCCAGACCCTCCAGATAACAAAATATAAAATTAATTAAAAATAAATGCGATTCTGAATTCTCGACCCACCAGATAATAAAATATTAAATTAATTAATATTACTGCGACCCTGAATTCCAGACCCTCCAGTTAATAAGATATTAAATTAATTAAAAATAGTTGCGATTCTGAATTCCGGACCCTACAGATAATAAAATATTAAAATAATTAAAATAACTGCGATTCTGAATTCCAGACCCTCCAGTTAATAAAATATTAAATGAATTAAAAATGACTGCGATTCTGCTATCCAGACCCTCCAGATAATAAAATATTAAATTAGTTAAAAACAACTGCGATTCTCAATTCCAGACTCTCCACTTAATAAGATATTAAATTAATTAAAAATAACGCGATTCTGCATTCCAGAAACTTCAGATAATAAAATATAAAATTAATTAAAAATAAATGCGATTCTGAATTCCAGAAACTCCAGATAATAAAATATAAACATGATTAAAAATAACTGCGATTCTGAATTCCAGACCCTCCACTTAATAAGATATTAAATGAATTAAAAATAACCGCGATTCTGCATTCCAGACCCTCCAGATAATAAAATATTAAATTATTTAAAAATAGCTGCGATTCTGAATTCCAGACCCTTCAGTTAATACGATATTAAATTAATTAAAAATAACTGCGATCCTGAATTCCAGACCCTTCAGTTAATACGATATTAAATTAATTAAAAATAACCGCGATTCTGCATTCCAGACCCTCCAGATAATAAAGTATTAAATTGGTTAAAAATAACAGCGATTCTGAATTCCAGACTCTCCAGATAATAAAATATTAAATTAATTAAAAATAACTGCGATTCTGAATTCCAAATCCTCCAGATAATAAAATATTTAATTAATTAAAAATAACTGCGATTCTGCATTCCAGACCCTCCAGATAATAAAGTATTAAATTGGTTAAAAATAACAGCGATTCTGAATTCCAGACTCTCCAGATAATAAAATATTAAATTAATTAAAAATAACTGCGATTCTGAATTCTAGACCCACCAGATAATAAAATATTAAATTAATTAATATTACTGCGACCCTGAATTCCAGACCCTCCAGTTAATAAGATATTAAATTAATTAAAAATAACTGCGATTCTGAATTCCAGACCCTCCAATTAATAAGATATTAAATGAATTAAAAATAAATCCGTTTCTGTATTCCAGACCCTCCAGATATTAAAATATTAAATTAGTGAAAAATAACTGAGTTTCTAAATTCGAGACCCTCCAGATAATAAAATATTAAATTAATTAAAAGTAACTGCGATTCTGAATTCCAGACTCTCCTGATAATAAAATATTAAATTAATTAAAAATAACTGCAATTCTGAATTCCAGACCCTCCAGTTAACAAGATATTAAATAAATTGAAAATAGTTGCGATTCTGAATTCCGGACCCTACAGATAATAAATTATTAAAATAATTAAAATAACTGCGATTCTGAATTCCAGACCCTCCAGTTAATAAAATATTAAATGAATTAAAAATAACTGCGATTCTGCTATCCAGACCCTCCAGATAATAAATTTTAAATTAGTTAAAAATAACTGCGATTCTGAATTCCAGACTCTCCATTTAATAAGATATTAAATTAATACAAAATAACTGCGATTCTAAATACACTCCAGTTAATAAAATATTAAATTAATTAAAAATAACTTCGATTCTGAATTCCAGACACTCCAGTATACAAAATATTAAAATAAATAAACATAACTGCGTTTCAGATATGCAGAAATTCCAGTTAATAAAATATTAAATTAATTAAAAATAACTGAGATTCTGAATTCCAGACACTCCAGTTAATAAAATGTGAAATTAATTTAAAATAACTGCGATTCTGAATTCCAGACCCGCCAGTTAATAAGATATTAAATGAATTAAAAATAGTTGCGGTTCTGAATTCCTGACCCTACAGATAATAAAATATTAAAATAATTAAAATAACTGCGATTCTGAATTCCAGACCCTCCAGTTAATAAAATATTAAGTTAATTAAAAATAACTGCGATTCTGAATTCCAGACCCTCCATTTAATAAGATATTAAATGAATTAAAAATAACCGCGATTTTGCTTTCCATACCCTCAAGATAATAAAATGTTAAATAAGTTAAAAATAACTGCGATTCTGAATTCCAGACCCTCCAGTTAATAAAATATTAAGTTAATCAAAAATAACTTCGGTTCTGAATTCCAGACCCTCCAGATAATAAAATATTAAATTAATTAAAAATTACTGGGATTCTGAATTCCAGACACTCCAATTAATAAAATATTAAATTAATACAAAATAACTGCGATTCTAAATACACTCCAGTTAATAAAATATTAAATTAATTAAAAATAACTTCGATTCTGAATTCCAGACACTCCAGTATACAAAATATTAAAATAAATAAACATATCTGCGTTTCAGATATGCAGAAATTCCAGTTAATTAAATATTAAATTAATTAAAAATAACTGAGATTCTGAATTCCAGACACTCCAGTTAATAAAATATGAAATTAATTTAAAATAACTGCGATTCTGAATTCCAGACCCGCCAGTTAATAAGATATTAAATGAATTAAAAATAGTTGCGGTTCTGAATTCCTGACCCTATAGATAATAAAATATTAAAATAATTAAAATAACTGCGATTCTGAATTCCAGACCCTCCAGTTAATAAAATATTAAATGAATTAAAAATAACTGCGATTCTGAATTCCAGACCCTCCAGATAATAAGTTATTAAATGAATTAAAAATAACTGCGATTCTGAATTGCAGACCCTCCAGTTAATAAGATATTAAATGAATTAAAAATAACCGCTATTCTGCATTCCAGACCCTCCAGATAATAAAGTATTAAGTTACTTAAAAATAACTGCGATTCTGAATTCCAGACTCTCCAGATAATAACATATTAAATTAATTAAAAATTGCTGCGATTCTGAATTCCAGACCCTTCAGTTAATAAGATATTAAATGAATTAAAAATAACTGCGATTCTGCATTCCAGACCCTCCAGATATTAAAATATTAAATTAGTTAAAAATAACTACGATTCTAAATTCGAGAGCCTCCAGATAATAAAATATTATATTAATTAAAAATAACAGCGATTCTGAATTCCAAACTCTCGTGATAATAAAATATTAAATTAATTACAAATAACGTCAATTCTGAATTCCAGACACTCCAGTAAACAAAATATTAAAATAAATAAACATAACTGCGATTCAGATATGCAGAAATTGCAGTTAATAAAATATTAAATGAATTAAAAATAACTGAGATTCTGATTTGCAGACCCTCCAGATAATAAAATATTAAATTAATTAAAAATAACAGCTATTCTGAATTGCAGACCCTCCTGTTAATAAGATATTAAATGAATTAAAAATAGTTGCGATTCTGAATTCCGGATCCTACAGATAATAAAATATTAAAATAATTAAAATAACTGCGATTCTGAATTCCAGACCCTCCAGATAATAAAATATTAAATTGGTTAAAAATAACTGCGATTCTGAATTCCAGACTCTCCAGTTAAAAAGATATTAAATTAATTAAAAATAGCTGCGATTCTGAATTCTAGACCCACCAGATGATAAAATATTAAATTAATTAAAATAACTGCGACTCTGAATTCCAGACCCTCCAGTTATAAAAATATTAAATTAATTAAAAATAACTGCGATTCTGAATTCCAGACCCTCCAGTTAATAAGATATTAAATGAATTAAAAATAACTCCGATTCTGCATTCCAGACCCTCCAGATATTAAAATATTAAATTAGTGAAAAATAACAGCGATTCTAAATTCGAGACCCTCCAGA
The DNA here is from genome assembly GCA_920105625.2 of Clusia tigrina. Classification (NCBI taxonomy): domain Eukaryota; kingdom Metazoa; phylum Arthropoda; class Insecta; order Diptera; family Clusiidae; genus Clusia; species Clusia tigrina. The sequence continues at coordinate 120,062,421 of OV050030.1, read as the reverse complement.
TAATAAAATATTAAATTAATTAGAAATAACTGCGATTCTGAGTTCCAGACCCTCCAGATAACAAAATATAAAATTAATTAAAAATAGCTGCGATTCTGAATTCCGGACCCTACAGATAATAAAATATAAAAATAATTAAAATAACTGCAATTCTGAAGTCCAGACACTCCAGTAAACAAAATATTAAAATAAATAAACATAACTGAGATTCAGATATGCAGAAATTCCAGTTAATAAATTATTAAATTAATTAAAAATAACTGTGATTCTGAATACCAGACCCTCCAGTTAATAAAATATGAAAATAATTAAAAATAACTGCTGAATTCCAGACCCTCCAGTTAGCAAGATATTAAATGAATTAAAAATAGTTGCGATTCTGAATTCCGGACCCTACAGATAATAAAATATTAAAATAATTAAAATAACTGCGATTCTGAATTCCAGACCCTCCTGTTAATAAAATATAAAATGAATTAAAAATGACTGCGATTCTGCTATCCAGACCCTCCAGATAATAAAATATTAAATTAGTTAAAAACAACTGCGATTCTCAATTCCAGACTCTCCACTCAATAAGATATTAAATTAATTAAAAATAACCGCGATTCTGCATTCCAGACCCTCCAGATAATAAAATATTAAAATAATTAAAAATAACTGCGATTCTGAATTCCAGAAACTTCAGATAATAAAATATAAAATTAATTAAAAATAAATGCGATTCTGAATTCCAGAAACTCCAGATAATAAAATATAAAATTGATTACAAATAACTGCGATTCTGAATTCCAGACCCTCCACTTAATAAGATATTAAATGAATTAAAAATAACCCCGATTCTGCATTCCAGACCCTCCAGATAATAAAATATTAAATTAATTAAAAATAACTGCGTTTCTGAATTCCAGACCCTTCAGTTAATACGATATTAAATTAATTAAAAATAACCGCGATTCTGCATTCCATACCCTCCAGATAAAAAAAATATTAAATTAATTAAAAATAACTGCGATTCTGAATTCTAGACCCTCCAGATAATCAAATATTTAATTAATTAAAAATAACTGCGATTCTGCATTCCAGACCCTCCAGATAATAAAATATTAAATTGGTTAAAAATAACAGCGATTCTGAATTCCAGACTCTCCAGATAATAAAATATTAAATTAATTAAAAATAACTGCGATTCTGAATTCTAGACCCACCAGATAATAAAATATTAAATTAATTAATATAACTGCGACCCTGAATTCCAGACCCTCCAGTTAATAAGATATTAAATTAATTAAAAATAACTGCGATTCTGAATTCCAGACTCTCCAGTTAATAAAATATTAAATTAATTAAAAATAACTGCAATTCTGAATTCCGGAGTCTTCAGTTAATAAGATATTAAATTAATAAAAAATAACTGCGATTCTGAATTCAAGACACTCCAGTAAAAAAAATAGTAAAATAAATAAAAAGAACTGTGATTCAGATATGAAGCCCCTCCAGTTAATAAAATATTAAAATAATTAAAAATAGCTACGATTCTGAATTCCAGACTCTCCAGATAATAAAATATTAAATTAATTAAAAATAACTGCGATTCTGAATTCCAGTCTCTCCAGATAATAAAATATTAAATTAGTTAAAAATAACTGCGATTCTGAATTCCAGACCCTTCAGTTAATAAGATATTAAATGAATTAAAAATAACTGCGATTCTGCATTCCAGACCCTCCAGATATTAAAATATTAAATTAGTTAAAAATAACTGCGATTCTAAATTCGAGAGCCTCCAGATAATAAAATATTAAATTAATTAAAAATAACTGCGATTCTGAATTCCAGACTCTCCAGATAATAACATATTAAATTAATTAAAAATTGCTGCGATTCTGAATTCCTGACCCTCAAGTTAATAAGATATTAAATGAATTAAAAATAACTGCGATTCTGCATTCCAGACTCTCCAGATAATAAAATATTAAATTAGTTAAAAATAACTGCGATTCTGAATTCCAGACCCTTCAGTTAATAAGAAATTAAATGAATTAAAAATAACTGCGATTCTGCATTCCAGACCCTCCAGATAATAAAATATTAAATTAGTTAAAAATAACTGCGATTCTAAATTCGAGAGCCTCCAGATAATAAAATATTATATTAATTAAAAATAACTGCGATTCTGAATTCCAGACTCTCCTGATAATAAAATATTAAATTAATTACAAATAACGTCAATTCTGAATTCCAGACACTCCAGTAAACAAAATATTAAAATAAATAAACATAACTGCGATTCAGATATGCAGAAATTGCAGTTAATAAAATATGAAATTAATTAAAAATAACTTTGATTCTGATTTCCAGACCCTCCAGATAATAAAATATTAAATTAATTAAAAATAACAGCTATTCTGAATTGCAGACCCTCCTGTTAATAAGATATTAAATGAATTAAAAATAGTTGCGATTCTGAATTCCGGATCCTACAGATAATAAAATATTAAAATAATTAAAATAACTGCGATTCTGAATTCTAGACCCACCAGATGATAAAATATTAAATTAATTAAAATAACTGCGACTCTGAATTCCAGACCCTCCAGTTAATAAGATATTAAATTAATTAAAAATAACTGCGATTCTGAATTCCAGACCCTCCAGTTAATAAGATATTAAATGAATTAAAAATAACTCCGATTCTGCATTCCAGACCCTCCAGATATTAAAATATTAAATTAGTGAAAAATAACAGCGATTCTAAATTCGAGACCCTCCAGATAATAAAATATTAAATTAATTAAAAATAACTGCGATTCTGAGTTCCAGACCCTCCAGATAACAAAATATAAAATTAATTAAAAATAGCTGCGATTCTGAATTCCGGACCCTACAGATAATAAAATATAAAAATAATTAAAATAACTGCGATTCTGAATTCCAGACCCTCCAGTTAATAAAATGTTAAATGAATTAAAAATGACTGCGATTCTGCTATCCAGACCCTCCAGATAATAAAATATTAAATTAGTTAAAAACAACTGCGATTCTCAATTCCAGACTCTCCACTTAATAAGATATTAAATTAATTAAAAATAACGCGATTCTGCATTCCAGACCCTCCAGATAATAAAATATTAAAATAATTAAAAATAACTGCGATTCTGAATTCCAGACCCTCCAGTTAATAAAATATTAAGTTAATTAAAAATAAATGCGATTCTGAATTCCAGAAACTCCAGATAATAAAATATAAAATTGATTAAAAACAACTGCGATTCTGAATTCCAGACCCTCCACTTAATAAGATATTAAATGAATTAAAAATAACCGCGATTCTGCATTCCAGACCCTCCAGATAATAAAATATTAAATTAATTAAAAATAACTGCGATTCTGAATTCCAGACCCTTCAGTTAATACGATATTAAATTAATTAAAAATAACTGCGATCCTGAATTCCAGACCCTTCAGTTAATACGATATTAAATTAATTAAAAATAACCGCGATTCTGCATTCCATACCCTCCAGATGAAAAAAATATTAAATTAATTAAAAATAACTGCGATTCTGAATTCCAAACCCTCCAGATAATAAAATATTTAATTAATTAAAAATAACTGCGATTCTGCATTCCACACCCTCCAGATAATAAAGTATTAAATTTGTTAAAAATAACAGCGATTCTGAATTCCAGACTCTCCAGATAATAAAATATTAAATTAATTAAAAATAACTGCGATTCTGAATTCCAGACCCTTCAGTTAATACGATATTAAATTAATTAAAAATAACTGCGATTCTGAATTCCAGACTCTCCAGTTAATAAAATATTAAATTAATTAAAAATAACTGCAATTCTGAATTCCGGAGTCTCCAGTTAATAAGATATTAAATTAATAAAAAATAACTGCGATTCTGAATTCAAGCCACTCCAGTAAAGAAAATAGTAAAATAAATAAAAAAAAGCTGTGATTCAGATATGCAGCCCCTCCAGTTAATAAAATATTATATTAATTAAAAATAGCTGCGATTCTGAATTCCAGACTCTCCAGATAATAAAATATTAAATTAACTAAAAATAACTCCGATTCTGCATTCCAGACCCTCCAGATTTTAAAATATTAAATTAGTGAAAAATAACAGCGATTCTAAATTCGAGACCCTCCAGATAATAAAATATAAAATTAATTAAAAATAGCTGCGATTCTGAATTCCGGACCCTACAGATAATAAAATATAAAAATAATTAAAATAACTGCAATTCTGAAGTCCAGACACTCCAGTAAACAAAATATTAAAATAAATAAACATAACTGAGATTCAGATATGCAGAAATTCCAGTTAATAAATTATTAAATTAATTAAAAATAACTGTGATTCTGAATACCAGACACTCCAGTTAATAAAATATGAAATTAATTAAAAATAACTGCTATTCTGAAGTCCAGACCCTCCAGTTAACAAGATATTAAATGAATTAAAAATAGTTGCGATTCTGAATTCTTGACCCTACAGATAATAAAATATTAAAATAATTAAAATAACTGCGATTCTGAATTCCAGACCCTCCAGTTAATAAAATATTAAATGAATTAAAAATGACTGCGATTCTGCTATCCAGACCCTCCAGATAATAAAATATTAAATTAGTTAAAAACAAATGCGATTCTCAATTCCAGACTTTCCACTCAATAAGATATTAAATTAATTAAAAATAACCGCGATTCTGCATTCCAGACCCTCCAGATAATAAAATATTAAAATAATTTAAAATAACTGCGATTATGAATTCCAGAAACTTCAGATAATAAAATATAAAATTAATTAAAAATAAAGGCGATTTTGAATTCCAGAAACTCCAGATAATAAAATATAAAATTGATTACAAATAACTGCGATTCTGAATTCCAGACCCTCCACTTAATAAGATATTAAATGAATTAAAAATAACCCCGATTCTGGATTCCAGACCCTCCAGATAATAAAATATTAAATTAATTAAAAATAAATGCGATTCTGAATTCAAGACCCTTCAGTTAATACGATATTAAATTAATTAAAAATAACCGCGATTCTGCATTCCATACCCTCCAGATAAAAAAAATATTAAATTAATTAAAAATAACTGCGATTCTGATATCTAGACCCTCCAGATAATAAAATATTTAATTAATTAAAAATAACTGCGATTCTGCCTTCCAGACCCTCCAGATAATAAAATATTAAATTGGTTAAAAATAACAGCGATTCTGAATTCCAGACCCTCCAGATAATAAAATATTAAATTAATTAAAAATAACTGCGATTCTGAATTCTAGACCCACCAGATAATAAAATATTAAATTAATTAATATAACTGCGACCCTGAATTCCAGACCCTCCAGATAATAAGATATTTAATTAATTAAAAATAACTGCGATTCTGAATTCCAGACTCTCCAGTTAATAAGATGTTAAATTAATAAAAAAATAACTGCGATTTTGAATTCAAGACACTCCAGTAAAGAAAATAATAAAATAAATAAAAAGAACTGTGATTCAGATATGCAGCCCCTCCAGTTAATAAAATATTAAATTAATTAAAAATAGCTGCGATTCTGAATTCCAGACCCTCCAGTTAATAAAATATTAAATGAATTAAAAATGACTGCGATTCTGCTATCCAGACCCTCCAGATAATAAAATATTAAATTAGTTAAAAACAACTGCGATTCTCAATTCCAGACTCTCCACTTAATAAGATATTAAATTAATTAAAAATAACGCGATTCTGCATTCCAGACCCTCCAGATAATAAAATATTAAAATAATTAAAAATAACTGCGATTCTGAATTCCAGACCCTTCAGTTAATACGATAATAAATTAATTAAAAATAACTGCGATTCTGAATTCCAGACCCTTCAGTTAATACGATATTAAATTAATTAAAAATAACCGCGATTCTGCATTCCATACCCTCCAGATAAAAAAAATATTAAATTAATTAAAAATTACTGCGATTCTGAATTCCAAACCCTCCAGATAATAAAATATTTAATTAATTAAAAATAACTGCGATTCTGCATTCCAGACCCTCAAGATAATAAAGTATTAAATTGGTTAAAAATAACAGCGATTCTGAGTTCCAGACTCTCCAGATAATAAAATATTAAATTAATTAAAAATAACTGCGATTCTGAATTCTAGACCCACCAGATAATAAAATATTAAATTAATTAATATAACTGCGACCCTGAATTCCAGACCCTCCAGTTAATAAGATATTAATTTAATTAAAAATAACTGCGATTCTGAATTCCAGACTCTCCAGTTAATAAAATATTAAATTAATTAAAAATAACTGCAATTCTGAATTCCGGAGTCTCCAGTTAATAAGATATTAAATTAATAAAAAATAACTGCGATTCTGAATTCAAGACACTCCAGTAAAGAAAATAGTAAAATAAATAAAAAAAAAGCTGTGATTCAGATATGCAGCCCCTCCAGTTAATAAAATATTAAATTAATTAAAAAAAGCTGCGATTCTGAATTCCAGACTCTCCAGATAATAAAATATTAAATTAATTAAAAATAACTCCTATTCTGCATTCCAGACTCTCCAGATATTAAAATATTAAATTAGTGAAAAATCACAGCGATTCTAAATTCGAGACCCTCCAGATAATAAAATATTAAATTAATTAAAAATAACTGCGATTCTGAGTTCCAGACCCTCCAGATAACAAAATATAAAATTAATTAAAAATAGCTGCGATTCTGAATTCCGGACCCTACAGATAATAAAATATAAAAATAATTAAAATAACTGCAATTCTGAAGTCCAGACACTCCAGTAAACAAAATATTAAAATAAATAAACATAACTGAGATTCAGATATGCAGAAATTCCAGTTAATAAATTATTAAATTAATTAAAAATAACTGTGACTCTGAATACCAGACACTCCAGTTAATAAAATATGAAATTAATTAAAAATAACTGCTATTCTGAATTCCAGACCCTCCAGTTAACAAGATATTAAATGAATTAAAAATAGTTGCGATTCTGAATTCCGGACCCTACAGATAATAAAATATTGCAATAATTAAAATAACTGCGATTCTGAATTCCAGACCCTCCAGTTAATAAAATATTAAATGAATTAAAAATGACTGCGATTCTGCTATCCAGACCCTCCAGATAATAAAATATTAAATTAGTTAAAAACAACTGCGATTCTCAATTCCAGACTCTCCACTCAATAAGATATTAAATTAATTAAAAATAACCGCGATTCTGCATTCCAGACCCTCCAGATAATAAAATATTAAAATAATTAAAAATAACTGCGATTCTGAATTCCAGAAACTTCAGATAATAAAATATAAAATTAATTAAAAATAAATGCGATTCTGAATTCCAGAAACTCCAGATAATAAAATTTAAAATTGATTACAAATAACTGCGATTCTGAATTCCAGACCCTCCACTTAATAAGATATTCAATGAATTAAAAAACCCCGATTCTGCATTCCAGACCCTCCAGATAATAAAATATTAAATTAATTAAAAATAACTGCGATTCTGAATTCCAGACCCTTCAGTTAATACGATATTAAATTAATTAAAAATAACCGCGATTCTGCATTCCATACCCTCCAGATGAAAAAAATATTAAATTAATTAAAAATAACTGCGATTCTGAATTCTAGACCCTCTAGATAATAAAATATTTAATTAATTAAAAATAACTGCGATTCTGCATTCCAGACCCTCCAGATAATAAAATATTAAATTGGTTAAAAATAACAGCGATTCTGAATTCCAGACTCTCCAGATAATAAAATATTAAATAAATTAAAAATAACTGCGATTCTGAATTCTAGACCCACCAGATAATAAATTATTAAATTAATTAATATAACTGCGACCCTGAATTCCAGACCCTCCAGTTAATAAGATATTAAATTAATTAAAAATAACTGCGATTCTGAATTCCAGACTCTCCAGTTAATAAAATATTAAATTAATTAAAAATAACTGCAATTCTGAATTCCGGAGTCTCCAGTTAATAAGATATTAAATTAATAAAAAATAACTGCGATTCTGAATTCAAGACACTCCAGTAAAGAAAAAAGTAAAATAAATAAAAAGAACTGTGATTCAGATATGCAGCCCCTCCAGTTAATAAAATATTAAATTAATTAAAAATAGCTGCGATTCTGAATTCCAGACTCTCCAGATAATAAAATATTAAATTAATTAAAAGTAACTGCGATTCTGAATTCCAGACACTCCAGTAAACAAAATATTAAAATAAATAAAAAAAGCGAGATTCAGATATTTAGACCCTCCAGTTAATAAAATATGAAATTAATTAAAAATAACTGCGATTCTAAATTCCAGACACCCCAGTAAACAAAATATTAAAATAAATAAAAATAACTGGGATTCAGATATGCAGACATTCCAGTTAATAAAATATTAAATTAATTAAAAATAGCTGCGACTCTGCATTCCAGCCCCTCCAAATAATAAAATATTAAATTAATTAAAAATAGCTGCAATTCTGAATTCCAGCTCTCCAGATAATAAAATATTAAATTAATTAAAAATAACTGCGTTTCTGAATTCCAGACACTCCAGTAAACAAAATATTAAAATAAATAAAAAAAAACCGAGATTCAGATATGCAGACCCTCCAGTTAATAGGACATTAAATGAATTAAAAATAACTGCGATTCAGCATTCCAGACCCTCCAGATATTAAAATATTAAATTAGTTAAAAATAACTGCGATTCTAAATTCGAGACCCTCCAGATAATAAAATATTAAATTAATAAAAAATAGCAGCGATTCTGAATTCCAGACTCCCCTGATAATAAAATATTAAATTAATTACAAATAACGTCAATTCTGAATTCCAGACACTCCAGTAAACAAAATATTAAAATAAATAAACATAACTGCGATTCAGATATGCAGAAATTGCAGTTAATAAAATATTAAATTAGTTAAAAATAACTGAGATTCTGAATACCAGACACTCCAGTTTATAAAATATGAAATTAATTTAAAATAACTGCTATTCTGAATTGCAGACCCTCCAGCTAATTAGATATTAAATGAATTAAAAATAGTTGCGATTCTGAATTCCGGATCCTACAGATAATAAAATATTAAAATAATTAAAATAACTGCGATTCTGAATTCCAGACCCTCCAGTTAATAAAATATTAAGTTAATTAAAAATAAATTCTGTTCTGAATTCCAGACCCTCCAGATAATAAAATATTAAATTAATTAAAAATAACTGCTATTCTGAATTCCAGACCCTCCAGTTAATACGATATTAAATTAATTAAAAATAACCGCGATTCTGCATTCCATACCCTCCAGATAAAAAAAATTTTAAATTAATTAAAAATAACTGCGATTCTGAGTTCCAGACCCTCCAGATAATAAAATATTTATTTAATTAAAAATAACTGCGATTCTGCATTCCAGACCCTCCAGATAATAAAATATTAAATTGGTTAAAAATAACTGCTATTCTGAATTCCAGATCTCCAGTTAATATTATATTAAATTAATTAAAAATAACTGCGATTCTAAATTCGAGACCCACCAGTAAACAAAATATTAAAATAAAAAAAAAAAACTGTGATTAAGATATGCAGACCCTCCAGTTAATAAGATATTAAATTAATTAAAAATAACCGTTAGTCTGCATTCCATACCTTCCAGATAAAAAAATATTAAATTAATTAAAAATAACTGCGATTCTGAGTTCCAGACCCTCCAGATAATAAAATATTAAATTAATTAAGAATAACTGCGATTCTGAGTTCCAGACCCTGCAGATAACAAAATATAAAATTAATTAAAAATAACTGCGATTCTGAATTCCAGACTCTCCTGATAATAAAATATGAAATTAATTAAAAATAACTGCGCTTCTGAATTCCAGACACCCCAGTAAACAAAATATTAAAATAAATAAAAATAACTGCGATTCAGATATGCAGATATTCCAGTTAATAAAATACTAAATTAATTAAAAATAGCTGCGATTCTGAATTCCAGACCCTCCAGTTAATAAGATATTAAATGAATTAAAAATAACTGCAATTCTGAATTCCGGACTCTCCAGTTAATAAGATATTAAATTAATAAAAAATAACTGCGATTCTGAATTCCAGACACTCCAGGAAACAAAATATTATAATAAATAAAAAAAAAACTGTTATTCAGATATGCAGCCCCTCTAGTTAATAAAATATTAAATAAATTAAAAATAGCTGCGATTCTGAATTCCAGACACTTCAGTAAACAAAATATTAAAATAAATAAAAAAAACTGAGATTCAGATATTCAGACCCTCCAGTTAATAAAATATAAAATTAATTAAAAATAACTGCGATTCTGAATTCCAGACCCTCCCGTTAATACGATATTAAATTAATTAAAAATAACTGAGATTCTGAATTCCAGACCCTCCAGATAAAAAAAATATTAAATTAATTAAAAATAACTGCGATTCTGATTTCCAGACCCTCCAGTTAATAAGATATTAAATGAATTAAAAATAACTGCGATTCTGCATTCCAGACCCTCCAGATATTAAAATATTAAATTAATTAAAAATAACTGCGATTCTGAATTCCAGACCCTCCAGATAACAAAATATAAAATTAATAAAAAATAACTGCGATTCTGAATTCCAGACTCTCCTGATAATAAAATATTAAATTAATTAAAAATAACTGCTATTCTGAATTGCAGACCCTCCAGTTAATAAGATATTAAATGAATTAAAAATAGTTGCGATTCTGAATTCCGGATCCTACAGATAATAAAATATTAAAATAATTAAAATAACTGCGATTCCGAATTCCAGACCCTCCAGTTATTAAAATATTAAGTTAATTAAAAATAACTGCTATTCTGCATTCCAGACCCTCCAGATAATAAAATATTAAATTAGTTAAAAATAACAGCGATTCTGAATTCCAAACTCTCCAGTTAATAAGATATTCAATTAATTAAAAATAGCTGCGATTCTGAATTCCAGACACTCCAGAAAATAAGATATTAAATTAATTAATATAACTGCGACCCTGAATTCCACACTCTCCAGTTAATAAGATATTAAATTAATTAAAAATAACTGCGATTCTGCATTCCAGACCCTCCAGATAATAAAATATTAAATTAGTTAAAAATAACTGCGATTCTAAATTCCTGACCCTCCAGATAATAAAATATTAAATTAAGTAAAAACAACTGCGATTCTAAATTCCTGACCCTCCAGATAATAAAATATGAAATTAATTAAAAATAACTGCGCTTCTGAATTGCAGACACCCCAGTAAACAAAATATTAAAATAAATAAAAAAAAAACTGTTATTCAGATATGCAGCCCCTCCAGTTAATAAAATATTAAATAAATTAAAAATAGCTGCGATTCTGAATTCCAGACACTTCAGTAAACAAAATATTAAAATAAATAAAAAAAACTGAGATTCAGAAAAGCAGACCCTCCAGTTAATAAAATATAAAATTAATAAAAAATAACTGCGATTCTGAATTCCAGACTCTCCTGATAATAAAATATTAAATTAATTAAAAATAACGTCAACTCTGAATTCCAGACACTCCAGTAAACAAAATATTAAAATAAATTAACATATTGCGATTCAGATATGCAGAAATTGCAGTTAATAAAATATTAAATTAATAAAAAATAACTGAGATTCTGAATACTCCAGTTAATAAAATATGAAATTAATTTAAAATAACTGCTATTCTGAATTGCAGACCCTCCAGCTATTCAGATATTAAATGAATTAAAAATAGTTGCGATTCTGAATTCCGGATCCTACAGATAATAAAATATTAAAATAATTAAAATAACTGCGATTCTGAATTCCAGACCCTCCAGTTAATAAAATATTAAGTTAATAAAAAAAAAATTCGGTTCTGAATTCCAGACCCTCCAGATAATAAAATATTAAATTAATTAAAAATAACTACTATTCTGAATTCCAGACCCTCCAGTTAATACGATATTAACTTAATTAAAAATAACCGCGATTCTGCATTCCATACCCTCCAGATAAAAAAAATATTAAATTAATTAAAAAAAACTGCGATTCTGAATTCCAGACTCTCCAGTTAATAAAATATTAAATTAATTAAAAATAACTGCTATTCTGAATTCGAGACCCTCCAGTTAATAAGATATTAAATGAATTAAAAATAACTGCGATTCTGCATTCCCGACCCTCCAGATAATAAAATATTTAATTGTTAAAAATAACAGCGATTCTGAATTCCAAATACTCCAGTTAATAAGATATTCAATTAATTAAAAATAGCTGCGATTCTGAATTCCAGACACTCCAGATAATAAAATATTAAATTAATTAATATAACTGCGACCCTGAATTCCACACCCTCCAGTTAATAAGATATTAAACTGATTAAAAATAACTGCGATTTTGCATTCCAGACCCTCCAGATAATAAAATATTAAATTAGTTAAAAACAACTGCGATTGTGAATTCCAGACCCTCCAGATAATACAATATAAAATTAATTAAAAATAGCTGCGATTCTGAATTCCAGACTCTACTGATAATAAAATATGAAATTAATTAAAAATAACTGCGTTTCTGAATTCCAGACACCCCAGTAAACAAAATATTAAAATAAAAAAAAATAACTGCGATTCAGATATGCAGACATTCCAGTTAATAAAATATTAAATTAATTAAAAATAGCTGCGATTCTGAATTCCAGACCCTCCAGTTAATAAGATATTAAATGAATTAAAAATAACTGCAATTCTGAATTCCGGACTCTCCAGTTAATAAGATATTAAATTAATAAAAAATAACTGCGATTCTGAATTCCAGACACTCCAGTAAACAAAATATTATAATAAATAAAAAAAAACTGTTATTCAGATATGCAGCCCCTCCAGTTAATAAAATATTTAATAAATTAAAAACAGCTGCGATTCTGAATTCCAGACTCTCCGGATATTAAAATATTAAATTAATTAAAAATAACTGCGATTCTGAATTCCAGACACTTCAGTAAACAAAATATTAAAATAAATAAAAAAAACTGAGATTCAGTTATGCAGACCCTCCAGTTAATAATATATGAAATTAATTAAAAATAACTGCGATTCTGAATTCCAGACCCTCCCGTTAATACGATATTAAATTAATTAAAAATAACTGAGATTCTGAATTCCAGACCCTCCAGATAAAAAAAATATTAAATTAATTAAAAATAACTGCGATTCTAAATTCCAGACCCTCCGGATAATAAAATATTAAATTAGTTAAAAATAACTGCTATTCTGAATTGCAGACCCTCCAGTTAATAAGATATTAAATGAATTAAAAATAGTTGCGATTCTGAATTGAGGATCCTACAGATAATAAAATATTAAAATAATTAAAATAACTGCGATTCTGAATTCCAGACCCTCCAGTTAATAAGATATTAAACTGATTAAAAATAACTGCGATTTTGCATTCCAGACCCTCCAGATAATAAAATATTAAATTAGTTAAAAACAACTGCGATTGTGAATTCCAGACCCTCCAGATAATAAAATATTAAATTAATTAAAAATAACTGCTATTCTGACCCTCCAGTTAATACGATATTAAATTAATTAAAAATAACCGTTAGTCTGCATTCCATACCTTCCAGATAAAAAAATATTAAATTAATTAAAAATAACTGCGATTCTGAGTTCCAGACCCTCCAGATAATAAAATATTAAATTAATTAAGAATAACTGCGATTCTGAGTTCCAGACCCTGCAGATAACAAAATATAAAATTAATTAAAAATAACTGCGATTCTGAATTCCAGACTCTCCTGATAATAAAATATGAAATTAATTAAAAATAACTGCGCTTCTGAATTCCAGACACCCCAGTAAACAAAATATTAAAATAAATAAAAATAACTGCGATTCAGATATGCAGATATTCCAGTTAATAAAATATTAAATTAATTAAAAATAGCTGCGATTCTGAATTCCAGACCCTCCAGTTAATAAGATATTAAATGAATTAAAAATAACTGCAATTCTGAATTCCGGACTCTCCAGTTAATAAGATATTAAATTAATAAAAAATAACTGCGATTCTGAATTCCAGACACTCCAGGAAACAAAATATTATAATAAATAAAAAAAAAAACTGTTATTCAGATATGCAGCCCCTCTAGTTAATAAAATATTAAATAAATTAAAAATAGCTGCGATTCTGAATTCCAGACACTTCAGTAAACAAAATATTAAAATAAATAAAAAAAAACTGAGATTCAGATATTCAGACCCTCCAGTTAATAAAATATAAAATTAATTAAAAATAACTGCGATTCTGAATTCCAGACCCTCCCGTTAATACGATATTAAATTAATTAAAAATAACTGAGATTCTGAATTCCAGACCCTCCAGATAAAAAAAATATTAAATTAATTAAAAATAACTGCGATTCTGATTTCCAGACCCTCCAGTTAATAAGATATTAAATGAATTAAAAATAACTGCGATTCTGCATTCCAGACCCTCCAGATATTAAAATATTAAATTAATTAAAAATAACTGCGATTCTGAATTCCAGACCCTCCAGATAACAAAATATAAAATTAATAAAAAATAACTGCGATTCTGAATTCCAGACTCTCCTGATAATAAAATATTAAATTAATTAAAAATAACTGCTATTCTGAATTGCAGACCCTCCAGTTAATAAGATATTAAATGAATTAAAAATAGTTGCGATTCTGAATTCCGGATCCTACAGATAATAAAATATTAAAATAATTAAAATAACTGCGATTCCGAATTCCAGACCCTCCAGTTATTAAAATATTAAGTTAATTAAAAATAACTGCTATTCTGCATTCCAGACCCTCCAGATAATAAAATATTAAATTAGTTACAAATAACAGCGATTCTGAATTCCAAACTCTCCAGTTAATAAGATATTCAATTAATTAAAAATAACTGCGATTCTGCATTCCAGACCCTCCAGATAATAAAATATTAAATTAGTTAAAAATAACTGCGATTCTAAATTCCTGACCCTCCAGATAATAAAATATTAAATTAAGTAAAAACAACTGCGATTCTAAATTCCTGACCCTCCAGATAATAAAATATGAAATTAATTAAAAATAACTGCGCTTCTGAATTGCAGACACCCCAGTAAACAAAATATTAAAATAAATAAAAAAAAAACTGTTATTCAGATATGCAGCCCCTCCAGTTAATAAAATATTAAATAAATTAAAAATAGCTGCGATTCTGAATTCCAGACACTTCAGTAAACAAAATATTAAAATAAATAAAAAAACTGAGATTCAGATAAGCAGACCCTCCAGTTAATAAAATATAAAATTAATTAAAAATAACTGCGATTCTGAATTCCAGACCCTCCCGTTAATACGATATTAAATTAATTAAAAATAACTGAGATTCTGAATTCCAGACCCTCCAGATAAAAAAAATATTAAATTAATTAAAAATAACTGCGATTCTGATTTCCAGACCCTCCAGTTAATAAGATATTAAATGAATTAAAAATAACTGCGATTCTGCATTCCAGACCCTCCAGATATTAAAATATTAAATTAGTTAAAAATAACTGCGATTCTGAATTCCAGACCCTCCAGATACCAAAATATAAAATTAATAAAAAATAACTGCGATTCTGAATTCCAGACTCTCCTGATAATAAAATATTAAATTAATTAAAAATAACGTCAACTCTGAATTCCAGACACTCCAGTAAACAAAATATTAAAATAAATTAACATAACTGCGATTCAGATATGCAGAAATTGCAGTTAATAAAATATTAAATTAATAAAAAATAACTGAGATTCTGAATACTCCAGTTAATAAAATATGAAATTAATTTAAAATAACTGCTATTCTGAATTGCAGACCCTCCAGCTATTCAGATATTAAATGAATTAAAAATAGTTGCGATTCTGAATTCCGGATCCTACAGATAATAAAATATTAAAATAATTAAAATAACTGCGATTCTGAATTACAGACCCTCCAGTTATTAAAATATTAAGTTAATTAAAAATAACTGCTATTCTGCATTCCAGACCCTCCAGATAATAAAATATTAAATTAGTTAAAAATAACAGCGATTCTGAATTCCAAACTCTCCAGTTAATAAGATATTCAATTAATTAAAAATAGCTGCGATTCTGAATTCCAGACACTCCAGAAAATAAAATATTAAATTAATTAATATAACTGCGACCCTGAATTCCACACTCTCCAGTTAATAAGATATTAAATTAATTAAAAATAACTGCGATTCTGCATTCCAGACCCTCCAGATAATAAAATATTAAATTAGTTAAAAATAACTGCGATTCTAAATTCCTGACCCTCCAGATAATAAAATATTAAATTAAGTAAAAACAACTGCGATTCTAAATTCCTGACCCTCCAGATAATAAAATATGAAATTAATTAAAAATAACTGCGCTTCTGAATTGCAGACACCCCAGTAAACAAAATATTAAAATAAATAAAAAAAAAACTGTTATTCAGATATGCAGCCCCTCCAGTTAATAAAATATTAAATAAATTAAAAATAGCTGCGATTCTGAATTCCAGACACTTCAGTAAACAAAATATTAAAATAAATAAAAAAAACTGAGATTCAGATAAGCAGACCCTCCAGTTAATAAAATATAAAATTAATTAAAAATAACTGCGATTCTGAATTCCAGACCCTCCCGTTAATACGATATTAAATTAATTAAAAATAACTGAGATTCTGAATTCCAGACCCTCCAGATAAAAAAAATATTAAATTAATTAAAAATAACTGCGATTCTGATTTCCAGACCCTCCAGTTAATAAGATATTACATGAATTAAAAATATCTGCGATTCTGCATTCCAGACCCTCCAGATATTAAAATATTAAATTAGTTAAAAATAACTGCGATTCTGAATTCCAGACCCTCCAGATACCAAAATATAAATTAATAAAAAATAACTGCGATTCTGAATTCCAGACTCTCCTGATAATAAAATATTAAATTAATTAAAAATAACGTCAACTCTGAATTCCAGACACTCCAGTAAACAAAATATTAAAATAAATTAACGTAACTGCGATTCAGATATGCAGAAATTGCAGTTAATAAAATATGAAATTAATAAAAAATAACTGAGATTCTGAATTCCAGACCCTCCAGCTATTCAGATATTAAATGAATTAAAAATAGTTGCGATTCTGAATTCCGGATCCTACAGATAATAAAATATTAAAATAATCAAAATAACTGCGATTCTGAATTCCAGACCCTCCAGTTAATAAAATATTAAGTTAATAAAAAAAAATTCGGTTCTGAATTCCAGACCCTCCAGATAATAAAATATTAAATTAATTAAAAATAACTACTATTCTGAATTCCAGACCCTCCAGTTAATACGATATTAACTTAATTAAAAATAACCGCGATTCTGCATTCCATACCGTCCAGATAAAAAAAATATTAAATTAATTAAAAATAACTGCGATTCTGAATTCCAGACTCTCCAGTTAATAAAATATTAAATTAATTAAAAATAACTGCTATTCTGAATTCGAGACCCTCCAGTTAATAAGATATTAAATGAATTAAAAATAACTGCGATTCTGCATTCCCGACCCTCCAGATAATAAAATATTTAATTGTTAAAAATAACAGCGATTCTGAATTCCAAATACTCCAGTTAATAAGATATTCAATTAATTAAAAATAGCTGCGATTCTGAATTCCAGACACTCCAGATAATAAAATATTAAATTAATTAATATAACTGCGACCCTGAATTCCACACCCTCCAGTTAATAAGATATTAAACTGATTAAAAATAACTGCGATTTTGCATTCCAGACCCTCCAGATAATAAAATATTAAATTAGTTAAAAACAACTGCGATTGTGAATTCCAGACCCTCCAGATAATACAATATAAAATTAATTAAAAATAGCTGCGATTCTGATTTCCAGACTCTACTGATAATAAAATATGAAATTAATTAAAAATAACTGCGTTTCTGAATTGCAGACACCCCAGTAAACAAAATATTAAAATAAAAAAAAAATAACTGCGATTCAGATATGCAGACATTCCAGTTAATAAAATATTAAATTAATTAAAAATAGCTGCGATTCTGAATTCCAGACCCTCCAGTTAATAAGATATTAAATGAATTAAAAATAACTGCAATTCTGAATTCCGGACTCTCCAGTTAATAAGATATTAAATTAATAAAAAATAACTGCGATTCTGAATTCCAGACACTCCAGTAAACAAAATATTATAATAAATAAAAAAAAACTGTTATTCAGATATGCAGCCCCTCCAGTTAATAAAATATTAAATAAATTAAAAACAGCTGCGATTCTGAATTCCAGACTCTCCGGATATTAAAATATTAAATTAATTAAAAATAACTGCGATTCTGAATTCCAGACACTTCAGTAAACAAAATATTAAAATAAATAAAAAAAACTGAGATTCAGTTATGCAGACCCTCCAGTTAATAAAATATGAAATTAATTAAAAATAACTGCGATTCTGAATTCCAGACCCTCCCGTTAATACGATATTAAATTAATTAAAAATAACTGAGATTCTGAATTCCAGACCCTCCAGATAAAAAAAATATTAAATTAATTAAAAATAACTGCGATTCTAAATTCCAGACCCTCCGGATAATAAAATATTAAATTAGTTAAAAATAACTGCTATTCTGAATTGCAGACCCTCCAGTTAATAAGATATTAAATGAATTAAAAATAGTTGCGATTCTGAATTGAGGATCCTACAGATAATAAAATAGTAAAATAATTAAAATAACTGCGATTCTGAATTCCAGACCCTCCAGTTAATAAAATATTAAGTTAATTAAAAATAAATTCGGTTCTGAATTCCAGACCCTCCAGATAATAAAATATTAAATTAATTAAAAATAACTGCTATTCTGACCCTCCAGTTAAATATTAAATTAATTAAAAATAACCGTTAGTCTGCATTCCATACCTTCCAGATAAAAAAATATTAAATTAATTAAAAATAACTGCGATTCTGAGTTCCAGACCCTCCAGATAATAAAATATTAAATTAATTAAGAATAACTGCGATTCTGAGTTCTAGACCCTGCAGATAACAAAATATAAAATTAATTAAAAATAACTGCGATTCTGAATTCCAGACTCTCCTGATAATAAAATATGAAATTAATTAAAAATAACTGCGCTTCTGAATTCCAGACACCCCAGTAAACAAAATATTAAAATAAATAAAAATAACTGCGATTCAGATATGCAGATATTCCAGTTAATAAAATATTAAATTAATTAAAAATAGCTGCGATTCTGAATTCCAGACCCTCCAGTTAATAAGATATTAAATGAATTAAAAATAACTGCAATTCTGAATTCCGGACTCTCCAGTTAATAAAATATTAAATAAATTAAAAATAGCTGCGATTCTGAATTCCAGACACTTCAGTAAACAAAATATTAAAATAAATAAAAAAAACTGAGATTCAGATATTCAGACCCTCCAGTTAATAAAATATAAAATTAATTAAAAATAACTGCGATTCTGAATTCCAGACCCTCCCGTTAATACGATATTAAATTAATTAAAAATAACTGAGATTCTGAATTCCAGACCCTCCAGATAAAAAAAATATTAAATTAATTAAAAATAACTGCGATTCTGATTTCCAGACCCTCCAGTTAATAAGATATTAAATGAATTAAAAATAACTGCGATTCTGCATTCCAGACCCTCCAGATATTAAAATATTAAATTAATTAAAAATAACTGCGATTCTGAATTCCAGACCCTCCAGATAACAAAATATAAAATTAATAAAAAATAACTGCGATTCTGAATTCCAGACTCTCCTGATAATAAAATATTAAATTAATTAAAAATAACTGCTATTCTGAATTGCAGACCCTCCAGTTAATAAGATATTAAATGAATTAAAAATAGTTGCGATTCTGAATTCCGGATCCTAAAGATAATAAAATATTAAAATAATTAAAATAACTGCGATTCCGAATTCCAGACCCTCCAGTTATTAAAATATTAAGTTAATTAAAAATAACTGCTATTCTGCATTCCAGACCCTCCAGATAATAAAATATTAAATTAGTTAAAAATAACAGCGATTCTGAATTCCAAACTCTCCAGTTAATAAGATATTCAATTAATTAAAAATAGCTGCGATTCTGAATTCCAGACACTCCAGAAAATAAAATATTAAATTAATTAATATAACTGCGACCCTGAATTCCACACTCTCCAGTTAATAAGATATTAATTTAATTAAAAATAACTGCGATTATGCATTCCAGACCCTCCAGATAATAAAATATTAAATTAGTTAAAAATAACTCCGATTCTAAATTCCTGACCCTCCAGATAATAAAATATTAAATTAAGTAAAAACAACTGCGATTCTAAATTCCTGACCCTCCAGATAATAAAATATGAAATTAATTAAAAATAACTGCGCTTCTGAATTGCAGACACCCCAGTAAACAAAATATTAAAATAAATAAAAAAAAACTGTTATTCAGATATGCAGCCCCTCCAGTTAATAAAATATTAAATAAATTAAAAATAGCTGCGATTCTGAATTCCAGACACTTCAGTAAACAAAATATTAAAATAAATAAAAAAAACTGAGATTCAGATAAGCAGACCCTCCAGTTAATAAAATATAAAATTAATTAAAAATAACTGTGATTCCGAATTCCAGACCCTCCCGTTAATACGATATTAATTTAATTAAAAATAACTGAGATTCTGAATTCCAGACCCTCCAGATAAAAAAAATATTAAATTAATTAAAAATAACTGCGATTCTGATTTCCAGACCCTCCAGTTAATAAGATATTAAATGAATTAAAAATAACTGCGATTCAGCATTCCAGACCCTCCAGATATTAAAATATTAAATTAGTTAAAAATAACTGCGATTCTGAATTCCAGACCCTCCAGATACCAAAATATAAAATTAATAAAAAATAACTGCGATTCTGAATTCCAGACTCTCCTGATAATAAAATATTAAATTAATTAAAAATAACGTCAACTCTGAATTCCAGACACTCCAGTAAACAAATTTTAAAATAAATTAACATAACTGCGATTCAGATATGCAGAAATTGCAGTTAATAAAATATTAAATTAATAAAAAATAACTGAGATTCTGAATACTCCAGTTAATAAAATATGAAATTAATTTAAAATAACTGCTATTCTGAATTGCAGACCCTCCAGCTATTCAGATATTAAATGAATTAAAAATAGTTGCGATTCTGAATTCCGGATCCTACAGATAATAAAATATTAAAATAATTAAAATAACTGCGATTCTGAATTCCAGACCCTCCAGTTAATAAAATATTAAGTTAATAAAAAAACAATTCGGTTCTGAATTCCAGACCCTCCAGATAATAAAATATTAAATTAATTAAAAATAACTACTATTCTGAATTCCAGACCCTCCAGTTAATACGATATTAAATTAATTAAAAATAACCGCGATTCTGCATTCCATACCCTCCAGATAAAAAAAATATTAAATTAATTAAAAATAACTGCGATTCTGAATTCCAGACTCTCCAGTTAATAAAATATTAAATTAATTAAAAATAACTGCTATTCTGAATTCGAGACCCTCCAGTTAATAAGATATTAAATGAATTAAAAATAACTGCGATTCTGCATTCCCGACCCTCCAGATAATAAAATATTTAATTGTTAAAAATAACAGCGATTCTGAATTCCAAATACTCCAGTTAATAAGATATTCAATTAATTAAAAATAGCTGCGATTCTGAATTCCAGACACTCCAGATAATAAAATATTAAATTAATTAATATAACTGCGACCCTGAATTCCACACCCTCCAGTTAATAAGATATTAAACTGATTAAAAATAACTGCGATTTTGCATTCCAGACCCTCCAGATAATAAAATATTAAATTAGTTAAAAACAACTGCGATTGTGAATTCCAGACCCTCCAGATAATACAATATAAAATTAATTAAAAATAGCTGCGATTCTGAATTCCAGACTCTACTGATAATAAAATATGAAATTAATTAAAAATAACTGCGATTCTGAATTCCAGACACCCCAGTAAACAAAATATTAAAATAAAAAAAAAATAACTGCGATTCAGATATGCAGACATTCCAGTTAATAAAATATTAAATTAATTAAAAATAGCTGCGATTCTGAATTCCAGACCCTCCAGTTAATAAGATATTAAATGAATTAAAAATAACTGCAATTCTGAATTCCGGACTCTCCAGTTAATAAGATATTAAATTAATAAAAAATAACTGCTATTCTGAATTCCAGACACTCCAGTAAACAAAATATTATAATAAATAAAAAAAAAACTGTTATACAGATATGCAGCCCCTCCAGTTAATAAAATATTAAATAAATTTAAAACAGCTGCGATTCTGAATTCCACACTCTCCGGATATTAAAATATTAAATTAATTAAAAATAACTGCGATTCTGAATTCCAGACACTTCAGTAAACAAAATATTAAAATAAATAAAAAAAACTGAGATTCAGTTATGCAGACCCTCCAGTTAATAAAATATTAAATTAATTAAAAATAACTGCGATTCTGAATTCCAGACCCTCCCGTTAATACGACATTAAATTAATTAAAAATAACTGAGATTCTGAATTCCAGACCCTCCAGATTAAAAAAATATTAAATTAATTAAAAATAACTGCGATTCTAAATTCCAGACCCTCCGGATAATAAAATATTAAATTAGTTAAAAATAACTGCTATTCTGAATTGCAGACCCTCCAGTTAATAAGATATTAAATGAATTAAAAATAGTTGCGTTTCTGAATTCCGGATCCTAAAGATAATAAAATATTAAAATAATTAAAATAACTGCGATTCCGAATTCCAGACCCTCCAGTTAATAAAATATTAAGTTAATTAAAATAAATTCGGTTCTGAATTCCAGACCCTCCAGATAATAAAATATTAAATTAATTAAAAATAACTGCTATTCTGACCCTCCAGTTAATACGATATTAAATTAATTAAAAATAACCGTTAGTCTGCATTCCATACCTTCCAGATAAAAAAATATTAAATTAATTAAAAATAACTGCGATTCTGAGTTCCAGACCCTCCAGATAATAAAATATTAAATTAATTAAGAATAACTGCGATTCTGAGTTCCAGACCCTGCAGATAACAAAATATAAAATTAATTAAAAATAACTGCGATTCTGAATTCCAGACTCTCCTGATAATAAAATATGAAATTAATTAAAAATAACTGCGCTTCTGAATTCCAGACACCCCAGTAAACAAAATATTAAAATAAATAAAAATAACTGCGATTCAGATATGCAGATATTCCAGTTAATAAAATATTAAATTAATTAAAAATAGCTGCGATTCTGAATTCCAGACCCTCCAGTTAATAAGATATTAAATGAATTAAAAATAACTGCAATTCTGAATTCCGGACTCTCCAGTTAATAAGATATTAAATTAATAAAAAATAACTGCGATTCTGAATTCCAGACACTCCAGGAAACAAAATATTATAATAAATAAAAAAAAAACTGTTATTCAGATATGCAGCCCCTCCAGTTAATAAAATATTAAATAAATTAAAAATAGCTGCGATTCTGAATTCCAGACACTTCAGTAAACAAAATATTAAAATAAATAAAAAAAACTGAGATTCAGATATTCAGACCCTCCAGTTAATAAAATATAAAATTAATTAAAAATAACTGCGATTCTGAATTCCAGACCCTCCCGTTAATACGATATTAAATTAATTAAAAATAACTGAGATTCTGAATTCCAGACCCTCCAGATAAAAAAAATATTAAATTAATTAAAAATAACTGCGATTCTGATTTCCAGACCCTCCAGTTAATAAGATATTAAATGAATGAAAAATAACTGCGATTCTGCATTCCAGACCCTCCAGATATTAAAATATTAAATTAGTTAAAAATAACTGCGATTCTGAATTCCAGACCCTCCAGATAACAAAATATAAAATTAATAAAAAATAACTGCGATTCTGAATTCCAGACTCTCCTGATAATAAAATATTAAATTAATTAAAAATAACGTCATCTCTGAATTCCAGACACTCCAGTAAACAAAATATTAAAATAAATAAACAAAACTGCGATTCAGATATGCAGAAATTGCAGTTAATAAAATATTAACTTAATAAAAAATAACTGAGATTCTGAATACTCCAGTTAATAAAATATGAAATTAATTTAAAATAACTGCTATTCTGAATTGCAGACCCTCCAGCTATTCAGATATTAAATGAATTAAAAATAGTTGCGATTCTGAATTCCGGATCCTACAGATAATAAAATATTAAAATAATTAAAATAACTGCGATTCTGAATTCCAGACCCTCCAGTTAATAAAATATTAAGTTAATAAAAAAAAAATTCGGTTCTGAATTCCAGACCCTCCAGATAATAAAATATTAAATTAATTAAAAATAACTACTATTCTGAATTCCAGACCCTCCAGTTAATACGATATTAAATTAATTAAAAATAACCGCGATTCTGCATTCCATACCCTCCAGATAAAAAAAATATTAAATTAATTAAAAATAACTGCGATTCTGAATTCCAGACTCTCCAGTTAATAAAATATTAAATTAATTAAAAATAACTGCGATTCTGAATTCGAGACCCTCCAGTTAATAAGATATTAAATGAATTAAAATTAACTGCGATTCTGCATTCCCGACCCTCCAGATAATAAAATATTCAATTAGTTAAAAATAACAGCGATTCTGAATTCCAAATTCTCCAGTTAATAAGATATTCAATTAATTAAAAATAGCTGCGATTCTGAATTCCAGACACTCCAGATAATAAAATATTAAATTAATTAATATAACTGCGACCCTGAATTCCACACCCTCCAGTTAATAAGATATTAAACTGATTAAAAATAACTGCGATTCTGCATTCCAGGCCCTCCAGATAATAAAATATTAAATTAGGTAAAAACAACTGCGATTGTGAATTCCAGACCCTCCAGATAATACAATATAAAATTAATTAAAAATAGCTGCGATTCTGAATTCCAGACTCTACTGATAATAAAATATGAAATTAATTAAAAATAACTGCGATTCTGAATTCCAGACACCCCAGTAAACAAAATATTAAAATAAATAAAAATAACTGCGATTCAGATATGCAGACATTCCAGTTAATAAAATATTAAATTAATTAAATATAGCTGCGATTCTGAATTCCAGACCCTCCAGTTAATAAGATATTAAATGAATTAAAAATAACTGCAATTCTGACTTCCGGACTCTCCAGTTAATAAGATATTAAATTAATAAAAAATTACTGCGATTCTGAATTCCAGACACTCCAGTAAACAAAATATTATAATAAAAAAAAAAAACTGTTATTCAGATATGAAGCCCCTCCAGTTAATAAAATATTAAATAAATTAAAAATAGCTGCGATTCTGAATTCCAGACCCTCCGGATATTAAAATATTAAATTAATTAAAAATAAATTCGGTTCTGAATTCCAAACCCTACAGATAATAAAATATTAAATTAATTAAAAATAACTGCTATGCTGAATTTCAGACCCTCCAGATAATAAAATATTAAATTAATTAAAAATAACTGCTATTCTAAATTCCAGACCCTCCAGATAATAAAATATTAAATTAATTAAAAATAACTGCTATTCTGAATTGCAGACCCTCCAGTTAATAAGATATTAAATGAATTAAAAATAGTTGCGATTCTGAATTGAGGATCCTACAGATAAAAAAATATTAAAATAATTAAAATAACTGCGATTCTGAATTCCAGACGCTCCAGTTAATAAAATATTAAGTTAATTAAAAATAAATTCGGTTCTGAATTCCAGACCCTCCAGATAATAAAATATTAAATTAATTAAAAATAACTGCTATTCTGCATTCCAGACCCTCCAGTTAATACGATATTAAATTAATTAAAAATAACCGTTAGTCTGCATTCCATACCCTCCAGATAAAAAAATATTAAATTAATTAAAAATAACTGCGATTCTGAGTTCCAGACCCTCCAGATAATAAAATATTAAATTAATTAAGAATAACTGCGATTCTGAGTTCCAGACCCTGCAGATAACAAAATATAAAATTAATTAAAAATAACTGCGATTCTGAATTCCAGACTCTCCTGATAATAAAATATTAAATTAATTAAAAATAACTGCAATTCTGAAGTCCAGACACTCCAGTAAACAAAATATTTAAATTAATAAACATAACTGAGATTCAGATATGCAGAAATTCCAGTTAATAAATTATTAAATTAATTAAAAATAACTGTGATTTTGAATACCAGACACTCCAGTTAATAAAATATGAAATTAATTAAAAATAACTGCTATTCTGAATTCCAGACACTCCAGTTAATACGATATTAAATTAATTCAAAATAACCGCGAGTCTGCATTCCATACCCTCCAGATAAAAAAAATATTAAATTAATTAAAAATAACTGCGGATCTGAGTTCCAGACCCTCCAGATATTAAAATATTTAATTAATTAAAAATAACTGCGATTCTGCATTCCAGACCCTCCAGATAATAAAATATTTAATTGGTTAAAAATACCTGCGATTCTGAATTCCAGACTCTCCAGTTAATAAGATATTAAATTAATTTAAAATAGCTGCGATTCTGAATTGTAGACCCACCAGATAATAAAATATTAAGTTAATTAAAATAACTTCGACTCTGAATTCCAGAGCCTCCAGTTAATAAGATATTAAATTAATTAAAAATAACTGCGATTCTGAATTCCAGACCCTCCAGTTAATAAGATATTAAATGAATTAAAAATAACTGCGATTCTGCATTCCAGACCCTCCAGATATTAAAATATTAAATTAGTTAAAAATAACTGCGATTCTAAATTCGAGACCCTCCAGATAATAAAATATTAAATTAATTAAAAATAACTGCGATTCTGAGTTCCATACCCTCCAGATAACAAAATATAAAATAAATTAAAAATAACTGCGATTCTGAATTCCAGACTCTCCTGATAATAAAATATTAAATTAATTAAAAATAACTGCAATTCTGAATTCCAGACCCTCTTGTTACTAAAACATTAAGTTAATTAAAAATAAATTCGGTTCTGAATTCCAAACCCTACAGATAATAAAATATTAAATTAATTAAAAATAACTGCTATGCTGAATTTCAGACCCTCCAGTTAATAAGATATTAAATGAATTAAAAATAGTTGCGATTCTGAATTCCGGATCCTACAGATAATAAAATATTAAAATAATTAAAATAACTGCGATTCTGAATTCCAGACCCTCCAGTTAATAAAATATTAAGTTAATTAAAAATAAATTCGGTTCTGAATTCCAGACTCTCCAGTTAATAAGATATTAAATTATTTAAAAATAGCTGCGATTCTGAATTCTAGACCCAGCAGATAATAAAATATTAAATTAATTAAAATAACTGCGAATCTGAATTCCAGACCCTACAGTTAATAAGATATTAAATTAATTAAAAATAACTGCGATTATGAATTCCAGACCCTCCAGTTAATAAAATATTAAATGAATTAAAAATAAATGCGATTCTGCATTCCAGACCATCCAGATATTAAAATATTAAATTAGTTAAAAATAACTGCGATTCTAAATTCGAGACACTCCAGATAATAAAATATTAAATTAATTAAGAATAACTGCGATTCTGAGTTCCAGACCCTGCAGATAACAAAATACAAAATTAATTAAAAATAACTGCGATTCTGAATTCCAGACTCTCCTGATAATAAAATAACTGCGATTCTGAATACACTCCACTTAATAAAATATGAAATTCATTAAAAATATCTGAGATTTTGAATTCCAGACCCTCCAGTTAATAAGATATTAAATGAATTAAAAATAACCACGATTCTGCATTCCATACCCTCCGGATAATAAAATTTTAAATTATTTAAAAATAACTGCGATTCTGAATTCCAGACCCTCCAGATAATAAAATTTTAAATTAATTAAAAATAACTGCGATTCTGAATTCCAGACACTCCAGTAAACAAAATATTAAAATAAATTTAAAATAACTGTGATTCAGATATACAGACCCTCCAGTTAATAAAATATGAAATTAATTAAAAATAACTGCGATTCCGAATTCCAGACCCTCCAGTTAATAAGATATTAAATTAATTAAAAATAACTGCGATTCTGCATTCCTGACCCTCCAGATAATTATTTATTTATTTATTTATTTATTTTTTTGGGTAGAGAGGGTAAAAATGCCTGCCGCATCATCAAAACTGTTGTCACAGATTTGGTATGTGAGAATTGCACCCACTAAAACATCCCCCTCCCCCGCTGAGAACATCTCCCCACCCTGGAAACCTTTTTATACTACCTTCAGGGGGAGATTCTCACTTCGTCCCTATTGGACTCTCAACATTTTTCCTGCGTCCAGGTCCCGCTTTTTCGGCCGGAGCACATTTTCCACATATTTATCTACGTGGTCCCAGTTTTCTTTGCTGCTTAGCATAACCTCCACAATGTTCTCGGTGGCTAAGGTTTCCCCGATTTCCATTTCAAGCGTGGTGCGCTCTGTTTGCCACCTTGTGCATTTGAAAAAGGTGTGCTCTGCATCATCCACATTGCTGTCGCCGTATATGCACTCAGGCCCTCCAATTTTTCCCATTCGGTGTAGATAATTGCAGAAGTATCCGTGACCAGACAGTATCTGCGTGAGGTAGAAATTGACGGTTCCGGCTGTTCCTCCTATCCAGCTCGCTATGTTGGGTATGAGTCTCGCTGTCCAACTTCCGCGACTCTCGGCGGCCCATCGTTCCTGCCAATGTTACACGGTTTATTGCTTTATATGCTGCGCAGTTCCTCTGGTATTCTTACCCATCTTGGCTTCTCGTAGGTGTTTTCGTTCGAGGGCCAAGAGATCGATAGGGATGAAGCAGCTATTTACCAGAATTGGCTCCGATACAGTAGGGCACGCTGAAGCTACTCGCAGAGCTGCGGATCGTTGGACGGAGGATAAAACTTTTCTTCGGGCGTGCACCTTTAGCTTGTCAGCCCACAATTCGCTACCATACAGCAGAATGGAGTGCGTTGTCATCATCAGAAGCTTCCTCTTGATGGATGTCGGCCCTCCGATGTTTGCCATTAGTCTGCTGAGAGAAACCGTTACCCGTGCTGCCTTCGTCGCCGCATTTTGCATTTGCGCCCAGTAGGTGAGCTTGGAGTCAAGCTGAATTCCCAGGTACTTTATCACCTTTTGTGTCCTGATGGTCTCGGAGCAAACTCTCAAGTCGATTTCTATTGGAATGTGCTTTCTCGTGAGGAATAGCAGTTCCGTCTTTTCCGTGGCCAACTTCAAGCCATGTGAATCGAGCCACCTCTGGGTTCTGATCATGACCTGGTTCAGCTTTCTTTGGGCGTCTTCCGAGTCGCGTGCGGTGGTGACAGCCGCAATGTCGTCTGCGTATCCGACTAGATGAGTGTCATCTGGCATCTCTATGCGCAAAATGCCATCGTAGCTTATATTCCAAAGGTCCGGTCCGAGGATGGACCCTTGCGCTGCCCCTGACGTGATGATTTTGCTTCGGGTGCCATTGTTGGTCTCCTATAACAACATTCTATCTTTAAGGTAGCTCCGGATTATCTTCTTCAAATAAGCTGGTATCTGAAAACGATTTTCAAGTGCCTTGATCATATCCACCCACCTAGCGCTGTTGAAAGCGTTTCTTACGTCTAATGTAACAAGGAGTACCGCTCGTCTGGAGTAGTGATTTCCTTTCTGTGCCGCTAGCACACTTTCTTGTGGACTTTCCTGGTCGAAAACCGTGTTGTCGGGTGGATAATCCCCCAGCGTTTTCAATGGCATACACAGTGGTCGATATGCTGACGGTGATTCAGGGCTTCCTTTTCCCTTGCTGATGAGCACTAGCCGCTGTCTTTTCCATACGTCTGGGAATATTCCTTCTGTCAGGCAGGCATTATACATATCGAGGAGTACTTGGGCATGGCTATTTGACACTATTTTGAGGACTTCTGCTGGAATACCGTCGATACCCGGTGCTTTGTTGCTCTGTAGGGTTATGGCGGCTGCTTTAAGTTCGTCTTCCGTGAAAGGAGGTGGGACTTCCTTGACCAGCACTTCCGATTCTTCTATTAAGGCATGTATAGGAAATAGAGCGTTTACTATGTTTTCTATAGCATGGTCTTCTAGTTGGGCTGCCGATACTCTTGCTCCAAGCTTTTTCATTACGACTTTATATCCCAGTCCCCATGGATTGTTGTTTATGTCGTTTCGGAGCTCCTCCCATTTCTTCTCCTTGCTGGTGCGAATAGCAGTTTTGAGGATTTTCCTAGCAGCTTGGAGATCTTCTCTTTCGGCAATCGCGGATCCAACACGCCTGGCCCTAGTGTATTTTCTTCTACACCGCAGACAGACCCGTCTGAGTTGAGCTATTTCCTCTGTCCACCAGTAAACGGCCTTCTTGTGTTTATTTGGTCTTATTTTCAGCATCGCTTTGGTACAGGCTCTCTCTATACACAGCATGGTCTGCTTCACCTTGCTATTAGCATCGCTAGCGTGGCTGTCTAATTGAATGTTTGCCTCCAGCTCAGCCAGTAGCACTTCCGGATTTAACTTTGATATATTCCACTTGCGAGCTCCGCGTCCACTTATGTTGTGGTCATGGTTGCTTGGCACTTTTTTAATGGAAAACGTAATGTATTGGTGATCGCTTCCATTATAGTCTTCTAAGACTTTCCATGTACTTACTCTGTGGGCAATGCTCTCAGAAGCTAGTGCAATATCTGGAATTGTACCCACGCATCCTGGTCTTCTAAAAGTAGCAGTGGTCCCTGTATTTACGATGACCATTCCAAGTCTCGCGACCATGTCCAGTACCCGCCGGCCCCTTCAATTGGTTGTTTGCATTCCCCATTCAACTGCTTTGGATTTAAAATCGCCAGCGATGATGAGTGCTCCTCCAAACTCTTGTGCTTTATCTTCGATGTCATCGATCTTTTTCTGGAATACTTCTGCGCAGTCACTTGGAGTCAAGTAGCAGCTTATCAAAGTAAAGTATCGATCATGGGCCCAAATGAAACCATCGCCTTTTCCATCTCCGGTTATGCTAAAATTGCTGCCTACAGGTAACCACATGGCCGCCGTTCCGCTCGTATCTGCAAGCCATGTTCCGCTTAATTTTTCCCTATATTGCTCACTGATTACTACAATGTCTGCTTTCTGCTCTATACTAATTTGGTCCAGATAATAAAATACTAAATTAGTTAAAAATAACTGCGATTCTAAATTCCAGACCCTCCAGATAATAAAATATTAAATTATTTAAAAATAACTGCGATTCTAAATTCCAGACCCTCCAGATAATAAAATATAAAATTAATTAAAAATAACTGCGATTCTGAATTCCAGACTCTCCTGATAATAAAAATTAAATTAATTAAAAATAACTACGATTCTGAATTCCAGACACTCCAGTAAACAAAATATGCAAATAAATAAAAATAACTGCGATTCAGATATGCAGACACACCAGTTAATAAAATATGAAATTAATTTAAAATAACTGCTATTCTGAACTCCAGACCCTCCAGTTAATAAGATTTTAAATGAATTAAAAATAGTTGCGATTCTGAATTCCGGCCCCTACAGATAATAAAATATTAAAATAATTAAAATAACTGCGATTCTGAATTCCAGACCCTCCAGTAAATAAAATATTAAGTTAATTAAAAATTACTTCGGTTCTGAATTCCAGACCCTCCAGATAATAAAATACTAAATTAATTAAAAATAACTGCGATTCTGAATTCCAGACTCTCCAGTTAATAAAATATTAAGTTAATTAAAAATTACTTCGGTTCTGAATTCCAGACCCTCCAGATAATAAAATATTAAATTAATTAAAAATAACTGCGATTCTGAATTCCAGACTCTCCAGTTAATAAAATATTAAATTAATCAAAAATAACTGCAATTCTGAATACAAGACACTCCAGTTAATAATATATGAAATTAATTAAAAATAACTGCGAATCTGAATTCCAGACCCTCCAGTTAATACGATATTAAATTAATTAAAAATAACCGCGATTCTGCATTCCATACACTCCAGATAAAAAAAAATTAAATTAATTAAAAATCACCGCGATTCTGAATTCCAGACCCTCCAGATAATAAAATATTTAATTAATTAAAAATAACTGCGATTCTGCATTCCAGACCCTCCAGTTAATAAGATATTAAATTAATTAAAAATAACTGCGATTCTGGATTCCAGACCCTCCAGATAATAAAATACTAAATTAGTTAAAAATAACTGCGATTCTGAATTCCAGACCCTCCAGATAATAAAATATTAAATTAGTTAAAAATAATCGCGATTCTTAATTCCAGACTCACCAGATAATAAAATATTAAATTACTTAAAAATAACTGCAATTCTGAATTCCAGACACTCCAGTTAATAAAATATGAAATTAATTAAAAATAACAACGATTCTGAATACCAGACACTTCAGCTAATAAAATTTGAAATTAATTAAAAATAACTGTGATTCTGAATTCGAGACCCTCCAGTTAATCCGATACTAAATAAATTAAAAATAACTGAGATTCTGAATTCCAGACCCTCCAGATAATACAATTTTACATTATTTAAAAATAACTGCGATTCTGAATTCCAGACCCTCCAGATAATAAAATAATAAATTAATTAAAAATAACTGCGATTCTGAATTCCAGACCCTCCAAATAATAAAATATTAAATTAATTAAAAATAACTGCGATTCTGAATTCAAGAGTCTCCAGATAATAAAATATTAAATTAATTAAAAATAACTGCGATTCAGATATGCAGACATTCCAGTTGATAAAATATTAAATTAATTAAAAATAAGTAAGATTCTGAATACCAGACACTCCAGTTAATAAAATATGAAATGAATTAAATATAACTGCGATTCTGAATTCCAGACCCCCAGAAAATATTAAATCCAGATAGTAGAATATGATATTAATTAAAAATAATTGAGATTCTGATTTGCAGACCCTCCAGTTAATAAAATATTCAATTACTTAAAAATACTTGCGATTCTGAATACAAGACACTCCAGTTAATAAAATATGAAATTAATTAAAAATAACTGCGATTCTGAATCCCAGACCCTCCAGTTAATAAGATATTAAATGAATTAAAAATAACCGCGATTCTGCATTCCATACCCTCCAGATAATAAAATTTTAAATTTGTTAAAAATAACTGGGATTCTGAATTCCAGACCCTCCAGATAATAAAATATTAAATTAATTAAAAATAACTGCGATTCTGAATTGCAGAGGCTCCAGATAATAAAATATTAAATTAATTAAAAATAACTGCGTTTCTGAATTCCAGACCCTCCAGTTAATACGATATTAAATTAAATAAAAATAACTGAGTTTCTGAATTCCAGACCCTCCAGATAAAAAAATATTAAATTAATTAAAAATAACTGCGATTCTGCATTCCAGAACCTCCAGATAATAAAATATTAAATTAGTTAAAAATAACTGCGATTCTGAATTCCAGACCCTCCAGATAATAAAATATTCAATTAATTAAAAATAACTGCGATTCTGAATTCCAGACACTCCAGATAATAAAACATTAAATTAATTAAAATTAACTGCGATTCTGAATACAAGACACTCTAGTTAATGAAATGTGAAATTAATTAAAAATAACTGCGATTCTGAATTCCAGACCATCCAGTTAATAAGAAATTAAATGAAATAAAAATAACAGCGATTCTGCATTCCAGATCTTCCAGATAAGAAAATATTAAATTAGTTAAAAATAACTGCGATTCTGAATTCCAGACCCTCCAGATAATAAAATATTAAATTAATTAAAATAACTGCGATTCTGAATACAAGACACTCTAGTTAATGAAATGTGAAATTAGTTAAAAATAACTGCGATTCTGAATTCCAGACCCTCCTGATAATAAAATATTAAATTAATTAAAATAACTGCGATTCTGAATTCCAGACTCTCCAGTTAATAAAATATTAAATTAATCAAAAATAACTGCAATTCTGAATACAAGACACTCCAGTTAATAATATATGAAATTAATTAAAAATAACTGCGAATCTGAATTCCAGACCCTCCAGTTAATACGATATTAAATTAATTAAAAATAACCGCGATTCTGCATTCCATACACTCCAGATAAAAAAAAAATTAAATTAATTAAAAATAACCGCGATTCTGAATTCCAGACCCTCCAGATAATAAAATATTTAATTAATTAAAAATAACTGCGATTCTGAATTCCAGACCCTCCAGTTAATAAGATATTAAATTAATTAAAAATAACTGCGATTCTGCATTCCAGACCCTCCAGATAATAAAATACTAAATTAGTTAAAAATACCTGCGATTCTGAATTCCAGACCCTCCAGATAATAAAATATTAAATTAATTAAAAATAACTGCGATTCTGAATTCGTGACCCTTCAGATAATAAAATATTAAATTAGTTAAAAATAATCGCGATTCTTAATTCCAGACTCACCAGATAATAAAATATTAAATTATTTAAAAATAACTGCAATTCTGAATTCCAGACACTCCAGTTAATAAAATATGAAATTAATTAAAAATAACAACGATTCTGAATACCAGACACTTCAGCTAATAAAATATGAAAATAATTAAAAATAACTGTGATTCTGAATTCGAGACCCTCCAGTTAATCCGATACTAAATAAATTAAAAATAACTGAGATTCTGAATTCCAGACCCTCCAGATAATACAATTTTACATTATTTAAAAATAACGGCGATTCTGAATTCCAGACCCTCCAGATAATAAAATATTAAATTAATTAAAAATAACTGCGATTCTGAATTCCAGACCCTCCAAATAATAAAATATTAAATTAATTAAAAATAACTGCGATTCTGAATTCAAGAGTCTCCAGATAATAAAATATTAAATTAATTAAAAATAACTGCGATTCAGATATGCAGACATTCCAGTTAATAAAATATTAAATTAATTAAATATAACTGCGATTCTGAATTCCAGACCCTCCATATAATAATATATAAAATTATTTAAAATAACTGCGATTCTGAATACCTGACACTTCAGCTAAGAAAATATTAAATCCAGATAGTAGAATATGATATTAATTAAAAATAATTGAGATTCTGATTTGCAGACCCTCCAGTTAATAAAATATTCAATTACTTAAAAATACTTGCGATTCTGAATACAAGACACTCCAGTTAATAAAATATGAAATTAATTAAAAATAACTGCGATTCTGAATCCCAGACCCTCCAGTTAATAAGATATTAAATGAATTAAAAATAACCGCGATTCGGCATTCCATACCCTCCAGATAATAAAATTTTAAATTTGTTAAAATTAACTGGGATTCTGAATTCCAAACCCTCCAGATAATAAAATATTAAATTAATTAAAAATAACTGCGATTCTGAATTGCAGACGCTCCAGATAATAAAATATTAAATTAATTAAAAATAACTGCGTTTCTGAATTCCAGACCCTCCAGTTAATACGATATTAAGTTAAATAAAAATAACTGAGTTTCTGAATTCCAGACCCTCCAGATAAAAATATATTAAATTAATTAAAAATAACTGCGATTCTGCATTCCAGACCCTCCAGATAATAAAATATTAAATTAGTTAAAAATAACTGCGATTCTGAATTCCAGACCCTCCAGATAATAAAATATTCAATTAATTAAAAATAACTGCGATTCTGAATTCCAGACACTCCAGATAATAAAACATTAAATTAATTAAAATTAACTGCGATTCTGAATTCCAGACCCTCCAGATAATAAAATATTTAATTAATTAAAAATAACTGCGATTCTGAATTCCAGACCCTCCAGATAATAAAATACTAAATTAGTTAAAAATACCTGCGATTCTGAATTCCAGACCCTCCAGATAATAAAATATTAAATTAATTAAAAATAACTGCGATTCTGAATTCGTGACCCTTCAGATAATAAAATATTAAATTAGTTAAAAATAATCGCGATTCTTAATTCCAGACTCACCAGATAATAAAATATTAAATTATTTAAAAATAACTGCAATTCTGAATTCCAGACACTCCAGTTAATAAAATATGAAATTAATTAAAAATAACAACGATTCTGAATACCAGACACTTCAGCTAATAAAATATGAAATTAATTAAAAATAACTGTGATTCTGAATTCGAGACCCTCCAGTTAATCCGATACTAAATAAATTAAAAATAACTGAGATTCTGAATTCCAGACCCTCCAGATAATACAATTTTACATTATTTAAAAATAACTGCGATTCTGAATTCCAGACCCTCCAGATAATAAAATATGAAATTAATTAAAAATAACTGCGATTCTGAATTCCAGACCCTCCAAATAATAAAATATTAAATTAATTAAAAATAACTGCGATTCTGAATTCAAGAGTCTCCAGATAATAAAATATTAAATTAATTAAAAATAACTGCGATTCAGATATGCAGACATTCCAGTTAATAAAATATTAAATTAATTAAATATAACTGCGATTCTGAATTCCAGACCCTCCATATAATAATATATTAAATTATTTAAAATAACTGCGATTCTGAATACCTGACACTTCAGCTAAGAAAATATTAAATCCAGATAGTAGAATATGATATTAATTAAAAATAATTGAGATTCTGATTTGCAGACCCTCCAGTTAATAAAATATTCAATTACTTAAAAATACTTGCGATTCTGAATACAAGACACTCCAGTTAATAAAATATGAAATTAATTAAAAATAACTGCGATTCTGAATCCCAGACCCTCCAGTTAATAAGATATTAAATGAATTAAAAATAACCGCGATTCTGCATTCCATACCCTCCAGATAATAAAATTTTAAATTTGTTAAAATTAACTGGGATTCTGAATTCCAAACCCTCCAGATAATAAAATATTAAATTAATTAAAAATAACTGCGATTCTGAATTGCAGACGCTCCAGATAATAAAATATTAAATTAATTAAAAATAACTGCGTTTCTGAATTCCAGAACCTCCAGTTAATACGATATTAAATTAAATAAAAATAACTGAGTTTCTGAATTCCAGACCCTCCAGATAAAAATATATTAAATTAATTAAAAATAACTGCGATTCTGCATTCCAGACCCTCCAGATAATAAAATATTAAATTAGTTAAAAATAACTGCGATTCTGAATTCCAGACCCTCCAGATAATAAAACATTCAATTAATTAAAAATAACTGCGATTCTGAATTCCAGACACTCCAGATAATAAAACATTAAATTAATTAAAATTAACTGCGATTCTGAATACAAGACACTCTAGTTAATGAAATGTGAAATTAATTAAAAATAACTGCGATTCTGAATTCCAGACTATCCAGTTAATAAGAAATTAAATGAAATAAAAATAACAGCGATTCTGCATTCCAGATCTTCCAGATAAGAAAATATTAAATTAGTTAAAAATAACTGCGATTCTGAATTCCAGACCCTCCAGATAATAAAATATTAAATTAATTAAAATAACTGCGATTCTGAATTCCAGACCCTCCACTTAATAAGATATTAAATTAATGAAAAATAACTGCGATTCTGAATTCCAGACTCTCCAGATAATAAATAATTAAATTAATTAAAAATAACTGCGATTCTGAATTCCAGACCCTCCAGTTAATAAAATATTAAGTTAATTAAAAATTACTTCGGTTCTGAATTCCACACCCTCCAGATAATAAAATATTAAATTAATTAAAAATAACTGCGATTCTGAATACCAGACTCTCCAGTTAATAACATATTAAATTAATCAAAAATAACTGCAATTCTGAATACAAGACACTCCAGTTAATAATATATGAAATTAATTAAAAATAACTGCGAATCTGAATTCCAGACCCTCCAGTTAATACGATATTAAATTAATTAAAAATAACCGCGATTCTGCATTCCATACACTCCAGATAAAAAAAAAATTAAATTAATTAAAAATAACCGCGATTCTGAATTCCAGACCCTCCAGATAATAAAATATTTAATTAATTAAAAATAACTGCGATTCTGCATTCCAGACCCTCCAGTTAATAAGATATTAAATTAATTAAAAATAACTGCGATTCTGCATTCCAGACCCTCCAGATAATAAAATACTAAATTAGTTAAAAATAACTGCGATTCTGAATTCCAGACCCTCCAGATAATAAAATATTAAATTAATTAAAAATAACTGCGATTCTGAATTCGTGACCCTTCAGATAATAAAATATTAAATTAGTTAAAAATAATCGCGATTCTTAATTCCAGACTCACCAGATAATAAAATATTAAATTACTTAAAAATAACTGCAATTCTGAATTCCAGACACTCCAGTTAATAAAATATGAAATTAATTAAAAATAACAACGATTCTGAATACCAGACACTTCAGCTAATAAAATATGAAATTAATTAAAAATAACTGTGATTCTGAATTCGAGACCCTCCAGTTAATCCGATACTAAATAAATTAAAAATAACTGAGATTCTGAATTCCAGACCCTCCAGATAATACAATTTTACATTATTTAAAAATAACTGCGATTCTGAATTCCAGACCCTCCAGATAATAAAATATTAAATTAATTAAAAATAACTGCGATTCTGAATTCCAGACCCTCCAAATAATAAAATATTAAATTAATTAAAAATAACTGCGATTCTGAATTCAAGAGTCTCCAGATAATAAAATATTAAATTAATTAAAAATAACTACGATTCAGATATGCAGACATTCCAGTTAATAAAATATTAAATTAATTAAAAATAAGTAAGATTCTGAATACCAGACACTCCAGTTAATAAAATATGAAATGAATTAAATATAACTGCGATTCTGAATTCCAGACCCTCCATATAATAATATATTAAATTATTTAAAATAACTGCGATTCTGAATACTTGACACTTCAGCTAAGAAAATATTAAATCCAGATAGTAGAATATGATATTAATTAAAAATAATTGAGATTCTGATTTGCAGACCCTCCAGTTAATAAAATATTCAATTACTTAAAAATACTTGCGATTCTGAATACAAGACACTCCAGTTAATAAAATATGAAATTAATTAAAAATAACTGGGATTCTGAATTCCAGACCCTGCAGATAATAAAATATTAAATTAATTAAAAATAACTGCGATTCTGAATTGCAGACGCTCCAGATAATAAAATATTAAATTAATTAAAAATAACTGCGTTTCTGAATTCCAGACCCTCCAGTTAATACGATATTAAATTAAATAAAAATAACTGAGTTTCTGAATTCCAGACCCTCCAGATAAAAAAATATTAAATTAATTAAAAATAACTGCGATTCTGCATTCCAGACCCTCCAGATAATAAAATATTAAATTAGTTAAAAATAACTGCGATTCTGAATTCCAGACCCTCCAGATAATAAAATATTCAATTAATTAAAAATAACTGCGATTCTGAATTCCAGACACTCCAGATAATAAAACATTAAATTAATTAAAATTAACTGCGATTCTGAATACAAGACACTCTAGTTAATGAAATGTGAAATTAATTAAAAATAGCTGCGATTCTGAATTCCAGACCATCCAGTTAATAAGAAATTAAATGAAATAAAAATAACAGCGATTCTGCATTCCAGATCTTCCAGATAAGAAAATATTAAATTAGTTAAAAATAACTGCGATTCTGAATTCGTGACCCTTCAGATAATAAAATATTAAATTAGTTAAAAATAATCGCGATTCTTAATTCCAGACTCACCAGATAATAAAATATTAAATTACTTAAAAATAACTGCAATTCTGAATTCCAGACACTCCAGTTAATAAAATATGAAATTAATTAAAAATAACAACGAATCTGAATACCAGACACTTCAGCTAATAAAATATGAAATTAATTAAAAATAACTGTGATTCTGAATTCGAGACCCTCCAGTTAATCCGATACTAAATAAATTAAAAATAACTGAGATTCTGAATTCCAGACCCTCCAGATAATACAATTTTACATTATTTAAAAATAACTGCGATTCTGAATTCCAGACCCTCCAGATAATAAAATATTAAATTAATTAAAAATAACTGCGATTCTGAATTCCAGACCCTCCAAATAATAAAATATTAAATTAATTAAAAATAACTGCGATTCAGATAAGCAGACATTCCAGTTAATAAAATATTAAATTAATTAAAAATAAGTAAGATTCTGAATACCAGACACTCCAGTTAATAAAATATGAAATGAATTAAATATAACTGCGATTCTGAATTCCAGACCCTCCATATAATAATATATTAAATTATTTAAAATAACTGCGATTCTGAATACTTGACACTTCAGCTAAGAAAATATTAAATCCAGATAGTAGAATATGATATTAATTAAAAATAATTGAGATTCTGATTTGCAGACCCTCCAGTTAATAAAATATTCAATTACTTAAAAATACTTGCGATTCTGAATACAAGACACTCCAGTTAATAGAATATGAAATTAATTAAAAATAACTGCGATTCTGAATCCCAGACCCTCCAGTTAATAAGATATTAAATGAATTAAAAATAACCGCGATTCTGCATTCCATACCCTTCAGATAATAAAATTTTAAATTTGTTAAAAATAACTGGGATTCTGAATTCCAGACCCTCCAGATAATAAAATATTAAATTAATTAAAAATAACTGCGATTCTGAATTGCAGACGCTCCAGATAATAAAATATTAAATTAATTAAAAATAACTGCGTTTCTGAATTCCAGACCCTCCAGTTAATACGATATTAAATTAAATAAAAATAACTGAGTTTCTGAATTCCAGACCCTCCAGATAAAAAAATATTAAATTAATTAAAAATAACTGCGATTCTGCATTCCAGACCCTCCAGATAATAAAATATTAAATTAGTTAAAAATAACTGCGATTCTGAATTCCAGACCCTCCAGATAATAAAATATTCAATTAATTAAAAATAACTGCGATTCTGAATTCCAGACACTCCAGATAATAAAACATTAAATTAATTAAAATTAACTGCGATTCTGAATACAAGACACTCTAGTTAATGAAATGTGAAATTAATTAAAAATAACTGCGATTCTGAATTCCAGACCATCCAGTTAATAAGAAATTAAATGAAATAAAAATAACAGCGATTCTGATTTCCAGATCTTCCAGATAAGAAAATATTAAATTAGTTAAAAATAACTGCGATTCTGAATTCCAGACCCTCCAGATAATAAAATATTAAATTAATTAAAAATAACTGCGATTCTGCATTCCAGACCCTCCAGATAATAAAATACTAAATTAATTAAAAATAACTGCGATTCTGAATTCCAGACCCTCCAGATAATAAAATATTAAATTAATTAAAAATAACTGCGATTCTGAATTCGTGACCCTTCAGATAATAAAATATTAAATTAGTTAAAAATAATCGCGATTCTTAATTCCAGACTCACCAGATAATAAAATATTAAATTACTTAAAAATAACTGCAATTCTGAATTCCAGACACTCCAGTTAATAAAATATGAAATTAATTAAAAATAACAACGATTCTGAATACCAGACACTTCAGCTAATAAAATATGAAATTAATTAAAAATAACTGTGATTCTGAATTCGAGACCCTCCAGTTAATCCGATACTAAATAAATTAAAAATAACTGAGATTCTGAATTCCAGACCCTCCAGATAATACAATTTTACATTATTTAAAAATAACTGCGATTCTGAATTCCAGACCCTCCAGATAATAAAATAATAAATTAATTAAAAATAACTGCGATTCTGAATTCCAGACCCTCCAAATAATAAAATATTAAATTAATTAAAAATAACTGCGATTCTGAATTCAAGAGTCTCCAGATAATAAAATATTAAATTAATTAAAAATAACTGCGATTCAGATATGCAGACATTCCAGTTAATAAAATATAAAATTAATTAAAAATAAGTAAGATTCTGAATACCAGACACTCCAGTTAATAAAATATGAAATGAATTAAATATAACTGCGATTCTGAATTCCAGACCCTCCATATAATAATATATTAAATTATTTAAAATAACTGCGATTCTGAATACCTGACACTTCAGCTAAGAAAATATTAAATCCAGATAGTAGAATATGATATTAATTAAAAATAATTGAGATTCTGATTTGCAGACCCTCCAGTTAATAAAATATTCAATTACTTAAAAATACTTGCGATTCTGAATACAAGACACTCCAGTTAATAAAATATGAAATTAATTAAAAATAACTGCGATTCTGAATCCCTGACCCTCCAGTTAATAAGATATTAAATGAATTAAAAATAACCGCGATTCTGCATTCCATACCCTCCAGATAATAAAATTTTAAATTTGTTAAAAATAACTGGGATTCTGAATTCCAGACCCTCCAGATAATAAAATATTAAATTAATTAAAAATAACTGCGATTCTGAATTGCAGACGCTCCAGATAATAAAATATTAAATTAATTAAAAATAACTGCGTTTTGAATTCCAGACCCTCCAGTTAATACGATATTAAATTAAATAAAAATAACTGAATTTCTGATTTCCAGACCCTCCAGATAAAAAAATATTAAATTAATTAAAAATAACTGCGATTCTGCATTCCAGACCCTCCAGATAATAAAATATTAAATTAGTTAAAAATAACTGCGATTCTGAATTCCAGACCCTCCAGATAATAAAATATTCAATTAATTAAAAATAACTGCGATTCTGAATTCCAGACACTCCAGATAATAAAACATTAAATTAATTAAAATTAACTGCGATTCTGAATACAAGACACTCTAGTTAATGAAATGTGAAATTAATTAAAAATAACTGCGATTCTGAATTCCAGACCATCCAGTTAATCAGAAATTAAATGAAATAAAAATAACAGCGATTCTGCATTCCAGATCTTCCAGATAAGAAAATATTAAATTAGTTAAAAATAACTGCGATTCTGAATTCCAGACCCTCCAGATAATAAAATATTAAATTAATTAAAATAACTGCGATTCTGAATTCCAGACCCTAATAAGATATTAAATTAATTAAAAATAACTGCGATTCTGAATTCCAGACTCTCCAGATAATAAATAATTAAATTAATTAAAAATAACTGCGATTCTGAATACCAGACATTTCAGCTAATAAAATATGAAATTAATTACAAATAACTGCGATTCTGAATTCCAAACCCTCCAGTTAATACGATATTAAATTAATTAAAAATAACCGCGATTCTGCATTCCATACCTTCCAGATAAAAAAAATATTAATTTAATTAAAAATAACTGCGATTCTGAATTCCAGACCCTCCAGTTAATAAGATATTAAATGAATTAAAAATAACT
Source organism: Clusia tigrina (assembly GCA_920105625.2). NCBI lineage: Eukaryota > Metazoa > Arthropoda > Insecta > Diptera > Clusiidae > Clusia > Clusia tigrina. The sequence continues at coordinate 120,018,775 of OV050030.1, read as the reverse complement.
GCTTTTCTGCATTCCAGACCCTCCAGATAACAAAATATGAAATTAATTTAAAATAACTGCTATTCTGAATTCCAGACCCTCCAGTTAACAAGATATTAAATGAATTAAAAATAGTTGCCATTCTGAATTCCGGACCCTACAGATAATAAAATATTAAAATAATTAAAATAACTGCGATTCTGAATTCCAGACCCTCCAGTTAATAAAATATTAAGTTAATTAAAAATAACTGCGATTCTGAATTCCAGACCCTCCACTTAATAAAATATTAAATTAATCCAAAATAACTGCGATTCTGAATACACTCCACTTAATAAAATATGAAATTAATTAAAAATATCTGCGATTCTGAATTCCAGACCCTCCAGTTAATAAGATATTAAATGAATTAAAAATAACCGCGATTCTACATTCCATACCCTCCAGATAATAAAATATTAAATTTGTTAAAAATAACTGCGATTCTGAATTCCAGACTCTCCAGGTAATAGGATATTAAACTAATTAAAAATAACTGCGATTCTGAATTGCAGACCCACCAGATAATAAAATATTAAATTAATTAAAATAACTGCGATTCTGAATTCCAGACCCTCAAGTTAATAAGATATTAAATTAATTAAAAATAACTGCGATTCTGAATTCCAGACTCTCCAAATAATAAAATATTAAATTAATTGAAAATAACTGCGATTCTGAATTCAAGACTCTCCTGATAATAAAATATTAAATTAATTAAAAATAGCTGCGATTCAGATATGCAGACATTCCAGTTAATAAAATTATAAATTAATTAAAAATAACTAAGATTCTGAATATCAGACACTCCAGTTAATAAAATATGAAATTAATTAGAAATAACTGCGATTTTGAACTGAAGACATTGCAGATAAGAAAATATTAAATTAGTTAAAAATAACTGCGATTCTGAAAACCAGATACTCCAGTTAATAAGATATTAAATTAATTAAAATTAACTGCGATTCTGAATTCCAGACCCTCCATAAAATAATATATTAAATTATTTAAAATAACTGCGATTCTGAATACCAGACACTTTAGCTAATAAAATATTAAATTAATTACAAATAACTGCGATTCTGAATTCCAGACCCTCCAGTTAATACGATATTAAATGAATTAAAAATAACCGCGATTCTGCATTCCATACCCTCCAGATAAAAAATATATTAATTTAATTAAAAATAACTGCGATTCTGAATTCCAGACCCTCCAGTTAATAAGATTTTAAATGAATTAAAAATAACTGCGATTCTGCATTCCAGACCCTCCAGATATTAAAATATTAAATTATTTAAAAATCACTGCGATTCTAAATTCGAGACCCTCCAGATAATAAAATATTAAATTAATTAAAAATAACTCCGATTCTGAGTTCCAGACCCACCAGATAACTAAATATAAAATTAATTAAAAATAACTGCGATTCTGAATTCCAGACTATCCTGATAATAAAATATTAGATTAATTAAAAATAACTGTGATTCTGAATACCAGACATTCCAGTTAATAAAATATGAAATTAATTTAAAATAACTGCTATTCTGAATTCCAGACCCTCCAGTTAACAAGATAGTAAATGAATTAAACATAACTGCGATTCTGAATTCCACACCCTCCAGTTAATAAAATATTAAGTTAATTAAAAATAACTGCGATTCTGAATTCCAGACCCTCCACTTAATAAAATATTAAATTAATCCAAAATAACTGCGATTCTGAATACACTCCACTTAATAAAATATGAAATTAATTAAAAATATCTGCGATTCTGAACTCCAGACACTCCAGTTAATAAGATATTAAATGAATTAAAAATAACCGCGATTCTGCATTCCATACCCTCCTGATAATAAAATTTAAAATTAGTTAACAATAACTGCGATTCTGAATTCCAGACCCTCCAGTTAATAAGATATTAAATGAATTAAAAATAACCGCGATTCTGCATTCCAGACCCTCCAGATAATAAAATATTAAATTCTTTAAAAATTACTGCGATTCTGAATTCCAGACACTCCAATTAATAAAATATTAAATTAATTAAAAATAACTGCGATTCTAAATTCCAGACCCTCCAGATAATAAAATATAAAATTAGTTAAAGATAACTGCGATTCTGAACCCCAGACTCTCCACTTAATAAGATGTTAAATTAATTAAAAATAACTGCGATTCTGAATTCCAGACTCTCCATTTAATAAGATATTAAATGAATTAAAAATAACTGCGATTCTGAATTCCAGACCCTCCGGTTAATAAGATATTAAATGAATTAAAAATAACCGCGATTCTGCATTCCATACCCTCCAGATAATAAAATTTTAAATTAGTTAAAAATAACTGGGATTCTGAATTCCAGACCCTCCAGATAATAAAATATTAAATTAATTAAAAATAACTGCGATTCTGAATTGCAGACGCTCCAGATAATAAAATATTAAATTAATTAACAACAACTGCGATTCTGAATTCCAGACCCTCCAGTTAATACGATATTAAATTAATTAAAAATAACTGAGATTCTGAATTCCAGACCCTCCAGATAAAAAAATATTAAATTAATTAAAAATAACTGCGATTCTGCATTCCAGACCCTCCAGATAATAAAATATTAAATTAGTTAAAAATAACTGCGATTCTGAATTCCAGACCCTCCAGATAATAAAACATTAAATTAATTAAAAATAACTGCGATTCTGAATACAAGACACTCTAGTTAATGAAATGTGAAATTAATTAAAAATAACTGCGATTCTGAATTCCAGACCATCCAGTTAATAAGAAATTAAATGAAATAAAAATAACTGCGATTCTGCATTCCAGACCCTCCAGATATTAAAATATTAAATTAGTTAAAAATAACTGCGATTCTAAATTCGAGACCCTCCAGCTAATAAAACATTAAATTAAATCCTGACCCTCCAGTTAGTAAGATATTAAATGAATTAAAAATAACTGCGATTATGCTATCCAGACCCTCCAGATAATAAAATATAAAATTAGTTAAAGATAACTGCGATTCTAAATTCGAGACCCTCCAGATAATAAAACATTAAATTAATTAAAAATAACTGCGATTCTGAATACAAGACACTCTAGTTAATGAAATGTGAAATTAATTAAAAATAACTGCGATTCTGAATTCCAGACCATCCAGTTAATAAGAAATTAAATGAAATAAAAATAAAAGCGATTCTGCATTCCAGATCTTCCAGATAAGAAAATATTAAATTAGTTAAAAATAACTGCGATTCTGAATTCCAGACCCTCCAGATAATAAAATATTAAATTAATTAAAATAACTGCGATTCTGAATTCCAGACCCTCCAGTTAATAAGATATTCAATTAATTAAAAATAACTGCCATTCTGAATTCCAGACTCTCCAGATAATAAATAATTAAATTAATTAAAAATAACTGCGATTCTGAATACCAGACACTTCAGCTAATAAAATATGAAAGTATTTACAAATAACTGCGATTCTGAATTCCAGACCCTCCAGTTATTACGATATTAAATTAATTAAAAATAACCGCGATTCTGCATTCCATACCCTCCAGATAATAAAATTTTAAATTAGTTAAAAATAACTGGGATTCTGAATTCCAGACCCTCCAGATAATAAAATATTAAATTAATTAAAAATAACTGCGATTCTGAATTGCAGACGCTCCAGATAATAAAATATTAAATTAATTAAAAACAACTGCGTTTCTGAATTCCAGACCCTCCAGTTAATACGATATTAAATTAATTAAAAATAACTGAGATTCTGAATTCCAGACCCTAAGGATAAAAAAATATTAAATTAATTAAAAATAACTGCGATTCTGCATTCCAGACCCTCCAGTTAATAAAATATTAAATTAGTTAAAAATAACTGCGATTCTGAATTCCAGACCCTCCAGATAATAAAACATTAAATTAATTAAAAATAACTGCGATTCTGAATACAAGACACTCTAGTTAATGAAATGTGAAATTAATTAAAAATAACTGCGATTCTGAATTCCAGACCATCCAGTTAATAAGAAATTAAATGAAATAAAAATAACTGCGATTCTGCATTCCAGACCCTCCAGATATTAAAATATTAAATTAGTTAAAAATAACTGCGATTCTAAATTCGAGACCCTCCAGATAATAAAACATTAAATTAGTTAAAAATAACTGCGATTCTGAATACAAGACACTCTAGTTAATGAAATGTGAAATTAATTAAAAATAACTGCGAATCTGAATTCCAGACCATCCAGTTAATAAGAAATTAAATGAAATAAAAATAAAAGCGATTCTGCATTCCAGATCTTCCAGATAAGAAAATATTAAATTAGTTAAAAATAACTGCGATTCTGAATTCCAGACCCTCCAGATAATAAAATATTAAATTAATTAAAATAACTGCGATTCTGAATTCCAGACCCTCCAGTTAATAAGATATTCAATTAATTAAAAATAACTGCCATTCTGAATTCCAGACTCTCCAGATAATAAATAATTAAATTAATTAAAAATAACTGCGATTCTGCATTCCAGACCCTCCAGATAAAAAAAATATTAATTTAATTAAAAATAACTGCGATTCTGAATTCCAGACCCTCCAGTTAATAAGATATTAAATGAATTAAAAATAACTGCGATTCTGCATTCCAGACCCTCCAGATATTAAAATATTAAATTAGTTAAAAATAACTGCGATTCTAAATTCGAGACCCTCCAGATAATAAAACATTAAATTAATTAAACATAACTGCGATTCTGAATACAAGACACTCTAGTTAATGAAATGTGAAATTAATTAAAAATAACTGCGATTCTGAATTCCAGACCATCCAGTTAATAAGAAATTAAATGAAATAAAAATAAAAGCGATTTTGCATTCCAGATCTTCCAGATAAGAAAATATTAAATTAGTTAAAAATAACTGCGATTCTGAATTCCAGACCCTCCAGATAATAAAATATTAAATTAATTAAAATAACTGCGATTCTGAATTCCAGACCCTCCAGTTAATAAGATATTCAATTAATTAAAAATAACTGCCATTCTGAATTCCAGACTCTCCAGATAATAAATAATTAAATTAATTAAAAATAACTGCGATTCTGAATACCAGACCCTCCAGATAATAAAATATTAAATTAATTAAAATAACTGCGATTCTGAATTCCAGACCCTCCAGTTAATAAGATGTTAAATGAATTAAAAATAACCGCGATTCTGCATTCCATGCCCTCCAGATAATAAAATTTTAAATTAGTTAAAAATAAATGGGATTCTGAATTCCAGACCCTCCATATAATAAAATATTAAATTAATTAAAAATAACTGCGATTCTGAATTGCAGACGCTCCAGATAATAAAATATTAAATGAATTAAAAATAACTGCGTTTCTGAATTCCAGACCCTCCAGTTAATAAGATGTTAAATGAATTAAAAATAACCGGGATTCTGCATTCCATACCCTCCAGATAATAAAATTTAAAATTAGTTAAAAATAACTGCGATTCTGAATTCCAGAGCCTCCAGATAATAAAATATTAAATTAATTAAAATAACTGCGATTCTGAATTCCAGACCCTCCAGTTAATAAGATATTCAATTAATTAAAAATAACTGCGATTCTGAATTCCAGACTCTCCAGATAATAAATAATTAAATTAATTAAAAATAACTGCGATTCTGAATACCAGACACTTCAGCTAATAAAATATGAAATTAATTACAAATAACTGCGATTCTGAGTTCCAGACCCTCCAGTTAATACGATATTAAATTAATTAAAAATAACCGTGATTCTGCATTCCATACCCTCCAGATAAAAAAAATATTAATTTAATTAAAAATAACTGTGATTCTGAATACCAGACATTCCAGTTAATAAAATATGAAATTAATTTAAAATAACTGCTATTCTGAATTCCAGACCATCCAGTTAATAAGAAATTAAATGAAATAAAAATAACTGCGATTCTAATTTCGAGACCCTCCAGATAATAAAATATTAAATTAATTAAAAATAACTGCGATTCTGAATACAAGACACTCTAGTTAATGAAATGTGAAATTAATTAAAAATAACTGCGATTCTGAATTCCAGACCCTCCAGTTAATAAGATATTCAATTAATTAAAAATAACTGCCATTCTGAATTCCAGACTCTCCAGATAATAAATAATTAAATTAATTAAAAATAACTGCGATTCTGAATACCAGACACTTCAGCTAATAATATATGAAATTATTTACAAATAACTGCGATTCTGAATTCCAGACCCTCCAGTTAATACGATATTAAATTAATTAAAAATAACCGCGATTCTGCATTCCATACCCTCCAGATAAAAAAATTTTAAATTAGTTAAAAATAACTGGGATTCTGAATTCCAGACCCTCCAGATAATAAGATATTAAATTAATTAAAAATAACTGCGATTCTGAATTCCAGACTCTCGATTTATTAAGATATTAAATGAATTAAAAATAACTGCGATTCTGAATTCCAGACCCTCCAGTTAATAAGATATTAAATGAATTAAAAATAACCGCGATTCTGCATTCCATACCCTCCAGATAATAAAATTTTAAATTAGTTAAAAATAACTGGGATTCTGAATTCCAGACCCTCCAGATAATAAAATATTAAATTAATTAAAAATAACTGCGATTCTGAATTGCAGACGCTCCAGATAATAAAATATTAAATTAATTAAAAATAACTGCGTTTCTGAATTCCAGACCATCCAGTTAATACGATATTAAATTAATTAAAAATAACTGAGATTCTGAATTCCAGACCCTCCAGCTAAAAAAATATTAAATTAATTAAAAATAACTGCGATTCTGCATTCCAGATCTTCCAGATAAGAAAATATTAAATTAGTTAAAAATAACTGCGATTCTGAATTCCAGAGCCTCCAGATAATAAAATATTAAATTAATTAAAATAACTGCGATTCTGAATTCCAGACCCTCCAGTTAATAAGATATTCAATTAATTAAAAATAACTGCGATTCTGAATTCCAGACTCTCCAGATAATAAATAATTAAATTAATTAAAAATAACTGCGATTCTGAATACCAGACACTTCAGCTAATAAAATATGAAATGAATTACAAATAACTGCGATTCTGAATTCCAGACCCTCCAGTTAATACGATATTAAATTAATTAAAAATAACCGCGATTCTGCATTCCATACCCTCCAGATAAAAAAAATATTAATTTAATTAAAAATAACTGTGATTCTGAATACCAGACATTCCAGTTAATAAAATATGAAATTAATTTAAAATAACTGCTATTCTGAATTCCAGACCCTCCAGTTAACAAGATAGTAAATAAATTAAACATAACTGCGATTCTGAATTCCAGACCCTCCAGTTAATAAAATATTAAGTTAATTAAAAATAACTGCGATTCTGAATTCCAGACCCTCCACTTAATAAAATATTAAATTAATCCAAAATAACTGCGATTCTGAATACACTCCACTTAATAAAATATGAAATTAATTAAAAATATCTGCGATTCTGAACTCCAGACACTCCAGTTAATAAGATATTAAATGAAATAAAAATAACCGCGATTCTGCATTCCATACCCTCCTGATAATAAAATTTTAAATTAGTTAACAATAACTGCGATTCTGAATTCCAGACCCTCCAGTTAATAAGATATTAAATGAATTAAAAATAACCGCGATTCTGCATTCCAGACCCTCCAGATAATAAAATATTAAATTCTTTAAAAATAACTGCGATTCTGAATTCCAGACCCTCCAGATAATAAAATATTAAATTAATTAAAAATAACTGCGATTCTGAATTCCAGACCCTTCAGATAATAAAATATGAAATTAATTAAAAATAACTGTGACTCTGAATTCCTGACCCTCCAGTAAGTAAGATATTAAATGAATTAAAAATAACTGCGATTATGCTATCCAGACCCTCCAGATAATAAAATATAAAATTAGTTAAAGATAACTGCGATTCTGAACCCCAGACTCTCCACTTAATAAGATATTAAATTAATTAAAAATAACTGCGATTCTGAATTCCAGACTCTCCATTTAATAAGATATTAAATGAATTAAAAATAACTGCGATTCTGAATTCCAGACCCTCCAGTTAATAAGATATTAAATGAATTAAAAATAACCGCGATTCTGCATTCCATACCCTCCAGATAATAAAATTTTAAATTAGTTAAAAATAACTGGGATTCTGAATTCCAGACCCTCCAGATAATAAAGTATTAAACTAATTAAAAATAACTGCGATTCTGAATTGCAGACGCTCCAGATAATAAAATATTAAATTAATTAAAAACAACTGCGTTTCTGAATTCCAGACCCTCCAGTTAATACGATATTAAATTAATTAAAAATAACTGAGATTCTGAATTCCAGACCCTCCAGATAAAAAAATATTAAATTAATTAAAAATAACTGCGATTCTGCATTCCAGACCCTCCAGATAATAAAATATTAAATTAGTTAAAAATAACTGCGATTCTGAATTCCAGACCCTCCAGATAATAAAACATTAAATTAATTAAAAATAACTGCGATTCTGAATACAAGACACTCTAGTTAATGAAATGTGAAATTAATTAAAAATAACTGCGATTCTGAATTCCAGACCATCCAGTTAATAAGAAATTAAATGAAATAAAAATAACTGCGATTCTGCATTCCAGACCCTCCAGATATTAAAATATTAAATTAGTTAAAAATAACTGCGATTCTAAATTCGAGACCCTCCAGATAATAAAACATTAAATTAATTAAAAATAACTGCGATTCTGAATACAAGACACTCTAGTTAATGAAATGTGAAATTAATTAAAAATAACTGCGATTCTGAATTCCAGACCATCCAGTTAATAAGAAATTAAATGAAATAAAAATAAAAGCGATTCTGCATTCCAGATCTTCCAGATAAGAAAATATTAAATTAGTTAAAAATAACTGCGATTCTGAATTCCAGACCCTCCAGTTAATAAGATATTCAATTAATTAAAAATAACTGCCATTCTGAATTCCAGACAATAAATAATTAAATTAATTAAAAATAACTGCGATTCTGAATACCAGACACTTCAGCAAATAAAATATGAAATTATTTACAAATAACTGCGATTCTGAATTCCAGACCCTCCAGTTTATACGATATTAAATTAATTAAAAATAACCGCGATTCTGCATTCCATACCCTCCAGATAAAAAAATTTTAAATTAGTTAAAAATAACTGGGATTCTGAATTCCAGACCCTCCAGATAATAAGATATTAAATTAATTAAAAATAACTGCGATTCTGAATTCCAGACTCTCCATTTAAAAAGATATTAAATGAATTAAAAATAACTGCGATTCTGAATTCCAGACCCTCCAGTTAATAAGATATTAAATGAATTAAAAATAACGGGGATTCTGCATTCTATACCCTCCAGATAATAAAATTTTAAATTAGTTAAAAATAACTGGGATTCTGAATTCCAGACCCTCCAGATAATAAAATATTAAATTAATTAAAAATAACTGCGATTCTGAATTGCAGACGCTCCAAATAATAAAATATTAAATTAATTAAAAATAACTGCGTTTCTGAATTCCAGACCCTCCAGTTAATACGATATTAAATTAATTAAAAATAACTGAGATTCTGAAGTCCAGACCCTCCAGCTAAAAAAATATTAAATTAATTAAAAATAACTGCGATTCTGCATTCCAGATCTTCCAGATAATAAATAATTAAATTAATTAAAAATAACTGCGATTCTGAATACCAGACACTTCAGCTAATAAAATATGAAATTAATTACAAATAACTGCGATTCTGAATTCCAGACCCTCCAGTTAATACGATATTAAATTAATTAAAAATAACCGCGATTCTGCATTCCATACCCTCCAGATAAAAAAAATATTAATTTAATTAAAAATAACTGCGATTCTGAATTCCAGACCCTCCAGTTAATAAGATATTAAATGAATTAAAAATAACTGCGATTCTGCATTCCAGACCCTCCAGATAAAAAAAATATTAATTTAATTAAAAATAACTGCGATTCTGAATTCCAGAACCTCCAGTTAATAAGATATTAAATGAATTAAAAATAACTGCGATTCTGCATTCCAGACCCTCCAGATATTAAAATATTAAATTAGTTAAAAATAACTGCGATTCTAAATTCGAGACCCTCCAGATAATAAAACATTAAATTAATTAAAAATAACTGCGATTCTGAATACAAGACACTCTAGTTAATGAAATGTGAAATTAATTAAAAATAACTGCGATTCTGAATTCCAGACCATCCAGTTAATAAGAAATTAAATGAAATAAAAATAAAAGCGATTCTGCATTCCAGATCTTCCAGATAAGAAAATATTAAATTAGTTAAAAATAACTGCGATTCTGAATTCCAGACCCTCCAGATAATAAAATATTAAATTAATTAAAATAACTGCGATTCTGAATTCCAGACCCTCCAGTTAATAAGATATTCAATTAATTAAAAATAACTGCCATTCTGAATTCCAGACTCTCCAGATAATAAATAATTAAATTAATTAAAAATAACTGCGATTCTGAATACCAGACACTTCAGCTAATAAAATATGAAATTATTTACAAATAACTGCGATTCTGAATTCCAGACCCTCCAGTTAATACGATATTAAATTAATAAAAAATAAACGCGATTCTGCATTCCATACCCTCCAGATAAAAAAAATTTAAATTAGTTAAAAATAACTGGGATTCTGAATTCCAGACCCTCCAGATAATAAAATATTAAATTAATTAATAATAACTGCGATTCTGAATTGCAGACGCTCCAGATAATAAAATATTAAATTAATTAAAAATAACTGCGTTTCTGAATTCCAGACCATCCAGTTAATAGGATATTAAATTAATTAAAAATAGCTGAGATTCTGAATTCCAGACCCTCCAGATAAAAAAATATTAAATTATTTAAAAATAACTGCGATTCTGCATTCCAGACCCTCCAGATAATAAAATATTCAATTATTTAAAAATAACTGCGATTCTGAATTCCAGACCCTCCAGATAATAAAACATTAAATTAATTAAAAATAACTGCGATTCTGAATACAAGACACTCTAGTTAATGAAATGTGAAATTAATTAAAAATAACTGCGATTCTGAATTCCAGACCATCCAGTTAATAAGAAATTAAATGAAATAAAAATAGCAGCGATTCTGCATTCCAGATCTTCCCGATAAGAAAATATTAAATTAGTTAAAAATAACTGCGATTCTGAATTCCAGACACTCCAGTTAAAAAAATATGAAATTAATTAAAAATAACTGCGATTCTGAATACCAGACACTTCAGCTGATAAAATACGAAATTAATTAAAAATAACTGCGTTTCTGAATTCCAGACCTTCCAGTTCATACGATATTAAATTAATTAAAAATAACTGAGATTCTGAATTCCAGACTCTCTAGTTAATAAGATATTAAATTAATTAAAAATAACTGCGATTCTGCATTCCAGACTCTCCAGATAATAAAATATTAAATCCAGATAATAGAATATGATATTAATTAAAAATAAATGAGATTCTGATTTGCAGACCCTCCAGTTAATAAAATATTCAATTATCTAAAAATACTTCCAATTCTGAATACCAGACACTCCAGTTAATAAAATATGAAATTAATTTAAAATAACTGCTATTATGAATTCCAGACCCTCCAGTTAACAAGATAGTAAATGAATTAAAAATAACTGCGATGCTGAATTCCAGACCCTCCATTTAATAAAATATTAAGTTAATTAAAAATAACTGCGATTCTGAATTCCAGACCCTCCAATTAATAAAATATTAAATTAATCCAAAATAACTGCGATTCTGAATACACTCCACTTAATAAAATATAAAATTAATTAAAAATATCTGCGATTCTGAACTCCAGACCCTCCAGTTAATAAGATATGAAATGAATTAAAAATAACCGCGATTCTGCATTCAATACCCTCCTTATAATAAAATTTTAAATTAGATAAAAATAACTGCGATTCTGAATTCCAGACCCTCCAGATAATAAAATATTAAATTCTTTAAAAATAACTGCGATTCTGAATTCCAGACCCTCCAGATAATAAAATATTAAATTAATTAAAAATAACTGCGATTCTGAATTCGAGACCCTTCAGATAATAAAATATGAAATTAATTAAAAATAACGACTCTGAATTCCTGACCCTCCAGTTAGTAAGATATTAAATGAATTAAAAATAACTGCGATTATGCTATCCAGACTCTCCAGATAATAAAATATAAAATTAGTTAAAGATAACTGCGATTCTGAACTCCAGACTCTCCACTTAATAAGATATTAAATTAATTAAAAATAACTGCGATTCTGAATTCCAGACTCTCCACTTAATAAGATATTAAATGAATTAAAAATAACTGCGGTTCTGAATTCCAGACTCTCCAGTTAATAAGATATTAAATTAATTAAAAATAACTGCATTTCTGAATTCCAGACCAACCAGATAAAAAAAATATTAGATTAATTAAAAGTAACTGCGATTCTGAATTCCAGACCCTCCAGATAATAAGATATTAAATGAATTAAAAATAACTGCGATTCTGAATTCCAGACCCTCCAGATAATAAAATATTAAATTAGTTAAAAATAGCGGCGATTCTGAATTCCTGACCCTCCAGTTAATAAGATACTAAAAGAATTAAAAATAACTGCGATTCTGCATTCCAGACCCTCCAGTTAATAAGATATTAAATGAATTAAAAATAACCGCTATTCTGCATTCCAGACCCTCCAGATAATAAAATATTAAATTAGTTAAAAATAACTGCGATTCTGAATTCCAGACCCTCCAGATAATAAAATATTAAATTAATTAAAAATAGCGGCGATTCTGAATTCCTGACCCTCCAGTTAATAAGATACTAAAAGAATTAAAAATAACTGCGATTCTGCATTCCAGACTCTCCAGATAATAAAATATTAAATTAGTTAAAAATAACTGCGATTCTGTATTCCAGACCCTCCAGATATTAAAATATTAAATTAGTTAAAAATAACTGCGATTCTAAATTCGAGGCCCTCCAGATAATAACATATTAAATTAATTAAAAATAACTGCGATTCTGAGTTCCAGACCCTTCAGATAACAAAATATAAAATAAATAAAAAATAATGGGGATTCTGAGTTCCACACTCTCCAGTAAACAAAATATTAAAATAAATAAATATAACTGGGATTCAGATATGCAGAAATTGCAGTTAATAAAATTTTAAATTAATTAAAAATAACTGAGATTCTGAAACCACCAGACACTCCAGTTAATAAAATATGAAATTAATAAAATAATTGCTATTCTGAATTGCAGACCCTCCAGTTAATAAGATATTAAATGAATTAAAAATAGTTGCGATTCTGAATTCCGGATCCTACAGATAACAAAATAATAAAATAATTAAAATTACTGCGATTCTGAATTCCAGACCCTCCAGTTAATAAAATATTAAGTTAATTAAAAATAAATTCGGTTCTGAATTCTAGAGCCTCCAGATAATAAAATATTAAATTAATTAAAAAGAACTGCTATTCTGAATTGCAGACCCTCCAGTTAATAAGATATTAAATGAATTAAAAATAGTTGCGATTCTGAATTCCGGATCCTACAGATAATAAAATATTAAAATAATTAAAATAACTGCGATTCTGAATTCCAGACCCTCCAGTTAATAAAATACTAAGTTAGTAAAAAATAAATTCGTTTCTGAATTCCAGACCCTACAGATAATAAAATATAAAATTAATTAAAAATAACTGCGCTCCTGAATTCCAGACTCTCCTTATAATAAAATATTAAATAAATTAAAAATAACTGCGATTCTGAATTCCAGACACTCCAGTAAACAAAATATTAAAATTTTTTATTTATTTGCGATTCAGATGTGCAGACATTCCAGTTAATAAGATATTCAATTAACTAAAAATAACTGCGATTCTGAATTCCAGACCCTCCAATTAATAAAATATTAAATTAATCAAAAATAACTGCGATTCTGAATACAAGACACTCCAGTTAATAAAATATGAAATTTACTAAAAATAACTGCGATTCTGAATTCCAGACCCTCCAATTAATAAGATATTAAATGAATTAAAAATAACTGCGATTCTGAATTCCAGACCCTTCAGATAATAAAATATTAAACAACCCTCCAGTAAACAAAATATTAAAATAAATAAAAAAAGCTGTGATTCAGATATGCAGACCCTCCAGTTAATAATATATTAAATTAATTAAAAATAACTGCGATTCTGAGTTCCAGACACTCCAGTTAATAAAATATGAAATTAGTTAAAAATAACTGCGATTCTGAATACCAGACAAATCAGCTAATAAAATATGAAATTAATTAAAAATTACAGCGTTACTGAATTCCAGACCCTCCAGTTAATAAGATATTAAATGAATTAAAAATAACTTCGATTCTGCATTCCAGACCCTCCAGATATTAAAATATTAAATTTGTTAAAAATAACTGCGATTCTAAATTCGAGACCCTCCAGATAATAAAATATTAAATTAGTTAAAAATAACTGCGATTCTGAATTCCAGACCCTCCAGTTAATTAGATATTAAATTTGTTAAAAATATCTGCGATTCTAAATTCGAGACCCTCCAATAATCAAAATATTAAAATAAATAAAAAAAACTGTGATTCAGATATACAGACCCTCCAGTTAATAATGTATTAAATTAATTAAAAATAACTGCGATTCTGAATACCAGACACTTCAGCTAATAAAATATGAAATTAATTAAAAATTACTGCGATTCTGAATTCTAGACCCTCCAGTTAATAGATATTAAATTAGTTAAAAATAACTGACCCTCCAGATAATAAAAAATTTAATTAATTAAAAATAACTTCTGAATTCCAGACACTCCAGTAAACAAAAATTTAAAAAAAAATAAAAATAACTGCGATTCAGATATGCAGACATTCTAGTTAATATAATATTAAATTAATTAAAAATAACTGAGATTCTGAATACCAGACCCTCCAGTTAATACGATATTAAATTTATTAAAAATAACTGAGTTTCTGAATTCCAGACCCTCCAGATAAAAAAAATATTAAATTAATTAAAAGTAACTGCAATTCTGACTTCCAGACACTCCAGTTAATAACATATTAAATTATTTAAAATAACTGCGATTCTGAATACCAGTCTCTCCAGATAATAAGAAATTTAATTAATTAAAAATAACTGCGATTCTGATTTCCAGACCATCCAGATAATAAAATATTAGATTAATTAAAAATAACTGCGATTCTGAATTCCAGACCCTCCAGATAATAAAATATTAAAATAAATTAAAAAAACAGTGATTCAGATATACAGACCCTCCAGTTAATAAAATTTTAAATTAATAAAAAATAGCTGCGATTCTGAATTCCAGACAATCCAGTTAAAAAAATATGAAATTAATTAAAAATAACTGCGATTCTGAATACCAGACACTTCAGCTGATAAAATACGAAATTAATTAAAAATAACTGCGTTTCTGAATTCCAGACCCTCCAGTTCATACGATATTAAATTAATTAAAAATATCTGAGATTCTGAATTCCAGACTCTCCAGCTAATAAGATATTAAATTAATTAAAAATAACTGCGATTCTGCATTCAAGACTCTCCAG
The DNA here is from genome assembly GCA_920105625.2 of Clusia tigrina. Classification (NCBI taxonomy): domain Eukaryota; kingdom Metazoa; phylum Arthropoda; class Insecta; order Diptera; family Clusiidae; genus Clusia; species Clusia tigrina. Next base: position 120,003,007 of record OV050030.1, on the reverse strand, counting down.
ATAATAAAATATTAAATTAGTTAAAAATAACTGCGATTCTGAATTCCAGACCCTCCAGATAATAAAATATAAAATTAATTTAAAATAACTGCGATGCTGAATTCCAGACCCTCCAGATAATAAAATATTAAATAAATTAAAAATACATGCGATTCTGAATTCCAGACACTCCAGTAAACAAAATATTAAAATAAATAAAAACAACTGCGATTCAGATGTGCAGACATTCCAGTTAATAATATATTTAATTAATTAAAAATAACTGCGATTCTGAATTCCAGACCCTCCAATTAATAAAATATTAAATTAGTCAAAAATAACTGTGATTCTGAATACAAGACACTCCAGTTAATAAAATATGAAATTAACTAAAAATAACTGCGATTCTGAATTCCAGACCCTCCAGTTAATAAGATATTAAATGAATTAAAAATAACCGCGATTCTGCATTCCATACCCTCCAGATAATAAAATTTTAAGTTAGTTAAAAATAACTGCGATTTTGAATTCCAGACCCTCCAGCTAATAAAATATTTTATTAATTAAAAATAACTGCGATTCTGAAATCCAGACCCTTCAGATAATAAAATATTAAACAACCCTCCAGTAAACAAAATAATAAAATAAATACAAAAAAGCTGTGATTCAGATATGCACACCCTCCAGTTAATAATATATTAAATTAGTTAAAAAGAACTGCGTTTCTGAATTCCAGACCCTCCAGTTAATAAGATATTAAATTAGTTAAAAATATCTGCGATTCTAAATTCGAGACCCTCCAATAATCAAAATATTAAAATAAATTAAAAAAACTGTGATTCAGATATACAGACCCTCCAGTTAATAATGTATTAAATTAATTAAAAATAACTGCAATTCTGAATTCCAGACACTCCAGTTAATAAAATATGAAATTAATTAAAAATAACTGCGATTCCGAATACCAGACACTTCAGCTAATAAAATATGAAATTAATTAAAAATTACTGCGATTCTGAATTCCAGACCCTCCAGTTAATAAGATATTAAATTAGTTAAAAATAACTGCGATTCTGAATTCCAGACCCTCCAGATAATAAAATATTTAATTAATTAAAAATAACTGCGATTCTGAATTCCAGACCCTCCAACTAATAAAATATTAAATTAATTAAAAATAACTGCGATTCTGAATTCCAGACCATCCAGATAATAAAATATTAGATTATTTAAAAATAACTGCGATTCTGAATTCCAGACCCTCCAGATAATAAAATATTAAATTAGTTAAAAACAACTGCCATTCTGATTTCCAGACCCTCAAGTTAATAAGATATTAAATTAATTAAAAATAACTGTGATTCTGAATTCCAGACTCTCCAGATAATAAAATATTAAATTAGTTAAAAATAACTGCGATTCTGAATTCCAGACCCTCCAGATAATAAAATATAAAATTAATTTAAAATAACTGCGATTCTGAATTCCAGACCCTCCAGATAATAAAATATTAAATAAATTAAAAATACATGCGATTCTGAATTCCAGACACTCCAGTAAACAAAATATTAAAATAAATTTAAAAAACTGTGATTCAGATATACAGACCCTAAAGTTAATAAAATTTTAAATTAATAAAAAATATCTGCGATTCTGAATTCCAGACACTCCAGTTAAAAAAATATGAAATTAATTAAAAATAACTGCGATTCTGAATACCAGACTCTCCAGATAATAAAATATTAAATTAGTTAAAAATAACTGCGATTCTGAATTCCAGACCCTCCAGATAATAAAATATAAAATTAATTTAAAATAACTGCGATTCTGAATTCCAGACCCTCCAGATAATAAAATATTAACTAAATTAAAAATAACTGCGATTCTGAATTCCAGACACTCCAGTAAACAAAATATTAAAATAAATAAAAATAACTGCGATTCAGATGTGCAGACATTCCAGTTAATAAGATATTAAATTAATTAAAAATAACTGCGATTCTGAAATCCAGACCCTCCAATTAATAAAATATTAAATTAATCAAAAATAGCTGCGATTCTGCATTCCAGACTCTCCAGATAATAAAATATTAAATTAGTTAAAAATAACTGCGATTCTGAATTCCAGACCCTCCAGATAATAAAATATAAAATTAATTTAAAATAACTGCGATTCTGAATTCCAGACCCTCCAGATAATAAAATATTAACTAAATTAAAAATAACTGCGATTCTGAATTCCAGACACTCCAGTAAACAAAATATTAAAATAAATAAAAATAACTGCGATTAAGATGTGCAGACATTCCAGTTAATAAGATATTAAATTAATTAAAAATAACTGCGATTCTGAATTCCGGACCCTCCAATTAATAAAATATTAAATTAATCAAAAATAACTGCGATTCTGAATACAATACGCTCCAGTTAATAAAATATGAAATTAACTAAAAATAACTGCGATTCTGAATTCCAGACCCTCCAGTTAATAATATATTAAATGAATTAAAAATAACCGCGATTCTGCATTCCATACCCTCCAGATAATAAAATTTTAGGTTAGTTAAAAATAACTGCGTTTCTGAATTCCAGACCCTCCAGATAATAAAATGTTTAATTATTTAAAAATAACTGCGATTCTGAGTTCCAGACCCTTCAGATAATAAAATATTAAACAACCCTCCAGTAAACAAAATATTAAAATATATAAAAAAAGCTATGATTCAGATATGCAGACCCTCCAGTTAATAATATATTAAATTAATTAAAAATAACTGCGATTCTGAGTTACAGACACTTCAGCTAATAAAATATGAAATTAATTAAAAATTACAGCGATACTTAATTCCAGACCCTCCAGTTAATAAGATATTAAATGAATTAAAAATAACTGAGTTTCTGAATTCCAGACCCTCCAGATAAAAAAAATATTAAATTAATTAAAAGTAACTGCAATTCTGACTTTCAGACATAATATATTAAATTAATTAAAAACAACTGCGATTCTGAACTAAAGACATTCCAGATAATAACATATTAAATTATTTAAAATAACTGCGATTCTGAATACCAGACTCTCCAGATAATAAAAATTTAATTAATTAAAAATAACTGCGATTCTGAATTCCAGACCATCCAGATAATAAAATATAAAATTAATTTAAAATAACTGCGATTCTGAATTCCAGACCCTCCAGATAATAAAATATTAAATAAATTGAAAATAACTGCGATTCTGAATTCCATACACTCCAGTTAATTAGATATTAAATGAATTAAAAATAACCGCGATTCTGATTTCCAGACCCTCAAGTTAATAAGATATTAAATTAATTAAAAATAACTGTGATTCTGAATTCCAGACTCTCCAGATAATAAAAAATTAAATTAATTAAAAATAACTGCGATTCTGAATTCCAGACACTCCAGTTAAAAAAATATGAAATTAATTAAAAATAACTGCGATTCTGAATACCAGACACTTCAGCTGATAAAATACGAAATTAATTAAAAATAACTGCGTTTCTGAATTCCAGACCTTCCAGTTCATACGATATTAAATTAATTAAAAATAACTGAGATTCTGAATTCCAGACTCTCTAGTTAATAAGATATTAAATTAATTAAAAATAACTGCGATTCTGCATTCCAGACTCTCCAGATAATAAAATATTAAATTAGTTAAAAATAACTGCGATTCTGAATTCCAGACCCTCAAGATAATAAAATATAAAATTAATTTAAAATAACTGCGATTCTGAATTCCAGACCCTCCAGATAATAAAATATTAAATAAATTGAAAATAACTGCGATTCTGAATTCCATACACTCCAGTAAATAAAATATTAAAATAAATAAAAATAACTGCGATTCAGATGTGCAGACATTCCAGTTAATAAGATATTAAATTAATTAAAAATAACTGCGATTCTGAATTCCAGACCCACCAATTAATAAAATATTAAATTAATCAAAAATAACTGCGATTCTGAATACAAGACACTCCAGTTAATAAAATATGAAATTAACTAAAAATAACTGCGATTCTGAATTCCAGACCCTCCAGTTAATAAGATATTAAATGAATTAAAAATAACCGCGATTCTGCATTCCATACCCTCCAGATAATAAAATTTTAAGTTAGTTAAAAATAACTGCGATTCTGAATTCCAGACCCTCCAGCTAATAAAATATTTAATTAATTAAAAATAACTGCGATTCTGAGTTCCAGACCCTTCAGATAATAAAATATTAAACAACCCTCCAGTAAACAAAATATTAAAATAAATAAAAAAAAACTGTGATTCACATATGCAGACCCTCCAGTTAATAATATATTAAATTAATTAAAAATAACTGCGATTCTGAATTCCAGACACTCCAGTTAATAAGATATGAAATTAGTTAAAAATAACTGCGATTCTGAATACCAGACACTTCAGCTAATAAAATATGAAATTAATTAAAAATTACAGCGATACTGAATTCCAGACCCTCCAGTTAATAAGATATTAAAGGAATTAAAAATAACTGCGATTCTGCATTCCAGACCCTCCAGATATTAAAATATTAAATTTGTTAAAAATAACTGTGATTCTAAATTCGAGACCCTCCACATAATAAAATATTAAATTAGTTAAAAATAACTGCGATTCTGAATTCCAGACCCTCCAGTTAAAAAGATATTAAATTAGTTAAAAATATCTGCGATTGTAAATTCGAGACCCTCCAATAATCAAAATACTAAAATAAATAAAAAAAAAACTGTGATACAGATATACAGACCCTCCAGTTAATAATGTATTAAATTAATTAAAAATAGCTGCGATTCTGAATTCCAGGCCCTCCAGATAATAAAATATTTAATTAATTAAAAATAACTGCAATTCTGAATTCCAGACCCTCCAACTAATAAAATATTAAATTAATTAAAAATAACTGCGATTCTGAATTCCAGACCCTCCAGATAATAAAATATTTAATTAATTAAAAATAACTGCGATTCTGAATTCCAGACCCTACAACTAATAAAATATTAAATTAATTAAAAATAACTGCGATTCTGAATTCCAGACTCTCCTGATAATAAAATATTAAATTAATTAAAAATAACTGCGATTCTGAATTCCAGACCCTCCAGTTAAAAAGATATTAAATTAGTTAAAAATATCTGCGATTGTAAATTCGAGACCCTCCAATAATCAAAATATTAAAATAAATAAAAAAAAACTGTGATTCAGATATACAGACCCTCCAGTTAATAATGTATTAAATTAATTAAAAATAACTGTGATTCTGAATACCAGACACTCCAGTTAGTAAAATATGAAATTAATTTAAAATAACTGCTATTCTGAATCCCAGACCCTCCAGTTAACAAGATAGTAAATGAATTAAAAATAGTTGCGATTCTGAATTCCGGACCCTACAGATAATAAAATATTAAAATAATTAAAATAACTGCGATTCTGAATTCCAATAAAATATTAAGTTAATTAAAAATAACTGCGATTCTGAATTCAAGACCCTCCACTTAATAAAATATTAAATTAATTCAAAATAACTGCGATTCTGAATACACTCCACTTAATAAAATATGAAATTAATTAAAAATATCTGCGATTCTGAATTCCAGACCCTCCAGTTAATAAGATATTAAATGAATTAAAAATAACCGCGATTCTGCGTTCCATACCCTCCAGATAATAAAATTTTAAATTAGCTAAAAATAACTGCGATTCTGAATTCCAGACCCTCCAGCTAATAAGATATTAAATGAATTAAAAATAACCGCGATTCTGCATTCCAGACCCTCCAGATAATAAAATATTAAATTATTTAAAAATAACTGCGATTCTGAATTCCAGACCCTCCATATAATAGAATATTAAATTAAATAAAAACAACTGCGATTCTGAATTCCAGACCCACCAGATAATAAAATATTAAATTAATTAAAATAACTGCGATTCTGAATTCCAGACCCTCCAGTTAATACGATATTAAATTGATTTAAAAAAACCGCGATTCTGCATTCCATACCCTCCACATAAAAAAAATATTAGATTAATTAAAAATAACTGCGATTCTGAATTCCAGACCCTCCAGTTAATAAAATATTTAATTAATTAAAAATAACTGCGATTCTGAATTCCAGACCCTCCAACTAATAAAATATTAAATTAATTGAAAATAACTGCGATTCTGAATTCCAGACTCTCTAGATAATAAAATAATAAATTAATTAAAAATAACTGCGATTCTTAATTCCAGACACTCCAGTAAACAAAATATTAAAATAAATAAAAATAACTGCGATTCAGATATGCAGACATTCTAGTTAATATAACAAAGAAAATTTGAAATTAATTAAAAATAACTGCGATTCTGAATTCCAGACCCTCCAGTTAATACGATATTAAATTAATTAAAAATAACTGAGTTTCTGAATTCCAGACCCTCCAGATAAAAAAAATATTAAATTAATTAAAAGTAACTGCAATTCTGACTTTCAGACACTCCAGTTAATAATATATTAAATTAATTAAAAATAACTGCGATTCTGAACTAAAGACATTCCAGATAATAACATATTAAATTATTTAAAATAACTGCGATTCTGAATACCAGACTCTCCAGATAATAAAAAATTTAATTAATTAAAAATAACTGCGATTCTGAATTCCAGACCATCCAGATAATAAAATATTAGATTAATTAAAAATAACTGCGATTTTGAATTCCAGACCCTCCAGATAATAAAATATTAAATTAGTTAAAAACAACTGCGATTCTGATTTCCAGACCCTCAAGTTAATAAGATATTAAATTAATTAAAAATAACTGTGATTCTGAATTCCAGACTCTCCAGATAATAAAAATTAAATTAATTAAAAATAACTGCGATTCTGAATTCCAGACACTCCAGTAAACAAAATATTTAAATAAATTAAAAAAACTGTGATTCAGATATACAGACCCTCCAGTTAATAAAATTTTAAATTAATAAAAAATAACTGCGATTCTGAATTCCAGACACTCCAGTTAAAAAAATATGAAATTAATTAAAAATAACTGCGATTCTGAATACCAGACACTTCAGCTGATAAAATAGGAAATTAATTAAAAATAACTGCGTTTCTGAATTCCAGACCCTCCAGTTCATACGATATTAAATTAATTAAAAATAACTGAGATTCTGAATTCCAGACTCTCTAGTTAATACAATATTTAAATTAATTAAAAATAACTGCGATTCTGCATTCCAGACTCTCCAGATAATAAAATATTAAATTAGTTAAAAATAACTGCGATTCTGAATTCCAGACCCTCCAGATAATAAAATATAAAATTAATTTAAAATAACTGCGATTCTGAATTCCAGACCCTCCAGATAATAAAATATTAAATAAATTGAAAATAACTGCGATTCTGAATTCCATACACTCCAGTAAACAAAATATTAAAATAAATAAAAATAACTGCGATTCAGATGTGCAGACATTCCAGTTAATAAGATATTAAATTAATTAAAAATAACTGCGATTCTGAATTCCAGACCCACCAATTAATAAAATATTAAATTAATCAAAAATAACTGCGATTCTGAATACAAGACACTCCAGTTAATAAAATATGAAATTAACTAAAAATAACTGCGATTCTGAATTCCAGACCCTTCAGTTAATAAGATATTAAATGAATTAAAAATAACCGCGATTCTGCATTCCATACCCTCCAGATAATAAAATTTTAAGTTAGTTAAAAATAACTGCGATTCTGAATTCCAGACCCTCCAGCTAATAAAATATTTAATTAATTAAAAATAACTGCGATTCTGAATTCCAGACCCTTCAGATAATAAAATATTAAACAACCCTCCAGTAAACAAAATATTAAAATAAATAAAAAAAGCTGTGATTCAGATATGCAGACCCTCCAGTTAATAATATATTAAATTAATTAAAAATAACTGTGATTCTGAATTCCAGACACTCCAGTTAATAAAATATGAAATTAGTTAAAAATAACTGCGATTCTGAATACCAGACACTTCAGCTAATAAAATATGAAATTAATTAAAAATTACAGCGATACTGAATTCCAGACCCTCCAGTTAATAAGATATTAAAGGAATTAAAAATAACTGCGATTCTGCATTCCAGACCCTCCAGATATTAAAATATTAAATTTGTTAAAAATAACTGCGATTCTAAATTCGAGACCCTCCACATAATAAAATATTAAATTAGTTAAAAATAACTGCGATTCTGAATTCCAGACCCTCCAGATAAAAAGATATTAAATTAGTTCAAAATATCTGCGATTCTAAATTCGAGACCCTCCAATAATCAAAATATTAAAATAAATAAAAAAAAACTGTGATTCAGATATACAGACCCTCCAGTTAATAATGTATTAAATTAATTAAAAATAACTGCGATTCTGAATTCCAGACCCTCCAGATAATAAAATATTTAATTAATTAAAAATAACTGCGATTCTGAATTCCAGACCCTCCAACTAATAAAATATTAAATTAATTAAAAATAACTGCGATTCTGAATTCCAGACCCTCCAGATAATAAAATATTTAACTAATTAAAAATAACTGCGATTCTGAATTCCAGACCCTCCAACTAATAAAATATTAAATTAATTAAAAATAACTGCGATTCTGAATTCCAGACTCTCCTGATAATAAAATATTAAATTAATTAAAAATAACTGCGATTCTGAATTCCAGACCCTCCAGTTAATAAGATTTTGAATGAATTAAAAATAACTGCGATTCTGCATTCCAGACCCTCCAGATATTAAAATATTAAATTAGTTAAAAATAACTGCGATTCTAAATTCGAGACCCTCCAGATAATAAAATATTAAATTAATTAAAATAACTGCGATTCTGAGTTCCAGACCCTCCAGATAACTAAATATAAAATTAATTAAAAATAACTGCGATTCTGAATTCCAGACTATCCTGATAATAAAATATTAAATTAACTAAAAATAACTGCGATTCTGAATTCCAGACCCTCCAGTTAAAAAGATATTAAATTAATTAAAAATAAGTGCGATTCTGCATTCCAGACTCTCCAGATATTAAAATATTAAATTAGTTAAAAATAACTGCGATTCTAAATTCGAGACCCTCCAGATAATAAATTATTAAATTAATTAAAAATAACTGTGATTCTGAATACCAGACACTCCAGTTAATAAAATATGAAATTAACTTAAAATAACTGCTATTCTGAATTCCAGACCCTCCAGTTAACAAGATAGTAAATGAATTAAAAATAGTTGCGATTCTGAATTCCGGACCCTACAGATAATAAAATATTAAAATAATTAAAATAACTGCGATTCTGAATTCCAGACCCTCCAGTTAATAAAATATTAAGTTAATTAAAAATGACTGCGATTCTGAATTCCAGACCCTCCACTTAATAAAATATTAAATTAATTAAAATTAACTGCGATTCTGAATACACTCCACTTAATAAAATATGAAATTAATTAAAAATAACTGCGATTCTGAATTCCAGACCCTCCAGTTAATACGATATTAAATTGATTTAAAAAAACCTCGATTCTGCATTCCATACCCTCCAGATAATAAAATTTTAAATTGGTTAAAAATAACTGCGATTCTGAATTCCAGACCCTCCAGTTAATACGATATTAAATTGATTTAAAAAAACAGCGATTCTGCATTCCATACCCTCTAGATAAAAAAATATTAAATTAATTAAAAATAACTTCGATTCTGAATTCCAGACCCTCCAGTTAATAAGATATTAAATGAATTAAAAAAACTGCTATTCTGAATTCCAGACCCTCCATATAATAAAATATTAAATTATTTAAAAATAACTGCGATTCTGAATTCCAGACCCTCCAGATAATAAAATATTAAATTAATTAAAAATAACTGAGATTCTGAATACCAGACACTCCAGTTAATAAAATATGAAATTAATTAAAAATAACTGCGATTCTGAATTCCAGACCCTCCAGTTAATACGATATTAAATTAATTAAAAATAACTGAGATTCTGAATTCCAGACCCTCCCGATAAAAAAAATATTAAATTAATTAAAAGTAACTGCAATTCTGACTTCCAGACACTCCAGTTAATAATATATTAAATTAATTAAAAATAACTGCGATTCTGAACTGATAATAACATATTAGATTCCAGATAATAACATATTAGATTATTTAAAATAACTGCGATAATGAATACCAGACTCTCCAGACAATACAAAATTAAATTAATTAAAAATAACTGCGATTCTGAATTCCAGACCATCCAGATAATAAAATATTAGATTAATTAAAAATAACTGCGATTCTGAATTCCAGACCCACCAGATAATAATATATATTAGTTAAAAATAACTGCGATTCTGATTTCCAGACCCTCAAGTTAATAAGATATTAAATTAATTAAAAATAACTGTGATTCTGAATTCCAGAATCTCCAGATAATAAAAAATTAAATTAATTAAAAATAACTGCGATTCTGAATTCCAGACACTCCAGTAAACAAAATATTAAAATAAATATAAAAAACTGTGATTCAGATATACAGACCCTCCAGTTAATAAAATTTTAAATTAATAAAAAATAACTGCGAATCTGAATTCCAGACACCAGTTAAAAAAATATGAAATTAATTAAAAATAACTGCGATTCTGAATACCAGACACTTCAGCTGATAAAATACAAAATTAATTAAAAATAACTGCGTTTCTGAGTTCCAGACCCTCCAGTTCATACGATATTAAATTAATTAAAAATAACTGAGATTCTGAATCCCAGACTCTCCAGTTAATAAGATATTAAATTAATTAAAAATAACTGCGATTCTGCATTCTAGACTCTCCAGATAATAAAATATTAAGTTAGTTAAAAATAACTGCGATTCTGAATTCCAGACCCTCCAGTTAATAAAATATTAAATTAATTAAAAATAACTGCGATCCTGAATTCCAGACTCTCCTTATAATAAAATATTAAATAAATTAAAAATAACTGCGATTCTGAATTCCAGACACTCCAGTAAACAAAATATTAAAATAAATAAAAATAACTGCGATTCAGATGTGCAGACATTCCAGTTAATGAGATATTAAATTAATTAAAAATAACTGCGATTCTGAATTCCAGACCCTCCAATTAATAAAATATTAAATTAAACAAAAATAATTGCGATTCTGAATACAAGACACTCCAGTTAATAAAATACGAAATTAATTAAAAATAACTGCGATTCTGAATTCCTGACCCTCTTGTTAATAAGATATTAAATGAATTAAAAATAACCGATATTCTGCATTCCATACCCTCCACATAATAAAATTTTAAGTTAGTTAAAAATAACTGCGATTCTGAATTCCAGACCCTCCAGCTAATAAAATATTCAATTAATTAAAAATATCTGCGATTCTGAATTCCAGACCCTCCAGATAATAAAATATTAAATAAATTGAAAATAACTGCGATTCTGAATTCCATACACTCCAATTAATAAAATATTAAATTAATCCAAAATAACTGCGATTCAGATGTGCAGACATTCCAGTTAATGAGATATTAAATTAATTAAAAATAACTGCGATTCTGAATTCCAGACCCTCCAATTAACAAAATATTAAATTAAACAAAAATAATTGCGATTCTGAATACAAGACACTCCAGTTAATAAAATACGAAATTAATTAAAAATAACTGCGATTCTGAATTCCTGACCCTCTTGTTAATAAGATATTAAATGAATTAAAAATAACCGCTATTCTGCATTCCATACCCTCCACATAATAAAATTTTAAGTTAGTTAAAAATAACTGCGATTCTGAATTCCAGACCCTCCAGCTAATAAAATATTCAATTAATTAAAAATATCTGCGATTCTGAATTCCAGACCCTTCAGATAATAAAATATTAAACAACCCTCCAGTAAACAAAATATTAAAATAAATTTAAAAAAAGCTGTGATTCAGATATGCAGACCCTCCAGTTAATAATATATTAAATTAATTAAAAATAACCGCGATTCTGATTTGCAGACCCTCCAGTTAATAAAATATTAAGTTAATTAAAAATAACTTCGGTTCGGAATTCCAGACCCTCCAGTTAATAATATATTAAATTAATTAAAAATAACTGCTATTCTGAATTCCAGACCCTCCAGTTAATAAGATATGAAATTAATTAAAAATAGTTGCGATTCTGAATTCCGGACCCTACAGATAATAAAATATTAAAATAGTTAAAATAATTGCGATTCTGAATTCCAGAGCCTCCAGTTAATAAAATATTAAGTTAATTAAAAATAACTTCGGTTCGGAATTCCAGACCCTCCAGATAATAAAATATTAAATTAATTAAAAATTACTGCGATTCTGAATTCCAGACACTCCAATTAATAAAATATTAAATTAATCCAAAATAACTGCGATTCTGAATACACTCCAGTTAATAAAATATTAAATTAATTAAAAATAACTGCGATTCTGAATTCCAGACCCTCCAGTTAATAAGATATTAAATGAACTAAAAATAACCGCTATTCTGCATTCCAGACTCTCCAGATAATAAAATATTAAATTAGTTAAAAATAACTGCGATTCTGAATTCCAGACCCTCCAGATAATAAAATATTAAATTAATTAAAAATAGCTGCGGTTCTGAATTCCTAACCCTCCAGTGAATAAGATAATAAAATAATTAAAAATAACTGCGATTCTGCATTCCAGACTCTCCAGATAATAAAATATTAAATTAGTTACAAATAACTGCGATTCTGAATTACAGACCCTCCAGTTAATAAGATATTAAATTAGTTAAAAATAGCTGCGATTCTAAATTCGAGGCCCTCCAGTAAACAAAATATTAAAATAAATAAAAAAAACTGTGATTCAGATATGCAGACCCTCCAATTAATAATGTATTAAATTAACTAAAAATAACTGCGATACTGAATTCCAGACACTCCAGTTAATAAAATATGAAATTAATTAAAAATAACTGCGATTCTGAATACCAGACACTTCAGCTAATAAAATATTAAATTAATTAAAAATATCTGCGATTCTGAATTCCAGACCCTCCAGTTAATAAGATATTAAATGAATTAAAAATAACTGCGATTCTGTATTCCAGACCCTCCAGTTATTAAAATATTAAATTAGTTAAAAATAGCTCCGATTCTAAATTCGATACCCTCCAGATAATAAAATATTAAATTAATTAAAAATATCTGCGATTCTGAGTTCCAGACCCTTCAGATAACAAAATATAAAATTAATAAAAAATAATGGCGATTCTGAATTCCAGACACTCCTGTAAACAAAATATTAAAATAAATAAATATAACTGGGATTCAGATATGCAGAAATTGCAGTTAATAAAATATTAAATTAATTAAAAATAACTGAGATTCTGAATATCAGACACTCCAGTTAATAAAATATGAAATTAATTTAAAATAACTGCTATTCTGAATTGCAGACCCTCCAGTTAATAAGATATTAAATGAATTAAAAATTGTTGCGATTCTGAATTCCGGATCCTACAGATAACAAAATATTAAAATAATTAAAATAACTGCGATTTTGAATTCCAGACCCTCCAGTTAATAAAATATTAAGTTAATTAAAAATAAATTCGGTTCTGAATTCCAGACCCTCCAGATAATAAAATATTAAATTAATTAAAAATAACTGCTATTCTGAATTGCAGACCCTCCAGTTAATAAGATAATAAATGAATTAAAAATAGTTGCGATTCTGAATTCCGGATCCAACAGATAATAAAATATTAAAATAATTAAAATAACTGCGATTCTGAAGTCCAGACCCTCCAGTTATTAAAATATTAAGTTAGTAAAAAATAAATTCGGTTCTGAATTCCAGACCCTCCAGATAATAAAATATTAAAATAATTAAAAGTAACTGCTATTCTGAATTCCAGACCCTCCAGTTAATACGATATTAAATTAATTAAAAATAACCGCGATTCTGCATTCCATACCCTCCAGATAAAAAAAAAAATTAAATTAATTAAAAACTACTGCGATTCTGAATTCCAGACCCTCCAGTTAATACGATATTAAATTAATTAAAAATAACCGCGATTCTGCATTCCATACCCTCCAGATAAAAAAAAAAATTTAATTAATTAAAAGTAACTGCTATTCTGAATTCCAGACCCTCCAGTTAATACGACATTAAATTAATTAAAAATAACCGCGATTCTGCATTCCATACCCTCCAGATAAAAAAAAAAAATTAAATTAATTAAAAACTACTGCAATTCTGAATTCCAGACCCTCCAGTTAATAAGATATTAAATGAATTAAAAATAACTGCGATTCTGTATTCCAGACCCTCCAGATATTAAAATACTAAATTAGTTAAAAATAACTGCGATTCTAAATTCGATACTCTCCAGATAATAAAATATTAAATTAATTAAAAATAACTGCGATTCTGAGTTCCAGACCCTTCAGATAATAAAATATAAAATTAATAAAAAATAATGGCGATTCTGAATTCCAGACACTCCAGTAAACAAAATATTAAAATAAATAAACAGAACTGGGATTCAGATATGCAGAAATTGCAGTTAATAAAATATTAAATTAATTCAAAATAACTGCTATTCTGAATTGCAGACCCTCCAGTTAATAAGATATTAAATGAATTAAAAATAGTTGCGATTCTGAATTCCGGATCCTACAGATAATAAAATATTAAAATAATTAAAATAACTGCGATTCTGAAGTCCAGACCCTCCAGTTAATAAAATATTAAGTTAGTAAAAAATAAATTCGGTTCAGAATTCCAGACCCTCCAGATAATAAAATATTAAATTAATTAAAAGTAACTGCTATTCTGAATTCCAGACCCTCCAGTTAATACGATATTAAATTAATTAAAAATAACCGCGATTCTGCATTCCATACCCTCCAGATAAAAAAAAAATTAAATTAATTAAAAATAACTGCGATTCTGAATTCCAGACCCTCCAGATAATAAAATATTTAATTAATTAAAAATAACTGCGATTCTGAATTCCAGACCCTCCAACTAATAAAATATTAAATTAATTAAAAATAACTGCGATTCTGAATTCCAGACTCTCCTGATAATACAATATTAAATTAATTAAAAATAACTGCGATTCTGAATTCCAGACACTCCAGTAAACAAAATATTAAAATAAATAAATATAACTGGGATTCAGATATGCAGACATTCTAGTTAAAAAATATTAAATTAATTAAAAATAACTGAGATTCTGAATACCAGACACTCCAGTGAATAAAATATGAAATTAATTAAAAATAACTGCGATTCTGTATTCCAGACCCTCCAGTTATTAAAATATTAAATTAGTTAAAAATAGCTCCGATTCTAAATTCGATACCCTCCAGATAATAAAATATTAAATTAATTAAAAATATCTGCGATTCTGAGTTCCAGACCCTTCAGATAACAAAATATAAAATTAATAAAAAATAATGGCGATTCTGAATTCCAGACACTCCTGTAAACAAAATATTAAAATAAATAAATATAACTGGGATTCAGATATGCAGAAATTGCAGTTAATAAAATATTAAATTAATTAAAAATAACTGAGATTCTGAATATCAGACACTCCAGTTAATAAAATATGAAATTAATTTAAAATAACTGCTATTCTGAATTGCAGACCCTCCAGTTAATAAGATATTAAATGAATTAAAAATTGTTGCGATTCTGAATTCCGGATCCTACAGATAACAAAATATTAAAATAATTAAAATAACTGCGATTTTGAATTCCAGACCCTCCAGTTAATAAAATATTAAGTTAATTAAAAATAAATTCGGTTCTGAATTCCAGACCCTCCAGATAATAAAATATTAAATTAATTAAAAATAACTGCTATTCTGAATTGCAGACCCTCCAGTTAATAAGATAATAAATGAATTAAAAATAGTTGCGATTCTGAATTCCGGATCCAACAGATAATAAAATATTAAAATAATTAAAATAACTGCGATTCTGAAGTCCAGACCCTCCAGTTATTAAAATATTAAGTTAGTAAAAAATAAATTCGGTTCTGAATTCCAGACCCTCCAGATAATAAAATATTAAAATAATTAAAAGTAACTGCTATTCTGAATTCCAGACCCTCCAGTTAATACGATATTAAATTAATTAAAAATAACCGCGATTCTGCATTCCATACCCTCCAGATAAAAAAAAAAATTAAATTAATTAAAAACTACTGCGATTCTGAATTCCAGACCCTCCAGTTAATACGATATTAAATTAATTAAAAATAACCGCGATTCTGCATTCTATACCCTCCAGATAAAAAAAAATATTAAATTAATTAAAAGTAACTGCTATTCTGAATTCCAGACCCTCCAGTTAATACGATATTAAATTAATTAAAAATAACCGCGATTCTGCATTCCATACCCTCCAGATAAAAAAAAAAAATTAAATTAATTAAAAACTACTGCGATTCTGAATTCCAGACCCTCCAGTTAATAAGATATTAAATGAATTAAAAATAACTGCGATTCTGTATTCCAGACCCTCCAGATATTAAAATACTAAATTAGTTAAAAATAACTGCGATTCTAAATTCGATACTCTCCAGATAATAAAATATTAAATTAATTAAAAATAACTGCGATTCTGAGTTCCAGACCCTTCAGATAATAAAATATAAAATTAATAAAAAATAATGGCGATTCTGAATTCCAGACACTCCAGTAAACAAAATATTAAAATAAATAAACAGAACTGGGATTCAGATATGCAGAAATTGCAGTTAATAAAATATTAAATTAATTCAAAATAACTGCTATTCTGAATTGCAGACCCTCCAGTTAATAAGATATTAAATGAATTAAAAATAGTTGCGATTCTGAATTCCGGATCCTACAGATAATAAAATATTAAAATAATTAAAATAACTGCGATTCTGAAGTCCAGACCCTCCAGTTAATAAAATATTAAGTTAGTAAAAAATAAATTCGGTTCAGAATTCCAGACCCTCCAGATAATAAAATATTAAATTAATTAAAAGTAACTGCTATTCTGAATTCCAGATCCTCCAGTTAATACGATATTAAATTAATTAAAAATAACCGCGATTCTGCATTCCATACCCTCCAGATAAAAAAAAAAATTAAATTAATTAAAAATAACTGCGATTCTGAATTCCAGACCCTCCAGATAATAAAATATTTAATTAATTAAAAATAACTGCGATTCTGAATTCCAGACCCTCCAACTAATAAAATATTAAATTAATTAAAAATAACTGCGATTCTGAATTCCAAACTCTCCTGATAATACAATATTAAATTAATTAAAAATAACTGCGATTCTGAATTCCAGACACTCCAGTAAACAAAATATTAAAATAAATAAAAATAACTGCGATTCAGATATGCAGACATTCTAGTTAAAAAATATTAAATTAATTAAAAATAACTGAGATTCTGAATACCAGACACTCCAGTGAATAAAATATGAAATTAATTAAAAATAACTGCGATTCTGAATTCCAGACCCTCCAGTTAAATCGATATTAAATTAATTAAAAATAACTGAGATTCTGAATTCCAGACCCTCCAGATAAAAAAAATATTAAATTAATTAAAAGTAACTGCAATTCTGACTTCCTGACACTCCAGTTAATAATATATTAAATTAATTAAAAATAACTGAGATTCTGAACTGAAGACATTCCAGATAATAACCTGTTAAATTATTTAAAATAACTGCGATACTGAAAACCAGACTCTCCAGATAATAAAAAATTAAATTAATTAAAAATATCTACGATTCTGAATTCCAGACCATCCAGAAAATAAAATATTAGATTAATTAAAAATAACTGCGATTCTGAATTCTAGACCCTTCAGATAATAAAATATTAAACAAACCTCCAGTAAACAAAATATTAAAATAAATAAAAAAGCTGTGATTCAGATATGCAGACCCTCCAGTTAATAATATATTAAATTAATTAAAAATAACTGCAATTCTGAAGTCCAGACCCTCCAGTTAATAAAATATTAAGCTAGTAAAAAATAAATTCGGTTCTGACTTCCAGACTCTCCAGTTAATAATATATTAAATTAATTAAAAATAACTGCGATTCTGAACTGAAGACATTCCAGATAATAACATATTTAATTATTTAAAATAACTGTGATTCTGAATACCAGACTCTCCAGATAATAAAAAATTAAATTAATCAAAAATAACTGCGATTCTGAAATCCAGACCATCCAGATAATAAAATATTAGATTAATTAAAAATAACTGCGATTCTGAATTCCAGACACTCCAGATAATAAAATATTAAATTAGTTAAAAATAACTACGATTCTGATTTCCAGACCCTCAAGTTAATAAGATATTATATTAATTAAAAATTACTGTGATTCTGAATTCTAGACTCTCCAGATAATAGAAAATTAAATTAATGAAAAATAACTGCGATTCTGAATTCCAGACACTCCAGCTAATAAAATATGAAATTAATTAAAAATTACAGCGATTCTGAACTCCAGACCCTCCAGTTAATAAGATATTAAATGAATCAAAAATAACTGCGATTCTTCATTCCAGACCCTCCAGATATTAAAATATTAAATTAGTTAAAAATAGCTGCGATTCTGAATTCCAGACCCTCCAGATAATAAAATATAAAATTAATTTAAAATAACTGCGATTCTGAATTCCAGACCCTCCAGATAATAAAATATAAAATTAATTTAAAATAACTGCGATTCTGAATTCCAGACACTCCAGTAAACAAAATATTAAAATAAATAAAAATAACTGCGATTCAGATGTGCAGACATTCCAGTTATTAAGATATTAAATTAATTAAAAATAACTGCGATTCTGAATTCCAGACCCTTCAATTAATAAAATATTAAATTAATCAAAAATAAGTGCGATTCTGAATACAAGACACTCCAGTTAATAAAATATGAAATTAATTAAAAATAACTGAGATTCTGAATTCCAGACCCTCCAGATAAAAAAATATTAAATTATTTAAAAATAACTGCGATTCTGAATTCCAGACTCTCCAGTTAATAAGATATTAAATTAATTAAAAATAACTGCGATTCTGCATTCCAGACTCTCCAGATAATAAAATATTAAATTAGTTAAAAATAACTGCGATTCTGAATTCCAGACCCTCCAGATAATAAAATATTAAATTAGTTAAACATAACTGCGATCCTGAATTCCAGACTCTCCTTATAATAAAATATTAAATAAATTAAAAATAACTGCGATTCTGAATTCCAGACACTCCAGAAAACAAAATATTAAAATAAATAAAAATAACTGCGATTCAGATGTGCAGACATTCCAGTTAATAAGATATTAAATTAATTAAAAATAACTGCGATTCTGAATTCCAGACCCTCCAACTAATAAGATATTAAATTAATCAAAAATAAGTGCGATTCTGAATACAAGACACTCCAGTTAATAAAATATCAAATTAATTAAAAATAACTGCGATTCTGAATTCCAGACCCTCTAGTTAATAAGATATTAAATGAACTAAAAATAACAGCGATTCTGCATTCCATACCCTCCACATAATAAAATTTTAAGTTAGTTAAAAATAACTGCGATTCTGAATTCCAGACCCTCCAGCTAATAAAATATTAAATTAATTAAAAATATCTGCGATTTTGAGTTCCAGACCCTTCAGATAACAAAATATAAAATTACTAAAAAATAATGGCGATTCTGAATTCCAGACTCTCCAGTTAATAAGATATTAAATTAATTAAAAATAACTGCGATTCTGCATTCCAGACTCTCCAGATAATAAAATATTAAATTAGTTAAAAATAACTGCGATTCTGAATTCCAGACCCTCCAGATAATAAAATATTAAATTAGTTAAACATAACTGCGATCCTGAATTCCAGACTCTCCTTATAATAAAATATTAAATAAATTAAAAATAACTGCGATTCTGAATTCCAGACACTCCAGAAAACAAAATATTAAAATAAATAAAAATAACTGCGATTCAGATGTGCAGACATTCCAGTTAATAAGATATTAAATTAATTAAAAATAACTGCGATTCTGAATTCCAGACCCTCCAACTAATAAGATATTAAATTAATCAAAAATAAGTGCGATTCTGAATACAAGACACTCCAGTTAATAAAATATCAAATTAATTAAAAATAACTGCGATTCTGAATTCCAGACCCTCTAGTTAATAAGATATTAAATGAACTAAAAATAACAGCGATTCTGCATTCCATACCCTCCACATAATAAAATTTTAAGTTAGTTAAAAATAACTGCGATTCTGAATTCCAGACCCTCCAGCTAATAAAATATTAAATTAATTAAAAATATCTGCGATTTTGAGTTCCAGACCCTTCAGATAACAAAATATAAAATTACTAAAAAATAATGGCGATTCTGAATTCCAGACTCTCCAGTTAATAAGATATTAAATTAATTAAAAATAACTGCGATTCTGCATTCCAGACTCTCCAGATAATAAAATATTAAATTAGTTAAAAATAACTGCGATTCTGAATTCCAGACCCTCCAGATAATAAAATATTAAATTAGTTAAACATAACTGCGATCCTGAATTCCAGACTCTCCTTATAATAAAATATTAAATAAATTAAAAATAACTGCGATTCTGAATTCCAGACACTCCAGTAAACAAAATATTAAAATAAATAAAAAAAGCTGTGATTCAGATATGCAGACCCTCCAGTTAATAATATATTAAATTAATTAAAAATAACAGCTATTCTGAATTCCAGACCCTCGAGTTAATAAGATATGAAATTAATTAAAAATTGTTGCGATTCTGAATTCCGGACCCTACAGATAATAAAATATTAAAATAATTAAAATAGTTGCGGTTCTGAATTCCAGACCCTCCATTTAATAAAATATTAAGTTAATTAAAAATAACTTCGGTTCGGAATTCCAGACCCTCCAGATAATAAAATATTAAATTAATTAAAAATTACTGCGATTCTGAATTCCAGACACTCCAATTAATAAAATATTAAATTAATCCAAAATAACTGCGATTCTGAATACACTACAGTTAATAAAATATTAAATTAATTAAAAATAACTGCGATTCTGAATTCCAGAGCCTCCAGTTAATAAGATATTAAATGAATTAAAAATAACCGCTATTCTGCATTCCAGACCCTCCAGATAATAAAATATTAAATTATTTAAAAATAACTGCGATTCTGAATTCCAGACCCTCCAGATAATAAAATATTAAATTAATTAAAAATATCTGCGATTCTGAGTTCCAGACCCTTCAGATAACAAAATATAAAATTAATAAAAAATAATGGCGATTCTGAATTCCAGACACTCCTGAAAACAAAATATTAAAATAAATAAATATAACTGGGATTCAGATATGCAGAAATTGCAGTTAATAAAATATTAAATTAATTAAAAATAACTGAGATTCTGAATATCAGACACTCCAGTTAATAAAATATATATATATATATATATATATTTTTTTTTTATATATATATTTTATTGAATCTCCTAAAAAATATCTTAGAACTAACAATAAATCTTCATAGTATATTTAACATTTCACTTTTAAATTCATATTAATCATTACCAACCTCCCAGTGCCAGTGCTTTGAGGAGTTATGGTATATGAAAAGAAGTAGCGCAATACTTAAATAATAGCGTAATGAATAAGCTTAAAATCTAATTTGTTGCTAAGCGCAGGACGTCCATCCTTTTCAGGCGGGTGTGTCCTTGATGCTGTAGTAGGCGCCTCGCTAATGCATTGGGATGCTTGTCTAGCTTTGCTAAGTAAGATTCAGCAAGTCGGGAAACTTCTTTAGTTACATACGGGATATGTAAATCTCTGTGGATGTTAACGTTTTTGATGTACCAAGGAGCATTGGTAATCATTCGAAGAATTTTCGATTGGCCTTTTTGCAGCTTTTCGACATTTGAGGGTGAAGCAGTACCCCAGAGTTGGATACCGTAGGTCCATATGGGCTTGATAATTACTTTATAGAGTAGAACTTTAAAGTCCATTTTGAGCTTGGACTGCCTGTTCAAAAGCCAGTTTAGCTCATTTATTTTGAGTTTAATTTGAGTAACTTTTGCACTTATATGCTTTGCCCAAGTCAGTCTACGATCTAAATGCATTCCTAGATATTTAGTTTCTGTCGCCTGAGGGATCGGCTTGGTGTTAATTTGCACAGGGGGGCAAGTACTCCTGCATAGAGTGAATGTGACATGAACGCATTTCGACTCATTGACTTTGATTCTCCAGTGGTCAAGCCATTCCTGAAGCATGTTGACGTGTACTTGGAGAAGTTTTGACGCCTCTTTCGGATTTGTGTGAGTACACAATATGGCTGTGTCATGGGCAAAAGTATAGGTGATAGTCTTGCCGTTTGTTGGCATATCTGCAGTGAACAACGTATAGAGCAGGGGACCTAATACGCTGCCTTGCGGTACTCCAGCTTGTATAGGGTATTCATCTGAGATGAAGCTTTTTTGTTTCACCACAAAGCGTCTACCTGAGAGATAGCTTTCGAGCAATGTGTAGACGTTAAGAGGTAACATACATTTTAGTTTGTGCAAGATTCCTTCGTGCCAGACCTTATCAAATGCCTGAGTGATGTCGAGAAAAACTGCGGAACAGTATTGCTTCTTTTCGAACGTTTCTTGTATAGTGTTTACAATGCGATGAACTTGTTCGATAGTACTGTGTTTTTCTCTAAACCCAAACTGGTGGTTTGGTATAACATTACACTGTTTGACAACGTCTTTAATACGCTTTATTAACAAACTTTCAAAGAGTTTTGAAAAAATTGATAGCAGACTAATTGGTCTGTAGGAAGAGACGCTTGTTGGGTCCTTTCCAGCTTTGGGAATCATGATAATTTGAGAAATTTTCCATGAGTAAGGAAAGAATCCAATGCGTATTATAGCATTTAATATATGCAAGAGATGCATTGTGGCTATTGCTGGGAGCTCTTTTATCATTTGGCCCGTAATCAGATCACGCCCTGGAGATTTTTTGGCATTGAGTTCTTTGATAGCGTTTGTCAGCTCCTTTTTGGCAATCGAGATACCATTGACGCTAGGGATAGCATCAACCGCCGTTAGAGAACGGACGGAACTAGCAAGATTAGGGGTGAAAACTTGCTCCAAATGATTTGCGAATGCTATTCCCTTTTCTGCATCACTTCTTGCCCAGTTGCCGTTGGGAAGGCGTATTGGTGACTCCAGTTGAATGGGTTTTTTCGAGTTTTTGGCCGTTCGCCATAGAGAATAGCTTGAGGCTTCTGTAGGACAGAGGGTCTCTACAAACTCGTGAAACTCGGAGGTTTCCTTTTCTTTTAGAAGATGATGCAGTTTTTTAGTACATTCATTCAGTTTCTTCTTCAGAGAAGGTGATCTCTGCAATTGCCATTCTCTCCTAAGAGATCTTTTTTCGGAGAGGAGCTTCAGAATGTCTTGGGGAGTACACTCTGGTCGGGTTTGAACTTTAGAACGTGGTGTAGCAATTTTTACTGTTTGGGATAGCAATTGAGTGAAATTGAAAATAGCGGAGTTTATTTCCTGCTCAGACTTTAGGGAAGTCTTTATTTCAAGATGTGAACTTATGAACATCTTATATTTAAGCCAGTCTGTATTCTTGTAGTCGAAACTACCACTGACGTTTTTCTGATAGGAGTTTTCAGAAAAGATAGTTATTATTGTGGGAGTGTGATCAGAGGACAGCTCCAGAGAGGAATGCACAAGAGAGTGTACATTATTTATACCTCTAGTGATGGCGAAGTCAATAAGATCTGGAATCTTCTGTTTGTCGGATGGCCAGTATGTAGGCTTACCATTGGACAAGACATTAAGACCAAGAGCATTTATCGCAGAGAAGAGTTTTCTGCCTTTGGGAGTTACTAAACGTGAGCCCCAATGAGTATGCTTTGCATTAAAGTCTCCAGCAGCAATGGACTTAGCATCGAGAGTACTAAAGAATTGTTTGTACTGCTGCTCATCTATATTAAACCTGGGTGGGCAATAGATGGATGATACTGTCAAGCCCTTGACGTATTCTTCGAGCTGAATAGTCGTCGCTTGTAGATAATCGGTACAGTATCCTTGCATTGGGAAATGCTTTATTCTATTCTTGATCAGAATAGCTGTACCACCACGTGCTTTGCCACCGGGGTGTTTGGTGTCATAAACTTTGTATCCCGCTATCTGGAAACAGTTTTTCTGAGTAAGGTGATTTTCAGAAATTAGCATCAAATCTATTGAGTTATCGTTGAGAAATAGTTTGAGCTCATTTTTGTGCTGACTTATGCCATTTGCATTCCAATGACAGATTTTCACTGCGTTCATGGTTTTGTTAATAGGGATTGCAAAAGCATGTTCTGATTACGTATCATGTCTTGCATCATACTTTGCATTGAGTACATAAATTGCGTCATATTTGCGATGAACTCTTGTAAAGTCTTTTCAAGAGTACTCTCATCATTTTTAGGGTTTACTGGTGGGGTGCCTTTGAGAATATTTGCGTAAGAAATACTTGAAGGCTGTGCTTCACGGGCAGAGATTTCGCGCAAAACTGTTACGGGAGGAACAGTTTTAACTTGTTTTGGCTGAGGTGCAAATATCTTTTTTATTTGAGCGTATACAGTGCAGCCTCTGTAGTTTGCAGTGTGATTTTCACCACAGTTGCCGCATTTTTTGACACTGGAGTCGTCTCTGGGCTTTGTGCAGTTTTGTGACATGTGGAGATCACCACAAACGACACATACACTGGGAAGTGTACAGTATTTTCTAGTGTGCCCAAATTCTTGGCAGTTCAGGCATTGAACTGGTCCAATTCGCTTGTGGGGTTCTTCTACAGAGATTTTTCTATGTAGAAGATAGCGAAGGTTGTAGATCGGGTGTGATTCGCCTTTTCTGAGGTTCGAGTCGACTGGCTGTAGCTCAACGCGAAAGAGCGGCAGTGGAATCTTGTTTTTATTGCGTATGTTAAACACAGAGTTTGCGGTAAAACCCTCTTGGGATAGGGCTTCTCTTATTTCGTTGGGATCTACGTCAGCTTCGATTCCTCTAAGGACAACAACAATGCCTTTGCTACTTTTAAGTTGGTAGGTGTAATAGTTTTATTTCTCTGTGTCAAAGAGATTGACGACTTTGCGATAGCTTGATTCGATATATAATTGAATTTTGGTTTCATGTATTTTGCCTTTTAGTATTGGGACAACATGAAAGTTTTTAGCACCAATTAGAGTAGTTAGAGTTTTTACGAGAGCGTTAGAGTTGCGCTCCCTTAAATAAATTGGTGGGGGCTTTACCTCTTTTAGCACTTTCTGGGTAGAATTGTCTTCGGAATTTGCAAGAGGTGCAAACCTGTTAGAAGCGAGTGGATTCTTTTCAGAAGCAGAATCATTAGATTTAATCTGCTTTGCCGATTTTTGAGACAATTTTTGAGGACTCAACTTGCGCTTAACCACAATATAGCGGTCCATACCAGTCTGTATTACCGAACGTTTTCCTTGGTTGGCTGTAGCATGCATGTTGAGAGGTTCTACTGGTGAGAGAGAGTTGCTTTGCATACTCCACGGCAAAGTGTTTACCGACCCAGAGCCAACAATAAGCGTACTTACGTTTTTGCAGCAGTCGTTACTTACTTTAATGTGCTCAAGCTGAGAGCCAGCGTTAGCAGAGCCAGAGAGGGAGAGCTGTTTATGGGAGCAGTCAGACACTGAAAAGCTGCGCTGCCTACCGATGCTGTCGGATTGCGCTATAAGTGTATTAATTTCACTTGGCGAGAGATCGCAACTGTTTTTATTTATTTTCACGCTGTTGTTATTGTTTTGTTGTGTTTGCGCATCGGTTGTCTTCGTTGCCGTTGCTGCACTAGCTGAACGCGCGGGTGGCGACCGCAACATGTAATGTTTACAGGTCAGATTTTCGCGATTTTTTTTTTTATTTTGTTCCTTGTTGTATGTATTTATATTTATCAGTACTTTTTTGTTAGCCGGGTAGAGAGTTTTTGATTTTTTTTGTTTCTGATGATGTTTTTAATTTCATTTTTCGTTTTTTTAGTTCTATTTTGTAACACTATTTTTTATTCCTATAAATCACCATAAACCTTAAAGCGCAATCGGATAAATACTCGTATGTAGAATGCCTGAGCACTTGGGGACCTCCTTCTTCGGCGCTTCTCCGCCCTACTCCACTTCTATTCTAGCTTAGTCCAAAATATGAAATTAATTTAAAATAACTGCTATTCTGAATTGCAGACCCTCCAGTTAATAAGATATTGAATGAATTAAAAATTGTTGCGATTCTGAATTCCGGATCCTACAGATAACAAAATATTAAAATAATTAAAATAACCTGCGATTCTGAATTCCAGACCCTCCAGTTAATAAAATATTAAGTTAAATAAAAATAAATTCGGTTCTGAATTCCAGACCCTCCAGATAATAAAATATTAAATTAATTAAAAATAACTGCTATTCTGAATTGCAGCCCCTCCAGTTAATAAGATATTAAATGAATTAAAAATAGTTGCGATTCTGAATTCCGGATCCTACAGATAATAAAATATTAAAATAATTACAATAACTGCGATTCTGAAGTCCAGACCCTCCAGATAATAAAATATTTAATTAATTAAAAAT
This sequence comes from Clusia tigrina, assembly GCA_920105625.2. NCBI lineage: Eukaryota > Metazoa > Arthropoda > Insecta > Diptera > Clusiidae > Clusia > Clusia tigrina. The sequence continues at coordinate 119,976,268 of OV050030.1, read as the reverse complement.
AACTGCGATTCTGAATTCCAGACCCTCCAACTAATAAAATATTTAATTAATTAAAAATAACGGCGATTCTGCATTCCATACCCTCCAGATCAAAAAAATATTAAATTAATTAAAAATAACTGCGATACTGAAGTCCAGACCTTCCAGATAATAAAATATTTAATTAATTAAAAATAACTGCGATTCTGAATTCCAGACCCTCCAACTAATAAAATATTAAATTAATTAAAAATAACTGCGATTCTGAATTCCAGACTCTCCTGATAATAAAATATTAAATTAATTAAAAATAACTGCGATTCTGAATTCCAGACACTCCAGTAAACAAAATATTAAAATAAATAAAAATAACTGCGATTCAGATATGCAGACATTCTAGTTAATAAAATATTAAATTAGTTAAAAATAACTGAGATTCTGAATACCAGACACTCCAGTTAATAAAATATGAAATTAATTAAAAACAACTGCGATTCTGAATTCCAAACACTCCAGTTAATAATATATTAAATTAATTAAAAATAACTGCGATTCTGAACTGAAGACATTCCAGATAATAACATATTAAATTATTTAAAATAACTGCGATATTGAATACCAGACTCTCCAGATAATAAAAAATTAAATTAATTAAAAATAACTGCGATTCTGAATTCCAGACCATCCAGATAATAAGATATTAAATTAATTAAAAATAACTGTGATTCTGAATTCCAGAATCTCCAGATAATAAAAAATTAAATTAATTAAAAATAACTGCGATTCTGAATTCCAGACACTCCTGTAAACAAAATATTAAAATAAATAGAAAAAAACTGTGATCTCATATACAGACCCTCCAGTTAATAAAATTTTAAATTAATAAAAAAAAACTGCGATTCTGAATTCCAGAAACTCCAGTTAAAAAAATATGAAATTAATTAAAAATAACTGCGTTTCTGAATACCAGACACTTCAGCTGAAAAAATACGAAATTAATTAAAAATAACTGCGTTTCTGAATTCCAGACCCTCCAGTTCATACGATTTTAAATTAATTAAAAATAACTGAGATTCTGAATTCCAGACCCTCCAGATAATAAAATATTATATTAATTAAAAGTAACTGCTATTATGAATTACAGACCATCCAGTTAATACGATATTAAATTAATTAAAAATAACCGCGATTCTGCATTCCATACCCTCCAGATAAAAAAAATATTAAATTAATTAAAAATAACTGCGATTCTGAATTCCAGACACTCCAGTAAACAAAATATTAAAATAAATAAAAATAACTGCGATTCAGATATGCAGACATTCTAGTTAATAAAATATTAAATTAATTAAAAATAACTGAGATTCTGAATACCAGACACTCCAATTAATAAAATATGAAATTAATTAAAAATAACTGCGATACTGAATTCCAGACCCTCCAATTAATACGATATTAAATTAATTAAAAATAAATGAGATGAGACCCTCCAGATAAAAAAAATATTAAATTAATTAAAAGTTACTGCCTTCTGACTTCCAGACCCTCCAGTTAATAATATATTAAATTAATTTAAAAAAACAGCGATTCTGAACTGAAGACATTCCAGATAATAACATATTAAATTATTTAAAATAACTGCGATTCTGAAATCCAGACCATCCACATAATAAAATATTAGATTAATTAAAAATAACTGCGATTCTGAATTCCAGACCCTCTAGATAATAAAATATTAAATTAGTTTAAAATTACTTCGATTCTGATTTCCAGACCGTCAAGTTAATAAGATATTAAATTAATTAAAAATAACTGTGATTCTGAATTCCAGACTCTCCAGATAATAAAAAATTAAATTAACTAAAAATAACTGCGATTCTGAATTCCAGACACTCCAGTAAATAAAATATTAAAATAAATTAAAAAAACTGTGATTCTGATATACAGACAATCCAGTTAATAAAATTTTAAATTAATAAAAAATAACTGCGATTCTGAATTCCCGACACTCCAGTTAAAAAAATATGAAATTAATTACAAATAACCGAGATTCTGAATTCCAGACCCTCCAGATAAAAAAATATTAAATTAATTAAAAATAACTGCGATTCTGAATTCGAGACTCTCCAGTTAATAAGATATTAAATTAATTAAAAATAACTGCGATTCTGCATTCCAGACTCTCCAGATAATAAAATATTAAATTAGTTAAAAATAACTGAAATTCTGAATTCCAGACCCTCCAGATAAAAAAATGTTAAATTAATTAAAAATAACTGAGATTCTGAATTCCAGACCCTCCAGATAAAATAATATTAAATGAATTAAAAATAACTGTGATTCTGAATTTCAGACTCTCCAGTTAATAAGATATTAAATTAATTAAAAATAACTGCGATTCTGCATTCCAGACTCTCCAGATAATAAAATATTAAATTAGTTAAAAATAACTGAGATTCTGAATTCCAGAAACTTCAGATAATAAAATATTAAACATCCCTCCAGTAAACAAAATATTAAAATAAATAAAAAAAGCTGTGATTCAGATATGCAGACCCTCCAGTTAATAATATATTAAATTAATTAAAAGTAACTGCGATTCTGAATTCCAGACACTCCAGTTAATAAAATATGAAATTAGTTACAAATAACTGCGATTCTGAATACCAGACACTTCAGCTAATAAAATATGAAATTAATTAAAAATTACAGCGATTCTGAATTCCAGACCCTCCAGTTAATAAGATATAAAATAAATTAAAAATTACTGCGATTCTGCATTCCAGACCCTGCAGATATTACAATATTAAATTAGTTAAAAATAACTGCGATTCAAAATTCGAGACCCTCCAGATTATAAAATATTAAATTAGTTAAAAAAAACTGCGATTCTGAATTCCAGACCCTCCAGTTAATAAGATATTAAATTAGTTAAAAATATGTGCGGTTCTAAATTCGAGACCATCCAGTAATCAAAATTTTAAAATAAATAAAAAAAAAACTGTGATTCAGATATGCAGACCCTCCAGTTAATAATGTATTAAATTAATTAAAAATAACTGCAATTCTGAATTCCAGACACTCCAGTTAATAAAATATGAAATTAATTAAAAATAACTGCGATTCTGAATACAAGACACTCCAGTTAATAAAATATGATATTAATTAACAATAACTACGATTCTGAATTCCAGACCCTCCAGTTAATAAAATATTAAGTTAGTAAAAAATAAATTCGGTTCTGACTTCCAGACTCTCCAGTTAATAATATTAAATTAATTAAAAATAATTGCGATTCTGAACTGAAGACATTCCAGATAATAACATAGTAAATTATTTAAAATAACTTCGATTCTGAATACCAGACTCTCCAGATAATAAAAAATTAAATTAATTAAAAATAACTGCGATTCTGAAATCCAGACCATCCAGATAATAAAATATTAGATTAATTAAAAATAACTGCGATTCTGAATTCCAGACCATCCAGATAATAAAATATTAAATTAGTTAAAAATAACTGCGATTCTGATTTCCAGACTCTCCAGACAATAAAAAATTAAATTAATTAAAAGTAACTGCGATTCTGAATTCCAGACACTCCAGTAAACAAAATATTAAAATAAATAAAAAAAACTGTGATTCAGACATACAGACAATCCAGTTAATAAAATATTAAATTAATAAAAAATAACTGCGATTCTGAAATCCAGACACTCCAGTTAAAAAAATATGAAGTTAATTAAATATAACTGAGATTCTGAATACCAGACACTTCAGCTAATAAAATACGAAATTAATTAAAAATAACTGCGTTTCTGAATTCCAGACCCTCCAGTTCATACGATAATAAATTAATTAAAAATAACTGAGATTCTGCATTCCAGACTCTCCAGATAATAAAATATTAAATTAGTTAAAAATAACTGAAATTCTGAATTCCAGACCCTCCAGATAAAAAAATATTAAATTAATTAAAAATAACTGAGATTCTGAATTCCAGACCCTCCAGATAAAAAAATATTAAATGAATTAAAAATAACTGTGATTCTGAATTTCAGACTCTCCAGTTAATAAGATATTAAATTAATTAAAAATAACTGCGATTCTGCATTCCAGACTCTCCAGATAATAAAATATTAAATTAGTTAAAAATAACTGAGATTCTGAATTCCAGACCCTCCAGATAAAAAAAATATTAAATTAATTAAAAGTAACTGCAATTCTGACTTCCAGACACTCCAGTTAATAATATATTAAATTAATTAAAATTAACTGCGATTCTGAACTAAAGACATTCCAGATAATAACATATTAAATTATTTAAAATAACGGCGATACTGAATACCAGACTCTCCAGATAATAAAATATTAAATTAGTTAAAAATAACTGAAATTCTGAATTCCAGACCCTCCAGATAAAAAAATATTAAATTAATTAAAAATAACTGAGATTCTGAATTCCAGACCCTCCAGATAAAAAAATATTAAATGAATTAAAAATAACTGTGATTCTGAATTTCAGACTCTCCAGTTAATAAGATATTAAATTAATTAAAAATAACTGCGATTCTGCATTCCAGACTCTCCAGATAATAAAATTTTAAGTTAGTTAAAAATATCTGCGATTCTTAATTCCAGAAACTTCAGATAATAAAATATTAAACATCCCTCCAGTAAACAAAATATTAAAATAAATAAAAAAAGCTGTGATTCAGATATGCAGACCCTCCAGTTAATAATATATTAAATTAATTAAAAGTAACTGCGATTCGGAATTCCAGACACTCCAGTTAATAAAATATGAAATTAGTTACAAATAACTGCGATTCTGAATACCAGACACTTCAGCTAATAAAATATGAAATTAATTAAAAATTACAGCGATTCTGAATTCCAGACCCTCCAGTTAATAAGATATAAAATAAATTAAAAATTACTGCGATTCTGCATTCCAGACCCTGCAGATATTACAATATTAAATTAGTTAAAAATAACTGCGATTCAAAATTCGAGACCCTCCAGATTATAAAATATTAAATTAGTTAAAAAAAACTGCGATTCTGAATTCCAGACCCTCCAGTTAATAAGATATTAAATTAGTTAAAAATATGTGCGGTTCTAAATTCGAGACCATCCAGTAATCAAAATTTTAAAATAAATAAAAAAAAAAACTGTGATTCAGATATGCAGACCCTCCAGTTAATAATGTATTAAATTAATTAAAAATAACTGCAATTCTGAATTCCAGACACTCCAGTTAATAAAATATGAAATTAATTAAAAATAACTGCGATTCTGAATACAAGACACTCCAGTTAATAAAATATGAAATTAATTAACAATAACTACGATTCTGAATTCCAGACCCTCCAGTTAATAAGATATTAAATGAATTAAAAATAACCGCGATTCTGCATTCCATACCCTCCAGATAATAAAATTTTAAATTAATAAAAAATAACTGCAATTCTGAATTCCAGACACTCCAGTTAATAAAATATGAAATTAATTAAAAATAACTGCAATTCTGAAGTCCAGACCCTCCAGTTAATAAAATATTAAGTTAGTAAAAAATAAATTCGGTTCTGACTTCCAGACTCTCCAGTTAATAATATTAAATTAATTAAAAATAATTGCGATTCTGAACTGAAGACATTCCAGATAATAACATAGTAAATTATTTAAAATAACTTCGATTCTGAATACCAGACTCTCCAGATAATAAAAAATTAAATTAATTAAAAATAACTGCGATTCTGAAATCCAGACCATCCAGATAATAAAATATTAGATTAATTAAAAATAACTGCGATTCTGAATTCCAGACCATCCAGATAATAAAATATTAAATTAGTTAAAAATAACTGCGATTCTGATTTCCAGACTCTCCAGACAATAAAAAATTAAATTAATTAAAAGTAACTGCGATTCTGAATTCCAGACACTACAGTAAACAAAATATTAAAATAAATAAAAAAAAACTGTGATTCAGACATACAGACAATCCAGTTAATAAAATATTAAATTAATAAAAAATAACTGCGATTCTGAAATCCAGACACTCCAGTTAAAAAAATATGAAGTTAATTAAATATAACTGAGATTCTGAATACCAGACACTTCAGCTAATAAAATACGAAATTAATTAAAAATAACTGCGTTTCTGAATTCCAGACCCTCCAGTTCATACGATAATAAATTAATTAAAAATAACTGAGATTCTGCATTCCAGACTCTCCAGATAATAAAATATTAAATTAGTTAAAAATAACTGAAATTCTGAATTCCAGACCCTCCAGATAAAAAAATATTAAATTAATTAAAAATAACTGAGATTCTGAATTCCAGACCCTCCAGATAAAAAATATTAAATGAATTAAAAATAACTGTGATTCTGAATTTCAGACTCTCCAGTTAATAAGATATTAAATTAATTAAAAATAACTGCGATTCTGCATTCCAGACTCTCCAGATAATAAAATATTAAATTAGTTAAAAATAACTGAGATTCTGAATTCCAGACCCTCCAGATAAAAAAAATATTAAATTAATTAAAAGTAACTGCAATTCTGACTTCCAGACACTCCAGTTAATAATATATTAAATTAATTAAAATTAACTGCGATTCTGAACTAAAGACATTCCAGATAATAACATATTAAATTATTTAAAATAACGGCGATACTGAATACCAGACTCTCCAGATAATAAAATATTAAATTAGTTAAAAATAACTGAAATTCTGAATTCCAGACCCTCCAGATAAAAAAATATTAAATTAATTAAAAATAACTGAGATTCTGAATTCCAGACCCTCCAGATAAAAAAATATTAAATTAATTAAAAATAACTGCGATTCTGAATTCCAGACTCTCCAGTTAATAAGATTTAAATTAATTAAAAATAACTGCGATTCTGCATTCCAGACTCTCCAGATAATAACATTTTAAGTTAGTTAAAAATATCTGCGATTCTTAATTCCAGAAACTTCAGATAATAAAATATTAAACATCTTTCCAGTAAACAAAATATTAAAATAAATAAAAAAAGCTGTGATTCAGATATGCAGACCCTCCAGTTAATAATATATTAAATTAATTAAAAGTAACTCCGATTCTGAATTCCAGACACTCCAGTTAATAAAATATGAAATTAGTTACAAATAACTGCGATTCTGAATACCAGACACTTCAGCTAATAAAATATGAAATTAATTAAAAATTACAGCGATTCTGAATTCCAGACCCTCCAGTTAATAAGATATAAAATAAATTAAAAATTACTGCGATTCTGCATTCCAGACCCTGCAGATATTACAATATTAAATTAGTTAAAAATAACTGCGATTCAAAATTCGAGACCCTCCAGATTATAAAATATTAAATTAGTTAAAAAAAACTGCGATTCTGAATTCCAGACCCTCCAGTTAATAAGATATTAAATTAGTTAAAAATATGTGCGGTTCTAAATTCGAGACCCTCCAGTAATCAAAATTTTAAAATAAATAAAAAAAAAACTGTGATTCATATATGCAGACCCTCCAGTTAATAATGTATTAAATTAATTAAAAATAACTGCAATTCTGAATTCCAGACACTCCAGTTAATAAAATATGAAATTAATTAAAAATAACTGCGATTCTGAATACAAGACACTCCAGTTAATAAAATATGAAATTAATTAACAATAACTACGATTCTGAATTCCAGACCCTCCAGTTAATAAGATATTAAATGAATTAAAAATAACCGCGATTCTGCATTCCATACCCTCCAGATAACAAAATTTTAAATTAATAAAAAATAACTGCAATTCTGAATTCCAGACACTCCAGTTAATAAAATATGAAATTAATTAAAAATAACTGCAATTCTGAAGTCCAGACCCTCCAGTTAATAAAATATTAAGTTAGTAAAAAATAAATTCGGTTCTGACTTCCAGACTCTCCAGTTAATAATATTAAATTAATTAAAAATAACTGCGATTCTGAACTAAAGACATTCCAGATAATAACATAGTAAATTATTTAAAATAACTTCGATTCTGAATACCAGACTCTCCAGATAATAAAAAATTAAATTAATTAAAAATAACTGCGATTCTGAAATCCAGACCATCCAGATAATAAAATATTAGATTAATTAAAAATAACTGCGATTCTGAATTCCAGACCATCCAGATAATAAAATATTAAATTAGTTAAAAATAACTGCGATTCTGATTTCCAGACCCTCAAGCTAATAAGATATTCAATTAATTAAAAATAACTGTGATTCTGAATTCCAGACTCTCCAGATAATAAAAAATTAAATTAATTAAAAGTAACTGCGATTCTGAATTCCAGACACTCCAATAAACAAAATATTAAAATAAATAAAAAAAACTGTGATTCAGACATACAGACATTCCAGTTAATAAAATATTAAATTAATAAAAAATAACTGCGATTCTGAAATCCAGACACTCCAGTTAAAAAAATATGAAATTAATTAAATATAACTGAGATTCTGAATACCAGACACTTCAGCTAATAAAATACGAAATTAATTAAAAATAACTGCGTTTCTGAATTCCAGACCCTCCAGTTCATACGATAATAAATTAATTAAAAATAACTGAGATTCTGAATTCCAGACCCTCCAGATAAAAAATATTAAATTAATTAAAAATAACTGAGATTCTGAATTCCAGACCCTCCAGATAAAAAAATATGGAATTTATTCAAATTAACTGCGATTCTGAATTCCAGACCCTCCAGTTAATACGATATTAAATTAATTAAAAATAACTGAGATTCTGAATTCCAGACCCTCCAGATAAAAAAAATATTAAATTAATTAAAAGTTACGGCAATTCTGACTTCCAGACTCTCCAGTTAATAATATATTAAATTAATTAAAAAAACAGCGATTCTGAACTGAAGACATTCCAGATAATAACATATTAAATTATTTAAAATAGCTGCGATTCTGAAATCCAGACCATCCAGATAATAAAATATTAGATTAATTAAAAATTACTGAATTCCTGATTCTGAATTCCCGACACTCCAGTTAAAAAAATATGAAATTAATTAAAAATAACTGAGATTCTGAATTCCAAACCCTCCAGATAAAAAAATATTAAATTAATTAAAAATAACTTCGATTCTGAATTCCAGACTCTCCAGTTAATAAGATATTAAATTAATTAAAAATAACTGCGATTCTGCATTCCAGACTCTCCAGATAATAAAATATTAAATTAGTTAAAAATAACTGAGATTCTGAATTCCAGACCCTCCAGATAAAAAAAATATAAAATTAATTAAAAGTAACTGCAATTCTGACTTCCAGACACTCCAGTTAATAATATATTAAATTAATTAAAAATAACTGCGATTCTGAACTGAAGACATTCCAGATAATAACATATTAAATTATTTAAAATAACTGCGATACTGAATACCAGACTCTCCAGATAATAAAAAATTAAATTCATTAAAAATAACTGAGATTCTGAATTCCAGACCCTCCAGATAAAAAAATATTAAATTAATTAAAAATAACTGCGATTCTGAATTCCAGACTCTCCAGTTAATAAGATATTAAATTAATTAAAAATAACTGCGATTCTGCATTCCAGACTCTCCAGATAATAAAATTTTAAGTTAGTTAAAAATAACTGCGATTCTGAATTATAGACCCTCCAGCTAATAAAATATTAAATTAATTAAAAATAACTGAGATTCTGAATACCAGACCCTCCAGTTAATAAGATATTAAATAAATTAAAAATTACTGCGATTCTGCATTCCAGACCCTGCAGATATTACAATAATAAATTAGTTAAAAATAACTGCGATTCAAAATTCGAGACCCTCCAGATTATAAAATATTAAATTAGTTAAAAAAACTGCGATTCTGAATTCCAGACCCTCCAGTTAATTAGATATTAAATTAGTTAAAAATATGTGCGGTTCTAAATTCGAGACCCTCCAGTAATCAAAATATTAAATTAAATTAAAAAAAACTGTGATTCAGATATGCAGAGCCTCCAGTTAATAATGTATTAAATTAATTAAAAAGAACTGCAATTCTGAATTCCAGACACTCCAGTTAATAAAATATGAAATTAATTAAAAATAACTGCTATTCTGAATACAAGACACTCCAGTTAATAAAATATGAAATTAATTAACAATAACTACGATTCTGAATTCCAGACCCTCCAGTTAATAAGATATTAAATGAATTAAAAATAACCGCGATTCTGCATTCCATACCCTCCAGATAATAAAATTTTAAGTTAGTTAAAAATAACTGCGATTCTGAATTCCAGACCCTCCAGCTAATAAAATATTAAGTTAGTAAAAAATAAATTCGGTTCTGACTTCCAGACTCTCCAGTTAATAATATATTAAAAATAATTAAAAATAACTGCGATTCTGAACTGAAGACATTCCAGATATTAACATAGTAAATTATTTAAAATAACTGCGATTCTGAATACCAGACTCTCCAGATAATAAAAAATTAAATTAATTAAAAATAACTGCGATTCTGAAATCCAGACCATCCAGATAATAAAATATTAGATTAATTAAAAATAACTGCGATTCTGAATTCCAGACCATCCACATAATAAAATATTAAATTAGTTAAAAATAACTGCGATTCTGATTTCCAGACCCTCAAGCTAATAAGATATTAAATTAATTAAAAATAACTGTGATTCTGAATTCCAGACTCTCCAGATAATAAAAACTTAAATTAATTAAAAATAACTGCGATTCTGAATTCCAGACACTCCAGTAAACAAAATATTAAAATAAATTAAAAAAAACTGTGATTCAGACATACAGACAATCCAGTTAATAAAATATTAAATTAATTAAAAATAACTGCGATTCTGAAATCCAGACACTCCAGTTAAAAAAATATGAAATTTATTAAATATAACTGCGATTCTGAATACCAGACACTTCAGCTAATAAAGTACGAAATTAATTAAAAATAACTGTGTTTCTGAATTCCAGACCCTCCACTTCATACGATAATAAATTAATTAAAAATAACTGAGATTCTGAATTCCAGACCCTCCAGATAAAAAATATTAAATTAATTAAAGATAACTGAGATTCTGAATTCCAGACCCTCCAGATAAAAAAATATGGAATTTATTCAAAATAACTGCGATTCTGAATTCCAGACTCTCCAGTTAATAAGATATTAAATTAATTAAAAATAACTGCGATTCTGCATTCCAGACTCTCCAGATAATAAAATATTAAATTAGTTAAAAATAACTGCGATTCTGAATTCCAGACCCTCCAGGTAATAAAATATAAAATTAATTTAAAATAACAGCGATTCTGAATTCCAGACCCTCCAGATAATAAAATATTAAATTAATTAAAAATAACTGCGATCCTGAATTCCAGACTCTCCTTATAATAAAATATAAAATTAATTAAAAATAGTTGCGATTCTGAATTCCGGATCCTACAGATAATAAAATATTAAAATAATTAAAATAACTGCGATTCTGAAGTCCAGACCCTGCAGTTAATAAAATATTAAGTTAGTAAAAAATAAATTCGGTTCTGAATTCCAGACCATCCAGATAATAAAATATTAAATTAATTAAAAGTAACTGCTATTTTGAATTCCAGACCATCCAGTTAATACGATATTAAATTAATTAAAAATAACCGCGATTCTGCATTCCATACCCTCCAGATAAAAAAAATATTAAATTAAATAAAAATAACTGCGATTCTGAATTCCAGACACTCCAGTAAACAAAATATTAAAATAAATAAAAATAACTGCGATTCAGATATGCAGACATTCTAGTTAATAAAATATTAAATTAATTAAAAATAACTGAGATTCTGAATACCAGACACTCCAGTTAATAAAATATGAAATTAATTAAAAATAACTGCGATTCTGAATTCCAGACCCTCCAGTTAATACGTTATTAAATTAATAAAAAATAACTGAGATTCTGAATACCAGACCCTCCAGATAAAAAAAATATTAAATTAATTAAAAGTTACTGCAATTCTGACTTCCAGACTCTCCAGTTAATAATATATTAAATTAATTTAAAAAAACAGCGATTCTGAACTGAAGACATTCCAGATAATAACATATTAAATTATTTAAAATAACTGCGATTCTGAAATCCAGACCATCCAGATAATAAAATATTAGATTAATTAAAAATTACTGCAATTCTGAATTCCAGACCCTCCAGATAATAAAATATTAAATTAGTTTAAAATAACTGCGATTCTGATTTCCAGACCGTCAAGTTAATAAGATATTAAATTAATTAAAAATAACTGTGATTCTGAATTCCAGACTCTCCAGATAATAAAAAATTAAATTAATTAAAAATAACTGCGATTCTGAATTCCAGACACTCCAGTAAACAAAATATTAAAATAAATAAAAAAAAACTGTGATTCAGATATACAGACAATCCAGTTAATAAAATTTTAAATTAATAAAAAAAAACTGCGATTCTGAATTCCCGACACTCCAGTTAAAAAAATATGAAATTAATTAAAAATAACTGAGATTCTGAATTCCAGACCCTCCAGATAAAAAAATATTAAATTATTTAAAAATAACTGCGATTCTGAATTCCAGACTCTCCAGTTAATAAGATATTAAATTAATTAAAAATAACTGCGATTCTGCATTCCAGACTCTCCAGATAATAAAATATTAAATTAGTTAAAAATATCTGAGATTCTGAATTCCAGACCCTCCAGATAAAAAAATATTAAATTAATTAAAAATAACTGAGATTCTGAATTCCAGACCCTCCAGATAAAAAAATATTAAATTAATTAAAAATAACTGTGATTCTGAATTCCAGACTCTCCAGTTAATAAGATATTAAATAAATTAAAAATAACTGCGATTCTGCATTCCAGACTCTCCAGATAATAAAATATTAAATAAGTTAAAAATAACTGAGATTCTGAATTCCAGACCCTCCAGATAAAAAAAATATAAAATTAATTAAAAGTAACTGCAATTCTGACTTCCAGACACTCCAATTAATTATATATTAAATTAATTAAAAATAACTGCGATTCTGAACTGAAGACATTCCAGATAATAACATATTAAATTATTTAAAATAACTGCGATACTGAATACCAGACTCTCCAGATAATAAAAAATTAAATTAATTAAAAATAACTGAGATTCTGAATTCCAGACCCTCCAGATAAAGAAAAATTATAGTAATTCAAAATAACTGAGATTCTGAATTCCAGACCCTCCAGATAAAAAAATATTAAATTAATTAAAAATAACTGCGATTCTGAATTCCAGACTCTCCAGTTAATAAGATATTAAATTAATTAAAAATAACTGCGATTCTGCATTCCAGACTCTCCAGATAATAAAATTTTATGTTAGTTAAAAATAACTGCGATTCTGAATTATAGACCCTCCAGCTAATAAAATATTAAATTAATTAAAAATAACTGAGATTCTGAATACCAGACACTCCAGTTAATAAAATATGAAATTAATTAAAAATAACTGCGATTCTGAATTCCAGACCCTCCAGTTAATACGATATTAAATTAATTAAAAATGGCTGAGATTCTGAATTCCAGACCCTCCAGATAAAAAAAATTTTAAATTAATTAAAAGTTACTGCAATTCTGACTTCCAGACTCTCCAGTTAATAATATATTAAATTAATTTAAAAAAACAGCGATTCTGAACTGAAGACATTCCAGATAATAACATATTAAATTATTTAAAATAACTGCGATTCTGAAATCCAGACCATCCAGATAATAAAATATTAAATTAGTTTAAAATAACTGCGATTCTGATTTCCAGACCGTCAAGTTAATAAGATATTAAATTAATTAAAAATAACTGTGATTCTGAATTCCAGACTCTCCAGATAATAAAAAATTAAATTAATTAAAAATAACTGCGATTCTGAATTCCAGACACTCCAGTAAACAAAATATTAAAATAAATAAAAAAAACTGTGATTCAGATATACAGACAATCCAGTTAATAACATTTTAAATTAATAAAAAATAACTGCGATTCTGAATTCCCGACACTCCAGTTAAAAAATATGAAATTAATTAAAAATAACTGAGATTCTGAATTCCAGACCCTCCAGATAAAAAAATATTTAATTAATTAAAAATAACTGCGATTCTGAATTCCAGACTCTCCAGTTAATAAGATATTAAATTAATTAAAAATAACTGCGTTTCTGCATTCCAGACTCTCCAGATAATAAAATATTAAATTAGTTAAAAATAACTGAGATTCTGAATTCCAGATCCTCCAGATAAAAAAATATTAAATTAATTAAAAATAACTGAGATTCTGGATTCCAGACCCTCCCGATAAAAAAATATTAATTTAATTAAAATTAACTGTGATTCTGAATTCCAGACTCTCCAGTTAATAAGATATTAAATAAATTAAAAATAACTGCGATTCTGCATTCCAGACTCTCCAGATAATAAAATATTAAATTAGTTAAAAATAACTGAGATTCTGAATTCCAGACCCTCCAGATAAAAAAAATATAAAATTAATCAACAGTAACTGCAATTCTGACTTCCAGACACTCCAGTTAATAATATATTAAATTAATTAAAAATAACTGCGTTTCTGAACTGAAGACATTCCAGATAATAACATAGTAAATTATTTAAAATAACTGCGATTCCGAATACCAGACTCTCCAGATAATAAAAAATTCAATTAATTAAAAATAACTGCGATTCTGAAATCCAGACCATCCAGATAATAAAATATTAGATTAATTAAAAATAACTGCGATTCTGAATTCCAGACCATCCAGATAATAAAATATTAAATTAGTTAAAAATAACTGCGATTCTGATTTCCAGACCCTCAAGCTAATAAGATATTAAATTAATTAAAAATAACTGTGATTCTGAATTCCAGACTCTCCAGATAATAAAAAATTAAATTAATTAAAAATAACTGCGATTCTGAATTCCAGACACTCCAGTAAACAAAATATTAAAATAAATAAAAAAAACTGTGATTCAGACATACAGACAATCCAGTTAATAAAATATTAAATTAATAAAAAATAACTGCGATTCTGAAATCCAGACACTCCAGTTAAAAAAATATGAAATTAATTAAATATAACTGCGATTCTGAATACCAGACACTTCAGCTAATAAAATACGAAATTAATTAAAAATAACTGCGTTGCTGAATTCCAGACCCTCCAGTTCATACGATAATAAATTAATTAAAAATAACTGAGATTCTGAATTCCAGACCCTCCAGATTAAAAATATTAAATTAATTAAAAATAACTGAGATTCTAAAGTCCAGACCCTCCAGTTAATAAAATATTAAGTTAGTAAAAAATAAATTCGGTTCTGAATTCCAGACCATCCAGATAATAAAATATTAAATTAATTAAAAGTAACTGCTATTCTGAATTCCAGACCATCCAGTTAATACGATATTAAATTAATTAAAAATAACCGCGATTCTGCATTCCATACCCTCCAGATTAAAAAAAATATTAAATTAAATAAAAATAACTGCGATTCTGAATTCCAGACACTCCAGTAAACAAAATATTAAAATAAATAAAAATAACTGCGATTCAGATATGCAGACATTCTAGTTAATAAAATATTAAATTAATTAAAAATAACTGCGATTCTGAATTCCAGACCCTCCAGTTAATACGATATTAAATTAATTAAAAATAACTGAGATTCTGAATTCCAGACCCTCCAGATAAAAAAATTTTAAATTAATTAAAAGTTACTGCAATTCTGACTTCCAGACTCTCCAGTTAATAATATATTAAATTAATTAAAAGAAACAGCGATTCTGAACTGAAGACATTCCAGATAATAACATATTAAATTATTTAAAATAACTGCGATTCTGAAATCCAGACCATCCAGATAATAAAATATTAGATTAATTAAAAATTACTGCGATTCTGAATTCCAGACCCTCCAGATAATAAAATATTAAATTAGTTTAAAATAACTGCGATTCTGATTTCCAGACCGTCAAGTTAATAAGATATTAAATTAATTAAAAATAACTGTGATTCTGAATTCCAGACTCTCCAGATAATGAAAAATTAAATTAATTAAAAATAACTGCGATTCTGAATTCCAGACACTCCAGTAAACAAAATATAAAAATAAATTAAAAAAACTGTGATTCAGATATACAGACAATCCAGTTAATAAAATTTTAAATTAATAAAAAAAATAACTGCGATTCTGAATTCCCGACACTCCAGTTAAAAAAATATGAAATTAATTAAAAATAACTGAGATTCTGAATTCCAGACCCTCCAGATAAAAAAATATTAAATTAATTAAAAATAACTGCGATTCTGAATTCCAGACTCTCCAGTTAATAAGATATTAAATTAATTAAAAATAACTGCGATTCTGCATTCCAGACTCTCCAGATAATAAAATATTAAATTAGTTAAAAATAACTGAGATTCTGAATTCCAGACCCTCCAGATAAACAAATATTAAATTAATTAAAAATAACTGAGATTCTGAATTCCAGACCCTCCAGATAAAAAAATATTAAATTATTTAAAAATAACTGTGATTCTGAATTCCAGACTCTCCAGTTAATAAGATATTAAATTAATTAAAAATAACTGCGATTCTGAATTCCAGACTCTCCAGTTAATAAGATATTAAATTAATTAAAAATAACTGCGATTCTGCATTCCAGACTCTCCAGATAATAAAATTTTAAGTTAGTTAAAAATAACTGCGATTCTGAATTATAGACCCTCCAGCTAATAAAATATTAAATTAATTAAAAATAACTGAGATTCTGAATACTCCAGTTAATAAAATATGAAATTAATTAAAAATAACTGAGATTCTGAATTCCAGACCCTCCAGTTAATACGATATTAAATTAATTAAAAATAACTGAGATTCTGAATTCCAGACCCTCCAGATAAAAAAAATTTTAAATTAATTAAAATTTACTGCAATTCTGACTTCCAGACTCTCCAGTTAATAATATATTAAATTAATTAAAAAAAACAGCGATTCTGAACTGAAGACATTCCAGATAATAATATATTAAATTATTTAAAATAACTGCGATTCTGAAATCCAGACCATCCAGATAATAAAATATTAGATTAATTAAAAATTACTGCGATTCTGAATTCCAGACCCTCCAGATAAGAAAATATTAAATTAGTTTAAAATAACTGCGATTCTGATTTCCACACCGTCAAGTTAATAAGATATTAAATTAATTAAAAATAACTGTGACTCTTAATTCCAGACTCTCTAGATAATAAAAAATTAAATTAATTAAAAATAACTGCGATTCTAAATTCCAGACACTCCAGTAAACAAAATATTAAAATAAGTAAAAAGAACTGCGATTCAGATATACAGACAATCCAGTTAATAAAATTTTAAATTAATAAAAAATAACTGCGATTCTGAATTCCCGACAGTCCAGTTAAAAAATATGAAATTAATTAAAAATAACAGATTCTGAATTCCAGACCCTCCAGATAAAAAAATATTAAATTAATTAAAAATAACTGCGATTCTGAATTCCAGACTCTCCAGTTAATAAGATATTAAATTAATTAAAAATAACTGCGATTCTGCATTCCAGACTCTCCAGATAATAAAATATTAAATTAGTTAAAAATAACTGAGATTCTGAATTCCAGACCCTCCAGATAAAAAAACATTAAATTAATTAAAAATAACTGAGATTCTGGATTCCAGACTCTCCAGTTAAAAAATCATTAAATTAATTAAAAATAACTGTGATTCTGAATTCCAGACTCTCCAGTTAATAAGATATTAAATAAATTAAAAATAACTGCGATTCTGCATTCCAGACTCTCCAGATAATAAAATATTAAATTAGTTAAAAATAACTGAGATTCTGAATTCCAGACCCTCCAGATAAAAAAAATATAAAATTAATTAAAAGTAACTGCAATTCTGACTTCCAGACACTCCAGTTAATAATATATTAAATTAATTAAAAATAACTGCGTTTCAGAACTGAAGACATTCCAGATAATAACATATTAAATTATTTAAAATAACTGCGATGCTGAATACCAGACTCTCCAGATAATAAAAAATTAAATTAATTAAAAATAACTGGGATTCTGAAATCCAGACCCTCCAGATAAAAAAATATTAAATTAATTAAAAATAACTGAGATTCTGAATTCCAGACCCTCCAGATAAAAAAATATTAAATTAATTAAAAATAACTGCGATTCTGAATTCCAGACTCTCCAGTTAATAAGATATTAAATTAATTAAAAATAACTGCGATTCTGCATCCCAGACTCTCCAGATAATAAAATTTTAAGTTAGTTAAAAATAACTGCGATTCTGAATTATAGACCCTCCAGCTAATAAAATATTAAATTATTTAAAAATATCTGCGATACTTAATTCCAGACCCTTCAGATAATAAAATATTAAACAACCCTCCAGTAAACAAAATATTAAAATAAGTAAAAAAAGCTGTGATTCAGATATGCAGACCCTCCAGTTAATAATATATTAAATTAATCAAAAATAACTCCGATTCTGAATTCCAGACACTCCAGTTAATAAAATATGAAATTAGTTAAAAATAACTGCGATTCTGAATACCAGACACTTCAGCTAATAAAATATGAAATTAATTAAAAATTACAGCGATTCCTAATTCCAGACCCTCCAGTTAATAAGATATTAAATGAATTAAATATTACTGCGATTCTGCATTCCAGACCCTCCAGATATTAAAATATTAAATTAGTTAAAAATAACTGCGATTCAAAATTCGAGACCCTCCAGATAATAAAATATTAAATTAGTTAAAAAAAACTGCGATTCTGAATTCCAGACCCTCCAGTTAATAAGATATTAAATTAGTCAAAAATATGTGCGGTTCTAAATTCGAGACCCTCCAGTAATCAAAATATTAAAATAAATAAAAAAAAACTGTGATTCAGATATGCAGACCCTCCAGCTAATAATGTGTTAAATTAATTAAAAATAACTGCAATTCTGAATTCCAGACACTCCAGTTAATAAAATATGAAATTAATTAAAAACAACTGCGATTCCGAATACCAGACACTTCAGCTAATAAAATATGAAATTAATTAAAAATAACTGCGATTCTGAATACAAGACACTCCAGTTAATAAAATATAAAATTAATTAACAATAACTACGATTCTGAATTCCAGACCCTCCAGTTAATAAGATATTAAATGAATTAAAAATATACCTTATTAATAAAAATTAACAGCGATTCTGAATTCCAGACACTCCAGTTAAAAAAATATGAAATTAATGAAAAATAACTGCGATTCTGAATACCAGACACTTCAGCTAATAAAATACGAAATTAATTAACAATAACTGCGTTTCTGAATTCCAGACCCTCCAGTTCATACGATATTAAATTAATTAAAAATAACTGAGATTCTGAATTCCAGACCCTCCAGATAAAAAAATATTAAATTAATTAAAAATAACTGAGATTCTGAATTCCAGACCCTCCAGATAAAAAAATATGAAATTAATTAAAAATAACTGCGATTCTGAATTCCAGACTCTCCAGTTAATAAGATATTAAATTAATTAAAAATAACTGCGATTCTGCATTCCAGACTCTCCAGATAATAAAATATTAAATTAATTAAAAATAACTGCGATTCTGAATTCCAGACCCTCCAGATAATAAAATATAAAATTAATTTAAAATAACAGCGATTCTGAATTCCAGACCCTCCAGATAATAAAATATTAAATTAATTAAAAATAACTGCGATCCTGAATTCCAGACTCTCCTTATAATAAAATATTAAATTAATTAAAAATAACTGCGATTCTGAATTCCAGATACTCCAGTAAACAAAATATTAAAATAAATAAAAAAAACTGTGATTCAGATATACAGACCCTCCAGTTAATAAAATTTTAAATTAATAAAAAATAACTGCGATTCTGAATTCCAGACACTCCAGTTAAAAAAATATGAAATTAATTAAAAATAACTGCGATTCTGAATACCACACACTTCAGCTGATAAAAGACGAAATTAATTAAAAATAACTGCGTTTCTGAATTCCAGACCCTCCAGGTCATACGGTATTAAATTAATTAAAAATAACTGAGATTCTGAATTCCAGACTCTCCAGATAAAAAAATATTAAATTAATTAAAAATAACTGAGATTCTGAATTCCAGACCCTCCAGATAAAAAATATTAAATTAATTAAAGATAACTGCGATTCTGAATTCCGGACTCTCCAGTTAATAAGATATTAAATTAATTAAAAATAACTGCGATTCTGCATTCCAGACTCTCCAGATAATAAAATATTAAATTAGTGAAAAATAACTGCGATTCTGAATTCCAGACCCTCCAGATAATAAAATATTAAATTAATTTAAAATAACTGCGATTCTGAATTCCAGACCCTCCATTTAATAAGATATTAAATTAATTAAAAATAACTGCGATTCTGCATTCCAGACTCTCCAGATAATAAAATATTAAATTAGTTAAAAATAACTGCGATTCTGAATTCCAGACCCTCCAGATAATAAAATATAAAATTAATTTAAAATAACTGCGATTCTGAATTCCAGACTCTCCTTATAATAAAATATTAAATTAATTAAAAATAACTGCGATTCTGAATTCCAGACACTCCAGTAAACAAAATATTAAAATAAATAAAAAGATAACTGTGATTCAGATATACAGACCCTCCAGTTAATAAAATTTTAAATTAATAAAAAATAACTGCGATTCTGAATTCCAGACATTCCAGTTAAAAAAATATGAAATTAATTAAAAATAACTGCGATTCTGAATACCACACACTTCAGCTGATAAAATACGAAATTAATTAAAAATAACTGCGTTTCTGAATTCCAGACCCTCCAGTTCATACGATATTAAATTAATTAAAAATAACTGAGATTCTGAATTCCAGACCCTCCAGATAAAAAAATATTAAATTAATTAAAGATAACTGCGATTCTGAATTCCGGACTCTCCAGTTAATAAGATATTAAATTAATTAAAAATAACTGCGATTCTGCATTCCAGACTCTCCAGATAATAAAATATTAAATTAGTGAAAAATAACTGCGATTCTGAATTCCAGACCCTCCAGATAATAAAATATTAAATTAATTTAAAATAACTGCGATTCTGAATTCCAGACCCTCCAGTTAATAAGATATTAAATTAATTAAAAATAACTGCGATTCTGCATTCCAGACTCTCCAGATAATAAGATATTAAATTAGTTAAAAATAACTGCGATTCTGAATTCCAGACCCTCCAGATAATAAGATATTAAATTAATTAAAAATAACTGCGATTCTGCATTCCAGACTCTCCAGATAATAAAATATTAAGATAGTGAAAAATAACTGCGATTCTGAATTCCAGAGCCTCCAGATAATAAAATATTAAATTAATTTAAAATAACTGCGATTCTGAATTCCAGACCCTCCAGTTAATAAGATATTAAATTAATTAAAAATAACTACGATTCTGCATTCCAGACCCTCCAGTTAATAAAATTTTAAATTAATAAAAAATAACTGCGATTCTGAATACCAGACACTTCAGCTGATAAAATACGAAATTAATTAAAAATAACTGCGTTTCTGAATTCCAGACCCTCCAGTTCATACGTTATTAAATTAATTAAAAATAACTGAGTTTCTGAATTCCAGACTCTCCAGATAAAAAAATATTAAATTAATTAAAAATAACTGAGATTCTGAATTCCAGACCCTCCAGATAAAAAAAATAGTAAATTAATTAAAGATAACTGCGATTCTGAATTCCGGACTCTCCAGTTAATAAGATATTAAATTAATTAAAAATAACTGCGATTCTGAATTCCAGACCCTCCAATTAATAAAATATTAAATTAATCAAAAATAACTGCGATTCTGAATACAGGACACTCCAGTTAATAAAATATGAAATTAATTAAAAATAACTGCGATTCTGAATTCCAGACCCTCCAGTTAATAAGATATTAAATGAATTAAAAATAACCGCGATTCTGCATTCCATACCCTCCAGATAATAAAATTTTAAGTTAGTTAAAAATAACTGCGATTCCGAATACCAGACACTTCAGCTAATAAAATATGAAATTAATTAAAAATTACTGCGATTCTGAATTCCAGACACTCCAGTAAACAAAATATTAAAATAAATAAAAATAACTGCGATTCAGATATGCAGACATTCTAGTTAATAAAATTTTAATTAATTAAAAATAACTGAGATTCTGAATTCCAGACACTCCAGTTAATAAAATATTAAATTAGTTAAAAAAAACTGCGATTCTGATTTCCAGACCCTCAAGTTAATAAGATATTAAATTAATTAAAAATAACTGTGATTCTGAATTCCAGACTCTCCAGTTAAAAAAATATGAAATTATTTAAAAATAACTGCGATTCTGAATACCAGACACTTCAGCTAATAAAATACGAAATTAATTAAAAATAACTGCGTTTCTGAATTCCAGACCCTCCAGTTAAAAAAATATGAAATTAATTAAAAATAACTGCGATTCTGAATACCAGACACTTCAGCTAATAAAATACGAAATTAATTAAAAATAACTGCGTTTTTGAATTCCAGACCCTCCAGTTCATACGATATTAAATTAATTAAAAATAACTGAGATTCTGAATTCCAGACCCTCCAGATAAAAAATATTAAATTAATTTAAAATAACAGCGATTCTGAATTCCAGACCCTCCAGATAATAAAATATTAAATTAATTAAAAATAACTGCGATCCTGAATTCCAGACTCTCCTGATAATAAAATATTAAATTAATTAAAAATAACTGAAATGAATTAAAAATAGTTGCGATTCTGAATTCCGGATCCTACAGATAATAAAATATTAAAATAATTAAAATAACTGCGATTCTGAAGTCCAGACCCTCCAGTTAATAAAATATTAAGTTAGTAAAAAATAAATTCGGTTCTGAATTCCAGACCCTCCAGATAATAAAATATTAAATTAATTAAAAGTAACTGCTATTCTGAATTCCAGACCATCCAGTTAATACGATATTAAATTCATTAAAAATAACCGCGATTCTGCATTCCATTCCCTCCAGATAAAAAAAATATTAAATTAATTAAAAATAATTGCGATTCTGAATTCCAGACACTCCAGTAAACAAAATATTAAAATAAAAAAAAATAACTGTGATTCAGATATGCAGACATTCTAGTTAATAAAATATTAAATTAATTAAAAATTACTGAGATTCTGAATACCAGACACTCCAGTTAATAAAATATGAAATTAATTAAAAATAACTGCGATTCTGAATTCCTGACCCTCCAGATAAAAAAAATATTAAATTAATTAAAAGTTACTGCAATTCTGACTTCCAGACTCTCCAGTTAATTATATATTAAATTAATTAAAAAAACAGCGATTCTTAACTGAAGACATTCCAGATAATAACATATTAAATTATTTAAAATAACTGCGATTCTGAAATCCAGACCATCCACATAATAAAATATTAGATTAATTAAAAATAACTGCGATTCTGAATTCCACACCCTCCAGATAATAAAATAATAAATTAGTTTAAAATAACTGCGATTCTGATTTCCAGACCGTCAAGTTAATAAGATATTAAATTAATTAAAAATAACGGTGATTCTGAATTTCAGACCCTCCAGATAATAAAATATTAAATTAATTAAAAATAACTGCGATCCTGAATTCCAGACTCTCCTTATAATAAAATATTAAATTAATTAAAAATAACTGCGATTCTGAATTCCAGACACTCCAGTAAACAAAATATTAAAATAAATAAAAAAAAAAACTGTGATTCAGATATACAGACCCTCCAGATAATAAAATATTAAATTAATTAAAAATAACTGCGATCCTGAATTCCAGACTCTCCTTATAATAAAACATTAAATAAATTAAAAATAACTGCGATTCTGAATTTCAGACACTCCAGTAAACAAAATATTAATTAAAAATAACTGAGATTCTGAATTCCAGACTCTCCAGATAAAAAAATATTAAATTAATTAAAAATAACTGAGATTCTGAATTCCAGACCCTCCAGATAAAAAAATAGTAAATTAATTAAAGATAACTGCGATTCTGAATTCCGGACTCTCCAGTTAATAAGATATTAAATTAATTAAAAATAACTGCGATTCTGAATTCCAGACCCTCCAGTAAACAAAATATTAAATTAATCAAAAATAACTGCGATTCTGAATACAGGACACTCCAGTTAATAAAATATGAAATTAATTAAAAATAACTGCGATTCTGAATTCCAGACCCTCCAGTTAATAAGATATTAAATGAATTAAAAATAACCGCGATTCTGCATTCCATACCCTCCAGATAATAAAATTTTAAGTTAGTTAAAAATAACTGCGATTCCGAATACCAGACACTTCAGCTAATAAAATATGAAATTAATTAAAAATTACTGCGATTCTGAATTCCAGACACTCCAGTAAACAAAATATTAAAATAAATAAAAATAACTGCGATTCAGATATGCAGACATTCTAGTTAATAAAATTTTAATTAATTAAAAATAACTGAGATTCTGAATACCAGACTCTCCAGATAATAAAATATTAAATTAGTTAAAAAAACTGCGATTCTGATTTCCAGACCCTCAAGTTAATAAGATATTAAATTAATTAAAAATAACTGTGATTCTGAATTCCAGACTCTCCAGTTAAAAAAATATGAAATTATTTAAAAATAACTGCGATTCTGAATACCAGACACTTCAGCTAATAAAATACGAAATTAATTAAAAATAACTGCGTTTCTGAATTCCAGACCCTCCAGTTAAAAAAATATGAAATTAATTAAAAATAACTGCGATTCTGAATACCAGACACTTCAGCTAATAAAATACGAAATTAATTAAAAATAACTGCGTTTTTGAATTCCAGACCCTCCAGTTCATACGATATTAAATTAATTAAAAATAACTGAGATTCTGAATTCCAGACCCTCCAGATAAAAAATATTAAATTAATTTAAAATAACAGCGATTCTGAATTCCAGACCCTCCAGATAATAAAATATTAAATTAATTAAAAATAACTGCGATCCTGAATTCCAGACTCTCCTGATAATAAAATATTAAATTAATTAAAAATAACTGAAATGAATTAAAAATAGTTGCGATTCTGAATTCCGGATCCTACAGATAATAAAATATTAAAATAATTAAAATAACTGCGATTCTGAAGTCCAGACCCTCCAGTTAATAAAATATTAAGTTAGTAAAAAATAAATTCGGTTCTGAATTCCAGACCCTCCAGATAATAAAATATTAAATTAATTAAAAGTAACTGCTATTCTGAATTCCAGACCATCCAGTTAATACGATATTAAATTCATTAAAAATAACCGCGATTCTGCATTCCATACCCTCCAGATAAAAAAAAAATTAAATTAATTAAAAATAACTGCGATTCTGAATTCCAGACACTCCAGTAAACAAAATATTAAAATAAAAAAAAAATAACTGCGATTCAGATATGCAGACATTCTAGTTAATAAAATATGAAATTAATTAAAAATAACTGCGATTCTGAATTCCTGACCCTCCAGATAAAAAAAATATTAAATTAATTAAAAGTTACTGCAATTCTGACTTCCAGACTCTCCAGTTAATTATATATTAAATTAATTAAAAAAACAGCGATTCTTAACTGAAGACATTCCAGATAATAACATATTAAATTATTTAAAATAACTGCGATTCTGAAATCCAGACCATCCACATAATAAAATATTAGATTAATTAAAAATAACTTCGATTCTGATTTCCAGACCGTCAAGTTAATAAGATATTAAATTAATTAAAAATAACGGTGATTCTGAATTTCAGACCCTCCAGATAATAAAATATTAAATTAATTAAAAATAACTGCGATCCTGAATTCCAGACTCTCCTTATAATAAAATATTAAATTAATTAAAAATAACTGCGATTCTGAATTCCAGACACTCCAGTAAACAAAATATTAAAATAAATAAAAAAAAAAACTGTGATTCAGATATACAGACCCTCCAGATAATAAAATATTAAATTAATTTAAAATAACTGCGATTCTGAATTCCAGACCCTCCAGATAATAAAATATTAAATTAATTAAAAATAACTGCGATCCTGAATTCCAGACTCTCCTTATAATAAAACATTAAATAAATTAAAAATAACTGCGATTCTGAATTCCAGACACTCCAGTAAACAAAATATTAATTAAAAATAACTGAGATACTGAATTCCAGACTCTCCAGATAAAAAAAATATTAAATTAATTAAAAATAACTGAGATTCTGAATTCCAGACCCTCCAGATAAAAAAATATTAAATTAATTAAAGATAACTGCGATTCTGATTTCCGGACTCTCCAGTTAATAAGATATTAAATTAATTAAAAATAACTGCGATTCTGCATTCCAGACTCTCCAGATAATAAAATATTAAATTAGTGAAAAATAACTGCGATTCTGAATTCCAGACCCTCCAGATAATAAAATATTAAATTAATTTAAAATAACTGCGATTCTGAATTCCAGACCCTCCAGATAATAAAATATTAAATTAATTTAAAATAACTGCGATTCTGAATTCCAGACCCTCCAGATAATAAAATATTAAATTAATTTAAAATAACTGCGATTCTGAATTCCAGACCCTCCATTTAATAAGATATTAAATTAATTAAAAATAACTGCGATTCTGCATTCCAGACTCTCCAGATAATAAAATATTAAATTAGTTAAAAATAACTGCGATTCTGAATTCCAGACCCTCCAGATAATAAAATATAAAATTAATTTAAAATAACTGCGATTCTGAATTCCAGACCCTCCAGATAATAAAATATTAAATTTATTAAAAATAACTGCGATCCTGAATTCCAGACTCTCCTTATAATAAAATATTAAATTAATTAAAAATAACTGCGATTCTGAATTCCAGACACTCCAGTAAACAAAATATTAAAATAAATAAAAAGAAAACTGTGATTCAGATATACAGACCCTCCAGTTAATAAAATTTTAAATTAATAAAAAATAACTGCGATTCTGAATTCCAGACACTCCAGTTAAAAAAATATGAAATTAATTAAAAATAATTGCGATTCTGAATACCACACACTTCAGCTGATAAAATACGAAATTAATTAAAAATAACTGCGTTTCTGAATTCCAGACGCTCCAGTTCAAACGATATTAAATTAATTAAAAATAACTGAGATTCTGAATTCCAGACTCTCCAGATAAAAAAATATTAAATTAATTAAAAATAACTGAGATTCTGAATTCCAGACCCTCCAGATAAAAAAATATTAAATTAATTAAAGATAACTGCGATTCTGAATTCCGGACTCTCCAGTTAATAAGATATTAAATTAATTTAAAATAACTGCGATTCTGCATTCCAGACTCTCCAGATAATAAAATATTAAATTAGTGAAAAATAACTGCGATTCTGAATTCCAGACCCTCCAGATAATAAAATATTAAATTAATTTAAAATAACTGCGATTCTGAATTCCAGACTCTCCAGTTAATAAGATATTAAATTAATTAAAAATAACTGCGATTCTGCATTCCAGACTCTCCAGATAATAAAATATTAAATTAGTTAAAAATAACTGCGATTCTGAATTCCAGACCCTCCAGATAATAAAATACAAAATTAATTTAAAATAACTCCGATTCTGAATTCCAGACCCTCCAGATAATAAAATATTAAATTTATTAAAAATAACTGCGATCCTGAATTCCAGACTCTCCTTATAATAATATATTAAATTAATTAAAAATAACTGCGATTCTGAATTCCAGACACTCCAGTAAACAAAATATTAAAATAAATAATAAGTATATATATCAGAATCGTAGTTGTTTTGAAATTTTTTAATATTTTATAAACTGGAGGGTCTGCAAATCAGAATCGCAGTTATTTTTAATTAATTTAATATCTTATTAACTGGAGTTTCTTGTATTCAGAATCGCAGTTATTTTTAATTAATTTAGTATTTTATTATCTGGAGTATCTGGAAATCTGAATTGCAGTTATTTCTTATTAATTTAATATCTTATTAACAGGAGGGTCTGGAATTCAGAATCGCAGTTATTTGTAATTAATTTAATATATTATTAACTGGAGGTTCTGGAATTCAGGATCGCATTCATTTTTAAGAAATTTGATATTTTATTATCTGGAGATTTTGGAATTCAGAATTGCAGTTAATTTTAATTAATTTAATATCTTATTAACAGGCGGGTCTGGAATACAGAATCGCAGTTATTTTTAATTAATTTAATATCTTATTAACTGGAGGGTCTGGAATTCAGAATCGCAGTTATTTTTAATCAATTTAATATTTTTTAGATGGAGTCTCTGGTATTCAGAATCGTACTTAATTTTAATTAATTTAATATTTTACTATCTGGAAAGACTGGAATTCAAAATTGCAGTTATTTTAAATAATTTATTATTCTATAATCTGGAGGAGCTGGATTTCAGAATCGCAGTTATTTTTAATTAATTTTATATTTTATTATCTGGAGGGTCTGGAATTTAGAATCGCAATTATTTTTTATTAATTTAATATATTTTTAACTGGAGTGTGTGGTATTCAGAATCGCAGTTATTTTTAATTGATTTAATATTTTATTATGTGGTGGGTGTTGAATTTTGTATTTTATTAGCAGGCAGTTCTGGAATTAAGAATCCCAGTTATTTTTAATTAATTTAATATCTTATTAACTGGAGTTTCTGGTATTCAGAATAGCAGTTAATTTTAATTAATTTAGGATTTTATTATCTGGAGTGTCTGGAAATCTGAATTGCATTAATTAATTAATTAATATTAATTAATTAAATATCTTATTAACAGGAGGGTCTGGAATTCAGAGTCCCAGTTAATTTTAATTAATTTAATATATTATTAACTGGATATTCTGGAATTCAGAATCGCAGTTATTTTTAATTAATTTAATATTTTATTATCTGGAGGGTCTGGAATTCAGAATCTCATATTATTTTTAACTAATCTAAAATTTTATTATCTGGAGGTTATGGAATGCAGAATCGCGGTTATTTTTATTCTTTTAATATCTTATTAACTGGAGGGTCTGGGATTCAGAATCGCAGTTATTTATAATTAATTTCATATTTTATTAACTGCAGTGTCTTGTATTCAGAATCGCAAGTACTTTTAATTAATTTTATTTTTTATTAACTGGAGTGTCTGGTATTTAGAATCGCAGTTATTTTTTATTGATTTAATATTTTATTATCTGGAGGGTCTGGAATTTAGAATCACAATTATTTTTTATTAATGTAATATATTTTTAACTGGAGGGTCTGGTATTCAGAATCACAGTTATTTTTAATTGATTTAATATTTTATTATCTGGTGGGTGTTGAATTCAAAATCGCAGTTATTTTTAATTAATTTAATATTTTATTGCCTGGAATGTCTGGAATTCAGAATCGCAGTTATTTTAAATTAATTAAATACCCTATTAACTAGAGAGTCTGGAATTCAGAATCGCAGTTTTTTTTAAAGAATAAAATTTTTTTATAATCTGGAGGGTCTGCAAATCAGAATCGTCGTTTTTTTGAAATTTTTTAATATATTATTATCTGGAGGGTCTGGAATTAAGAACCGCAATAATTTTTAATTAATTTAATATCTTATTAACTGGAGGTTCTGGTATTCAGAATCGCAAAAATTTTTAATTAATTTAATATTTTATTAAATGGAGTTTCTGGTATTCAGAATAGCAGTTAATTTTAATTAATTTAGGATTTTATTATCTGGAGTGTCTGGAAATATGAATTGCAGTTATTTTTAATTAATTAAATATCTTATTAACAGGAGGGTCTGGAATTCAGAGTCGCAGTTAATTTTAATTAATTTATTATATTATTAACTGGAGGTTCTGGAATTCAGATTCGCAGTTATTTTTAATAAATTTAATCTTTTATTATCTGGAGGTTCTGGAACTCAGAATCGCAGTTATTTTTAATTAATTTAGTATCTTATTAACAGGCGGTTCTGGAATTCAGAATCGCAGTTATTTTTAATTAGTTTAATATTTTTTAACTGAAGTCTCTGGTATTCAGAATCGCACTTATTTTTAATCAATTTAATATTTTATTATCTGGAGAGTCTGGAATTCAGAATTGCAGTTATAGAGGATTTGGAATTCAGAATCGCAGTTATTTTTAATTAATTTTATATTTTATTATTCTGGTATTCAGAACCGCAGTTATTTTAAATAATTAAATATTTTCTTATCTGGATTGTCTGGTATTCAGAATCGCAACTTTTTTTAAATAATTTAATATTTTAATATCTGGACGGTCTTGAATTCAGAATCGCAGTTGTTTTTAATTAATTTAATAGCTTATTACTGGAGGTTCTGGAATTCAGAATCGTGGTTATTTTTAATCAATTTAATATTTTTTAACTGGAGTCTCTAGTATTCAGCATCGTTCTTATTTTTAATTAATTTAATATTTTATTACCTGTAGAGTCTGGAATTCAGAATTTCAGTTATTTTAAATAATTTATTATTTTATTATCTGGAGGATCTGGAATTCAGAAACGCAGTAATTTTTAATTAATTTAATATCTTATTAACTGTAGTTTCTGGTATTCAGAATCGCAGTTTTTTTTAATTAATGTAATATTTTATTATCTGGAGTCTCTGTTATTCAGAATCGCACTTATTTTTAATTAATTTAATATTTTATTATCTGGAGAGTCTGAAACTCAGAATTGCAGTTTTTTAAATAATTTAATATTGTATTATCTGTAGGGACTGGAATTAAGAACCGCCGTATTTTTAATTAATTTAATATCTTATTAACTGGAGTTTCTGGTATTCAGAATCGCAGTTATTTTTAATTAATTTAGTATTTTATTATCTAGAGTTATTTTTTATTAATTTAATATATTTTTAACTGGAGGTTCTGGAATTCAGAATCGCAGTTATTTTTAATAAATTTAATATTTTATTATCTGTAGGTTCTGGAATTCAGAATCCAGTTATTTTTAATTAGTTTAATATGTTATTAACTGGAGGGTCTGGAATTCAGCATCGCACTTATTTTTAATAAATTTAATATTTTTTAACTGAAGTCTCTGGTATTCAGAATCGCACTTATTTTTAATTAAATTCATATTTTATTATCTGGAGAGTCTGGAATTCAGAATCGCAGTTATTTTAAATAATTTAATATTCTATTATCTAGAGGATCTGGAATTCAGAATCGAAGTTATTTTTAATTAATTATATATTTTATTAACTGGAGTGTCTGGTATTCAGAATCGCAGTTATTTTAAATAATTTAATATTTTATTATCTGGAGGGTCTGGAATTCAGAATCGCACTTATTTTTAACTAATTTCATATTTTATTAATTGGAGTGTCTAGAATTCAGAATCGCACTTATTCTAAATAATTTCATATATTATTTTCTGGAGGGTCTGCAAATCAGAATTGTAGTTATTGTGAAACTTTTTAATATTCTATTATCTGTAGGGACTGGAATTAAGTACCGCCGTAATTTTTAATTAATTTAATATCTTATTAACTGGAGTTTCTGGTATTCAGAATCGCAGTTATTTTTAATTAATTTAGTATTTTATTATCTAGAGTGTCTGGAAATCTGAATTGCAGTTATTTTTAATTAATTTAATATCTTATTAACAGGAGGGTCTGGAATTCAGAATCGCAGTTGTTTTTAATTAATTTTATATATATTAAGTGGAGGTTCTGGAATTCAGAATCGCAGTTATTTTTAATAAATTTAATATATTATTATCTGTAGGTTCTGGAATTCAGAATCCAGTTATTTTTAATTAGTTTAATATCTTATTAACTGGAGGGTCTGGAACTCAGCATCGCACTTATTTTTAATAAAGTTAATATTTTTTAACTGAAGTCTCTGGTATTCAGAATCGCACTTATTTTTAATTAATTTCATATTTTATTATCTGGAGAGTCTGGAATTCAGAATCGCAATTATTTTAAATAATTTAATATTCTATTATCTAGAGGATCTGGAATTCAGAATCGAAATAAAAAAAATATTAAATTAATTAAAAGTTACTGCAATTCTGACTTCCAGACTCTCCAGTTAATTATATATTAAATTAATTAAAAAAACAGCGATTCTTAACTGAAGACATTCCAGATAATAACATATTAAATTATTTAAAATAACTGCGATTCTGAAATCCAGACCGTCAAGTTAATAAGATATTAAATTAATTAAAAATAACGGTGATTCTGAATTTCAGACCCTCCAGATAATAAAATATTAAATTAATTAAAAATAACTGCGATCCTGAATTCCAGACTCTCCTTATAATAAAATATTAAATTAATTACAAATAACTGCGATTCTGAATTCCAGACACTCCAGTAAACAAAATATTAAAATAAATAAAAAAAAAAAACTGTTATTCAGATATACAGACCCTCCAGATAATAAAATATTAAATTATTTTAAATTAACTGCGATTCTGAATTCCAGACCCTCCAGATAATAAAATATTAAATTAATTAAAAATAACTGCGATTCTGAATTCCAGACACTCCAGTAAACAAAATATTAATTAAAAATAACTGAGATGCTGAATTCCAGACTCTCCAGATAAAAAAATATTAAATTAATTAAAAATAACTGAGATTCTGAATTCCAGACCCTCCAGATAAAAAAATATTTAATTAATTAAAGATAACTGCGATTCTGAATTCCGGACTCTCCAGTTAATAAGATATTAAATTAATTAAAAATAACTGCGATTCTGCATTCCAGACTCTCCAGATAATAAAATATTAAATTAGTGAAAAATAACTGCGATTCTGAATTCCAGACCCTCCAGATAATAAAATATTAAATTAATTTAAAATAACTGCGATTCTGAATTCCAGACACTCCAGATAATAAAATATTAAATTAATTTAAAATAACTGCGATTCTGAATTCCAGACCCTCCAGATAATAAAATATTAAATTAATTTAAAATAACTGCGATTCTGAATTCCAGACCCTCCATTTAATAAGATATTAAATTAAATAAAAATAACTGCGATTCTGCATTCCAGACTCTCCAGATAATAAAATATTAAATTAGTTAAAAATAACTGCGATTCTGAATTCCAGACCCTCCAGATAATAAAATATAAAATTAATTTAAAATAACTGCGATTCTGAATTCCAGACCCTCCAGATAATAAAATATTAAATTTATTAAAAATAACTGCGATCCTGAATTCCAGACTCTCCTTATAATAAAATATTAAATTAATTAAAAATAACTGCGATTCTGAATTCCAGACACTCCAGTAAACAAAATATTAAAATAAATAAAAAGAAAACTGTGATTCAGATATACAGACCCTCCAGTTAATAAAATTTTAAATTAATAAAAAATAACTGCGATTCTGAATTCCAGACACTCCAGTTAAAAAAATATGAAATTGATTAAAAATAACTGCGATTCTGAATACCACACACTTCAGCTGATAAAATACGAAATTAATTAAAAATAACTGCGTTTCTGAATTCCAGACCCTCCAGTTCAAACGATATTAAATTAATTAAAAATAACTGAGATTCTGAATTCCAGACTCTCCAGATAAAAAAATATTAAATTAATTAAAAATAACTGAGATTCTGAATTCCAGACCCTCCAGATAAAAAAATATTAAATTAATTAAAGATAACTGCGATTCTGAATTCCGGACTCTCCAGTTAATAAGATATTAAATTAATTAAAAATAACTGCGATTCTGCATTCCAGACTCTCCAGATAATAAAATATTAAATTAGTGAAAAATAACTGCGATTCTGAATTCCAGACCCTCCAGATAATAAAATATTAAATTAATTTAAAATAACTGCGATTCTGAATTCCAGACCCTCCATTTAATAAGATATTAAATTAATTAAAAATAACTACGATTCTGCATTCCAGACTCTCCAGATAATAAAATATTAAATTAGTTAAAAATAACTGCGATTCTGAATTCCAGACCCTCCAGATAATAAAATATAAAATTAATTTAAAATAACTGCGATTCTGAATTCCAGACCCTCCAGATAATAAAATATTAAATTTATTAAAAAAAAACTGCGATCCTGAATTCCAGACTCTCCTTATAATAAAATATTAAATTAATTAAAAATAACTGCGATTCTGAATTCCAGACACTCCAGTAAACAAAATATTAAAATAAATAAAAAGAAAACTGTGATTCAGATATACAGACCCTCCAGTTAATAAAATTTTAAATTAATAAAAAATAACTGCGATTCTGAATTCCAGACACTCCAATTAAAAAAATATGAAATTAATTAAAAATAACTGCGATTCTGAATACCACACACTTCAGCTGATAAAATACGAAATTAATTAAAAATAACTGCGTTTCTGAATTCCAGACCCTCCAGTTCAAACGATATTAAATTAATTAAAAATAACTGAGATTCTGAATTCCAGACTCTCCAGATAAAAAAATATTAAATTAATTAAAAATAACTGAGATTCTGAATTCCAGACCCTCCAGATAAAAAAATATTAAATTAATTAAAGATAACTGCGATTCTGAATTCCGGACTCTCCAGTTAATAAGATATTAAATTAATTTAAAATAACTGCGATTCTGCATTCCAGACTCTCCAGATAATAAAATATTAAATTAGTGAAAAATAACTGCGATTCTGAATTCCAGACCCTCCAGATAATAAAATATTAAATTAATTTAAAATAACTGCGATTCTGAATTCCAGACCCTCCAGTTAATAAGATATTAAATTAATTAAAAATAACTGCGATTCTGCATTCCAGACTCTCCAGATAATAAAACATTAAATTAGTTAAAAATAACTGCGATTCTGAATTCCAGACCCTCCAGATAATAAAATATAAAATTAATTTAAAATAACTGCGATTCTGAATTCCAGACCCTCCAGATAATAAAATATTAAATTTATTAAAAATAACTGCGATCCTGAATTCCAGACTCTCCTTATAATAAAATATTAAATTAATTAAAAATAACTGCGATTCTGAATTCCAGACACTCCAGTAAACAAAATATTAAAATAAATAATAAGTATATATATCAGAATCGTAGTTGTTTTGAAATTTTTTAATATTTTATAAACTGGAGGGTCTGCAAATCAGAATCGCAGTTATTTTTAATTAATTTAATATCTTATTAACTGGAGTTTCTTGTATTCAGAATCGCAGTTATTTTTAATTAATTTAGTATTTTATTATCTGGAGTATCTGGAAATCTGAATTGCAGTTATTTCTTATTAATTTAATATCTTATTAACAGGAGGGTCTGGAATTCAGAATCGCAGTTATTTGTAATTAATTTAATATATTATTAACTGGAGGTTCTGGAATTCAGAATCGCATTCATTTTTAAGAAATTTGATATTTTATTATCTGGAGATTTTGGAATTCAGAATCGCAGTTAATTTTAATTAATTTAATATCTTATTAACAGGCGGGTCTGGAATACAGAATCGCAGTTATTTTTAATAAATTTAATATCTTATTAACTGGAGGGTCTGGAATTCAGAATCGCAGTTATTTTTAATCAATTTAATATTTTTTAGATGGAGTCTCTGGTATTCAGAATCGTACTTAATTTTAATTAATTTAATATTTTACTATCTGGAAAGACTGGAATTCAAAATTGCAGTTATTTTAAATAATTTATTATTCTATAATCTGGAGGAGTTGGATTTCAGAATCGCAGTTATTTTTAATTAATTTTATATTTTATTATCTGGAGGGTCTGGAATTTAGAATCGCAATTATTTTTTATTAATTTAATATATTTTTAACTGGAGTGTCTGGTATTCAGAATCGCAGTTATTTTTAATTGATTTAATATTTTATTATGTGGTGGGTGTTGAATTTTGTATTTTATTAGCAGGCAGTTCTGGAATTCAGAATCGCAGTTTGTTTTAATTAATTTAATATCTTATTAACTGAAGTTTCTGGTATTCAGAATAGCAGTTAATTTTAATTAATTTAGGATTTTATTATCTGGAGTGTCTGGAAATCTGAATTGCATTAATTAATTAATTAATATTAATTAATTAAATATCTTATTAACAGGAGGGTCTGGAATTCAGAGTCCCAGTTAATTTTAATTAATTTAATATATTATTAACTGGATATTCTGGAATTCAGAATCGCAGTTATTTTTAATTAATTTAATATTTTATTATCTGGAGGGTCTGGAATTCAGAATCTCATATTATTTTTAACTAATCTAAAATTTTATTATCTGGAGGGTATGGAATGCAGAATCGTGGTTATTTTTAATTCTTTTAATATCTTATTAACTGGAGGGTCTGGGATTCAGAATCGCAGTTATTTATAATTAATTTCATATTTTATTAACTGCAGTGTCTTGTATTCAGAATCGCAAGTATTTTTAATTAATTTTATTTTTTATTAACTGGAGTGTCTGGTATTTAGAATCGCAGTTATTTTTTATTGATTTAATATTTTATTATCTGGAGGGTCTGGAATTTAGAATCACAATTATTTTTTATTAATGTAATATATTTTTAACTGGAGTGTCTGGTATTCAGAATCACAGTTATTTTTAATTGATTTAATATATTTTTATCTGGTGGGTGTTGAATTCAAAATCGCAGTTATTTTTAATTAATTTAATATTTTGTTGCCTGGAATGTCTGGAATTCAGAATCGCAGTTATTTTAAATTAATTAAATACCCTATTAACTAGAGAGTCTGGAATTCAGAATCGCAGTTTTTTTTAAAGAATAAAATTTTTTTATAATCTGGAGGGTCTGCAAATCAGAATCGTCGTTTTTTTGAAATTTTTTAATATATTATTATCTGGAGGGTCTGGAATTAAGAACCGCAATAATTTTTAATTAATTTAATATCTTATTAACTGGAGGTTCTGGTATTCAGAATCGCAAAAATTTTTAATTAATTTAATATTTTATTAACTGGAGTTTCTGGTATTCAGAATAGCAGTTAATTTTAATTAATTTAGGATTTTATTATCTGGAGTGTCTGGAAATCTGAATTGCAGTTATTTTTAATTAATTAAATATCTTATTAACAGGAGGGTCTGGAATTCAGAGTCGCAGTTAATTTTAATTAATTTATTATATTATTAACTGGATGTTCTGGAATTCAGAATCGCAGTTATTTTTAATAAATTTAATCTTTTATTATCTGGAGGTTCTGGAACTCAGAATCGCAGTTATTTTTAATTAATTTAGTATCTTATTAACAGGCGGTTCTGGAATTCAGAATCGCAGTTATTTTTAATTAGTTTAATATTTTTTAACTGAAGTCTCTGGTATTCAGAATCGCACTTATTTTTAATCAATTTAATATTTTATTATCTGGAGCGTCTGGAATTCAGAATTGCAGTTATAGAGGATTTGGAATTCAGAATCGCAGTTATTTTTAATAAATTTTATATTTTATTATTCTGGTATTCAGAACCGCAGTTATTTTAAATAATTAAATATTTTCTTATCTGGATTGTCTGGTATTCAGAATCGCAACTTTTTTTAAATAATTTAATATTTTTATATCTGGACGGTCTTGAATTCAGAATCGCAGTTGTTTTTAATTAATTTAATATCTTATTACTGGAGGTTCTGGAATTCAGAATCGTGGTTATTTTTAATCAATTTAATATTTTTTAACTGGAGTCTCTAGTATTCAGAATCGTTCTTATTTTTAATTAATTTAATATTTTATTACCTGTAGAGTCTGGAATTCAGAATTTCAGTTGTTTTAAATAATTTATTATTTTATTATCTGGAGGATCTGGAATTCAGAAACGCAGTAATTTTTAATTAATTTAATATCTTATTAACTGTAGCTTCTGGTATTCAGAATCGCAGTTTTTTTTAATTAATGTAATATTTTATTATCTGGAGTCTCTGTTATTCAGAATCGCACTTATTTTTAATTAATTTAATATTTTATTATCTGGAGAGTCTGAAACTCAGAATTGCAGTTTTTTAAATAATTTAATATTTTATTATCTGTAGGGACTGGAATTAAGAACCGCCGTAATTTTTAATTAATTTAATATCTTATTAACTGGAGTTTCTGGTATTCAGAATCGCAGTTATTTTTAATTAATTTAGTATTTTGTTATCTAGAGTTATTTTTTATTAATTTAATATATTTTTAACTGGAGGATCTGGAATTCAGAATCGCAGTTATTTTTAATAAATTTAATATTTTATTATCTGTAGGTTCTGGAATTCAGAATCGCAGTTATTTTAAATAATTTAATATTCTATTATCTAGAGGATCTGGAATTCAGAATCGAAGTTATTTTTAATTAATTATATATTTTATTAACTGGAGTGTCTGGTATTCAGAATCGCAGTTATTTTTAATTAGTTTAATATCTTATTAACTGGAGGGTCTGGAATTGAGAATCGCACTTATTTTTAACTAATTTCATATTTTATTAATTGGAGTGTCTAGAATTCAGAATCGCACTTATTCTAAATAATTTCATATATTATTTTCTGGAGGGTCTGCAAATCAGAATCGTAGTTATTGTGAAACTTTTTAATATTCTATTATCTGTAGGGACTGGAATTAAGTACCGCCGTAATTTTTAATTAATTTAATATCTTATTAACTGGAGTTTCTGGTATTCAGAATCGCAGTTATTTTTAATTAATTTAGTATTTTATTATCTAGAGTGTCTGGAAATCTGAATTGCAGTTATTTTTAATTAATTTAATATCTTATTAACAGGAGGGTCTGGAATTCAGAATCGCAGTTGTTTTTAATTAATTTTATATATATTAACTGGAGGTTCTGGAATTCAGAATCGCAGTTATTTTTAATAAATTTAATATATTATTATCTGTAGGTTCTGGAATTCAGAATCCAGTTATTTTTAATTAGTTTAATATCTTATTAACTGGAGGGTCTGGAATTCAGCATCGCACTTATTTTTAATAAAGTTAATATTTTTTAACTGAAGTCTCTGGTATTCAGAATCGCACTTATTTTTAATTAATTTCATATTTTATTATCTGGAGAGTCTGGAATTCAGAATCGCAGTTATTTTAAATAATTTAATATTCTATTATCTAGAGGATCTGGAATTCAGAATCGAAGTTATTTTTAATTAATTATATATTTTATTAACTGGAGTGTCTGGTATTCAGAATCGCAGTTATTTTAAATAATTTAATATTTTATTATCTGGAGGGTCTGGAATTCAGAATCGCAGTTATTTTTAACTAATTTCATATTTTATTAATTGGAGTGTCTAGAATTCAGAATCGCAGTTATTCTAAATAATTTCATATATTATTTTCTGGAGGGTCTGCAAACCAGAATCGTAGTTATTGTGAAATTTTGTAATATTCTATTATCTGGAGGGTCTGAAATTAAGAACCGCAGTAATTTTTAATTAATTTAATATCTTATTAACTGGAGTTTCTGGTATTCAGAATCGCACTTACTTTTAATTAATTTAGTATTTTATTATCTAGAGTGTCTGGAAATCTGAATTGTAGTTATTTTTAATTAATTTAATATCTTATTAACAGGAGGATCTGGAATTCAGAATCGAAGTTATTTTTAATTAATTTTATATTTTATTAACTGGAGTGTCTGGAATTCAGAATCGCAGTTATTCTAAATAATTTCATATATTATTTTCTGGAAAGTCTGCAAACCAGAATCGTAGTTATTGTGAAATTTTTTAATATTCTATTATCTGGAGGGTCTGAAATTAAGAACCGCAGTAATTTTTAATTAATTTAATATCTTATTAACTGGAGTTTCTGGTATTCAGAATCGCACTTACTTTTAATTAATTTAGTATTTTATTATCTAGAGTGTCTGGAAATCTGAATTGTAGTTATTTTTAATTAATTTAATATCTTATTAACAGGAGGATCTGGAATTCAGAATCGAAGTTATTTTTAATTAATTTTATATTTTATTAACTGGAGTGTCTGGAATTCAGAATCGCAGTTATTTTTAATTAATTTCATATTTTATTAATTGGAGTGTCTAGAATTCAGAATCGCAGTTATTCTAAATAATTTCATATATTATTTTCTGGAGGGTCTGTAAATCAGAATCGTAGTTATTGTGAAATTTTTTAATATTTTATTATCTGGAGGGTCTGAAATTAAGAACCGCAGTAATTTTTAATTAATTTAATATCTTATTAACTGGAGTTTCTGGTATTCAGAATCGCAGTTATTTTTAATTAATTAAGTATTTTATTATCTAGAGTATCTGGAAATCTGAATTGCAGTTATTTTTAATTAATTTAATATCTTATTAACAGGAGGGTCTGGAATTCACAATCGCAGTTATTTTAAATTAATTTTATATATTATTAACTAAAGGTTCTGGAAATCAGAATCACAGTTATTTTTAATAAATTTAATATTTTATTATCTGTAGGTTCTGGAATTCAGAATCCAGTTATTTTTAATTAGTTTAATATCTCATTAACTGGAGGGTCTGGAATTCAGAATCGCAGTTATTTTTAATTAGTTTAATATTTTTTAACTGAAGTCTCTGGAGAGTCTGGAATTCAGTTTTGCAGTTATAGAGGATCTGGAATTCAGAATCGCAGTTATTTTTAATTAATTTTATATTTTATTAACTGGAGTGTCTGGTATTCAGAATCGCAGTTATTTTAAATAATTAAATATTTTCTTATCTGGAGGGTCTGGTATTCAGAATCGCAACTTTTTAAATAATTTAATATTTTAATATCTGGCCGGTCTTCAATGCAGAATCGCAGTTGTTTTTAATTAATTTAATATCTTTTTACTGGAGGTTCTGGAATTCAGAATCGTGGTTATTTTAAATCAATTTAATATTTTATTATCTGGAGTCTCTGTTATTCAGAATCGCACTTATTTTTAATTAATTTAATATTTTACTATCTGGAGAGTCTGAAACTCAGAATTGCAGTTATTTTAAATAATTTAATATTTTATTATCTGTAGGGACTGGAATAAGAACCGCCGAAATTTTTAATTAATTTAATATCTTATTAACTGGAGTTTCTGGTATTCAGAATCGCAGTTATTTTTAATTAATTTAGTATTTTATTATCTAGAGTGTCTGGAAATCTGAATTGCAGTTATTTTTACTTAATTTAATATCTTATTAACAGGAGGGTCTGGAATTCAGAATCCAGTTATTTTTTAATTAGTTTAATATCTTATTAACTGGAGGGTCTGGAATTCAGAATCGCACTTATTTTTAATTAATTTCATATTTTATTATCTGGAGAGTCTGGAATTCAGAATCGCAGATATTTTAAATAATTTAATATTATATTATCTAGAGGATCTGGAATTCAGAATCGAAGTTATTTTTAATGAATTTTATATTTTATTAACTGGAGTGTCTGGTATTCAGAATCGCAGATATTTTAAATAATTTAATATTTTATTATCTGGAGGGTCTGGAATTCAGAATCGCAGTTATTTTTAATTAATTTCATATTTTATTAATTGGAATTCAGAATCGCAGTTATTCTAAATAATTTCACATATTATTTTCTGGAGGGTCTGCAAATCAGAATCGTACTTATTGTGAAATTTTTTAATATTTTATTATCTGGAGGGTCTGAAATTAAGAACCGCAGTAATTTTTAATTAATTTAATATCTTATTAACAGGAGTTTCTGGTATTCAGAATCGCAGTTATTTTTAATTAATTTAGTATTTTATTATCTAGAGTGTCTGGAAATCTGAATTGTAGTTATTTTTAATTATTTTAATATCTTATTAACAGGAGGGTCTGGAATTCAGAATCGCAGTTATTTTAAATTAATTTTATATATTATTAATTGGAGGTTCTGGAATTCAGAATCGCAGTTGTTTTTAATAAATTTAATATTTTATTATCTGTAGGTTCTGGAATTCAGAATCCAGTTATTTTTAATTAGTTTAATATCCTATTAACTGGAGGGTCTGGAATTCAGAATCGCACTTATTTTTAATCAATTTAATATTTTTTAACTGAAGTCTCTGGTATTCAGAATCGCATTTATTTTTAATTTATTTCATATTTTATTATCTGGAGAGTCTGGAATTCAGAATCGCAGTTATTTTAAATAATTTAATATTCTATTATCTAGAGGATCTGGAATTCAGAATCGAAGTTATTTTTAATTAATTTTATATTTTATTAACTGGAATGTCTGGTATTCAGAATCGCAGTTATTTTAAATAATTTAATAGTTTCTTATCTGGAGGATCTGGAATTCAGAATCGCAGTAATTTTTAATTAATTTTATATTTTATTAACTGGAGTGTCTGGTATTCAGAATCGCAGTTATTTTAAATAATTTAATATTTTCTTATCTGGAGGGTTTGGTATTCAGAATCGCAGTTATTTTTAATTAATTTCATATTTTATTAATTGGAGTGTCTAGAATTCAGAATCGCAGTTATTCTAAATAATTTCATATATTATTTTCTGGAGGGTCTGCAAATCAGAATCGTAGTTATTGTGAAATTTTTTAATATTTTATTATCTGTAGGGTCTGAAATTAAGAACCGCAGTAATTTTTAATTAATTTAATATCTTATTAACTGGAGTTTCTGGTATTCAGAATCGCAGTTATTTTTAATTAATTTAGTATTTTATTATCTAGAGTGTCTGGAAATCTGAATTGTAGTTATTTTTAATTAATTTAATATCTTATTAACAGGAGGGTCTGGAATTCAGAATCGCAGTTATTTTAAATTAATTTTATATTTTATTAACTGGAGAGTCTGGAATTCAGAATCGCAGTTGTTTTTAATAAATTTAATATTTTATTATCCGTAGGTTCTGGAATTCAGAATCCAGTTATTTTTAATTAGTTTAATATCTTATTAACTGGAGGGTCTGGAATTCAGAATCGCACTTATTTTTAATCAATTTAATATTTTTTAACTGAAGTCTCTGGTATTCAGAATCGCACTTATTTTTAATTAATTTCATATTTTATTATCTGGAGAGTCTGGAATTCAGAATCGCAGTTATTTTAAATAATTTAATATTATATTATCTAGAGGATCTGGAATTCAGAATCGAAGTTATTTTTAATTAATTTTATATTTTATTAACTGGAGTGTCTGGTATTCAGAATCGCAGTTATTTTAAATAATTTAATATTTTCTTATCTAGAGGATCTGGAATTCAGAATCGCAGTTATTTTAAATTAATTTTATATATTATTAACTGGAGGTTCTGGAATTCAGAATCGCAGTTATTTTTAATAAATTTAATATTATATTATCTGTAGGTTCTGGAATTCAGAATCCAGTTATTTTTAATTAGTTTAATATCTTATTAACAGGAGGGTCTGGAAGTGAGAGTCGCACTTATTTTTAATCAATTTAATATTTTTAACTGAAGTCTCTGGTATTCAGAATCGCACTTATTTTTAATTAATTTCATATTTTATTATCTGGAGAGTCTGGAATTCAGAATCGCAGTTATTTTAAATAATTTAATATTCTATTATCTAGAGGATCTGGAATTCAGAATCGAAGTTATTTTTAATTAATTTTATATTTTATTAACTGGAGTGTCTGGTATTCAGAATCGCAGTTATTTTAAATAATTTAATATTTTATTATCTTGAGTGTCTGGAATTCAGAATCGCAGTTATTTTTAATTAATTTTATATTTTATTAATTGGAGTGTCTAGAATTCAGAATCGCAGTTATTCTAAATAGTTTCATATATTATTTTCTGGAGGGTCTGTAAATCAGAATCGTAGTTATTGTGAAATTTTTTAATATTTTATTATCTGGAGGGTCTGAAATTAAGAACCACAGTAATTTTTAATTAATTTAATATCTTATTAACTGGAGTTTCTGGTATTCAGAATCGCAGTTATTTTTAATTAATTTAGTATTTTATTATCTAGAGTATCTGGAAATCTGAATTGCAGTTATTTTTAATTAATTTAATATCTTATTAACAGGAGGGTCTGGAATTCACAATCGCAGTTATTTTAAATTAATTTTATATATTATTAACTAAAGGTTCTGGAAATCAGAATCACAGTTGTTTTTAACAAATTTAATATTTTATTATCTGTAGGTTCTGGAATTCAGAATCCAGTTATTTTTAATTAGTTTAATATCTTATTAACTGGAGGGTCTGGAACTTAGAATCGCAGTTATTTTTAATTATTTTTATATTTTTTAACTGAAGTCTCTGGAGAGTCTGGAATTCAGTTTTGCAGTTATAGAGGATCTGGAATTCAGAATCGCAGTTATTTTTAATTAATTTTATATTTTATTAACTGGAGTGTCTGGTATTCAGAATCGCAGTTATTTTAAATAATTAAATATTTTCTTATCTGGAGGGTCTGGTATTCAGAATCGCAACTTTTTTTAAATAATTTAATATTTTAATATCTGGCCGGTCTGGAATTCAGAATCGCAGTTGTTTTTAATTAATTTTATATATATTAACTGGAGGGTCTGGAATTCAGAATCGCAGTTATTTTTAACTAATTTCATATTTTATTAATTGGAGTGTCTAGAATTT
Organism: Clusia tigrina; assembly: GCA_920105625.2. Classification (NCBI taxonomy): domain Eukaryota; kingdom Metazoa; phylum Arthropoda; class Insecta; order Diptera; family Clusiidae; genus Clusia; species Clusia tigrina. The sequence goes on along the minus strand of OV050030.1, from coordinate 119,931,545 downwards.
AGAATCGCAGTTATTCTAAATAATTTCATATATATTTTTTTCTGGAGGGTCTGCAAATCGGAATCGTAGTTATTGTGAAATTTTTTAATATTCTATTATCTGGAGGGTCTGAAATTAAGAACCGCAGTAATTTTTAATTAATTTAATATCTTATTAACTGGAGTTTCTGGTATTCAGAATCGCAGTTACTTTTAATTAATTTAGTATTTTATTATCTAGAGTGTCTGGAAATCTGAATTGTAGTTATTTTTAATTAATTTAATATTTTATTAACAGGAGGGTCTGGAATGCAGAATCGAAGTTATTTGAAATTAATTTTATATATTATTAACTGGAGGTTCTGGAATTCAGAATCGCAGTTATTTTTAATAAATTTAATATTATATTATCTGTAGGTTCTGGCATTCAGAATCCAGTTATTTTTAATTAGTTTAATATCTTATTAACTGGAGGGTCTGGAATTGAGAATCGCACTTATTTTTAATCAATTTAATATTTTTTAACTGAAGTCTCTGGTATTCAGAATCGCACTTATTTTTAATTAATTTCATATTTTATTATCTGGAGAGTCTGGAATTCAGAATCGCAGTTATTTTAAATAATTTAATATTCTATTATCTAGAGGATCTGGAATTCAGAATCGAAGTTATTTTTAATTAATTTTATATTTTATTAACTGGAGTGTCTGGTATTCAGAATCGCAGTTATTTTAAATAATTTAATATTTTATTATCTGGAGTGTCTGGAATTCAGAATCGCAGTTATTTTTAATTAATTTCATATTTTATTAATTGGAGTGTCTAGAATTCAGAATCGCAGTTATTCTAAATAATTTCATATATTATTTTCTGGAGGGTCTGTAAATCAGAATCGTAGTTATTGTGAAATTTTTTAATATTTTATTATCTGGAGGGTCTGAAATTAAGAACCACAGTAATTTTTTATTAATTTAATATCTTATTAACTGGAGTTTCTGGTATTCAGAATCGCAGTTATTTTTAATTAGTTTAGTATTTTATTATCTAGAGTATCTGGAAATCTGAATTGCAGTTATTTTTAATTAATTTAATATCTTATTAACAGGAGGGTCTGGAATTCACAATCGCAGTTATTTTAAATTAATTGTATATATTATTAACTAAAGGTTCTGGAAATCAGAATCACAGTTATTTTTAATAAATTTAATATTTTATTATCTGTAGGTTCTGGAATTCAGAATCCAGTTATTTTTAATTAGTTTAATATCTTATTAACTGGAGGGTCTGGAATTCAGAATCGCAGTTATTTTTAATTAGTTTAATATTTTTTAACTGAAGTCTCTGGAGAGTCTGGAATTCAGTTTTGAGGATCTCAGTTATAGAGGATCTGGAATTCAGAATCGCAGTTATTTTTAATTAATTTTATATTTTATTAACTGGAGTGTCTGGTATTCAGAATCGCAGTTATTTTAAATAATTAAATATTTTCTTATCTGGAGGGTCTGGTATTCAGAATCGCAACTTTTTTTTAATAATTTAATATTTTAATATCTGGCCGGTCTTGAATGCAGAATCGCAGTTGTTTTTAATTAATTTAATATCTTATTACTGGAGGTTCTGGAATTCAGAATCGTGGTTATTTTAAATCAATTTAATATTTTTTAACTGGAGTGTCTGGTATTCAGAATCTTCTTATTTTTAATTAATTTAATATTTTATTACTTGTAGAGTCTGGAATTCAGAATTTCAGTTATTTTAAATAATTTATTATTTTATTATCTGGAGGATCTGGAATTCAGAAACGCAGTAATTTTTAATTAATTTAATATCTTATTAACTGTAGTTTCTGGTATTCAGAATCGCAGTTTTTTTTAATTAATGTAATATTTTATTATCTGGAGTCTCTGTTATTCAGAATCGCACTTATTTTTAATTAATTTAATATTTTACTATCTGGAGAGTCTGAAACTCAGAATTGCAGTTATTTTAAATAATTTAATATTTTATTATCTGTAGGGACTGGAATTAAGAACCGCCGTAATTTTTAATTAATTTAATATCTTATTAACTGGAGTTTCTGGTATTCAGAATCGCAGTTATTTTTAATTAATTTAGTATTTTATTATCTAGAGTGTCTGGAAATCTGAATGGCAGTTATTTTTAATTAATTTAATATCTTATTAACAGGAGGGTCTGGAATTCAGAATCGCAGTTATTTTAAATTAATTTTATATATTATTAACTGGAGGTTCTGGAATTCAGAATCGCAGTTATTTTTAATAAATTTAATATTATATTATCTGTAGGTTCTGGCATTCAGAATCCAGTTATTTTTAATTAGTTTAATATATTATTAACTGGAGGGTCTGGAATTGAGAATCGCACTTATTTTTAATCAATTTAATAATTTTTAACTGAAGTCTCTGGTATTCAGAATCGCACTTATTTTTAATTAATTTCATATTTTATTATCTGGAGAGTCTGGAATTCAGAATCGCAGTTATTTTAAATAATTTAATATTCTATTATCTAGAGGATCTGGAATTCAGAATCGCAGTTATTTTTAATAAATTTAATATTATATTATCTGTAGGTTCTGGCATTCAGAATCCAGTTATTTTTAATTAGTTTAATATCTTATTAACTGGAGGGTCTGGAATTGAGAATCGCACTTATTTTTAATCAATTTAATATTTTTTAACTGAAGTCTCTGGTATTCAGAATCGCACTTATTTTTAATTAATTTCATATTTTATTATCTGGAGAGTCTGGAATTCAGAATCGCAGTTATTTTAAATAATTTAATATTCTATTATCTAGAGGATCTGGAATTCAGAATCGAAGTTATTTTTAATTAATTTTATATTTTATTAACTGGAGTGTCTGGTATTCAGAATCGCAGTTATTTTAAATAATTTAATATTTTATTATCTGGAGTGTCTGGAATTCAGAATCGCAGTTATTTTTAATTAATTTCATATTTTGTTAATTGGAGTGTCTAGAATTCAGAATCGCAGTTATTCTAAATAATTTCATATATTATTTTCTGGAGGGTCTGTAAATCAGAATCGTAGTTATTGTGAAATTTTTTAATATTTTATTATCTGGAGGGTCTGAAATTAAGAACCGCAGTAATTTTTAATTAATTTAATATCTTATTAACTGGAGTTTCTGGTATTCAGAATCGCAGTTATTTTTAATTAATTTAGTATTTTATTATCTAGAGTGTCTGGAAATCTGAATGGCAGTTATTTTTAATTAATTTAATATCTTATTAACAGGAGGGTCTGGAATTCAGAATCGCAGTTATTTTAAATTAATTTTATATATTATTAACTGGAGGTTCTGGAATTCAGAATCGCAGTTATTTTTAATTAATTTTATATTTTATTAACTGGAGTGTCTGGTATTCAGAATCGCAGTTATTTTAAATAATTAAATATTTTCTTATCTGGAGGGTCTGGTATTCAAAATCGCAACTTTTTTTAAATAATTTAATATTTTAATATCTGGCCGGTCTGGAATTCAGAATCGCAGTTGTTTTTAATTAATTTTATATATATTAACTGGAGGTTCTGGAATTCAGAATCGCACTTATTTTTAATAAATTTAATATTTCATTATCTGTAGGTTCTGGAATTCAGAATCCAGTTATTTTTAATTAGTTTAATATCTTATTAACTGGAGGGTCTGGAATTCAGCATCGCACTTATTTTTAATAAAATTAATATTTTTTAACTGAAGTCTCTGGTATTCAGAATCGCACTTATTTTTAATTAATTTCATATTTTATTATCTGGAGAGTCTGGAATTAAGAATCGCAGTTATTTTAAATAATTTAATATTCTATTATCTAGAGGATCTGGAATTCAGAATCGAAGTTATTTTTAATTAATTATATATTTTATTAACTGGAGTGTCTGGTATTCAGAATCGCAGTTATTTTAAATAATTTAATATTTTATTATCTGGAGGGTCTGGAATTCAGAATCGCAGTTATTTTTAACTAATTTCATATTTTATTAATTGGAGTGTCTAGAATTCAGAATCGCAGTTATTCTAAATAATTTCATATATTATTTTCTGGAGGGTCTGCAAATCAGAATCGTAGTTATTGTGAAAGTTTTTAATATTCTATTATCTGGAGGGTCTGAAATTAAGAACCGCAGTAGTTTTTAATTAATTTAATATCTTATTAACTGGAGTTTCTGGTATTCAGAATCGCAGTTACTTTTAATTAATTTAGTATTTTATTATCTAGAGTGTCTGGAAATCTGAATTGTAGTTATTTTTAATTAGTTTAATATCTTATTAACTGGAGGGTCTGGAATTGAGAATCGCACTTATTTTTAATCAATTTAATATTTTTTAACTGAAGTCTCTGATATTCAGAATCGCACTTATTTTTAATTAATTTCATATTTTATTATCTGGAGAGTCTGGAATTCAGAATCGCAGTTATTTTAAATAATTTAATATTCTATTATCTAGAGGATCTGGAATTCAGAATCGAAGTTATTTTTAATTAATTTTATATTTTATTAACTGGAGTGTCTGGTATTCAGAATCGCAGTTATTTTGAATAATTTAATATTTTATTATCTGGAGTGTCTGGAATTCAGAATCGCAGTTATTTTTAATTAATTTCATATTTTATTAATTGGAGTGTCTAGAATTCAGAATCGCAGTTATTCTAAATAATTTCATATATTATTTTCTGGAGGGTCTGTAAATCAGAATCGTAGTTATTGTGAAATTTTTTAATATTTTATTATCTGGAGGGTCTGAAATTAAGAACCACAGTAATTTTTAATTAATTTAATATCTTATTAAGTGGAGTTTCTGGTATTCAGAATCGCAGCTATTTTTAACTAATTTCATATTTTATTAATTGGAGTGTCTAGAATTCAGAATCGCAGTTATTTTTAATTAGTTTAATATTTTTTATCTGAAGTCTCTGGAGAGTCTGGAATTCAGTTTTGCAGTTATAGAGGATCTGGAATTCAGAATCGCAGTTATTTTTAATTAATTTTATATTTTATTAACTGGAGGGTCTGGAATTGAGAATCGCACTTATTTTTAATCAATTTAATAATTTTTAACTGAAGTCTCTGGTATTCAGAATCGCACTTATTTTTAATTAATTTCATATTTTATTATCTGGAGAGTCTGGAATTCAGAATCGCAGTTATTTTAAATAATTTAATATTCTATTATCTAGAGGATCTGGAATTCAGAATCGCAGTTATTTTTAATAAATTTAATATTATATTATCTGTAGGTTCTGGCATTCAGAATCCAGTTATTTTTAATTAGTTTAATATCTTATTAACTGGAGGATCTGGAATTCAGAATCGAAGTTATTTTTAATCAATTTAATATTTTTTAACTGAAGTCTCTGGTATTCAGAATCGCACTTATTTTTAATTAATTTCATATTTTATTATCTGGAGAGTCTGGAATTCAGAATCGCAGTTATTTTAAATAATTTAATATTCTATTATCTAGAGGATCTGGAATTCAGAATCGAAGTTATTTTTAATTAATTTTATATTTTATTAACTGGAGTGTCTGGTATTCAGAATCGCAGTTATTTTAAATAATTTAATATTTTATTATCTGGAGTGTCTGGAATTCAGAATCGCAGTTATTTTTAATTAATTTCATATTTTGTTAATTGGAGTGTCTAGAATTCAGAATCGCAGTTATTCTAAATAATTTCATATATTATTTTCTGGAGGGTCTGTAAATCAGAATCGTAGTTATTGTGAAATTTTTTAATATTTTATTATCTGGAGGGTCTGAAATTAAGAACCGCAGTAATTTTTAATTAATTTAATATCTTATTAACTGGAGTTTCTGGTATTCAGAATCGCAGTTATTTTTAATTAATTTAGTATTTTATTATCTAGAGTGTCTGGAAATCTGAATGGCAGTTATTTTTAATTAATTTAATATCTTATTAACAGGAGGGTCTGGAATTCAGAATCGCAGTTATTTTAAATTAATTTTATATATTATTAACTGGAGGTTCTGGAATTCAGAATCGCAGTTATTTTTAATTAATTTTATATTTTATTAACTGGAGTGTCTGGTATTCAGAATCGCAGTTATTTTAAATAATTAAATATTTTCTTATCTGGAGGGTCTGGTATTCAAAATCGCAACTTTTTTTAAATAATTTAATATTTTAATATCTGGCCGGTCTGGAATTCAGAATCGCAGTTGTTTTTAATTAATTTTATATATATTAACTGGAGGTTCTGGAATTCAGAATCGCACTTATTTTTAATAAATTTAATATTTCATTATCTGTAGGTTCTGGAATTCAGAATCCAGTTATTTTTAATTAGTTTAATATCTTATTAACTGGAGGGTCTGGAATTCAGCATCGCACTTATTTTTAATAAAATTAATATTTTTTAACTGAAGTCTCTGGTATTCAGAATCGCACTTATTTTTAATTAATTTCATATTTTATTATCTGGAGAGTCTGGAATTAAGAATCGCAGTTATTTTAAATAATTTAATATTCTATTATCTAGAGGATCTGGAATTCAGAATCGAAGTTATTTTTAATTAATTATATATTTTATTAACTGGAGTGTCTGGTATTCAGAATCGCAGTTATTTTAAATAATTTAATATTTTATTATCTGGAGGGTCTGGAATTCAGAATCGCAGTTATTTTTAACTAATTTCATATTTTATTAATTGGAGTGTCTAGAATTCAGAATCGCAGTTATTCTAAATAATTTCATATATTATTTTCTGGAGGGTCTGCAAATCAGAATCGTAGTTATTGTGAAAGTTTTTAATATTCTATTATCTGGAGGGTCTGAAATTAAGAACCGCAGTAGTTTTTAATTAATTTAATATCTTATTAACTGGAGTTTCTGGTATTCAGAATCGCAGTTACTTTTAATTAATTTAGTATTTTATTATCTAGAGTGTCTGGAAATCTGAATTGTAGTTATTTTTAATTAGTTTAATATCTTATTAACTGGAGGGTCTGGAATTGAGAATCGCACTTATTTTTAATCAATTTAATATTTTTTAACTGAAGTCTCTGATATTCAGAATCGCACTTATTTTTAATTAATTTCATATTTTATTATCTGGAGAGTCTGGAATTCAGAATCGCAGTTATTTTAAATAATTTAATATTCTATTATCTAGAGGATCTGGAATTCAGAATCGAAGTTATTTTTAATTAATTTTATATTTTATTAACTGGAGTGTCTGGTATTCAGAATCGCAGTTATTTTGAATAATTTAATATTTTATTATCTGGAGTGTCTGGAATTCAGAATCGCAGTTATTTTTAATTAATTTCATATTTTATTAATTGGAGTGTCTAGAATTCAGAATCGCAGTTATTCTAAATAATTTCATATATTATTTTCTGGAGGGTCTGTAAATCAGAATCGTAGTTATTGTGAAATTTTTTAATATTTTATTATCTGGAGGGTCTGAAATTAAGAACCACAGTAATTTTTAATTAATTTAATATCTTATTAACTGGAGTTTCTGGTATTCAGAATCGCAGCTATTTTTAACTAATTTAGTATTTTATTATCTAGAGTATCTGGAAATCTGAATTGCAGTTATTTTTAATTAATTTAATATCTTATTAACAGGAGGGTCTGGAATTCACAATCGCAGTTATTTTAAATTTATTTTATACATTATTAACTAAAGGTTCTGGAAATCAGAATCACAGTTATTTTCAATAAATTTAATATTTTATTATCTGTAGGTTCTGGAATTCAGAATCCAGTTATTTTTAATTAGTTTAATATCTTATTAACTGGAGGGTCTGGAATTCAGAATCGCAGTTATTTTTAATTAGTTTAATATTTTTTATCTGAAGTCTCTGGAGAGTCTGGAATTCAGTTTTGCAGTTATAGAGGATCTGGAATTCAGAATCGCAGTTATTTTTAATTAATTTTATATTTTATTAACTGGAGGGTCTGGAATTCAGAATCGCAGTTATTTTAAATTAATTTTATATATTATTAACTGGAGGTTCTGGAATTCAGAATCGCAGTTATTTTTAATAAATTTATATTATATTATCTGTGGGTTCTGGAATTCAGAATCCAGTTATTTTTAATTAGTTTAATATCTTATTAACTGGAGGGTCTGGAATTGAGAATCGCACTTATTTTTAATCAATTTAATATTTTGTAACTGAAGTCTCTGATATTCAGAATCGCACTTATTTTTAATTAATTTCATATTTTATTATCTGGAGAGTCTGGAATTCAGAATCGCAGTTATTTTAAATAATTTAATATTCTATTATCTAGAGGATCTGGAATTCAGAATCGAAGTTATTTTTAATTAATTTTATATTTTATTAACTGGAGTGTCTGGTATTCAGAATCGCAGTTATTTTGAATAATTTAATATTTTATTATCTGGAGTGTCTGGAATTCAGAATCGCAGTTATTTTTAATTAATTTCATATTTTATTAATTGGAGTGTCTAGAATTCAGAATCGCAGTTATTCTAAATAATTTCATATATTATTTTCTGGAGGGTCTGTAAATCAGAATCGTAGTTATTGTGAAATTTTTTAATATTTTATTATCTGGAGGGTCTGAAATTAAGAACCACAGTAATTTTTAATTAATTTAATATCTTATTAACTGGAGTTTCTGGTATTCAGAATCGCAGCTATTTTTAACTAATTTAGTATTTTATTATCTAGAGTATCTGGAAATCTGAATTGCAGTTATTTTTAATTAATTTAATATCTTATTAACAGGAGGGTCTGGAATTCACAATCGCAGTTATTTTAAATTTATTTTATACATTATTAACTAAAGGTTCTGGAAATCAGAATCACACTTATTTTCAATAAATTTAATATTTTATTATCTGTAGGTTCTGGAATTCAGAATCCAGTTATTTTTAATTAGTTTAATATCTTATTAACTGGAGGGTCTGGAATTCAGAATCGCAGTTATTTTTAATTAGTTTAATATTTTTTATCTGAAGTCTCTGGAGAGTCTGGAATTCAGTTTTGCAGTTATAGAGGATCTGGAATTCAGAATCGCAGTTATTTTTAATTAATTTTATATTTTATTAACTGGAGGGTCTGGAATTCAGAATCGCAGTTATTTTAAATTAATTTTATATATTATTAACTGGAGGTTCTGGAATTCAGAATCGCAGTTATTTTTAATAAATTTATATTATATTATCTGTAGGTTCTGGAATTCAGAATCCAGTTATTTTTAATTAGTTTAATATCTTATTAACTGGAGGGTCTGGAATTGAGAATCGCACTTATTTTTAATCAATTTAATATTTTGTAACTGAAGTCTCTGATATTCAGAATCGCACTTATTTTTAATTAATTTCATATTTTATTATCTGGAGAGTCTGGAATTCAGAATCGCAGTTATTTTAAATAATTTAATATTCTATTATCTAGAGGATCTGGAATTCAGAATCGAAGTTATTTTTAATTAATTTTATATTTTATTAACTGGAGTGTCTGGTATTCAGAATCGCAGTTATTTTGAATAATTTAATATTTTATTTTCTGGAGTGTCTGGAATTCAGAATCGCAGTTATTTTTAATTAATTTCATATTTTATTAATTGGAGTGTCTAGAATTCAGAATCGCAGTTATTCTAAATAATTTCATATATTATTTTCTGGAGGGTCTGTAAATCAGAATCGTAGTTATTGTGAAATTTTTTAATATTTTATTATCTGGAGGGTCTGAAATTAAGAACCACAGTAATTTTTAATTAATTTAATATCTTATTAACTGGAGTTTCTGGTATTCAGAATCGCAGCTATTTTTAACTAATTTAGTATTTTATTATCTAGAGTATCTGGAAATCTGAATTGCAGTTATTTTTAATTAATTTAATATCTTATTAACAGGAGGGTCTGGAATTCACAATCGCAGTTATTTTAAATTTATTTTATACATTATTAACTAAAGGTTCTGGAAATCAGAATCACAGTTATTTTCAATAAATTTAATATTTTATTATCTGTAGGTTCTGGAATTCAGAATCCAGTTATTTTTAATTAGTTTAATATCTTATTAACTGGAGGGTCTGGAATTCAGAATCGCAGTTATTTTTAATTAGTTTAATATTTTTTATCTGAAGTCTCTGGAGAGTCTGGAATTCAGTTTTGCAGTTATAGAGGATCTGGAATTCAGAATCGCAGTTATTTTTAATTAATTTTATATTTTATTAACTGGAGGGTCTGGAATTCAGAATCGCAGTTATTTTAAATTAATTTTATATATTATTAACTGGAGGTTCTGGAATTCAGAATCGCAGTTATTTTTAATAAATTTATATTATATTATCTGTAGGTTCTGGGATTCAGAATCCAGTTATTTTTAATTAGTTTAATATCTTATTAACTGGAGGGTCTGGAATTGAGAATCGCACTTATTTTTAATCAATTTAATATTTTGTAACTGAAGTCTCTGATATTCAGAATCGCACTTATTTTTAATTAATTTCATATTTTATTATCTGGAGAGTCTGGAATTCAGAATCGCAGTTATTTTAAATAATTTAATATTCTATTATCTAGAGGATCTGGAATTCAGAATCGAAGTTATTTTTAATTAATTTTATATTTTATTAACTGGAGTGTCTGGTATTCAGAATCGCAGTTATTTTGAATAATTTAATATTTTATTATCTGGAGTGTCTGGAATTCAGAATCGCAGTTATTTTTAATTAATTTCATATTTTATTAATTGGAGTGTCTAGAATTCAGAATCGCAGTTATTCTAAATAATTTCATATATTATTTTCTGGAGGGTCTGTAAATCAGAATCGTAGTTATTGTGAAATTTTTTAATATTTTATTATCTGGAGGGTCTGAAATTAAGAACCACAGTAATTTTTAATTAATTTAATATCTTATTAACTGGAGTTTCTGGTATTCAGAATCGCAGCTATTTTTAATTAATTTAGTATTTTATTATCTAGAGTATCTGGAAATCTGAATTGCAGTTATTTTTAATTAATTTAATATCTTATTAACAGGAGGGTCTGGAATTCACAATCGCAGTTATTTTAAATTTATTTTATACATTATTAACTAAAGGTTCTGGAAATCAGAATCACAGTTATTTTTAATAAATTTAATATTTTATTATCTGTAGGTTCTGGAATTCAGAATCCAGTTATTTTTAATTAGTTTAATATCTTATTAACTGGAGGGTCTGGAATTCAGAATCGCAGTTATTTTTAATTAGTTTAATATTTTTTATCTGAAGTCTCTGGAGAGTCTGGAATTCAGTTTTGCAGTTATAGAGGATCTGGAATTCAGAATCGCAGTTATTTTTAATTAATTTTATATTTTATTAACTGGAGGGTCTGGAATTCAGAATCGCAGTTATTTTAAATTAATTTTATATATTATTAACTGGAGGTTCTGGAATTCAGAATCGCAGTTATTTTTAATAAATTTATATTATATTATCTGTAGGTTCTGGAATTCAGAATCCAGTTATTTTTAATTAGTTTAATATCTTATTAACTGGAGGGTCTGGAATTGAGAATCGCACTTATTTTTAATCAATTTAATATTTTGTAACTGAAGTCTCTGATATTCAGAATCGCACTTATTTTTAATTAATTTCATATTTTATTATCTGGAGAGTCTGGAATTCAGAATCGCAGTTATTTTAAATAATTTAATATTCTATTATCTAGAGGATCTGGAATTCAGAATCGAAGTTATTTTTAATTAATTTTATATTTTATTAACTGGAGTGTCTGGTATTCAGAATCGCAGTTATTTTGAATAATTTAATATTTTATTTTCTGGAGTGTCTGGAATTCAGAATCGCAGTTATTTTTAATTAATTTCATATTTTATTAATTGGAGTGTCTAGAATTCAGAAACGCAGTTATTCTAAATAATTTCATATATTATTTTCTGGAGGGTCTGTAAATCAGAATCGTAGTTATTGTGAAATTTTTTAATATTTTATTATCTGGAGGGTCTGAAATTAAGAACCACAGTAATTTTTAATTAATTTAATATCTTATTAACTGGAGTTTCTGGTATTCAGAATCGCAGCTATTTTTAACTAATTTAGTATTTTATTATCTAGAGTATCTGGAAATCTGAATTGCAGTTATTTTTAATTAATTTAATATTTTATTAACAGGAGGGTCTGGAATTCACAATCGCAGTTATTTTAAATTTATTTTATACATTATTAACTAAAGGTTCTGGAAATCAGAATCACAGTTATTTTCAATAAATTTAATATTTTATTATCTGTAGGTTCTGGAATTCAGAATCCAGTTATTTTTAATTAGTTTAATATCTTATTAACTGGAGGGTCTGGAATTCAGAATCGCAGTTATTTTTAATTAGTTTAATATTTTTTATCTGAAGTCTCTGGAGAGTCTGGAATTCAGTTTTGCAGTTATAGAGGATCTGGAATTCAGAATCGCAGTTATTTTTAATTAATTTTATATTTTATTAACTGGAGGGTCTGGAATTCAGAATCGCAGTTATTTTAAATTAATTTTATATATTATTAACTGGAGGTTCTGGAATTCAGAATCGCAGTTATTTTTAATAAATTTATATTATATTATCTGTAGGTTCTGGGATTCAGAATCCAGTTATTTTTAATTAGTTTAATATCTTATTAACTGGAGGGTCTGGAATTGAGAATCGCACTTATTTTTAATCAATTTAATATTTTGTAACTGAAGTCTCTGATATTCAGAATCGCACTTATTTTTAATTAATTTCATATTTTATTATCTGGAGAGTCTGGAATTCAGAATCGCAGTTATTTTAAATAATTTAATATTCTATTATCTAGAGGATGTGGAATTCAGAATCGAAGTTATTTTTAATTAATTTTATATTTTATTAACTGGAGTGTCTGGTATTCAGAATCGCAGTTATTTTGAATAATTTAATATTTTATTATCTGGAGTGTCTGGAATTCAGAATCGCAGTTATTTTTAATTAATTTCATATTTTATTAATTGGAGTGTCTAGAATTCAGAATCGCAGTTATTCTAAATAATTTCATATATTATTTTCTGGAGGGTCTGTAAATCAGAATCGTAGTTATTGTGAAATTTTTTAATATTTTATTATCTGGAGGGTCTGAAATTAAGAACCACAGTAATTTTTAATTAATTTAATATCTTATTAACTGGAGTTTCTGGTATTCAGAATCGCAGCTATTTTTAATTAATTTAGTATTTTATTATCTAGAGTATCTGGAAATCTGAATTGCAGTTATTTTTAATTAATTTAATATCTTATTAACAGGAGGGTCTGGAATTCACAATCGCAGTTATTTTAAATTTATTTTATACATTATTAACTAAAGGTTCTGGAAATCAGAATCACAGTTATTTTTAATAAATTTAATATTTTATTATCTGTAGGTTCTGGAATTCAGAATCCAGTTATTTTTAATTAGTTTAATATCTTATTAACTGGAGGGTCTGGAATTCAGAATCGCAGTTATTTTTAATTAGTTTAATATTTTTTATCTGAAGTCTCTGGAAAGTCTGGAATTCAGTTTTGCAGTTATAGAGGATCTGGAATTCAGAATCGCAGTTATTTTTAATTAATTTTATATTTTATTAACTGGAGTGTCTGGTATTTAGAATCGCAACTTTTTTTTAATAATTTAATATTCTAATATCTGGCCGGTCTTGAATGCAGAATCGCAGTTGTTTTTAATTAATTTAATATCTTATTACTGGAGGTTCTGGAATTCAGAATCGTGGTTATTTTAAATCAATTTAATATTTTTTAACTGGAGTCTCTAGTATTCAGAATCTTCTTATTTTTAATTAATTTAATTCTTTATTACTAGAGTCTGGAATTCAGAATTTCAGTTATTTTAAATAATTTATTATTTTATTATCTGGAGGATCTGGAATTCAGAAACGCAGTAATTTTTAATTAATTTAATATCTTATTAACTGTAGTTTCTGGTATTCAGAATCGCAGTTTTTTTTAATTAATGTAATATTTGATTATCTGGAGTCTCTGTTATTCAGAATCGCACTTATTTTTAATTAATTTAATATTTTACTATCTGGAGAGTCTGAAACTCAGAATTGCAGTTATTTTAAATAATTTAATACTTTATTATCTGTAGGGACTGGAATTAAGAACCGCCGTAATTTTTATTTAATTTAATATCTTATTAACTGGAGTTTCTGGTATTCAGAATCGCAGTTATTTTTAATTAATTTAGTATTTTATTATCTAGAGTGTCTGGAAATCTGAATTGCAGTTATTTTTAATTAATTTAATATCTTATTAACAGGAGGGTCTGGAATTCAGAATCCAGTTATTTTTTAATTAGTTTAATATCTTATTAACTGGAGGGTCTGGAATTCAGAATCGCAGTTATTTTTAATAAATTTAATATTATATTATCTGTAGATTCTGGAATTCAGAATCCAGTTATTTTTAATTAGTTTCATATCTTATTAACTGGAGGGTCTGGAATTGAGAATCGCACTTATTTTTAATAAATTTAATTTATTTTAACTGAAGTCTCTGGTATTCAGAATCGCACTTATTTTTAATTAATTTCATATTTTATTATCTGGAGAGTCTGGAATTCAGAATCGCAGTTATTTTAAATAATTTAATATTCTATTATCTAGAGGATCTGGAATTCAGAATCGAAGTTATTTTTAATTAATTTTATATTTTATTAACTGGAGTGTCTGGTATTCACAATCGCAGTTATTTTAAATAATTTAATATTTTATTATCTGGAGTGTCTGGAATTCAGAATCGCAGTTATTTTTAATTAATTTCATATTTTATTAATTGGAGTGTCTAGAATTCAGAATCGCAGTTATTCTAAATAATTTCATATATTATTTTCTGGAGGGTCTGTAAATCAGAATCGTAGTTATTGTGAAATTTTTTAATATTTTATTATCTGGAGGGTCTGAAATTAAGAACCACAGTAATTTTTAATTAATTTAATATCTTATTAACTGGAGTTTCTGGTATTCAGAATCGCAGTTATTTTTAATTAATTTCATATTTTATTATCTGGAGAGTCTGGAATTCAGAATCGCAGGTATTTTAAATAATTTAATATTCTATTATCTAGAGGATCTGGAATTCAGAATCGCAGTAATTTTTAATTAATTTTATATTTTATTAACTGGAGTGTCTGGTATTCAGAATCGCAGTTATTTTAAATAATTAAATATTTTCTTATCTGGAGGGTCTGGTATTCAGAATCGCAACTTTTTTTTAATAATTTAATATTCTAATATCTGGCCGGTCTTGAATGCAGAATCGCAGTTGTTTTTAATTAATTTAATATCTTATTACTGGAGGTTCTGGAATTCAGAATCGTGGTTATTTTAAATCAATTTAATATTTTTTAACTGGAGTCTCTAGTATTCAGAATCTTCTTATTTTTAATTAATTTAATTCTTTATTACTTGTAGAGTCTGGAATTCAGAATTTCAGTTATTTTAAATAATTTATTATTTTATTATCTGGAGTATCTGGAATTCAGAAACGCAGTAATTTTTAATTAATTTAATATCTTATTAACTGTAGTTTCTGGTATTCAGAATCGCAGTTTTTTTTAATTAATGTAATATTTTATTATCTGGAGTCTCTGTTATTCAGAATCGCACATATTTTTAATTAATTTAATATTTTACTATCTGGAGAGTCTGAAACTCAGAATTGCAGTTATTTTAAATAATTTAATACTTTATTATCTGTAGGGACTGGAATTAAGAACCGCCGTAATTTTTAATTAATTTAATATCTTATTAACTGGAGTTTCTGGTATTCAGAATCGCAGTTATTTTTAATTAATTTAGTATTTTATTATCTAGAAAGTCTGGAAATCTGAATTGCAGTTATTTTTAATTAATTTAATATCTTATTAACAGGAGGGTCTGGAATTCAGAATCCAGTTATTTTTTAATTAGTTTAATATCTTATTAACTGGAGGGTCTGGAATTCAGAATCGCGCTTATTTTTAATAAATTTAATATTTTTTAACTGAAGTCTCTGGTATTCAGAATCGCACTTATTTTTAATTAATTTCATATTTTATTATTTGGAGAGTCTGGAATTCAGAATTGCAGATATTTTAAATAATTTAATATTCTATTATCTAGAGGATCTGGAATTCAGAATCGAAGTTATTTTTAATTAATTTTATATTTTATTAACTGGAGTGTCTGGTATTCAGAATCGCTGATATTTTAAATAATTAAATATTGTATTATCTGGAGGGTCTGGAATTCAGAATCGCAGTTATTTTTAATTAATTTCATATTTTATTAATTGGAGTGTCTAGAATTCAGAATGGCAGTTATTCTAAATAATTTCATATATTAATTTCTGGAGGGTCTGCAAATCAGAATCGTAGTTATTGTGAAATTTTTTAATATTTTATTATCTGGAGGGTCTGAAATTAAGAACCGCAGTAATTTTTAATTAATTTAATATCTTATTAACTGGAGTTTCTGGTATTCAGAATCGCAGTTATTTTTAATTAATTTAGTATTTTATTATCTAGAGTGTCTGGAAATCTGAATTGTAGTTATTTTTAATTAATTTAATATCTTATTAACAGGAGGGTCTGGAATTCAGAATCGCAGTTATTTTAAATTAATTTTATATATTATTAACTGGAGGTTCTGGAATTCAGAATCGCAGTTATTTTTAATAAATTTAATATTTTATTATCTGTAGGTTCTGGAGTCCAGAATCCAGTTATTTTTAATTAGTTTAATATCTTATTAACTGGAGGGTCTGGAATTGAGAATCGCACTTATTTTTAATCAATTTAATATTTTTTAACTGAAGTCTCTGGTATTCAGAATCGCACTTATTTTTAATTAATTTCATATTTTATTATCTGGAGAGTCTGGAATTCAGAATCGCAGTTATTTTAAATAATTTAATATTCTATTATCTAGAGGATCTGGAATTCAGAATCGAAGTTATTTTTAATTAATTTTATATTTTATTAACTGGAGTGTCTGGTATTCAGAATCGCATTTATTTTAAATAATTTAATATTTTATTATCTGGAGTGTCTGGAATTCAGAATCGCAGTTATTTTTAATTAATTTCATATTTTATTAATTGGAGTGTCTAGAATTCAGAATCGGAGTTATTCTAAATAATTTCATATATTATTTTCTGGAGTGTCTGTAAATCAGAATCGTAGTTATTGTGAAATTTTTTAATATTTTATTATCTGGAGGGTCTGAAATTAAGAACCACAGTAATTTTTAATTAATTTTATATCTTATTAACTGGAGTTTCTGGTATTCAGAATCGCAGTTATTTTTAATTAATTTAGTATTTTATTATCTAGAGTATCTGGAAATCTGAATTGCAGTTATTTTTAATAAATTTAATATCTTATTAACAGGAGGGTCTGGAATTCACAATCGCAGTTATTTTAAATTAATTTTATATATTATTAACTAAAGGTTCTGGAAATCAGAATCACAGTTATTTTTAATAAATCTAATATTTTATTATCTGTAGTTTCTGGAATTCAGAATCCAGTTATTTTTAATTAGTTTAATATCTTATTAACTGGAGGGTCTGGAATTCAGAATCGCAGTTATTTTTAATTAGTTTAATATTTTTTAACTGAAGTCTCTGGAGAGTCTGGAATTCAGTTTTGCAGTTATAGAGGATCTGGATTTCAGAATCGCAGTTATTTTTAATTAATTTTATATTTTATTAACTGGGGTGTCTGGTATTCAGAATCGCAGTTATTTTAAATAATTAAATATTTTCTTATCTGGAGGGTCTGGTATTCAGAATCGCAACTTTTTTTAAATAATTTAATATTTTAATATCTGGCCGGTCTTGAATGCAGAATCGCAGTTGTTTTTAATTAATTTAATATCTTATTACTGTAGGTTCTGGAATTCAGAATCGTGGTTATTTTAAATCAATTTAATATTTTTTAACTGGAGTCTCTAGTATTCAGAATCTTCTTATTTTTAATTAATTTAATATTTTATTACTTGAGAGTCTGGAATTCAGAATTTCAGTTATTTTAAATAATTTATTATTTTATTATCTGGAGGATCTGGAATTCAGAAACGCAGTAATTTTTAATTAATATAATATCTTATTAACTGTAGTTTCTGGTATTCAGAATCGCAGTTTTTTTTAATTAATGTAATATTTTATTATCTGGAGTCTCTGTTATTCAGAATCGCACTTATTTTTAATTAATTTAATATTTTACTATCTGGAGAGTCTGAAACTCAGAATTGCAGTTATTTTAAATAATTTAATATTTTATTATCTGTAGGGACTGGATTTAAGAACCGCCGTAATTTTTAATTAATTTAATATCTTATTAACTGGAGTTTCTGGTATTCAGAATCGCAGTTATTTTTAATTAATTTAGTATTTTATTATCTAGAGTGTCTGGAAATCTGAATTGCAGTTATTTTTAATTAATTAAATATCATATTAACAGGAGGGTCTGGAATTCAGAATCCAGTTATTTTTTAATTAGTTTAATATCTTATTAACTGGAGGGTCTGGAATTCAGAATCGCACTTATTTTTAATAAATTTAATATTTTTTAACTGAAGTCTCTGGTATTCAGAATCGCACTTATTTTTAATTAATTTCATATTTTATTATCTGAAGAGTCTGGAATTCAGAATCGCAGATATTTTAAATAATTTAATATTCTATTATCTAGAGGATCTGGAATTCAGAATCGAAGTTATTTTTAATTAATTTCATATTTTATTAACTGGAGTGTCTGGTATTCAGAATCGCAGTTATTTTAAATAATTTAATATTTTCTTATCTAGAGGATCTGGAATTCAGAATCGCAGTAATTTTTAATTAATTTTATATTTTATTAACTGGAGTGTCTGGTATTCAGAATCGCAGTTATTTTAAATAATTCAATATTTTCTTATCTGGAGGGTCTGGTATTCAGAATCGCAGTTATTTTTAATTAATTTCATATTTTATTAATTGGAGTGTCTAGAATTCAGAATCGCAGTTATTCTAAATAATTTCATATATTATTTTCTGGAGGGTCTGCAAATCAGAATCGTAGTTATTGTGAAATTTTTTAATATTTTATTATCTGGAGGGTCTGAAATTAAGAACCGCAGTAATTTTTAATTAATTTAATATCTTATTAACTGGAGTTTCTGGTATTCAGAATCGCAGTTATTTTTAATTAATTTAGTATTTTATTATCTAGAGTGTCTGGAAATCTGAATTGCAGTTATTTTTAATTAATTTAATATCTTATTAACAGGAGGGTCTGGAATTCAGAATCGCAGTTGTTTTTAATTAATTTTATATATATTAACTGGAGGTTCTGGAATTCAGAATCGCAGTTATTTTTAATAAATTTAATATTTTATTATCTGTAGGTTCTGGAATTCAGAATCCAGTTATTTTTAATTAGTTTAATATCTTATTAACTGGAGGGTCTGGAATTCAGCATCGCACTTATTTTTAATAAATTTAATATTTTTTAAATGAAGTCTCTGATATTCAGAATCGCACTTATTTTTAATTAATTTCATATTTTATTATCTGGAGAGTCTGGAATTCAGAATCGCAGTTATTTTAAATAATTTAATATTCTATTATCTAGAGGATCTGGAATTCAGAATCGAAGTTATTTTTAATTAATTTTGTATTTTATTAACTGGAGTGTCTGGTATTCAGAATCGCAGTTATTTTAAATAATTTAATATTTTATTATCTGGAGTGTCTGGAATTCAGAATCGCAGTTATTTTTAATTAATTTCATATTTTATTAATTGGAGTGTCTAGAATTCAGAATCGCAGTTATTCTAAATAATTTCATATATTATTTTCTGGAGGGTCTGTAAATCAGAATCGTAGTTATTGTGAAATTTTTTAATATTTTATTATCTGGAGGGTCTGAAATTAAGAACCGCAGTAATTTTTAATTAATTTAATATCTTATTAACTGGAGTTTCTGGTATTCAGAATCGCAGTTATTTTTAATTATTTTAGTATTGTATTATCTAGAGTATCTGGAAATCTGAATTGCAGTTATTTTTAATTAATTTAATATCTTATTAACAGGAGGGTCTGGAATTCACAATCGCAGTTATTTTAAATTAATTTTATATATTATTAACTAAAGGTTCTGGAATTCAGAATCACAGTTATTTTTAATAAATTTAATATTTTATTATCTGTAGGTTCTGGAATTCAGAATCCAGTTATTTTTAATTAGTTTAATATCTTATTAACTGGAGGGTCTGGAATGAAGAATCGCAGTTATTTTTAATTAGTTTAATATTTTTTAACTGAAGTCTATGGAGAGTCTGGAATTCAGTTTTGCAGTTATAGAGGATCTGGAATTCAGAATCGCAGTAATTTTTAATTAATTTTATATATTATTAACTGGAGTGTCTGGTATTCAGAATCGCAGTTATTTTAAATAATTTAATATTTTCTTATCTGGAGGTTCTGGTATTCAGAATCGCAAATTTTTTTAAATATTTTAATATTTTATTATCTGGAGGGTCATGAATTCAGAATCGCAGTTGTTTTTAATTAATTTAATATCTTATTGCTGGAGGTTCTGGAATTCAGAATCGCAGCTACTTTTAATCAATTTAATATTTTTTAACTGGAGTCTCTGGTAATCAGAATCGTACTTGTTTTAAATTATTTTAATATGTTATTATCTGGCGAGTGTGGAATTCAGAATTGCAGTTATTTTAAATAATTTATTATTTTATTATCTGGTGGATCTGGAATTCAGAATCGCAGTTATTTTTAGTTAATTTAATATCTTATTAACTGTAGTGTCTGGTATTCAGAATCGCAGTTATTTTTAATTGATGTAATATTTTATTATCTGGAGTCCATTTTATTCCGAATCGCACTTATTTTTAATTAATTTAAGATTTTAGTATCTGGAGAGTCTTTAACTCAGAATTGCAGTTATTTTAAATAATTAAATATTTTATTATCTGGAGGGTTTGGAATTCAGAATCGCAGTTATTTTTATTTAATTTCATATTTTATTAATTGGAGTGCCTAGAATTCAGAATCGCAGGTCTTCTAAATAATTTCATATTTTATTTTCTGGAGGGTCTGTAAATCAGAATCGTAGTTATTTTGAAATTTTTTAATATTTTATTATCTGGAGGGTCTGGAATTCAGAATCGCAGTTATTTTTAATTAATTTAATATCTTATTAACTGGAGTTTCTGGTATTCAGAATCGCAGTTATTTTTAAATAATTTAGTATTTTATTATCTGGAATTTCTGGAACTCACAATCGCAGTTATTTTTAAATAATTTAATATCTTATTAACTGGAGTTTCTTGTATTCAGAATCGCAGTTATTTTTAATTAATTTAGTATTTTATTATCTGGAGTATCTGGAAATCTGAATTGCAGTTATTTGTTATTAATTTAATATCTTATTAACAGGAGGTTCTGGAATTCAGGATCGCATTCATTTTTAAGAAATTTAATATTTTATTATCTGTAAAGACTGGAATTCAAAATTGCAGTTATTTTAAATAATTTATTATTCTATAATCTGGAGGAGCTGGAATTCAGAATCACAGTTATTTTTAATTAATTTTATATTTTATTATTTGGAGGGTCTTGAATTTAGAATCGCATTTATTTTAAATTAATTTAATATTTTATTCCTGGAGGTTCTGGAATTCAGAATCGCAGTTATTTTTAATCAATTTAATACTTTTTAACTGGAGTCTCTGGTATTCAGAATCGCAGTTATTTTTAATTAATTTAATATTTTATTGTCTGGAATGTCTGGAATTCAGAATCGCAGCTATTTTAAATTAATTGAATATCCTATTAACTAGAGAGTCTGGGATTCAGAATCGCAGTTATTCTAAATAATTAAATATTTTATTATCTGGACGGCCTGGAATTCAGAATCGCAGTTATTTTAATTAATTTCATAATTTATTAATTGGAGTGTTCAGAATTCAGAATCGCAGTTATTCTAAATAATTTCATAATTTAATTTCTGGAGGGTCTGCAAATCAGAATCGTAGTTTTTTTTGAATTTGTTTAATATTTTATTATCTGGAGGGTCTGGAATTAAGAACCGCAGTAATTTTTAATTAATTTAATATCTTATTAACTGGAGTTTCTGGTATTCAGAATATCAGTTTTTTTTAAATTAATTTAGGATGTTATTATTTGGAGTGTCTGGAAATCTGATGCAGTTATTTTTAATTAATTTAATATCTTATTAACAGGAGGGTCTGGAATTCAGAGTCGCATTTATTTTTAATTAGTTTAATATATTATTAACTGTAGGTTCTGGAATTCAGAATCGCAGTTATTTTTAATAAATTTAATCTTTTATTATCTGGAGATTCTGCGGGGCTAAGCTCAGGCTACCGTGGGGGTCACAGGTGGCGGATAGTGAACGGCCTACCAGAGTAGGTTAGCTGCGAATAACCAATAAGTAGTCCCCGACCAAGAGCGGCAAGCGAGGAGAGTGCGACTGAAAAGGTCTGCAAACTCTGAGAAACGCTTGTGACAAGACGAGTAGGCACCATCTAAAGAAGTGCTCCCCATCCATTCACAGATGGCATCGTGGGAGACACAAGTAAATGGAAACTGACGCGGTATGCCCCTAGGAAAACGATTTGAAAAAATATATGAACTGTCTGCCTTGGGCTGGTAGCTGCAGTATTCCGTTACCTCAGTACACAAGAGTGATATCGGGTGGAAATGGCTTTCGGGCTAATGCTGTAGCTGCCTATGTACCGTTAAAACCGTGGCTGATCTTCAAGTACGTTCGATGTTGCGTCACCATTAAGTTGGCGGTACAGGCTCAGTTGAGCATCAATCCTGACTAACGCTTATCCTGGCTCTGAGTACAAGTTCTCATGAAGACTTGTGCCAACCCTCGGTGGAACTCCCTGCTTGCATAGACAACCACATGGATATTTTCAAAGTGACTGTACAACGAACGGAGATAGCGGCTTGAAGCGGGGACCCATATAAAATGAATAAAACTCAGCAAAAAACAAAGAAACAAACACAGCCTAAACCTCACAGCAGGAAGTAACTCCAAGCGATCCAGAAAGGGGAAGATGCTTTAGAAGAAGTAGCAAATTATGCGATCGCCAGAAGAGGGAGTTATATATCAGCAACTACCTCAAGGTAGTAGCACACCGGTAGATGGAGCGAGTAACAAATCGCACACCATCCCTGCCGCGAACCAAACACCTCTGGGTGCAAAAGGGAAACAACAACGGCAGGAGTCTTTTGGAAATCCCACACTATTATTGAGGAAATGTCCCATCAGCTCACCCAGACAGGAATTCATCATAAAGATGAGAACGGCAGAAGAAGAAGTTCTCACGAAATGTCGGAAAGTCTTGACGAAGATGAAGCAAGCCATGATAAAGCAGAAGAACGTGAGCATGGACGTAAAGACCGGAGTTTCCGAGCTAGACGAGCTTTTCGACGTAATGGAAAGCTATCGGCGAAACTGGACGCAAAAAGAGAACGACTGCAAACTTGTTACGACACCGAAACCGAGGCACACGGTCCTGACAAGCGCCTCAGCAACACCGACGATGGCTAGACCTAAACGAGCAGCTTCTAGCCCAGCAGAACCAGAAGATGGGAAAAAATTCTGCGAAAGTAAGGCCGATGGGTGGCAAACTGTCACAAGGTGTAGACGTGTGGCAACACGAAGTCAAACATTGGAAAATTCAACAGCAAAGAATTCCGTGGGCGACAGCGAAAAGTCACGAAGAACAATGCAAGGAAGACATAGGACAAAGGAGGCAAAACCAATGTCCGAAGCCGTCTTTGTCAAACCAGCAGAGGGTTTTAAATATGCGGATGTCCTGAAAAGCATCCGCTGCAATGTCAAACCAGAGGATGCACAGACCAAGGTGCGATCGATCCGGAAAACAAGAACTCGCCAATGTACTTCTGAAGAAAGATCGCATCAGGATCGGATAGGTGAACTGCAGATTAAGGCCAGGGCATAACACAAAACGGTGTTTCCGGTGCTTTCCTCCTGGTCATCTAACATGGCAGTGCAAAGGACCTGACAGGAAAGGTCTAGGCCTGTGCATACGATGTGGCGAAACGGGGCACAAATTAAAAGAGTGCAGTAACACCCCAAAGTGCTGCCTCTGCGTTGATGCTCAATGCAGTCCGATAGACCATATCCCGAGCTCAAGTAAATGCGCGATGAGTAAAAAATTTACATCTAAATGAAAGTGCTACAAGGAAACATGCACAGAAGCAGAGTGACTGACGCATTACTGGACCAAATTAGTATTGAGCAGAAAGTAGACATTGTAGTAATCAGTGACCAAAATAGGGAAAATGTAAGCGGAACCTGGCTTGCAGATACGAGCGGAAAGGCGGCCATATGGTTACCTGTAGGCAGCAATTTTAGCATAACCGGAGATGGAAAAGGCGATGGTTTCGTTTGGGCCCATGATCGATACTTTACTTTGATAAGCTGCTACTTGACTCCAAGTCACTGCGCAGAAGTATTCCAGAAAAAGATCGATGACATCGAAGATAAAGCACAAGAGTTTGGAGGAGCACTCATCATCGCTGGCGATTTTAACTCCAAAGCAGTCGAATGGGGAATGCAAACAACCAATTCAAGGGGCCGGCGGGTACTGGACATGGTCGCGAGACTGGGAATGGTCATCGTAAATACAGGGACCACTGCCACTTTTAGAAGACCAGGATGCGTGAGTACAATTCCAGATATTGCACTAGCTTCTGAGAGCATTGCTCACAGAGTAAGTACATGGAAAGTCTTAGAAGACTATAACGAAAGCGATCACCAATACATTACGTTTTCCATTAAAAAAGTGCCAACCAACCATGACCACAACATAAGTGGACGCGAAACTCGCAAATGGAATGTATCAAAGTTAAATCCGGAAGTGCTACTTGCTGAGCTGGAGGCAAACATTCCATTAAACAGCCATACCAGCGATGCTAATAGCAAGGTGAAGCAGACCATGCAGTGTATAGAGAGAGCCTGTACCAAAGCGATGCCGAAAATAAGACCAAATAAACACAAGAAGGCCGTTTACTGGTGGATAGAGGAAATATCTCAACTTAGACGGGTCTGTCTGCAGTGTAGAAGAAAATACACTAGGGCCAGGCGTGTGGGATCCGCGATTGCCGAAAGAGAAGATCTCCAAGCTGCTAGGAAAACCCTCAAAACTGCTATTCGCACCAGCAAGGAGAAGAAATGGGAGAAGCTCCGAAACGACATAAACAACAATCCATGGGGACTGGGATATAAAGTCGTAATGAAAAAGCTTGGAACAAGAGCATCGGTACCCCAACTAGAAGACCATGCTATGGAAACATAGTAATCTCTCTATTTCCTACACATGCCTTAAGAGAAGAATCGTAAGTGCTGGTCAAGGAAGTCCCACCTCCTTTCACGGAAGACGAACTTAAAGCAGCCGCCATAACCCTACAGATAAAAAAACCATCGGGTATCGACGGTATTCCAGCAGAAGTCCTCAAAATAGTGTCAAATAGCCATGCCCAAGTACTCCTCCATATGTACAATGCCTACCTGACAGAAGGAAAACAGACGTATGGAAAACACAGCGGCTAGTGCTCATCAGCAAGATAAAAGGAAGCCCTGAAACACCGTCAGCATATCGACCACTGTGTATGCTAGACACCGCGGGCAAACTTTTGGAACGACTACTCAAACCCCGAATAGCAGCAGCCATTGAAAACGCTGGGGGATTATCCACTCGACAACACGGGTTTCGACCAGGAAAGTCTACAATTGGCGCCATAGAAGACGTCATAGAAAGTGTGCTAGCGGCCCTGCAAGGAAATCACTACTCCAGGCGAGTGGTACTCCTTGTTACATTAGACGTCAGAAACGCTTTCAACAGCGCTAGATGGGTGGATATGATCGAGGCACTTGAAAATCGTTTTCAGATACCAGCTTATCTGAAGAAGATAATCCGGTGCTACCTTAAAGATAGAATGTTGATATACGAGACCAACAATGGCACCCGAAGCAAAACCATCACCTCAGGGGCAGCGCATGGGTCCATCCTCGGACCGGACCTTTGGAATATAAGCTACGACGGCATTTTGCGCATAGAGATGCCAGATGACACTCATCTAGTCGGATACGCAGACGACATTGCGGCTGTCATCACCGCACGCGACTCGGAAGACGCCCAAAGAAAGCTGAACCAGGTCATGATCAGAACCCAGAGGTGGCTCGATTCACATGGCTTGAAGTTGGCCACGGAAAAGACGGAACTGCTTTTCCTCACGAGAAAGCACATTCCAATAGAAATCGACTTGAGAGTTTGCTCCGAGACCATCAGGGCACAAAAGGTGATAAAGTACCTGGGAATTCCGATTGACTCCAAGCTCACCTACTGGGCGCAAATGCAAAATGCGGCGACGCAGGCAGCACGAGCAACGGCTTCTCTCAGCAGACTAATGGCAAACATTGGAGGACCGACATCCAGCAAGAGGAAGCTTCTGATGGTGACAACGCACTCCATTCTGCTGTATGGTAGCGAATTGTGGGCTGACAAGCTAAAGGTGCACGCCCGAAGAAAAGTTTTATCCTCCGTACAACGAACCGCAGCTCTGCGAGTAGCTTCAGCGTGCCCTACTGTATCGGAGCCGGCAATTCTGGTAAATAGCTGCTTAATCCCTATCGATCTCTTGGCCCTCGACCGAAAACACCTACGAGAAGCCAAGATGGGTAAGAATACCAGAGGAACTGCGCAGCATATAAAGCAACAAACCGTGTAACATTGGCAGGAACGATGGGCCGCCGAGAGTCGCGGAAGTTGGACAGCGAGACTCATACCCAACATAGCGAGCTGGATAGGAGGAACAGCCGGAACCGTCAATTTCTACCTCACGCAGATACTATCTGGACACGGATACTTCTACAATTATCTACACCGAATGGGACAAATTGGAGGGCCTGAGTGCACATACGGCGACTGCAATGTGGACAAGGTGGCAAACAGAGCGCACCACGTTTGAAATGGAAATCGGGGAAACCTTAGCCACCGAGAACATTGTGGAGGTTATGCTAAGCAGCAACGAAAACTGGGACCACGTATATAAATATGTGGAAAATGTGCTCCGGCGGAAAAAGCGGGACCTGGACGCAGGAATAATGTTGAGAGTCCAATAGGGACGAAGTGAGAATCTCCACCTTGTAGGAAGTATAAAAAGGGTTCCAGGGTGGGGAGATGTTCTCAGCGAGGGAGAGGATGTTTTCGTGGGTGCAATTATCACATAACAAATCTGTGACGACAGTTTTGATGATGCGGCAGGCATTTTTACCCTCTCTACCAACAAAATAAAAAATAAAAAAATTAAAAATTATCTGGAGGTTCTGGAATTCAGAATCGCATTTATTTTTAATTTGTTTAATATTTTTATAACTGAACTCTCTGGTATTCAGAATCGCACTTATTTTTAATTAATTTAATATTTTATTATCTGGAGTTACTTTTTCGCAGATATTTTTAATTAATTTTATATTTTTATTAACTGGAGTGTCTGGTATTCAAAATGGCAGTTATTTTAAATAATTAAATATTTTCTTATCTGGAGGGTCTGGTGTTCAGAATCGCAAATTTTTTGAAATATTTTTATATTTTATTATCTGGAGGGTCTTGAATTCAGAATCGCAGTTATTTTTAATTAATTTAATATCTTATTACTGGAGGTTCTGTAATTCAGAATCGCAGTTATTTTTAATCAATTTAATATTTTTTAACTGGAGTCTCTGGTATTCAGAATCGTCCTTATTTTTAATTAATTTAATATTTTATTATCTGGAGAGTCTTGAATTCAGAATTTCAGTTATTTTAAATAATTTATTATTTTATTATCTGGAGGATCTGGAATTCAGAATCGCAGTTAATTGTAATTAATTTCATATTTTATTAATTGAAGTGTCTAGAATTCAGAATCGCAGTTATTCTAAATAATTTCATATTTTATTTTCTGGAGGGTCTGCAAATTAGAATCGTAGTTATTATGAAATTTTTTAATATTTTATTATCTGGAGGGTGTGGAATTAAGAACCGCAGTAATTTTTAATTAATTTAATATCTTATTAACTGGAGTTTCTGGTATTCAGAATCGCAATTATTTTTAATTAATTTAGTATTTTATTATCTAGAGTGTCTGGAAATCTGAATTGCAGTTATTTTTAATTAATTTAATATTTTATTAACTGGAGTGTCTGGTATTCAGAATCGCAGTTATTTTAAATAATGTAATATTTTTTTATCTGGAGGGTCTGGTATTCAGAATCGCAAATGTTTTTAATTAATTTAATATTTTATTATCTGGAGGGTCTTGAATTCAGAATCGCAGTTATTTTTAATCAATTTAATATTTTTTAACTGGTTTCTCTGGTATTCATTGTCGCACTTATTTTTAATTAATTTTGTATTTTATTAACTGGAGTGTCTGGTATTCAGAATCGCAGTTATTTTAAATAGTTTAATATTTTATTATCTGGAGGGTCTGGTATTCAGAATAGCAAATTTTTTTAAATAATTTAATATTTTATTATCTGGAGGGTCTTGAATACAGAATCGCAGTTGTTTTTAATTAATGTAATATCTTATTACTGGAGGTTCTGGAATTCAGAATCGCAGATATTTTTAATCAATTTAATATTTTTCAACTGGAGTCTCTGGTATTCAGAATCGTACTTATTTTTAATTAATTTAATATTTTATTATCTGGAGAGTCTGGAATTCAGAATTGCAGTTATTTTTAATTAATTTTATATTTTATTAACTGGAGTGTCTGGTATTCAGAATCGCAGTTATTTTAAATAATGTAATATTTTTTTATCTGGAGGGTCTGGTATTCAGAATCGCAAATGTTTTTAATTAATTTAATATTTTATTATCTGGAGGGTCTTGAATTCAGAATCGCAGTTATTTTTAATCAATTTAATATTTTTTAACTGGTTTCTCTGGTATTCAGAATCGTACTTATTTTTAATTAACTTAATATTTTATTATCTGGAGAGACTGGAATTCAGAATTGTAGTTATTTGAAATTAATTTAATACCCTATTAACTGGAGAGTCTGGAATTCAGAATCGCATTTATTTTTAATTAATTTCATATTTTATTAATTGGAGTGTCTAGAATTCAGAATCGCAGTTATTCTAAATAATTTCATATTTTATTTTCTGGAGGGTCTGCAAATCAGAATCGTAGTTATTTTGAAATTTTTTAATATCTCATTATCTGGAGGGTCTGGAATTAAGAACCGCAGTAATTTTTAATTAATATAATATCTTATTAACTGGAGGTTCTGGTATTCAGTATCGCAGATATTTTTAATTAATTTAGTATTTTATTATCTGGAGTATCTGGAAATCTGAATTGCAGTTATTTTCAATTAATTTACTATCTTATTTACAGGAGTGTCTGGAATTAAGAATCGCAGTTATTTTTAATTAATTTAATATATTATTAACTGGAGGTTCTGGAATTCAGAATCGCAATTATTTTTAATAAATTTAATATTTTATTATCTGGAGGATCTGAAATTCAGAATCGCAGTTATTTTTTATCAATTTAATATTTTTTAACTGAAGTCTCTGGTATTCAGAATCACACTTATTTTCAATTAATTAAATATTTTATTATCTGGAGAGTCTGGAATTCAGAATTGCAGTTGTTTTAAATAATTTAATATTCTATTATCTAGAGGATCTGGAATTCAGAATCGCAGTTATTTTTAATTAATTTTATATTTTATTAACTGGAGGTTCTGGAATTCAGAATCGAAGCTAATTTTAAAAATTTAATAATTTATTATCTGGAGGGTCTGCAAATCAGAATCGCAGTTTTTTTAAATTAATTTAATATCTTATTAACATGCGGATCTGGAATTCAGAATCGCAGTTATTTTAAATTAATTTAATATCTTATTACCTGTAGTGTCTTGTATTCAGAATCGCAGCTATTTTTAATTAATGTAACATTTTATTATCTGGAGAGTCTTGAATTCAGAAACGCAGTTGTTTTAAATTAATTTAATATCTTATTACTGGAGGTTCTGGAATTCAGAATCGCAGTTATTTTTAATCAGATTAATATTTTTTAACGGGAGTCTTTGGTTTTCAAAATCGTACTTATTTTTAATTAACTTAATATTTTATTATCTGGTGAGACTGGAATTCAAAATTGGATATATTTTAAATAATTTATTATCCTATAATCTGGAGGATCTGGATTTTAGAATCGCATTTATTTTTAACTAGTTCTATATTTTATTAACTAGAGTGTCTGGTATTCAGAATCGCAGTAATTTTTAAATAATATAATATTTTGTTATCTGGAGGGTCTGGAATTTAGATTCGCAATTATTTTTTATTGCTTTAATATTTTTTTAACTGGAGTGTCTGGTATTCAGAATCGCAGATATTTGTAATTAGTTTAGTATTTTATTATCTGGAGGGTATTGAATTCAGAATAGCAGTTATTTTTAATTAATTTAATATCTTATTAACTGGAGTTTCTGGTATTCAGAATCGCAGTTATTTTTAATTAATTTAGTATTTTATTATCTGGAGTGTCTGCAAATCTGAATCGCATTTGTTTTTAATTAATTTAATATTTTATTAACTGGAGTGTCTGGTATTCAGAATCGCAGCTATTTTTAATTAATGTAATATTTTATTATCTGGAGAGTCTGGAATTCAGAATTGCAGTTATTTTAAATAATTTATCATTCTATTATCTTGAGGATCTGGAATTCAGAATCGCAGTTATTTTTAATCAATTTAATATATTTTGACTGGAGTCTCCGATATTCAGAATCGTACTTATTTTTAATTAATATAATATTTTATTATCTGGAGAATCTGGAATTCAGAATTGCAGTTATTTTGAATTAATTTAATATTTTCATATCTGTTGGGTCTGGTATTCAGAATCGCAAATTTTTTTAATAAATTTAATATTTTATTATCTGGAGAGTCTGGAATTCAGAATTGCAGTTATTTTAAATAATTTATTATTCTATTATCTGGAGTATCTGGAATTCAGAATCGCAGTTATTTTTAATTAAATTTATATTTTATTAACTGGAGTGTCTTGTATTCAGAATCGCAATCACGTTTAATTGATTTAATATTTTATTATCTGGTGGGTCTTGAATTCAAAATGGCAGTTATTTTTAATTAATTTAATATTTTATTATCTGGAATGTCTGGAATTCAGAATCGCAGTTATTTTAAATAATTTATTATTCTATAATATGGAGGATCTGGATTTTAGAATCGCATTTATTTTTAATTAGTTCTATATTTTATTAACTGGAGTGTCTGGTATTCAGAATCGCAGTAATTTTTAAATAATTTAATATTTTGTTATCTGGAGGGTCTGAAATTTAGAATCGCAATTATTTTTTATTGCTTTAATATTTTTTTAACTGGAGTCTCTGGTATTCAGAATCGCAGATATTTTTAATTACTTTAGTATTTTATTATCTGGAGGGTATTGAATTCAGAATAGCAGTTATATTTAATTAATTTAATATTTTATTAACTGGAGTTTCTGGTATTCAGAATCGCAGTTATTTTTAATTAATTTAATATTTTATTAACTGGAGTGTCTGGTATTCAGAATCGTAGCTATTTTTAATTAATGTAATATTTTATTATCTGGAGGGTCTGGAATTCAGAAATGTTGTTATTTTAAATAATTTATGTTTAATTGATTTAATATTTTATTATCTGGTGGGTCATGAATTCAAAATGGCAGTTATTTTTAGTTAATTTAATATTTTATTATCTGGAATGTCTGGAATTCAGAATCGCAGATATTTTAAATTAATTTAATATTTTAATATCTGGCGAGTCTGCAAATCAGAATCGGAGTTATTTGTAATAAATTTTATATACTATTATCTGGAGGGTCTGGAATTCAGAATCGTAGTTGTTTTTAATTAATTTAATATTTTATTTACTAGAGTGTCTGGTATCCAGAATCGTATCTATTTTTAATTAATTTAATATTTTTTAAATGGAGAGTCTGGAATTCAGAATAGCAGTTATTTTTAATTAATTTTATATTTTATTAACTGGAGTGTCTGGTATCCAGAATCGAAGTTATTTCTAATTATATTAATATTTTTTATCTCGGGGGTCTTGAATTCAGAATCGCACTTGTTTTTAATTAATTTAATATTTTATTAACTGGAGTGTCTGGTATTCAGAATCGCAGCTATTTTTAATTAATGTAATATTTTATTATCTGGAGGGTCTTGAATGCAGAATCGCATTTATTTTTAATTCATTTAATATTTTATTAACTGGAGTGTCTGGAATAAAGAATAGAAGCAATTTTAAAAAATTTAATATTTCATTATCTGGAGGGTCTGCAATTCAGAATCGCAGTTATTTTTAATTAATTTAATATCTTATTAACAGCCGCATATGGAATTCAGAATCGCAGTTATTTTTAAATAATTTTATACCTGTAGTGTCTTGTATTCAGAATCGCAGCTATTTTTAATTAATGTAATATTTTATTATCTGGGGGTGTGGTATTCAGAATCGCAAATGTTTTTAATTAATTTAATATTTTATTATCTGGAGGGTCTTGAATTCAGAATCGCAGTTATTTTTAATTAATTTCATATTTTATTAATTGGAGTGTCTAGAATTCAGAATCGCAGTTATTTTGAATTGATTTAATATTTTATTATCTGGTGGGTCTGGAAAACTGAATTACAGTTATTTTAAATTAATTTAATATCTTATTAACAGGAGGGTCTGGAATTCAGAATCGCAGTTATTTTTGAAAAAATTAATATTTTATTATCTGGAGGTTCTGGCATTCAGAATCGCAGTTATTTTAAATACTTTATTATTCTACAATCTGAATGATCTGGATTTCAGAATCGCATTTATTTTTAATTAGTTCTATATTTTATTAACTGGAGAGTCTGGAATTCAGAATTGCAGTTATTTTAAATAATTTATTATTCTATTATCTGGAGGGTCTGGAATTCAGAATCGCAGTTATATCTAATTAATTTTATATTTTATTAACTGGAGTGTCTGGTATTCAGAATCGCAGTTGTTTTTAATTGATTTAATATTTTATTATCTGGTGGGTCTTGAATTCAAAATGGCAGTTATTTTTAATTAATTTATTATTTTATTATCTGGAATGTCTTGAATTCAGAATCGCAGCTATTTTTATTTAATATAATATTTTATTATCAGGTGGGTCTGGAATTCACAATCGCAGTAATTTTTAATAAAATTAATATTTTATTATCTGGAGGTTCTTGAATTCAGAATCGCAGTTATTTTTAATTAATTTAAATCTTATTACTGGAGGTTCTGGAATGCAGAATCGGAGTTTTTTAAAAAAAATTTTATATTTTATTATCAGGAGGGTCTGAAATTCAGAATCGTAGTTGTTTTTAATTAATTTAATATTTTATTTACTAGAGTGTCTGGTATCCAGAATCGTACCTATTTTTAATTAATTTAATATTTTATTAAATGGAGAGTCTGGAATTCAGAATAGCAGTTATTTTTAATTGGTTTTTAATATTTTATTATCTGGTGGGTCTGGAACTCACTATCGCAATTATTTTTAATTAATTTAATATTTTATTGTCTGGAATTTCTGGAATTCAGAATCGCAGTTATTTTTAATAAATTTTATATTTTATTAACTGCAGTGTCTGGTATCCAGAATCGAAGTTATTTCTAATTATATTAATATTTTTTTATCCCGGAGGTCTTGAATTCAGAATCGCACTTGTTTTTAATTAATTTAATATTTTATTAACTGGAGTGTCTGGTATTCAGAATCGCAGCTATTTTTAATTAATGTAATATTTTATTATCTGGAGGGTCTTGAATGCAGAATCGCATTTATTTTTAATTCATTTAATATTTTATTAACTGGAGTGTCTGGAATTCAGAATAGAAAAAATTTTAAAAAATTTAATATTTAATTATCTGGAGGGTCTGCAAATCAGAATCGCAGTTATTTTTAATTAATTTAATATCTTATTAACAGCCGCATCTGGAATTCAGAATAGCAGTTATTTTTAAAAATTTTAATATCTTATTACCTGTAGTGTCTTGTATTCAGAATCGCAGCTATTTTTAATTAATGTAATATTTTATTATCTGGGGGTGTGGTATTCAGAATCGCAAATGTTTTTAATTAATTTAATATTTTATTATCTGGAGGGTCTTGAATTCAGAATCGCAGTTATTTTTAATTAATTTCATATTTTATTAATTGGAGTGTCTAGAATTCAGAATCGCAGTTATTTTGAATTGATTTAATATTTTATTATCTGGTGGGTCTGGAAATCTGAATTGCAGTTATTTTAAATTAATTTAATATCTTATTAACAGGAGGGTCTGGAATTCAGAATCGCAGTTATTTTTGAAAAAATTAATATTTTATTATCTGGAGGTTGTGGCATTCAGAATCGCAGTTATTTTAAATAATTTATTATTCTACAATCTGATTGATCTGGATTTCAGAATCGCATTTATTTTTAATTAGTTCTATATTTTATTAACTGGAGAGTCTGGAATTCAGAATTGCAGTTATTTTAAATAATTTATTATTCTATTATCTGGAGGGTCTGGAATTCAGAATCGCAGTTATATTTAATTAATTTTATATTTTATTAACTGGAGTGTCTGGTATTCAGAATCGCAGTTGTTTTTAATTGATTTAATATTTTATTATCTGGTGGGTCTTGAATTCAAAATGGCAGTTATTTTTAATTAATTTATTATTTTATTATCTGGAATGTCTTGAATTCAGAATCGCAGCTATTTTTAATTAATATAATATTTTATTATCAGGTGGGTCTGGTATTCAGAATCGCAAATTTTTTTAAATAATTTTATATTTTATTATCTGGAGGGTCTTGAATTCAGAATCGCAGTTATTTTTAATTAATTTAATATCTTATTACTGGAGGTTCTGGAATGCAGAATCGGAGTTTTTTTTTAAAAATTTTATATTTTATTATCAGGAGGGTCTGGAATTCAGAATCGTAGTTCTTTTTAATTAATTTAATATTTTATTTACTACAGTGTCTGGTATCCAGAATCGTACCTATTTTTAATTAATTTAATATTTTATTAAATGGAGAGTCTGGAATTCAGAATAGCAGTTATTTTTATTTGGTTTTTAATATTTTATTATCTGGTGGGTCTGGAACTCACAATCGCAATTATTTTTAATTAATTTAATATTTTATTGTCTGGAATGTCTGGAATTCAGAATCGCAGTTATTTTTAATAAATTTTATATTTTATTAACTGCAGTGTCTCGTATCCAGAATCGAAGTTATTTCTAATTATATTAATATTTTTTTATCTCGGAGGTCTTGAATTCAGAATCGCACTTGTTTTTAATTAATTTAATATTTTATTAACTGGAGTGTCTGGTATTCAGAATCGCATCTATTTTTAATTAATGTAATATTTTATTATCTGGAGGGTCTTGAATGCAGAATCGCATTTATTTTTAATTCATTTAATATTTTATTAACTGGAGTGTCTGGAATTCAGAATAGAAAAAATTTTAAAAAATTTAATATTTCATTATCTGGAGGGTCTGCAAATCAGAATCGCAGTTATTTTTAATTAATTTAATATCTTATTAACAGCCGCATCTGGAATTCAGAATCGCAGTTATTTTTAAAAATTTTAATATCTTATTACCTGTAGTGTCTTGTATTCAGAATCGCAGCTATTTTTAATTAATGTAATATTTTATTATCTGGGGGTGTGGTATTCAGAATCGCAAATTATTAATTAATTTAATATTTTATTATCTGGAGGGTCTTGAATTCAGAATCGCAGTTATTTTTAATTAATTTCATATTTTATTAATTGGAGTGTCTAGAATTCAGAATCGCAGTTATTTTGAATTGATTTAATATTTTATTATCTGGTGGGTCTGGAAATCTGAATTGCAGTTATTTTAAATTAATTTAATATCTTATTAACAGGAGGGTCTGGAATTCACAATCGCAGTTATTTTTGATAAAATTAATATTTTATTATCTGGAGGTTCTGGCATTCAGAATCGCAGTTATTTTAAATAATTTATTATTCTACAATCTGAATGATCTGGATTTCAGAATCGCATTTATTTTTAATTAGTTCTATATTTTATTAACTGGAGAGTCTGGAATTCAGAATTGCAGTTATTTTAAATAATTTATTATTCTATTATCTGGAGGGTCTGGAATTCAGAATCGCAGTTATATTTAATTAATTTTATATTTTATTAACTGGAGTGTCTGGTATTCAGAATCGCAGTTATTTTTAATTGATTTAATATATTATTATCAGGTGGGTTTTGAATTCAAAATGGCAGTTATTTTTAATTAATTTAATATTTTATTATCTGGAATGTCTTGAATTCAGAATCGCAGCTATTTTTAATTAATATAATATTTTATTATCTGGTGGGTCTGGAATTCACAATCGCAGTTATTTTTAATAAAATTAATATTTTATTATCTGGAGGTTCTGGAATTCAGAATCGCAGTTATTTTTAATTAATTTAATATCTTATTAACAGGCGGGTCTAGAATTCAGAATCGCAGTTATTTTAAATAATTTAATATTTTATTATTTGGACGGTCTGGTATTCAGAATCGCAAATTTTTTTAAATAATTTTATATTTTATTATCTGGAGGGTCTTGAATTCAGAATCGCAGTTATTTTTAATTAATTTAATATCTTATTACTGGAGGTTCTGGAATGCAGAATCGGAGTTATTTTAAAAAAATTTTATATTTTATTATCTGGAAGGTCTGGAATTCAGAATCGTATTTGTTTTTAATTAATTTAATTATTTATTAATTAAAGTGTCTGGTATTCAGAATCGTACCTATTTTTAATTAATTTAATATTTTATTGTCTGGAATGTCTGGAAGTCAGAATCGCAGTTATTTTAAATTAATTTAATATTTTATTATCCGGAGAGTCTGGAATTCAGAATTGCAGTTATTTTAAATAACTTATTATTCTATTATCTTGAGGATCTGGAATTCAAAATCGCAGTTATTTTTAATTAATTTTATATTTTATTAACTGGAGTGACTGCTATTCAGAATCGCAGTAATTTTAAATTAATTTAATATTTTAATATCTGGCGAGTCTGCAAATTAGAATCGCAGTTATTTTTAAAAAATTTTATATTTTATTATCTGGAGGGTCTGGAATTCACAACCGTAGTTGTTTTTAATTAATTTAATATTTTATTAACTAGAGTGGCTGGTATTCAGAATCGTAACTATTTTTAATAAATTTAATATTTTATTGTCTGGAATGTCTGGAATTCAGATTCGCAGATATTTAAAATTAATTTAATATTTTATTATCTGGAGAGTCTGGAATTCAGAATTGCAGTTATTTTAAATAATTTATTATTCTATTATCTTGAGGGTTTGGCATTCAGAATCGCAGATATTTTTAATTAGTTTTATATTTTACTAACTGGAGTGTCTGCTATTCAGAACCGCAGTTATTTTGAAATAATTTAATATTTTATTATCTGGAGGGTCTGGAATTTAGAATTGCAATTATTTTTTATTAATTTAATATTTTTTTAACTGGAGTGTCTGGAATTCACAATCGCAGTTATTTTGAATTATTTTAATATTTTATTGTCTGGAATGGGTGGATTTCAGAATCGCAGTTATTTTTAATTAATTTTGTATTTTATTAACTGGAGTGTCTGGTATCCAGAATCGAAGGTATTTTTACTTATTGTAATATTCTCTTATCTGGAGGATCTGGAATTCAGAATCGCAGTTATTTTAAATTAATTTAATATTTCATTATCTCTAAGGTCTGGAATTCAGAATCGCAGGTATTTTTAATTAATTTAATATCTTATTAACTGGAGGGTATGGAATTCAGATACGTAGTTATTTTTAATTATTTTAATATTTTAATAACTGGAGTGAATGGTATTCAGATTCGCAGTTATTTTTAATTAATTTAATATTCCATTATCTGGAGAGTCTGGAATTCAGAATCGCAGTTACTTCTAATTATTTTTATATTTTATTAACTGGAGCGTCTGGTATTCAGAATCGCATTTTTATTATTCAATTATCTGGAGGAT
Source organism: Clusia tigrina (assembly GCA_920105625.2). Taxonomy (NCBI): domain Eukaryota; kingdom Metazoa; phylum Arthropoda; class Insecta; order Diptera; family Clusiidae; genus Clusia; species Clusia tigrina. The sequence continues at coordinate 119,893,341 of OV050030.1, read as the reverse complement.
CAGGAATTCAGAATCGCAGTTATTTTTAATTAATTTCATATTTTATTATCTGGAAGGTCTGGAATTTAAGTTCGCAAATATTTTTTATTACTTTCATATTTTATTAATTGGAGTGTCTAGAATTCAGAGTCGCAGTTATTCTAAATAATTTCATATTATATTTTTTGGAGGGTCTGCAAATCAGAATCGCAGTTATTTTGAAGTTTTTTAATATTTTATTATCTGGAGGGTCTGGAATTAAGAATCGCAGTAATTTTTAATTAATTTAGTATTTTTTTATCAGGAGGGTATTGATTTCAGAATCGCAGTTATTTTTAAATAATTGAATATCTTATTAACTGGAGTTTCTGGTATTCAGAATCGCAGTTATTTTTAATTAATTTAATATCTTATTAACAGGAGTGTCTGGAAATCAGAATCGCAGTTATTTTAAATTAGTTTAATATCCTATTCTCAGGAGAGTCTGGAATTCAGAATCGCATTTTTTTTAAATAATTTAATATTTTATAATCTGGAAGTTCTGCAAATCAGAATGGCGGTAATTTTTAATTAATTTCATATTTTATTAACTGGAGTGTCTGGTATTCAGAATCTCAGCTATTCTAAATAGTTTAATATTTTATTATCTGGAGAGTCAGGAATTCAGAATCGCATTTATTTTTAATTAAATTCATATTTTTTAAATTGGAGTGTCTAGAATTCAGAATCGCAGTTATTCTAAATAATTTCATTTTTTTTCTGGAGGGTCTGCAAATCAGAATCGTACATATTTTGAAATTTTTTAATATTTTATTATCTGGAGGGTCTGGAATTAAGAACCGCAATAATTTTTAATTATTTTAATATCTTATTAACTGGAGGTTCTGGTAATTCAGAATTGCAGTTCTTTTTAATAAATTTAATATTTTATTATCTGGAGGGTCTGGTATTCAGAATCGCAAAGTTTTTTAAATAATTTAATATTTTATTATCTGAAGAGTCTGGATTTCAGAATCGCAGTTATTTTTAATTAATTTAATATTTTTTTATCTGGAGGGTCTGGAATTTAGAATTGCAATTATTTTTTATTAATTTAATATTTTTTTAACTGGAGTGTCTGGTATTCAGAATCGCAGTTATTTTTAATTGATTTAATATTTTATTATCTGGTGGGTCTTGAATTCAAAATGGCAGTTATTTTTAATTGATTTAATATTTTATTGTCTGGAATGTCTGGAATTCAGATTCGCAGTTATTTTAAATTAATTTAATATTTTAAGATCTGGCGAGTCTGCAAATCAGAATCGCAGTTATTTTTAATAAATTTTATATTTTATTATCTGGAGGGTCTGGAATTCAGAATCGTAGTTGTTTTTAATTAATTTAATATTTTATTAACTAGAGTGTCTGGTATTCAGGGGTTGCCAAGGGGGACAGGTTCACGTTAGGGTTTCCTGCTACTAACGGCTCATGTCTCTTAAATCTTCCTACTCTCACCTCCACGTGGGGCACCCTGGTAACCTGAGCAACCTAGGTGAAGATGTGGTAACCAACCCATATGGGATCCTTGGTCAGGGCCAACGAGAGAGGGAGCTTTGGTGAGGCCACTCTGACATATTCGGTTTAAGGATTCATCAAAGTGTGCGAGGCCAGGTGGGGTCTCGCATGTGAACAGTGGCGGAGGAGTACTATAGGTACCAACGGCAGCGCCCATACCCCCGAAGTGGGTTACCACTACCAAACAAAAAATCCCTAGCTTAGGGTTGTGCGCTGGGCTTGGAAACCGCCAAATAAAAAACAAATAATCCAGTGAATATAAGATTGAAGCCTCGGAAGAAATACCCAACAACTGTTGCCGACAACCCCCGCAAACGTTATAAGGAACACGATTTAAGGATATGCACCTGGAATGTCGGGACCCTTAATAGTTAAGGTGCCTCTATCCAGCTGCTTGACGTCCTCAAAAAATATAAAGCTGACGTCACCGCACTCCAGGAAATGCGATGGACGGGACATGGACGCTCAAAAAAAGCTACACGTGACATCTACTACAGCTGCCATGCGACGAAGCGCAGACTCGTTGTAGGTTTTGTGGTAAGAAAACGACTGCGATTTACCCTAGTCGACGACAGGCTTGCCACACTCCGCATTAAGGCGAAATACTTTAACATCAGCCTAATCTGCGCACATGCTCCGACGGATGAGAAAGACGAAAACACCAAGGATGCCTTCTACGATCAACTAGAAAAAATCTTCGATCGATGCCCCCGCCACGATGTAAAAATTGTGCTAGGTGACTTCAACGCCAAGGTGGGCAAAGAAAGCATTTTTGAACCAACCATCGGTAAGTTCAGCCTCCACGAACAGTCATCAGAAAACGGTTTGAGACTGATCGACTTCGCCGCAGCACGGAACATGGTAGTTAGTAGTACTAGATTCCAGCATCCCTATATTCATAAAGCCACCTGGCTGTCCCCTGATCATAAAACCAGGAACCAAATTGATCACGTTGTGATCGACGGCAGACGTGCATCCAGCGTGTTAGACGTACGTACAATTCGAGGTGCCAACATTGACTCGGACCACTACCTTGTTGTAGCTAAGGTTCGCACTCGCCTCAGTGCGGCAAAAAACGTTCGCTTTAATTCGTAGAGGAAGCTTGACGTCGGAAAGCTACAATCGCTACAGACAGCTACCGCATTTGCTTCTCGGCTCTCGAATATGCTGACGGATTCTCCCCCTGATCTCGATATTTGCGCGCAGTGGTCGCTTATATCCCACTCCATGCGCACGGCCGCTGAAGAGGAGATTGGCTATCACCGCCCGAAGAAAAACAGCTGGTATGACGAAGAGTGTCGCAACGCAGCTGCAGAGAAAGACACAGCATACCAACTCATCCTGCGATCGGCTGCAACGCGAGCTGCTGAGGAGCGATATCGAGAGAAGAGAAGGGAAGAGAAGCGTCTTTTTAGGCGCAAGAAACGAGAAGCCGAAAATAGAGAATGCGAAGAAATCGAGATGTTTGGCAGCAGAAATATGGCTCGAAAATTCTACGAACATGTGAGGCGCCAAACGGAAGGTTTTAAGACCGGAGCCAATTCCAATTCCTGCAAAGACGAAAACGGGAATTTAGTGACGGATGTCCAGAGCGTACTCACGTTATGGAGGGAACACTTCTCGAAGCTGCTGAATGGCGACAGCGCTAATGATAGCAATGAAGATGAACCCGACCCCACAGTTGCTGACGACGAACATGAAGTAGCCCCCCCGACTATGACGAGGTCTTGCTAGTTATTAGGCGGCTCAAAAACAACAAAGCCGCCGGAGCTGATGAGCTCAAGAAACGCATGCACCAGCTCATCTGCAAAATATGGTCGGAGGAATGCATGCCTAGCAACTGGAACTTAAGTGTGCTCTGCCCAATCCACAAGAAGGGTGATCCGGCAATCTGTGCCAACTACCGCGGGATCAGCCTTCTGAACATCGCATATAAGGTCCTGTCGAGCGTACTCTGTGAAAGGCTGAAACCCATCGCCAATGAACTGATTGGGCCTTAACAGTGTGGCTTCAGACCTGGTAAAGGCACCATTGACCAAATGTTCACACTACGCCAAATCCTGGAGAAAACCCTAGAGAAGCAGATTGACATACACCACCTTTTCGTCGATTTCAAAGCCGCATTCGACAGCACCGTAAGGAGTCAACTGTACGCCGCTATGTCTGAATTTGGCGTCCTTGCTAAGCTAATTCGACTGTGCAAAATGACGCTAAGCACCACCGGTTAAAATCGGTAATGACTTGTCCGAGCCGTTTGTTACTGAGCGAGGATTCAGACAAGGTGACTCATTATCGTGTGTTTTCTTCAATCTAGTGTTGGAAAAAATCGTATGTGCAGCAGGTCTAAATCGCACAGGTACCATCTTCCACAAGAGTGTCATGTTACTGGCGTATGCTGATGATATTGACATCATTGGCCATAACAGCCGCGCCGTGAGTGCTGCATTTTCCGGCTTAGAGAGAGAAGCGAGGCGAGGGGGTTTAGCGGTGAACGAGGACAAAACGAAGTACTTGGTGTCAACACACAAAGAGTCTCAGCGTCTTGGACACCATGTCACTGTTGGCGACTACAACTTTGAAGTTGTGAAGGATTTCGTTTGTCTGGGAACCAGCATCAACACCACGAACGATGTCAGCAAGGATATCAAGCGAAGAATTACTCTTGCCAACAGGTGTTACTTTGGGCTCAGTAGGCAATTGAGAAGCAGAGCCCTCTCTCGACGAACAAAAATTACGCTCTACAAAGCCCTCATCCTTCCCGTCCTGCTTTATGGTGCCGAAACATGGACGATGTCAAAAAACGATGAGCGAGCTATGGGGGCGTTCGAGAGAAAAATTCTTCGAAGGATCTATGGTCCTATATGCATTTACGGAGAGTATCGAATCAGATGGAACAACGAGCTGTATGAGCTGTACGCCGACATTGATATAGTTCAGCGCATTAAAACACAGCGGCTGCGCTGGTTGGGACATGCTGTGCGAATGGATGAAAGTGCTCCGGCGAAAAAAGTATTTGAATCGATGCCGCCGGGTGGCGGACGCAGGAGGGGGAGACCACCACTACGTTGGAAGGACCAAGTTCAAGAGGACCTGGCTGCGTTTGGTGTTTCTAATTGGCGCCAGCGTGCGCGAAGCAGAGACGACTGGCGAAGGCTGATAACGCGGCAATGATCAGAAATGGTTGTACGCCAATTATGATGATGACAATGAGAGTGTCTGGTATTCAGAATCGTACCTATTTTTAATTAATTTAATATTTTATTGTCTGGAATGTCTGGAATTCAGATTCGCAGTTGTTTTAAATTAATTTAATATCTTATTAACTGGAGGGTCTGGAATTCAGATACGTAGTTATTTTTAATTATTGTGATATTTTATTAACTGGAGTGAATGGTATTCAGAATCGCAGTTATTTTAAATAATTTATTATTCAATTATCTGGAGGATCTGGAATTCAGAATTGCAGTTATTTTTAATTAATTTCATATTTTATTATCTGGAAGGTCTGGAATTTAGAATCGCAAATATTTTTTACTACTTTCATATTTTAATAATTGGAGTGTCTAGAATTCAGAATCGCAGTTATTCTAAATAATTTCATATTTTATTTTCTGGAGGGTCTGCAAATCAGAATCGCAGTTATTTTGAAATTTTTTAATATTTTATTATCTGGAGGGTCTGGAATTAAGAATCGCAGTAATTTTTAATGAATTTAATATCTTATTAACTGGAGGTTCTGGCATTCAGAATCGCAGATATTTTTAATTAATTTAGTATTTTATTATCTGGAGGGTATTGATTTCAGAATCGCAGTTATTTTTAAATAATTTAATATCTTATTAACTGGAGTTTCTGGTATTCAGAATCGCAGTTATTTTTAATTAATTTAATATCTTATTAACAGGAGGGTCTGGAAATCAGAATCGCAGTTATTTTAAATTATTTGAATACCCTATTAACTGGAGAGTCTGGAATTCAGAATCGCAGTTTTTTTTAATAATTTAATATTTCATAATCTGGAGGTTCTGCAAATCAGAATCGCGGTTATTCTAAACAATTTTATATTTTATTATCTAGAGGGTCTGGAATTCAGAATCGCAGTTATTTTTAATTAAATTCATATTTTATTAATTGGAGTGTCTAGAATTCAGAATCGCAGGTATTCTAAATAATTTCATTTTGTTTTTCTGGAGGGTCTGTAAATCAGAATCGTAGTTATTTTTAAATTTTTTAGTATTTTATTATCTGGAGGGTCTGGAATTAAGAACCGCAATAATTTTTAATTAATTTAATATCTTATTAACTGGAGGTTCTGGTAATCAGATTCGCAGATATTTTTTATTAATTTAGTATTTTATTATCTGTAGGTTCTGGAATTCAGAATCGCAGTTATTTTTAATTAATTTAATATCTTATTAACTGGAGGGTCTGGAATTTAAAATCGCAGTTATTCTTAATTAATTTCATAATTTTATATATGGAGGTTCTGGAAATAAGGATCGCAATTATTTTTAATTAATTTCATATCTTATTAACTGGAGTTTCTGGTATTCAAAATCGCAGTTATTTTTAATTAATTTAATATCTTATTAACTGGATGGTCTGGAATTCAGAATCGCAGTTTTCTTAAATTAATTTAATATCTTATTAACTGATGTGTCTGGTATCCAGAATCGCAGTTATTTTTAATTAATTTAATATTTTATTATCTGAAGGGTCTGGAATTTAGAATCGCAATTAATTTTTATTAATTTCATATTTTATTATTTGGAGTGAATCGCAGTTATTCTAAATAATTTCATATTTTATTTTCTGGAGGGTCTGCAAATCAGAATCGTAGTTATTTTGAAATTTTTTAATATTGTATTATCTGGGGGGTCTGGAATTCCGAATCGCAGGTATTTTTAATGAATTTAATATTTTATTATCTGGAGGTTCTGGAATTCAGAATCGCTGTTATTTTTAATGAATTTAATATTTTTTAACTGGAGAGTATGGTATTCAGAACCGTACTTATTTTTAATTAATCTAATATTTTAATATCTGGAGAGTCTGGAATTCAGAATTGCAGTTATTTTATATAGTTTATCATTCTATTATCTTGAGGATTTGGAATTCATAATCGCAGTTATTTTTAATTAATTTAATATTTTATTATCTGGAGGGTGTGGATTTTAGAATTGCAATTAATTTTTATTAATTTAATATTTTTTTAACTGGAGTGTCTGGAATTCACTATCGCAGTTATTTTGAATTATTTTAATATTTTATTGACTGGAATGTCTGGAATTCAGAATCGCAGTTATTTTTAATTAATTTTATATATTTTATTAACTGAAGTGTCTAGTATCCAGAATCGAAGTTATTTTTAATTATTTTAATATTCTATTATTAATTTAATATTTCAATATCTCTAAGGTCTGGAATTCAGAATCGCAGGTACGTTTAATTAATTTAATATCTTAATAACTGGAGGGTCCGGAATTCAGATACGTAGTTATTTTTAATTATTTTAATATGATATTAACTGGAGTTTCTGGTATTCAGATTCGCAGTCATTTTTAATTAATTTAATATTCCATTATCTGGAGAGTCTGGAATTCAGAATCGCAGTGACTTTTCATTATTTTTATATTTTATTAACTGGAGTGTCTGGTATTCAGAATCGCAGTTATTTTAAAAAATTTATTATTATCTGGTAGATCTGGAATTCAGAATCTTATTTATTTTTTATTAATTTCATATTTTATTTACTGGTGTGTCTAGAATTCAGAATCGTAGATATTCTAAATAATTTAGTATTTTATTATCGGGAGGTTCTGCAAATCAGAATCGCCATTATTTTTAAATTTTTTAATATATTATTATCTGGAGGGTCTGGAATTCAGAACCGTTATTGTTTTTGATTAATTTATTATCTTATTCACTGGAGTTTCTGGTATTCAGAATCGCAGTTATTTTTAATTAATTTAGTATATTATTATCTTGAGTGTCTGGAATTCAGAATCGCAGTTATTTTTAATTAATTTAATAGTTTATTAGCTGGGGAGTCTGGAATTCAGAATCACAGTTATTTTTAATTAATTTAATATTATATTAACTGGAGGGTCTGGAATTCAGAATCGCAGTTATTTTAATTAATTTAATATTTTATTATCTGGAGGTTCTGGAATTCAGGATCGAAGTTATTTTTATTTAATTTAATATCGTATTAACTGGAGTGTCTGGTATTCAGAATCGCAGTTATTTCTAATTAATTAAATATTTTATTAGCTGGGGTGTCTGGTATTCAGAATCGCAGTTATTTTAAATAAGTTAATATCTTATTACCAGGAGGGACTGGAATTAAGAATCGCAGTTATTTTTAATTAATTTAATATATTATTAACTGGAGGTTCTGGAATTCAGAATCGCAGTTATTTTTAATAAATTTAATATTTTATTATCTGGAGGGTCTGGAATTTAGAATCGCAATTATTTTTTATAAATTTTATATTTTTTTAACTGGAGTGTCTTGTATTCAGAATCGCAGTTATTTTTAATTGATTTAATATTTTATTATCTGGAGGGTCTTGAATTCAAAATCGCAGTTATTTTCAATTAATTTAATATTTTATTGCCTGGAATGTCTGGAATTCAGAATCGCAGTTATTTTAAATTAATTTAATACCCTATTAACTGCAGAGTCTGGAATTCAGAATCGCACTTTTTTAAATAATTTAATATTTTATAATCTGGATGTTCTGCAAATCAGAATCGCGGTTATTTTTAATTAATTTCATATTTTATTAACACGAGTGTCTGGTATTCAGAATCGCAGTTATTCTAAATAATTTAATATTTTATTATCTGGAGGGTCTGGAATTCAGAATCGCAGTTATTTTTAATTGAATTCATATTTTATTAATTGGAGTGTCTAGAATTCAGAATCGCAGTCATTCTAAATAATTTAATTTTTTTTCTGGAGGCAGAATCGTAATTATTTTGAAATTTTTTCATATTTTATTATTTTTAATTAATTTAATATCTTATTAACTGGAGGTTCTGGTAATCAGAATCGCAGATATTTTTAATTTATTTAGTATTTTATTATCTGGAGGGTATTGAATTCAGAATCGCAGCTATTTTTAATTAATTTAATATCTTATTAACTGATGTTTCTGGTTAAATCCAGAAGTGCTACTTGCTGAGCTGGAGGCAAACATTCCACTAGACAGCCACGCTAGCGATGCTAATAGCAAGGTGAAGCAGACCATGCAGTGTATAGGGAAGCCTGTACCAAAGCGATGCCGAAAATAAGACCAAATAAACACAAGAGAGCCGTTTACTGGTGGACAGAGGAAATAGCTCAACTCAGACGGGTCTGTCTGCGGTGTAGCAGAAAATACACTAGGGCCAGGCGTGTTGGATCCGCGATTGCCGAAAGAGAAGATCTCCAAGCTGCTACGAAAATCCTTAAAACTGCTATTCGCAGCAGCAAGGAGAAGAAATGGGAGGAGCTCCGAAACGACATAAACAACAATCCATGGGGACTGGGATATAAAGTCGTAATGAAAAAGCTTGGAGCAAGAGTATCGGCAGCCCAACTAGAAGACCATGCTATGGAAAACATAGTAAACGCTCTATTTCCTATACATGCCTTAATAGAAGAATCGGAAGTGCTGGTCAAGGAAGTCCCACCTCCTTTCACGGAAGACGAACTTAAAGCAGCCGCCATAACCCTACAGAGCAACAAAGCACCTGGTATCGACGGTATTCCAGCAGAAGTCCTCAAAATAGTGTCAAATAGCCATAGCAATGCCTGCCTGACAGAAGGAATATTCCCAGACGTATGGAAAAGACAGCGGCTAGTGCTCATCTGCAAGGGAAAAGGAAGCCCTGAATCACCGTCAGCATATCGACCACTGTGTATGCTAGACACCGCGGGCAAACTTTTGGAGCGACTCCTCAAACCCCGAATAGCAGCAGCCATTGAAAACGCTGGGGGATTATCCACTCGACAACACGGTCGAATATAAGCTACGATGGCATTTTGTGCATAGAGATGCCAGATGACACTCATATAGTCGGATACGCAGACTACATTGCGGCTGTCATCACTGCACGCGACTCGGAAGACGCCCAAATAAAGCTGAACCAGGTCATGATCAGAACCCAGAGGTGGCTCGATTCACATGGCTTGAAGTTGGCCACGGTAAAGACGGAACTGCTATTCCTCACGAGAAAGCACATTCCAATAGAAATCGACTTGAGAGTTTGCTCCGAGACCATCAGGACACAAAAGGTGATAAAGTACCTGGGAATTCAGCTTGACTCCAAGCTCACCTACTGGGCGCAAATGCAAAATGCGGCGGCGAAGGCAGCACGGGTAACGGTTTCTCTCAGCAGACTAATGGCAAACATCGGAGGGCCGACATCCATCAAGAGGAAGCTTCTGATGATGACAACGGACTCCATTCTGCTGTATGGTAGCGAATTGTGGGCTGACAAGCTAAAGGTGCACGGCCGAAGAAACGTTTTATCGTCCGTACAACGAACCGCAGCTCTGCGAGTAGCTTCAGCGTACCGTACTGTATCGGAGCCGGCAATTCTGGTAATTAGCTGCTTAATCACTATCGATCTCTTGGCCCTCGAACGAAAACACCTACGAGAAGCCAAGATGGGTACGAATACCAGAGGAACCGTGCAGCATATAAAGCAACAAACCGTGCACCCTTGGCAGGAGCGATGGGCCGCCGAGAGTCGCGGAAGATGGACAGCGAGACTCATACCCGACATAGCGAGCTGCATAGGAGGAACAGCTGGAACCGTCAATTTCTACCTCACGCAGTTACTGTCTGGTCACGGATACTTCTGCAAGTACCTACACCGAATGGGAAAAATTGGAGGGCCTGAGTGCATATACGGCGACAGCAATGTGGATGATGCAGAGCACACCTTTTTCAAATGCACAAGGTGGCAAACAGAGCGCACCACGCTTGAAATGGAAATCGGGGAAACCTTAGCCACCGAGAACATTGTGGAGGTTATGCTAAGCAGCAAAGAAAACTGGGACCACGTAGATAAATATGTGGAAAATGTGCTCCGGCGGAAAAAGCGGGACCTGGACGCAGGAATAATGTTGAGAGTCCAATAGGGACGAAGTGAGAATCTCCACCTTGAAGGAAGTATAAAAAGGGTTCAAGGGTGGGGATATGTTCTCAGCGAGGGAGGGGGATGTTTTAATGGGTGCAATTCTCACATACCAAATCTGTGACGACAGTTTTGATGATGCGGCAGGCATTTTTACCCTCTCTTCCCAAAAAAAAAAATATATATATATATATAAAAATGTTTCGGGTATTCAGAATCGCAGTTATTTTTAATTAATTTAGTATTTTATTATCTGGAGTGTCTGGAAATCTGAATTCCAGTTATTTTTAATTAATTTAATATCTTATTAACAGGAGGATGTGGAATTCAGAATCGCAGTTATTTTTAAATTATTTAATATCTTATTAACAGGAGGGTGTGGAATTCAGAATCGCAGTTATTTTAAATAATTTAATATTTTCTTATCTGGAGGGTCTGGTATTCAGAATCGCAAATTTTTTAAAATAATTTAATATTTTATTATCTGGAGGGTCTTGAATTCAGAATCGCAGTTATTTTTAATTTATTTAATATCTTATTACTGGAGTGTCTGGAAATCTGAATTGCAGTAATTTTTAGTTAATTTAATATCTTATTAACTGTAGGGTCTGGTATTCAGAATCGCAAATTTTTTTAAATAATTTAATATTCCATTATCTGGAGAGTCTGGAATTCAGAATCGCAGTTTCTTTTAATTATTTTTATATTTTATTAGTTGGAGTGTCTGGTATTCAGAATCGCAGTTATTTTGAAAAATTTATTATTCTATTATCTGGAGGATATGGAATTCAAAATCTCATTTATTTTTTATTAATTTCATATTTTATTTACTGGAGTGTCTAGAATTCAGAATCGTAGATATTCTAAATAATTTAATATTTTATTATCTGGAGGTTCTGCAAATCAGAATCGCCGTTATTTTTAAATTTTTAAATATTTTATTATCTGGAGGGTCTGGAATTCAGAACCGTTATTATTTTTGATTAATTTATTATCTTATTCACTGGAATTTCTGGTATTCAGAATCGCACTTATTTTTAATTAATTTAGTATTTTATTATCTAGAGTGTCTGAAAATCTGAATTGCAATTATTTTTAATTAATATAATGTATTATTAACAGGAGGGTCCGGAATTCAGAATCGCAGTTACTTTTAATTAATTTAATATATTGTTAACTGGAGGTTCTGGAATTCAGAATCGCAGTTATTTTTAGTTAATTTAGTATTATATTAACTGATGGGTCTGTTATCCAGAAAAGCAGTTATTTTAATTAATTTAATATTTTATTATCTGGAGGTTCTGGAATTCAGGATCGAAGTTATTTTTATTTAACTTAATATCGTATTTTCTGGAGGGTCTGGTATTCAGAATCGCAGTTATTTTTAATTAATTAAATAATTTATTAGCTGGGTGTCTGGTATTCAGAATCGCAGTTATTTTAAATAATTTTATATCTTATTAACAGGAGGGTCTGGAATTCAGAATCTCAGTTATTTTTAATAAATTTTATATTTTATTATATGGAGGTTCTGGAATTCAGGATCGCAGTTATTTTCAATTAATTTAATATCTTATTAACTGGCGGGTCTGGAATTCAAAATCGCAGTTATTTTTAATTAATTTAATATCTTATTAACTGGAGGGTCTGGAATTCAGAATCGCAGTTTTCTTAAATTAATTTAATATCTTATTAACTGAAGTGTCTGGTATCCAGAATCGCAGTTATTTTTAATTAATTTAATATTTTATTATCTGAAGGGTCTGGAATTTAGAATCGCAATTATTTTTTATTAATTTCATATTTTATTAATTAGAGTGCCTAGAATTCAGAATCGCAGTTATTCTAAATAATTTCATATTTTATTTTCTGGAGGGTCTGCAAATCAGAATCGTAGTTATTTTGAAATTTTTTAATATTGTATTATCTGGGGGGTCTGGAATTCAGAATCGCAGGTATTTTTAATTAATTTAATATCTTTTTAACTGGAGGGTCTGGAATTTAGATACGTAGTTATTTTAAATTATTTTAATATTTTATTAACTGGAGTGTCTGGAATTCAGATTCGCAGTTATTTTTAATTAATTTAATATTCCATTATCTGGAGAGTCTGGAATTGAGAATCGCAGTTACTTTTAATTATTTTTATATTTTATTAACTGGAGTGTCTGGTATTCAGAATCACAAGTTTTTTAAATAATTTATTATTCAATTATCTGGAGGATCTGGAATTCAGAATCGCAGTAATTTTTAAATAATTTAATATCTTATTAATTGAAGGTTCTGGTATTCAGAATCGCAGATATTTTTAATTAATTTAGTATTTTATTATCTGGAGGTTCTGGAATTCAGAATTGCAGTTATTTTTAAATTATTTAATATCTTATTAACAGGAGGGTGTGGAATTCAGAATCGCAGTTATTTTAAATAATTTAATATTTTCTTATCTGTAGGGTCTGGTATTCAGAATCGCAAATTTTTTAAAATAAATTACTATTTTATTATCTGGAGGGTCTTGAATTCAGAATCGCAGTTATTTTTAATTAATTTAATATCTTATTACTGTAGTGTCTGGAAATCTGAATTGCAGTTATTTTTAATTAATTTAATATCATATTAACTGGAGGGTCTGGTATTCAGAATCGCAAATTATTTTAAATAATTTAATATTCCATTATCTGGAGAGTCTGGAATTCAGAATCGCAGTTACTTTAAATTATTTTTATATTTTATTAACTGGAGAAGCTGGAATTCAGAATCGCAGTTATTTTGAAAAATTTATTATTCTATTATCTGGAGGATATGGAAGTCAAAATCTCATTTATTTTTTATTAATTTCATATTTTATTTACTGGAGTGTCTAGAATTCAGAATCGTAGATATTCTAAATAATTTAATATTTTATTATCTGGAGGTTCTGTAAATCAGAATCGCCGTTATTTTTAAATTTTTAAATATTTTATTATCTGGCGGGTCTGGAATTCAGAACCGTAATTATTTTTGATTAATTTATTATCTTATTCACTGGAGTTTCTGGTATTCAGAATCGCACTTATTTTTAATTAATTTAGTATTTTATTATCTGGAGTGTCTGGAAATCTGAAGTGCAATTATTTTTATTTAATATAATGTCTCATTAACAGGAGGGTCCGGAATTAAGAATCGCAGTTACTTTTAATTAATTTAATATATTGTTAACTGGAGGTTCTGGAATTCAGAATCGCAGTTATTTTTAGTTAATTTAGTATTATATTAACTGATGGGTCTGGTATCCAGAATCGCAATTATTTTAATTAATTTAATATTTTATTATCTGGCGGTTCTGGAATTCAGAATCGCAGCTATTTTAATTAATTTAATATTTTATTATCTGGAGGTTCTGAAATTCAGGATTGAAGTTATTTTTATTTAATCTAATATCGTATTATCTGGAGTGTCTGGTATTCAGAATCGCAGTTATTTTTAATTAATTAAATATTTTATTAGCTGGGGTGTCTGGTATTCAGAATCGCAGTTCTTTTAAATAATTTAATATCTTATTAACAGGAGGGTCTGGTATCCAGAATCGCAGCTATTTTTAATTAATTTAATATTTTATTATCTGGAGGGTCTGAAATTTAGAATAGCAATTATTTTTTATTAATTTCATATTTTATTAATTGGAGTGCCTAGAACTCAGAATCGCAGTTATTCTAAATAATTTCATATTTTATTTTCTGGAAGGTCTTCAAATCAGAATCGTAGTTATTTTGAAATTTTTTAATATTGTATTATCTGGGGGGTCTGGAATTCAGAATTTCTAATTGATTAAATATCTTTTTAACTGGAGGGTCTGGCATTCAGATACATAGTTATTTTAAATTTTTTTAATATTTTATTAACTGGAGTGTCTGGAATTCAGATTCGCAGTTATTTTTAATTAATTTAATATTCCATTATCTGGAGAGTCTGGAATTGAGAATCGCAGTAACTTCTAATTATTTTTATATTTTATTAACTGGAGTGTCTGGTATTCAGAATCGCAGTTGTTTTAAATAATTTCTTATTCAATTATCTGGAGGATCTGGAATTCAGAATCGCAGTTATTTTTAATTAATTTCATATTTTATTATCTGGAAGGTCTGGAATTTAGAATCGCAATTATTTTTTATTAGTTTCATATTTTATTAATTAGAGTGCCTAGAATTCGCAGTAATTTTTAAATAATTTAATATCTTATAAACTGGAGGATCTGGTATTCAGAATCGCAGATATTTTTAGTTAATTTAGTATTTTATTATCTGGAGTTTCTGGTATTCAGAATTGCAGTTATTTTTAATTAATTTAATATCTTATTAAGAGGAGGATCTGGAAATCAGAATCGCAGCTATTTTAAATTAATTTAGAACCCTATTAATTGGAGAGTCTGGAATTCAGAATCGCAGTTTTTTTAAATAATTTAATATTTTATAATCTGGAGGTTCTGCAAATCAGAATCGCGGTTATTTTTAATTAATTTCATATTTTATTAACTTTAGTGTCTGGTATTCAGAATCGTTGTTTAAATAATTTAATATTTTATTATCTGGAGACTCTGGAATTCAGAATCGCAGTTATTTTTAATTAAATTCATATTTTTTTAGTTGGAGTGTCTAGAATTCAGAATCGCAGTTATTCTAAATAGTTTAATTTTTTTTTCTGGAGGGTCTGCAAATCAGAATCGTAGATATTTTGAAATTTTTTAATATTTTATTATCTGGAGGGTCTGGAATTAAGAACCGCAATAATTTTTAACTAATTTAATATCTTATTAACTGGAGGTTCTGGTAATCAGAATCGCAGATATTTTTAATTAACCTAGTATTTTATTATCTGGAGTGTTTGGAAATCTGAATTGCAGTTATTTTTAATTAATTTAATATCTTCTTAACAGGAGGGTCTGGAATTCAGAATCGCAGTTCTTTTAATAAATTTAATATTTTATTATCTGGAGGTTCTGGAATTCAGAATCGCAGTTATTTTTAATTAATTTAATATCTTATTCACAGGCGGGTCTGGAATTCAGAATCGCAGCTATTTTAAATAAATTAATATTTTCTTATCTGGAGGGTCTGGTATTCAGAATCGCAAAGTTTTTTAAATAATTTATTATATTATTATCTGGAGGGTATTGAATTCAGAATCGCAGTTATTTTTAATTAATTTAATATGTTATTACTGGCGATTCTGGAATTCAGAATCGCAGATATTTTTAGTCAATTTAATATTTTTTAACTGGAGAGTATGGTATTCAGAATCGCAGTACTTTTTAAATAATTTAATATCTTATTAACTGGAGGTTCTGGTATTCAGAATCGCAGATATTTTTAATTAATTTAGTATTTTATTATCTGGAGTTACTGGTATTCAGAATCGCAGTTATTTTTCAATTATTTAATATTTTATTATCTGGAGAGTCTGGAATTCAGAATTACAGTTATTTTAATTAATTTATTATTCTATTATCTTGAGGATCTGGAATTCAGAATCGCAGTTATTTTTAATTAATTTTATATTTTATTAACTGAAGTGTCTCTATTCAGAATCGCAGTTATTTTTAATTAATTTAATATTTTTTATCTGGAATTTAGAATTGCAATTATTTTTTATTATTTTAATATTTTTTTAACTGGAGTGTCTGGTATTCAGAATCGCAGTTATTTTTAATTGATTTAATATTTTATTATCTGGTGGGTCTTGAATTCAAAATGGCAATTATTTTTAATTAATATAATATTTTATTGTCTGGAATGTCTGGGATTCAGATTCGCAGTTATTTTAAATTAATTTAATATTTTATTATCAGGAGAGTCTGGAATTCACAATCGCAGTAATTTTGAATTATTTTAATATTTTATTGTCTGGAATGGCTGGAATTCAGAATCGCAGTTATTTTTTATTAATTTTATATTTTATTATCTGGAGTGTCTGGTATCCAGAATCCAAGTCATTTTTACGCATTTTAATATTCTATTATCTGGAGGGTCTGGAATTCAGAATCGCAGTTATTTTAAATTAATTTAATATTTCATTATCTCTAAGGTCTGGAATTCAGAATCGCAGGTATTTTTAATTAATTTAATATCTTATTAACTGGAGGGTCTGGAATTCAGATACGTAGTTATTTTTAATTATTTTAATATTTTATTAACTGGAGTGGATTGTATTCAGATTCGCAGTTATTTTTAATTAATTTAATATTCCATTATCTGGAGAGTCTGGAATTCAGAATTGCAGTTACTTCTAATTATTTTTATATTCTATTAACTGGAGTGTCTGGTATTCAGAATTGCAGTTATTTTAAATAATTTATTATTCAATTATCTGGAGGATCTGGAATTCAGAATTATAATATTTTTTATTAATTTCATATTTTATTAATTGGAGTGCCTAGAATTCAGAATCGCAGTTATTCTAAATAATTTCATATTTTATTTTCTGGAGGGTCTGCAAATCAGAATCGCAGTTATTTTTAAATTTTTAAATATTTTATTAGCTGGCGGGTCTGGAATTCAGAACCGTTTATATTTTTGATTAATTTATTATCTTATTCACTGGAGTTTCTGGTATTCAGAATCGCACTTATTTTTAATTAATTTAGTATTTTATTATCTGGAGTGTCTGGAAATCTGAATTGCAATTATTTTTAATTAATATAATGTCTTATTAACAGGAGGGTCCGGAATTAAGAATCGCAGTTACTTTTAATTAATTTAATATATTGTTAACTGGAGGTTCTGGAATTCAGAATCGCAGTTATTTTTAGTTAATTTAGTATTATATTAACTGATGGGTCTGGTATCCAGAATCGCAATTATTTTAATTAATTTAATATTTTATTATCTGGCGGTTCTGGAATTCAGAATCGCAGTTATTTTTATTTAATTTAATAGTTTATTAGATGGAGAGTCTGGAATTCAGAAACACAGTTATTTATAATTAATTTAATATTATATTAACTGTTGGGTCTGGAAATCAGAATCGCAGTTATTTTAATTAATTTAATATTTTATTATCTGGAGGTTCTGGAATTCAGGATCGAAGTTATTTTTATTTAATTTAATATCGTATTATCTGGAGTGTCTGGTATTCAGAATCGCAGCTATTTTTAATTAATTAAATATTTTATTAGCTGGGGTGTCTGGTATTCAGAATCGCAGTTCTTTTAAATAATTTAATATCTTATTAACAGGAGGGTCTGGTATCCAGAATCGCAGCTATATTTAATTAATTTAATATTTTATTATCTGGAGGGTCTGGAATTTAGAATCGCAATTATTTTTTATTAATTTCATATTTTATTAATTGGAGTGCTTAGAACTCAGAATCGCAGTTATTCTAAATAATTTCATATTTTATTTTCTGGAAGGTCTTCAAATCAGAATCGTAGTTATTTTGAAATTTTTTAATATTGTATTATCTGGGGGGGCTGGAATTCTGAATCTCAGGTATTTTTAATTAATTTAATATCTTTTTAACTGGAGGGTCTGGAATTCAGATACGTAGTTATTTTTAATTATTTTAATATTTTATTAACTGGAGTGGATTGTATTCAGATTCGCAGTTATTTTTAAATAATTTAATATTCCATTATCTGGAGAGTCTGGAATTGAGAATCGCAGTAACTTCTAATTATTTTTATATTTTATTAACTGGAGTGTCTGGTATTCAGAATCGCAGTTGTTTTAAATAATTTCTTATTCAATTATCTGGAGGATCTGGAATTCAGAATCGCAGTTATTTTTAATTAATTTCATATTTTATTCTCTGGAAGGTCTGGAATTTAGAATCGAAATTATTTTTTTATTAGTTTCATATTTTATTAATTAAAGTGCCTAGAATTCGCAGTAATTTTTAAATAATTTAATATCTTATTAACTGGAGGATCTGGTATTCAGAATCGCAGATATTTTTAATTAATTTAGTATTTTATTATCTTGAGTTTCTGGTATTCAGAATCGCAGTTATTTTTAATTAATTTAATATCTTATTAACAGGAGGATCTGGAAATCAGAATCGCAGCTATTTTAAATTAATTTAATACCCTATTAATTGGAGAGTATGGAATTCAGAATCGCAGTTTTTTTAAATAATTTAATATTTTATAATCTGGAGGTTCTGCAAATCAGAATCGCGGTTATTTTTAATTAATTTCATATTTTATTAACTTGAGTGTCTGGTATTCAGAATCGTAGTTTAAATATTTTAATGTTTTATTATCTGGAGAGTCTGGAATTCAGAATCGCAGTTATTTTTAATTAAATTCATATTTTTTTAGTTGGAGTGTCTAGAATTTAGAATCGCAGTTATTCTATATAATTTAATTTTTTTTCTGGAGGGTCTGCAAATCAGAATCGTAGATATTTTGAAATTTTTTAATATTTTATTATCTGGAGGGTCTGGAATTAAGAACCGCAATAATTTTTAACTAATTTAATATCTTATTAACTGGAGGTTCTGGTAATCAGAATCGCAGATATTTTTAATTAACCTAGTATTTTATTATCTGGAGTGTTTGGAAATCTGAATTGCAGTTATTTTTAATTAATTTAATATCTTCTTAACAGGAGGGTCTGGAATTCAGAATCGCAGTTCTTTTAATAAATTTAATATTTTATTATCTGGAGGTTCTGGAATTCAGAATCGCAGTTATTTTTAATTAATTTAATATCTTATTCACAGGCGGGTCTGGAATTCAGAATCGCAGCTATTTTAAATAAATTAATATTTTCTTATCTGGAGGATCTGGTATTCAGAATCGCAAAGTTTTTAAATAATTTAATATCTTATTAACTGGAGGTTCTGGTATTCAGAATCGCAGATATTTTTAATTAATTTAGTATTTTATTATCTGGAGTTTCTGGTATTCAGAATCGCAGTTATTTTTAATTAATTTAATATTTTATTATCTGGAGGTTCTGGAATTCAGGATCGCAGTTATTTTTAATTAATTTAATGTCTTTTTAACTGGCGGGTCTGGAATTCAAAATCGCAGTTATTTTTAATTAATTAAAATCTTATTAACTGGAGGGTCTGGAATTCAGAATCGCAGTTTTCTTAAATTAATTAAATATCTTATTAACTGAAGTGTCTGGTATTCAAAATCGCAGTTATTTTTAATAAATTTAATATCTTATTACTGGAGTGTCTGGAAATCTGAATTCCAGTTATTTTTAATTAATTTAATATCTTATTAATAGGAGGGTCTGGAATTATGAATCGCAGTTATTTTTAATTAATTTAATATATTATTAACTGGAGGTTCTGAAATTCAGAATCGCAGTTATTTTTAATAAATTTAATATTTTATTATCTGGAGGTTCTGGAATTCAGAATTGCAGTTATTTTTAAATTATTTAATATCTTATTAACAGGAGGGTGTGGAATTCAGAATCGCAGTTATTTTAAATAATTTAATATTTTCTTATCTGTAGGGTCTGGTATTCAGAATCGCAAATTTTTTAAAATAATTTACTATTTTATTATCTGGAGGGTCTTGAATTCAGAATCGCAGTTATTTTTAATTAATTTAATATCTTATTACTGTAGTGTCTGGAAATCTGAATTGCAGTTATTTTTAATTAATTTAATATCATATTAACTGGAGGGTCTGGTATTCAGAATCGCAAATTATTTTAAATAATTTAATATTCCATTATCTGGAGAGTCTGGAATTCAGAATCGCAGTTACTTTAAATTATTTTTATATTTTATTAACTGGAGAATCTGGTATTCAGAATCGCAGTTATTTTGAAAAATTTATTATTCTATTATCTGGAGGATATGGAAGTCAAAATCTCATTTATTTTTTATTAATTTCATATTTTATTTACTGGAGTGTCTAGAATTCAGAATCGTAGATATTCTAAATAATTTAATATTTTATTATCTGGAGGTTCTGCAAATCAGAATCGCCGTTATTTTTAAATTTTTAAATATTTTATTAGCAGGCGGGTCTGGAATTCAGAACCGTTATTATTTTTGATTAATTTATTATCTTATTCACTGGAGTTTCTGGTATTCAGAATCGCACTTATTTTTAATTAATTTAGTATTTTATTATCTGGAGTGTCTGGAAATCTGAATTGCAATTATTTTTAATTAATATAATGTCTTATTAACAGGAGGGTCCGGAATTAAGAATCGCAGTTACTTTTAATTAATTTAATATATTGTTAACTGGAGGTTCTGGAATTCAGAATCGCAGTTATTTTTAGTTAATTTAGTATTATATTAACTGATGGGTCTGGTATCCAGAATCGCAATTATTTTAATTAATTTAATATTTTATTATCTGGCGGTTCTGGAATTCAGAATCGCAGTTATTTTTATTTAATTTAATAGTTTATTAGATGGAGAGTCTGGAATTCAGAAACACAGTTATTTATAATTAATTTAATATTATATTAACTGTTGGGTCTGGAAATCAGAATCGCAGTTATTTTAATTAATATAATATTTTATTATCTGGAGGTTCTGGAATTCAGGATCGAAGTTATTTTTATTTAATTTAATATCGTATTATCTGGAGTGTCTGGTATTCAGAATCGCAGTTATTTTTAATTAATTAAATATTTTATTAGCTGGGGTGTCTGGTATTCAGAATCGCAGTTCTTTTAAATAATTTAATATCTTATTAACAGGAGGGTCTGGTATCCAGAATCGCAGCTATATTTAATTAATTTAATATTTTATTATCTGGAGGGTCTGGAATTTAGAATCGCAATTATTTTTTATTAATTTCATATTTTATTAATTGGAGTGCCTAGAACTCAGAATCGCAGCTATTCTAAATAATTTCATATTTTATTTTCTGGAAGGTCTTCAAATCAGAATCGTAGTTATTTTGAAATTTTTTAATATTGTATTATCTGGGGGGCTGGAATTCAGAATCTCAGGTATTTTTAATTAATTTAATATCTTTTTAACTGGAGGGTCTGGAATTCAGATACGTAGTTATTTTAAACTTTTTAAATATTTTATTAACTGGAGTGTCTGGAATTCAGATTCGCAGTTATTTTTAAATAATTTAATATTCCATTATCTGGAGAGTCTGGAATTGAGAATCGCAGTAACTTCTAATTATTTTTATATTTTATTAACTGGAGTGTCTGGTATTCAGAATCGCAGTTGTTTTAAATAATTTCTTATTCAATTATCTGGAGGATCTGGAATTCAGAATCGCAGTTATTTTTAATTAATTTCATATTTTATTCTCTGGAAGGTCTGGAATTTAGAATCGCAATTATTTTTTATTAGTTTCATATTTTATTAATTAAAGTGCCTAGAATTCGCAGTAATTTTTAAATAATTTAATATCTTATTAACTGGAGGATCTGGTATTCAGAATCGCAGATATTTTTAATTAATTTAGTATTTTATTATCTGGAGTTTCTGGTATTCACAATCGTAGTTATTTTTAATTAATTTAATATCTTATTAACAGGAGGATCTGGAAATCAGAATCGCAGCTATTTTAAATTAATTTAATACCCTATTAATTGGAGAGTCTGGAATTCAGAAGCGCAGTTTTTTTAAATAATTTAATATTTTATAATCTGGAGGTTCTGCAAATCGGAATCGCGGTTATTTTTAATTAATTTCATATTTTATTAACTTGAGTGCCTGGTATTCAGAATCGTAGTTTAAATATTTTAATATTTTATTATCTGGAGAGTCTGGAATTCAGAATCGCAGTTATTTTTAATTAAATTCATATTTTTTTAGTTGGAGTGTCTAGAATTCAGAATCGCAGTTATTCTAAATAATTTAATTTTTTTTTCTGGAGGGTCTGCAAATCAGAATCGTAGATATTTTGAAATTTTTTAATATTTTATTATCTGGAGGGTCTGGAATTAAGAACCGCAATAATTTTTAACTAATTTAGTATCTTGTTAACTGTTCTAGTAATCAGAATCGCAGATATTTTTAATTAACCTAGTATTTTATTATCTGGAGTGTTTGGAAATCTGAATTGCAGTTATTTTTAATTAATTTAATATCTTCTTAACAGGAGGGTCTGGAATTCAGAATCGCAGTTCTTTTAATAAATTTAATATTTTATTATCTGGAGGTTCTGGAATTCAGAATCGCAGTTATTTTTAATTAATTTAATATCTTATTCACAGGCGGGTCTGGAATTCAGAATCGCAGCTATTTTAAATAAATTAATATTTTCTTATCTGGAGGGTCTGGTATTCAGAATCGCAAAGTTTTTTAAATAATTTATTATATTATTATCTGGAGGGTCTTGAATTCAGAATCGTAGTTATTTTTAATTAATTTAATATGTTATTACTGGCGATTCTGGAATTCAGAATCGCAGATATTTTTAATCAATTTAATATTTTTTAGCTGGAGAGTATGAGAATCGTAGTTATTTTTCAATTATTTAATATTTTATTATCTGGAGAGTCTGGAATTCAGAATTGCAGTTATTTTAATTAATTTATTATTCTATCTTGAGGATCTGGAATTCAGAATCGCAGTTATTTTTAATTAATTTTATATTTTATTAACTGAAGTGTCTCTATTCAGAATCGCAGTTATTTTTAATTAATTTAATATTTTATTATCTGGAATTTAGAATTGCAATTATTTTTTATTAATTTAATATTTTTTTAACTGGAGTGTCTGGTATTCAGTATCGCAGTTATTTTTAATTGATTTAATATTTTATTATCTGGTGGGTCTTGAATTCAAAATGGCAATTATTTTTAATTAATTTAATATTTTATTGTCTGGAATGTCTGGAACTCAGATTCGCAGTTATATTAAATTAATTAATTATTTTAATATCTGGCGAGTGTGCAAATCAGAATCGCAGTTATTTTTAATAAATTTTATATTTTATTATCTGGAGGGTCTGGAATTCAGAATCGTAGTTGTTTTTAATTAATTTAGTATTTTATTAACTAGTGTCTGGTATTCAGAATCGTACCTATTTTTAATTAATTTAATATTTTATTGTCTGGAATGTCTGGGATTCAGATTCGCAGTTATTTTAAATTAATTTAATATTTTATTATCAGGAGAGTCTGGAATTCACAATCGCAGTAATTTTGAATTATTTTAATATTTTATTGTCTGGAATGGCTGGAATTCAGAATCGCAGTTATTTTTTATTAATTTTATATTTTATTATCTGGAGTGTCTGGTATCCAGAATCCAAGTCATTTTTACGCATTTTAATATTCTATTATCTGGAGGGTCTGGAATTCAGAATCGCAGTTATTTTAAATTAATTTAATATTTCATTATCTCTAAGGTCTGGAATTCAGAATTGCAGGTATTTTTAATTAATTTAATATCTTATTAACTGGAGGGTCTGGAATTCAGATACGTAGTTATTTTTAATTATTTTAATATTTTATTAACTGGAGTGGATTGTATTCAGATTCGCAGTTATTTTTAATTAATTTAATATTCCATTATCTGGAGAGTCTGGAATTCAGAATTGCAGTTACTTCTAATTATTTTTATATTCTATTAACTGGAGTGTCTGGTATTCAGAACTGCAGTTATTTTAAATAATTTATTATTCAATTATCTGGAGGATCTGGAATTCAGAATTATAATATTTTTTATTAATTTCATATTTTATTAATTGGAGTGCCTAGAATTCAGAATCGCAGTTATTCTAAATAATTTCATATTTTATTTTCTGGAGGGTCTGCAAATCAGAATCGTAGATATTTTGAAATTTTTTAATATTTTATTATCTGGAGGGTCTGGAATTAAGAACCGCAATAATTTTTAACTAATTTAATATCTTATTAACTGGAGGTTCTGGTAATCAGAATCGCAGATATTTTAAATTAATTATTAATTAATTAATTTATGAATTAATTATTAATTAATTAGTATTTTATTATCTGGAGTGTTTGGAAATCTGAATTGCAGTTATTTTTAATTAATTTAATATCTTCTTAACAGGAGGGTCTGGAATTCAGAATCGCAGTTCTTTTAATAAATTTAATATTTTATTATCTGGAGGTTCTGGAATTCAGAATCGCAGTTATTTTTAATTAATTTAATAACTTATTCACAGGCGGGTCTGGAATTCAGAATCGCAGCTATTTTAAATAAATTAATATTTTCTAATCTGGAGGGTCTGGTATTCAGAATCGCAAAGTTTTTTAAATAATTTAATATTTTATTATCTGGAGGGTCTTGAATTCAGAATCGCAGTTATTTTTAATTAATTTAATATGTTATTACTGGCGATTCTGGAATTCAGAATCGCAGATATTTTTAATCAATTTAATATTTTTTAACTGGAGAGTATGGTATTCAGAATCGTAGTTATTTTTAAATTATTTAATATTTTATTATCTGGAGAGTCTGGAATTCAGAATTGAAGTTATTTTAATTAATTTCTTATTCTATTATCTTGAGGATCTGGAATTCAGAATCGCGGTTATTTTTAATTAATTTTATATTTTATTAACTGGAGTGTCTCTATTCAGAATCGCAGTTATTTTTAATTAATTTAATATTTTATTATCTGGAATTTAGAATTGCAATTATTTTTTATTAATTTAATATTTTTTTAACTGGAGTGTCTGGTATTCAGAATCGCAGTTATTTTTAATTGATTTAATATTTTATTATCTGGTGGGTCTTGAATTCAAAATGGCAATTATTTTTAATTAATTTAATATTTTATTGTCTGGAGTGTCTGGAACTCAGATTCGCAGTTATATTAAATTAATTAATTATTTGAATATCTGGCGAGTGTGCAAATCAGAATCGCAGTTATTTTTAATAAATTTTATATTTTATTATCTGGAGGGTCTGGAATTCAGAATCGTAGTTGTTTTTAATTAATTTAATATTTTATTAACTAGTGTCTGGTATTCAGAATCGTACCTATTTTTAATTAATTTAATATTTTATTTTCCTGGAATGTCTGGGATTCAGATTCGCAGTTATTTTAAATTAATTTAATATTTTATTATCAGGAGAGTCTGGAATTCACAATCGCAGTAATTTTGAATTATCTAAATATTTTATTGTCTGGAATGGCTGGAATTCAGAATCACAGCTATTTTTTATTAATTTTATATTTTATTATCTGGAGTGTCTGGTATCCAGAATGCAAGTCATTTTTACGCATTTTAATACTCTATTATCTGGAGGGTCTGGAATTCAGAATCGCAGTTATTTTAAATTAATTTAATATTTCATTATCTCTAAGGTCTGGAATTCAGAATCGCAGGTATTTTTAATTAATATAATATCTTATTCACAGGCGGGTCTGGAATTCAGAATCGCAGCTATTTTAAATAAATTAATATTTTCTTATCTGGGGGGTCTGGTATTCAGAATCGCAAAGTTTTTTAAATAATTAAATATTTTATTATCTGGAGGGTCTTGAATTCAGAATCGTAGTGATTTTTAATTAATTTAATATGTTATTACTGGCGATTCTGGAATTCAGAATCACAGATATTTTTAATCAATTTTATATTTTTTAACTGGAGAGTATGGTATTCAGAATCGTACTTATTTTTAATTAATTTAATATTTTATTATCTGGAGAGTCTGGAATTCAGAATTGAAGTTATTTTAATTAATTTATTATTCTATTATCTTGAGGATCTGGAATTCAGAATCGCGGTTATTTTTAATTAATTTTATATTTTATTAACTGGAGTGTCTCTATTCAGAATCGCAGTTATTTTTAATTAATTTAATATTTTATTATCTGGAGGGTCTGGAATTTAGAATTGCAATTATTTTTTATTAATTTAATATTTTTTTAACTGGAGTGTCTGGTATTCAGAATCGCAGTTATTTTTAATTGATTTAATATTTTATTATCTGGTGGGTCTTGAATTCAAAATGGCAGTTATTTTTAATTAATTTAATATTTTATTGTCTGGAATGTCTGGAATTCAGATTCGCAGTTATTTTAAATTAATTAATTATTTTAATATCTGGCGAGTCTGCAAATCAGAATCGCAGTTATTTTTAATAAATTTTATATTTTATTATCTGGAGGGTCTGGAATTCAGAATCGTAGCTGTTTTTAATTAATCTAAAATTTTATTAATTAGAGTGTCTGGTGTTCAGAATCGTACCTATTTTTAATTAATTTAATATTTTATTGTCTGGAATGTCTGGGATTCAGATTCGCAGTTACTTTAAATTAATTTAATAGTTTATTATCTGGAGAGTCTGGAATTCACAATCGCAGTAATTTTGAATTATTTTAATATTTTATTTTCTGGAATAACTGGAATTCAGAATCGCAGTTATTTTTTATTAATTTTATATTTTATTAACTGGAGTGTCTGGTATCCAGATTCGAAGTTATTTTTACGCATTTTAATATTCTATTATCTGGAGTGTCTGGAATTCAGATTCGCAGTTATTTTTAAATAATTTAATATTCCATTATCTGGAGAGTCTGGAATTGAGAATCGCAGTAACTTCTAATTATTTTTATATTTTATTAACTGGAGTGTCTGGTATTCAGAATCGCAGTTGTTTTAAATAATTTTTTTTTCAATTATCTGGAGGATCTGGAATTCAGAATCGCAGTTATTTTTAATTAATTTCATATTTTATTCTCTGGAAGGTCTGGAATTTAGAATCGCAATTATTTTTTATTAGTTTCATATTTTATTAATTAAAGTGCCTAGAATTCGCAGTAATTTTTAAATAATTTAATATCTTCTTAACTGGAGGATCTGGTATTTAGAATCGCAGATATTTTTAATTAATTTAGTATTTTATTATCTGGAGTTTCTGGTATTCAGAATCGCAGTTATTTTTAATTAATTTAATATCTTATTAACTGGAGGATCTGGAAATCAGAATCGCAGCTATTTTAAATTAATTTAATACCCTATTAATTGGAGAGTCTGGAATTCAGAATCGCAGTTTTTTTAAATAATTTAATATTTTATAATCTGGAGGTTCTGCAAATCAGAATCGCGGTTATTTTTAATTAATTTCATATTTTATTAACTTGAGTGTCTGGTATTCAGAATCGTAGTTTAAATATTTTAATATTTTATTATCTGGAGAGTCTGGAATTCAGAATCGCAGTTATTTTTAATTAAATTCATATTTTTTTAGTTGGAGTGTCTAGAATTCAGAATCGCAGTTATTCTATATAATTTAATTTTTTTTTTCTGGAGGGTCTGCAAAT
This sequence comes from Clusia tigrina, assembly GCA_920105625.2. NCBI lineage: Eukaryota > Metazoa > Arthropoda > Insecta > Diptera > Clusiidae > Clusia > Clusia tigrina. The sequence goes on along the minus strand of OV050030.1, from coordinate 119,865,494 downwards.
CAGAATCGTAGATATTTTGAAATTTTTTAATATTTTATTATCTGGAGGGTCTGGAATTAAGAACCGCAATAATTTTTAACTAATTTAATATCTTATTAACTGGAGGTTCTGGTAATCAGAATCGCAGATATTTTTAATTAATTATTAATTAATTAATTTATGAATTAATTATTAATTAATTAGTATTTTATTATCTGAAGTGTTTGGAAATCTGAATTGCAGTTATTTTTAATTAATTTAATATCTTCTTAACAGGAGGGTCTGGAATTCAGAATCGCAGTTCTTTTAATAAATTTAATATTTTATTATCTGGAGGTTCTGGAATTCAGAATCGCAGTTATTTTTAATTAATTTAATAACTTATTCACAGGCGGGTCTGGAATTCAGAATCGCACAGTATTTTAAATAAATTAATATTTTCTAATCTGGAGGGTCTGGTATTCAGAATCGCAAAGTTTTTTAAATAATTTAATATTTTATTATCTGGAGGGTCTTGAATTCAAAATCGTAGTGATTTTTAATTAGTTTAATATGTTATTACTGGCGATTCTGGAATTCAGAATCACAGATATTTTTAATCAATTTAATATTTTTTAACTGGAGAGTATGGTATTCAGAATCGTACTTATTTTTAATTAATTTAATATTTTATTATCTGGAGAGTCTGGAATTCAGAATTGAAGTTATTTTAATTAATTTCTTATTCTATTATCTTGAGGATCTGGAATTCAGAATCGCGGTTATTTTTAATTAATTTTATATTTTATTAACTGGAGTGTCTCTATTCAGAATCGCAGTTATTTTTAATTAATTTAATATTTTATTATCTGGAATTTAGAATTGCAATTATTTTTTATTAATTTAATATTTTTTTAACTGGAGTGTCTGGTATTCAGAATCGCAGTTATTTTTAATTGATTTAATATTTTATTATCTGGTGGGTCTTGAATTCAAAATGGCAGTTGTTTTTAATTAATTTAATATTTTATTGTCTGGAATGTCTGGAATTCAGATTCGCAGTTATTTTAAATTAATTAATTATTTTAATATCTGGCGAGTCTGCAAATCAGAATCGCAGTTATTTTTAATAAATTTTATATTTTATTATCTGGAGGGTCTGGAATTCAGAATCGTAGCTGTTTTTAATTAATCTAAAATTTTATTAATTAGAGTGTCTGGTGTTCAGAATCGTACCTATTTTTAATTAATTTAATATTTTATTGTCTGGAATGTCTGGGATTCAGATTCGCAGTTACTTTAAATTAATTTAATAGTTTATTATCTGGAGAGTCTGGAATTCACAATCGCAGTAATTTTGAATTAATTTAATATGTTATTACTGGCGATTCTGGAATTCAGAATCGCAGATATTTTTAATCAATTTAATATTTTTTAACTGGAGAGTATGGTATTCAGAATCGTAGTTATTTTTAAATTATTTAATATTTTATTATCTGGAGAGTCTGGAATTCAGAATTGAAGTTATTTTAATTAATTTCTTATTCTATTATCTTGAGGATCTGGAATTCAGAATCGCGGTTATTTTTAATTAATTTTATATTTTATTAACTGGAGTGTCTCTATTCAGAATCGCAGTTATTTTTAATTAATTTAATATTTTATTATCTGGAATTTAGAATTGCAATTATTTTTTATTAATTTAATATTTTTTTAACTGGAGTGTCTGGTATTCAGAATCGCAGTTATTTTTAATTGATTTAATATTTTATTATCTGGTGGGTCTTGAATTCAAAATGGCAATTATTTTTAATTAATTTAATATTTTATTGTCTGGAATGTCTGGAACTCAGATTCGCAGTTATATTAAATTAATTAATTATTTGAATATCTGGCGAGTGTGCAAATCAGAATCGCAGTTATTTTTAATAAATTTTATATTTTATTATCTGGAGGGTCTGGAATTCAGAATCGTAGTTGTTTTTAATTAATTTAATATTTTATTAACTAGTGTCTGGTATTCAGAATCGTACCTATTTTTAATTAATTTAATATTTTATTTTCCTGGAATGTCTGGGATTCAGATTCGCAGTTATTTTAAATTAATTTAATATTTTATTATCAGGAGAGTCTGGAATTCACAATCGCAGTAATTTTGAATTATCTAAATATTTTATTGTCTGGAATGGCTGGAATTCAGAATCACAGCTATTTTTTATTAATTTTATATTTTATTATCTGGAGTGTCTGGTATCCAGAATGCAAGTCATTTTTACGCATTTTAATATTCTATTATCTGGAGGGTCTGGAATTCAGAATCGCAGTTATTTTAAATTAATTTAATATTTCATTATCTCTAAGGTCTGGAATTCAGAATCGCAGGTATTTTTAATTAATATAATATCTTATTCACAGGCGGGTCTGGAATTCAGAATCGCAGCTATTTTAAATAAATTAATATTTTCTTATCTGGAGGGTCTGGTATTCAGAATCGCAAAGTTTTTTAAATAATTTAATATTTTATTATCTGGAGGGTCTTGAATTCAGAATCGTAGTGATTTTTAATTAATTTAATATGTTATTACTGGCGATTCTGGAATTCAGAATCACAGATATTTTTAATCAATTTAATATTTTTTAACTGGAGAGTATGGTATTCAGAATCGTACTTATTTTTAATTAATTTAATATTTTATTATCTGGAGAGTCTGGAATTCAGAATTGAAGTTATTTTAATTAATTTATTATTCTATTATCTTGAGGATCTGGAATTCAGAATCGCGGTTATTTTTAATTAATTTTATATTTTATTAACTGGAGTGTCTCTATTCAGAATCGCAGTTATTTTTAATTAATTTAATATTTTATTATCTGGAGGGTCTGGAATTTAGAATTGCAATTATTTTTTATTAATTTAATAGTTTTTTTAACTGGAGTGTCTGGTATTCAGAATCGCAGTTATTTTTAATTGATTTAATATTTTATTATCTGGTGGGTCTTGAATTCAAAATGGCAGTTATTTTTAATTAATTTAATATTTTATTGTCTGGAATGTCTGGAATTCAGATTCGCAGTTATTTTAAATTAATTAATTATTTTAATATCTGGCGAGTCTGCAAATCAGAATCGCAGTTATTTTTAATAAATTTTATATTTTATTATCTGGAGGGTCTGGAATTCAGAATCGTAGCTGTTTTTAATTAATCTAAAATTTTATTAATTAGAGTGTCTGGTGTTCAGAATCGTACCTATTTTTAATTAATTTAATATTTTATTGTCTGGAATGTCTGGGATTCAGATTCGCAGTTACTTTAAATTAATTTAATAGTTTATTATCTGGAGAGTCTGGAATTCACAATCGCAGTAATTTTGAATTATTTTAATGTTTTATTTTCTGGAATAACTGGAATTCAGAATCGCAGTTATTTTTTATTAATTTTATATTTTATTAACTGGAGTGTCTGGTATCCAGATTCGAAGTTATTTTTACGCATTTTAATATTCTATTATCTGGAGTGTCTGGAATTCAGATTCGCAGTTATTTTTAAATAATTTAATATTCCATTATCTGGAGAGTCTGGAATTGAGAATCGCAGTAACTTCTAATTATTTTTATATTTTATTAACTGGAGTGTCTGGTATTCAGAATCGCAGTTGTTTTAAATAATTTTTTTTTCAATTATCTGGAGGATCTGGAATTCAGAATCGCAGTTATTTTTAATTAATTTCATATTTTATTCTCTGGAAGGTCTGGAATTTAGAATCGCAATTATTTTTTATTAGTTTCATATTTTATTAATTAAAGTGCCTAGAATTCGCAGTAATTTTTAAATAATTTAATATCTTCTTAACTGGAGGATCTGGTATTTAGAATCGCAGATATTTTTAATTAATTTAGTATTTTATTATCTGGAGTTTCTGGTATTCAGAATCGCAGTTATTTTTAATTAATTTAATATCTTATTAACTGGAGGATCTGGAAATCCGAATCGCAGCTATTTTAAATTAATTTAATACCCTATTAATTGGAGAGTCTGGAGTTCAGAATCGCAGTTTTTTTAAATAATTTAATATTTTATAATCTGGAGGTTCTGCAAATCAGAATCGCGGTTATTTTTAATTAATTTTATATTTTATTAACTTGAGTGTCTGGTATTCAGAATCGTAGTTTAAATATTTTAATATTTTATTATCTGGAGAGTCTGGAATTCAGAATCGCAGTTATTTTTAATTAAATTCATATTTTTTTAGTTGGAGTGTCTAGAATTCAGAATCGCAGTTATTCTATATAATTTAATTTTTTTTTTTCTGGAGGGTCTGCAAATCAGAATCGTAGATATTTTGAAATTTTTTAATATTTTATTATCTGGAGGGTCTGGAATTAAGAACCGCAATAATTTTTAACTAATTTAATATCTTATTAACTGGAGGTTCTGGTAATCAGAATCGCAGATATTTTTAATTAATTATTAATTAATTAATTTATGAATTAATTATTAATTAATTAGTATTTTATTATCTGAAGTGTTTGGAAATCTGAATTGCAGTTATTTTTAATTAATTTAATATCTTCTTAACAGGAGGGTCTGGAATTCAGAATCGCAGTTCTTTTAATAAATTTAATATTTTATTATCTGGAGGTTCTGGAATTCAGAATCGCAGTTATTTTTAATTAATTTAATAACTTATTCACAGGCGGGTCTGGAATTCAGAATCGCACAGTATTTTAAATAAATTAATATTTTCTAATCTGGAGGGTCTGGTATTCAGAATCGCAAAGTTTTTTAAATAATTTAATATTTTATTATCTGGAGGGTCTTGAATTCAAAATCGTAGTGATTTTTAATTAATTTAATATGTTATTACTGGCGATTCTGGAATTCAGAATCACAGATATTTTTAATCAATTTAATATTTTTTAACTGGAGAGTATGGTATTCAGAATCGTACTTATTTTTAATTAATTTAATATTTTATTATCTGGAGAGGCTGGAATTCAGAATTGAAGTTATTTTAATTAATTTCTTATTCTATTATCTTGAGGATCTGGAATTCAGAATCGCGGTTATTTTTAATTAATTTTATATTTTATTAACTGGAGTGTCTCTATTCAGAATCGCAGTTATTTTTAATTAATTTAATATTTTATTATCTGGAATTTAGAATTGCAATTATTTTTTATTAATTTAATATTTTTTTAACTGGAGTGTCTGGTATTCAGAATCGCAGTTATTTTTAATTGATTTAATATTTTATTATCTGGTGGGTCTTGAATTCAAAATGGCAATTATTTTTAATTAATTTAATATTTTATTGTCTTGAATGTCTGGAACTCAGATTCGCAGTTATATTAAATTAATTAATTATTTGAATATCTGGCGAGTGTGCAAATCAGAATCGCAGTTATTTTTAATAAATTTTATATTTTATTATCTGGAGGGTCTGGAATTCAGAATCGTAGTTGTTTTTAATTAATTTAATATTTTATTAACTAGTGTCTGGTATTCAGAATCGTACCTATTTTTAATTAATTTAATATTTTATTTTCCTGGAATGTCTGGGATTCAGATTCGCAGTTATTTTAAATTAATTTAATATTTTATTATCAGGAGAGTCTGGAATTCACAATCGCAGTAATTTTGAATTATCTAAATATTTTATTGTCTGGAATGGCTGGAATTCAGAATCACAGTTATTTTTTATTAATTTTATATTTTATTATCTGGAGTGTCTGGTATCCAGAATGTAAGTCATTTTTACGCATTTTAATATTCTATTATCTGGAGGGTCTGGAATTCAGAATCGCAGTTATTTTAAATTAATTTAATATTTCATTATCTCTAAGGTGTGGAATTCAGAATCGCAGGTATTTTTAATTAATTTAATATCTTATTAACTGGAGGGTCTGGAATACAGATACGTAGTTATTTTTAATTATTTTAATATTTTATTAACTTTAGTGGATGGTATTCAGATTCGCAGTTATTTTTAATTAATTTAATATTCCATTATCTGGAGAGTCTGGAATTCAGAACTGCAGTTACTTCTAATTATTTTTATATTTTATTATCTGGAGTTTCTGGTATTCAGAATTGCAGTTATTTTAAATAATTTATTATTCACAGGAGTTTCTGGTATTCAGAATTACAGTTATTTTAAATAAGTTATCTGGAGAATCTGGAATTCAGAATCGAATTTTTTTTTAAATTAAATTCATATTTTATTAATTGGAGGGTCTGGAATTTAGAATTGCAATTATTTTTTTAAATTTAATATTTTTTTATTTGGAGTGTCTAGAATTCAGAATCGTAGATATTCTAAATAATTTAATATTTTATTATCTGGAGGGTCTTCAAATCAGAATCGCCGTTATTTTTAAATTTTTTAATATTTTATTATCTGGAGGGTTCGGGGCTAAGCTCAGGCTACCGTGGGGGTCACAGGTGGCGGATAGTGAACGGCCTACCAGAGTAGGTTAGCTGCGAATAACCAATAAGTAGTCCCCGACCAAGAGCGGCAAGCGAGGAGAGTGCGACTGAAAAGGTCTGCAAACTCTGAGAAACGCATGTGACAAGACGAGTAGGCACCGTCTAAAGAAGTGCTCCCCATCCATTCACAGATGGCATCGTGGGAGACACAAGTAAATGGAAACTGACGCGGTATGCCCCTAGGAAAACGATTTGAAAACATTTATGAACTGTCTGCCTTTTGCTGGTAGCTGCAGTATTCCGTTACCTCAGTACACCAGAGTGATATCGGGTGGAAATGGCTTTCGGGCTAATGCTGTAGCTGCCTCCGTCCCGTTAAAACCGTGGTGGGTCTTCAAGTACGTTCGATGTTGCGTCACCATTAAGTTGGCGGTACAGGCTCAGTTGAGCATCAATCCTGACTAACGCTTATCCTGGCTCTGAGTACAAGTTCTCATGAAGACTTGTGCCAACCCTCGGTGGAACTCCCTGCTTGCATAGACAACCACATGGATATTTCCAAAGCGACTGTACAACGAACGGAGATAGCGGATTGAAGCGGGGACCCATATAAAATGAATACACCTCAAACAAAGCAAGAAACTCAACCTAAAACTCAAATACAGCAGAAAGTAACTCCAAGCGATCCAGAAAGGGGAAGCTGCTTTAGAAGAAGTAGCAAAATTATGCGATCGCCAGAAGAGGGAGTAACAAACCAGCAACAACCCCAAGTAAGTAACACACCGGTAGATGGAGCGTGTAACAAATCGCGCACCATCTCTGCCGCGAACCAAACGCCTCTGGGCGCAAAAGGGAACCAGAAACAGCAGGAGTCTTCTGGAAATCCCACACCTGTATTGATGAAATGTCCGGACAGCTCACCCAGACAGGAATTCATCATAAAGATGAGAACGGCAGAAGAAGAAGTTCTCACGTAATGTCGGAAAGTCTTGACGAAGATGAAGCAAGCAATGATAAAGCAGAAGAACGTGAGCATGGACGTAAAGACCAGAGTTTCCGAGCTAGACGAGCTTTTCGACGTGATGGAAAGCTATCGGCGAAACTGGACGGAAAAAGAGAACGAGGCAAACTTTTTACGGCACCGAAACCGAGGCAGACGGCCCTGACAAGCGCTTCAGCAACACCGACGATGGCTAGACCCAAACGAGCAGCTTCTATCCCAGCAGAAGCAGAAGATGGGAAAAAGTTCCACAAGGAGTAGACACGTGGCAACACGAAGTCAAACACAGGAAAATTCAACAGCAGGAATTCCGTGGGCGACAGCGATAAGTCACGAACAACAATGCAAGGAAGACACAAACATCGGAGGGCCGACATCCATCAAGAGGAAGCTTCTGATGATGACAACGCTGACCATTCTGCTATATGGTAGCGAATTGTGGGCTGACAAGCTAAAGGTGCACGCCCGAAGAAAACTTTTATCGTCCGTACAACGAACCGCAGTTCTTCGAGTAGCTACAGCATACCGTACTGTATCGGAGCCGGCAATTCTGGTAATTAGCTGCTTAATCCCTATAGATCTCTTGGTCCTCCAACCAAAACACCTACGAGAAGCCAAAATGGGTAAGAATACCAGAGAAATCGCGCAGGATATAAAGCAACAAACCGCGCAACATTGGCAAGAACGATGGGCAGCCGAGAGTCGCGGAAGATGGACAGCGAGACTCATACCCGACATAGCGAGCTGGATAGGAGGAACAGCCGGAACCGTCAATTTCTACCTCACGCAGTTACTGTCTGGTCACGGATACTTCTGCAAGTATCTACACCGAATGGTAAAAATTGGAGGGCCTGAGTGCATATACGGCGACAGCAATGTGGATGATGCAGAGCACACCTTTTTCAAATGCACAAGGTGGCAAACAGAGCGCACCACGCTTGAATTGGAAATCGGGGAAACCTTAGCCACAGAGAACATTGTGGAGGTTATGCTAAGCAGCAAAGAAAACTGGGACCACGTAGATAAATATGTGGAAAATGTGCTCCGGCGGAAAAAGCGGGACCTGGACGCAGGAAAAATGTTGAGAGTCCAATAGGGACGAAGTGAGAATCTCCACCTTGAAGGAAGTATAAAAAGGGTTCCAGGGTGGGGAGATGTTCTCAGCGAGGGAGGGGGATGTTTTAGTGGGTGCAATTCTCACATACCAAATCTGTGACGACAGTTTTGATGATGCGGCAGGCATTTTTACCCTCTCTACCCAAAAAAAAAAAAAAAAAATCTCTGGAGGGTCTGGAATTCAGAACCGTTGTTATTTTTAATTAATTTAGTATTATATTAACTGGCGGGTCTGGAATTCCGAATCGCAATTATTTTAATTAATTTAATATTTTATTATCTGGAGATTCTGGATTTCAGAATGGCAGTTATTTTTAATTAATTTAATAGTTTATTAGATGGAGAGTCACAGATATTTTTAATTAATTTAATATTATATTAACTGGCGGGTCTGGAATTCAGCTTCGCAGTTATTTTAATTAATTTAATATTTTATTATCTGGAGGTTCTGGAATTCAGGATCGAAGTTATTTTTATTTAATTTAATACCGTATTAACTGGAGTGTCTGGTATTCAGAATCGCAGTTATTTCTAAATTATTAAATATTTTATTAGCTGGGGTGTCTGGTATCCAGAATCGCAGTTATTTTAAATAATTTAATATACTATTAACAGGAGGGACTGGAATTCAGAATCGCAGTTACTTTTAATTAATTTAATATATTATTAACTGGAGGTTCTGGAATTCAGAATCGCAGTTATTTTCAATAAATATAATATTTTATTATTTGGAGGTTCTGGAATTCAGAATCACAGTTATTTTTAATTAATTTAATATGTTATTAACAGGCGGGTCTGGAATTCAGAAGAGCAGTTATTATAAATAATTTAATATTTCCTTATCTGGAGGCTCTGGTATTCAGAATCGCAGTTATTTTTAATTAATTTAATAGTTTATTAGCTGGAGAGTCTGGAATTCAGAATCACAGTTATTTCTAATTAATTTAATATTTTATTAGCTGGGGTGTCTGGTATTCAGAATCGCAGTTATTTTTAATTAATTTAATATATTATTAATATGAGGTTCTGGAATTCAGAATCGCAGTTATTTTTAATAAATTTAATATTTTATTATCTGGAGGTTCTGGAATTCTGGATCGCAGTTATTTTTAATTAATTTAATATATTTTTAACTGGCGGGTCTGGAATTCAAAATCGCAGTTATTTTTAATTAATTTAATATCTTATTAACTAGAGGGTCCGGAATTCAGAACCGCAGTTTTCTTAAATTAATTAAATATCTTATTAACTGAAGTGTCTGGTTTCCAGAATCGCAGTTATTTTTAATTAATTTAATATTTTATTATCTGGAGGGTCTGGAATTTAGAATCGAAATTATTTTTTATTAATTTAATATTTTTTTAACTGGAGTGTCTGGTATTCAGAATAGCAGTTATTTTTAATTGATTTAATATTTTATTATCTGGAGGGTCTTGAATTCAAAATCGCAGTTATTTTCAACTAATTTAATATTTTATTGCCTGGAATGTCTGATATTCAGAATCGCAGTTATTTTAAATTAATTTAATACCCTATTAGCTGGAGAGTCTGGAATTCAGAATCGCAGTTTTTTTAAAATAATTTAATATTTTATAATCTGGATGTTCTGCAAATCAGAATAGCGGTTATTTTTAATTAATTTCATATTTTATTAACTGGAGTGTCTGGTATTCAGAATCGCAGTTATTCTAAATAATTTAATATTTTATTATCTGGGGGGGTCTGGAATTCAGAATCGCAGTTGTTTTTAATTAAATTCATATTTTATTAATTGGAGTGTCTAGAATTCAGAATCGCAGTTATTCTAAATAATTTAATTTTTTTTTCTGGAGGGTCTGCAAATCAGAATCGTAGTTATTTTGAAATTTTTTAATGTCTTTTTATCTGGAGGAATAAGAACAGCAATAATTTTGAACTAATTTAATATCTTATTAACTGGAGGTTCTGGTAATCAGAATCGCAGATATTTTTAATTAATTTAGTATTTTATTATCTGGAGGGTATTGAATTCAGAATCGCAGTTATTGTTAATTAATTTAATACCTTATTAACAGGAGGGTCTGGAATTCAGAAAAGCAGTTATTTTTAATTAATTTAATATATTATTAACTGGAGGTTCTGGAATTCAGAATCGCAGTTATTTTTAATAAATTTAATATGTTATTATCTGGAGGTTCTGGAATTCAGAATCGCAGCTATTTTTAAATTATTTAATATCTTATTAACAGGCGGGTCTGGAATTTAGAATCGCAGTTATTTTAAATAATTTAATATTTTCTTATCTGGAGGGTCTGGTATTCAGATTCGGAAATTTTTTAAATTAATTTAATATTTTATTATCTGGAAGGTCTTGAATTCAGAATCGCAGTTATTTTTAATTAATTTAATATCCTATTACTGGAGTGTCTGGAAATCTGAATTGCAGTTATTTTTAATTAATTTAATATCTTATTAACAGGAGGGTCTGGAATTCAGAATCGCAGTTATTTTTAATTAATTTAATATATTATTAACTGGAGGTTCTGGAATTCAGAATCGCAGTTATTTTTAATAAATTTAATATCTTATTATCTGGAGGATCTGGAATTCAGAATCGCAGCTATTTTTAAATTATTTAATATCTTATTAACAGGCGGGTCTGGAATTTAGAATCGCAGTTATTTTAAATAATTTAATATTTTCTTATCTGGAGGGTCTGGTATTCAGAATCGCAAATTTTTTTAAATAATTTAATATTCTATTATCTGGAGAGTCTGGAATTCAGGATCGCAGCTACTTTTAATTATTTTTATATTTTATTAACTGGAGTGTCTGGTATTCAGAATCGCAGCTATTTTAAAAAATATATTATTCTATTATCTGGAGGATCTGGAATTCAGAATCTCATTTATTTCTTATTAATTTCATATTTTATATACTGGAGTGTCTAGAATTCAGAATCGTAGATATTCTAAATAATTTAATATTTTATTATCTGGAGGTTCTGCAAATCAGAATCGCCGTTATTTTTAATTAATTTAGTATCATATTAAGTGTCGAGTCTGGAAATCAGAATCGCAGTTATTTTAATTAATTTAATATTTAGGTTCTGGAATTCAGGATCGAAGTTATTTTTATTTAATTTAATATCGTATTAACTGGAGTGTCTGGTATTCAGAATCGCAGTTATTTTTAATAAATTTAATATTTTATTATCTGGAGGTTCTGGAATTCAGAATCGCAGTTTTTTTAAAATTATTTTATATCTTATTAACAGGTGGGTCTGGTATTCAGAATCGCAGTTATTTTTAATTAATTTAATAGTTTGTTACCTGTTGAGTCTGGAATTCATAATCACAGTTATTTTTAATTAATTTAATATTATATTAACTGGCGGGTCTGGAATTCAGAATCGCAGTTATTTTAATTAATTTAATATTTTATTATCTGGAAATTCTGGAATTCAGGATCGAAGTTATTTTTAATTAATTTAATATATTATTAACTGGAGGTTCTGGATTTCAAAATCGCAGTTATTTTTAATAAATTTAATATTTTATTATCTGGAGGTTCTGGAATTCAGGATCGCAGTTATTTTTAATTAATTTAATATCTTTTTAACTGGCGGGTCTGGAATTCAAAATCGCATTTATTTTTAAATAAATTAAAATTTTATAATTTTTATTTTTAATTAGTTGAATATCTTATTAACTGGAGAGTCTGTAATTCAGAAACGCAGCTTTCTTAAATTAATTAAATATCTTATTAACTGAAGTGTCTGGTATCCAGAATCGGAGTTATTTTTAATTAATTTAATATTTTATTATCTGGAGTGTCTGGAATTAAGAATCGCAATTATTTTTTATTAATTTAATATTTTTTTAACTGGAGTGTCTGGTATTCAGAATCGCAGTTATTTTAAATTGATTCAATATGTGATTATCTGGAGGGTCTTGAATTCAAAATCGCAGTTAATTTTAATTAATTTAATATTTTATTGCCTGGAATGTCTGGAATTCAGAATCGCAGTTATTTTAAATTAATTTAATACCCTATTAACTGGAGAGTCTGGAATCAGAATCGCAGTTTTTTTTAAATAAATTAATATTTTATAATCTGGATGTTCTGCAAATCAGAATCGCGGTTATTTGTAATTAAGTTCATGTTTTATTAACTGGGGTGTCTGGTATTCAGAATCGCAGTTATTCTAAAATTTTAATATTTTATTATCTGGAGGATTAAGAACCGCAATAATTTTGAATTAATTTAATATCTTATTAACTGGAGTTTCTGGTATTCAGAATCGCAGTTATTTTTAATTAATTTAGTATTTTATTATCTGGAAGTTCTGGAATTCAGAATCGCAGTTATTTTTAAATTATTTAATATTTTATTAACAGGCGGGTCTGGAATTCAGAATCGCAGTTATTTTAAATAATTTAATATTTTCTTATCTGGAGGGTCTGGTACTCAGAATCACAAAATTTTTTAAATAATTTAATATTTTATTATCTGGAGGGTCTTGAATTCAGAATCGCAGTTATTTTTAATTAATTTAAAATCTTATTACTGGAGGTTCTGGAATTCAGAATCGCAGTTATTTTTAATTAATTTAATATTTTATTATCTGGAGGGTCTGGAACTTAGAATTATTTTTTATTAATTTAATATTTTTTTAACTGGAGTGTCTGGAATTCACAATTGCAGTTATTTTGAATTATTTTAATATTTTATTGTCTGGAATGTCTGGAAGTCAGAATCGCAGTTATTTTTAATTAATTTTATATTTTATTAACTGGAGTGTCTGGTGTCCAAAATCGAAGTTATTTTTAATTATTTTAATATTCTATTATCTGGAGGGTCTGGAATTCAGAATCGCAGTTATTTTAAATTAATTTGATATTTCATTATCTCTAAGGTCTGTAATTCAGAATCGCAGGTATTTTTAATTAATTTAATATCTTATTAACTGGAGTGTCTGGTATTCAGATTCGCAGTTATTTTTAATTAATTTAATATTCCATTACCTGGAGAATCTGGAATTCAGAATCGCAATTACTTTTAATTATTTTTATATTTTATTAGCTGGAGTAAATAATTGAATTATTAAAGCAAAAAGGCACAAACTATTACATATTTCGACCAAAAGATGAGCGAGGCTTTAGAGTGGTATTACGAAATATGCATCATTCAACCGAGACAGAAGACATTAAAAAACAAATTAGCCGAACTAGGCCATGAAGTGACAAATATCCATAACATCCAAATAGCTAATGGTGCGAAAATAAAACAACCACTTTCACTATTTTCAATTGAATTGAAAATAAAAGATAACAATAATGGCATATACGACATTACTCACCTCATACACTGCAAAATTTACTTTAAGCCACCCCGACAAAAGAGAACAATTCCCCAATGCACAAATTGCCAAAAAGTACGGCCACACAAGAAACTCCTGCCAGATAGACCCGGTGTGTGTCAAATGTGCTGAAAAACACAAGACAAACATGTGCACAATTAAAATCGACGCTGATAGAGTAAATATTAAATGCGTACATTGCTGTGAAAACCACACGGCAAACTACAGAGGATGTGCGATATATAAAGCTCTACAAGTCCAGAGATACCCTACACTTCGCAATAAAGAAACAAATGGACAAATCAATATTGAAACAAACCAAAACAATCACAATACAAAAATAAATGGCCAGAAAATCATCTTTGGTATTTCATACGCTCAAGCTGCACAAATGGAAACAATATAACAGGAGCCAAATCAAATAAAAAGCAACAGCACATATGAAATAATATCAAACAATGACGATCTATCCGAATTAAAAACAATGATGAAACAACTAATAAATCAAATGACCAGTATGATGAACATAGTAACTATGCTTGTATGCAAAATAGATGAACGCAGTAAATAAAATTAATTTGGCAATATGGAATGCAAATGGACTGTCGCGCCATGAACTAGAACTAAAGACTTTCCTAATAAGTAATTAAATAGATGTGATGTTAATCTCGGAAACACATGCTACAGACAAAACATATGTTAAATTCTCTAACTTTGACATCCATTACACAAATCATCCTGACAACAAATCTCACGGTGGAACGGCGATCATTATAAAAAAAAAAATGAATTACATTGAACTTGACGCATATAAAAAAGAAAACCTTCAAGCAACCACAATAGCACTAAAAGACTCGAAAGGACAAATCGTACTATCTGCTGTCTATTGTCCACCAAAATATAACAACACAAAAGAACAATATCTAGACTATTTAAAAAAACTGGGGAATCGCTATTTAGCCGGAGGTGACTATAACGCTAAAAATGTTTTATGGGGATCAAGGTTGACAAACGCAAAAGGACGCGAGTTACTTAAAGCTATACGATATAGTAATGGTCGATTCATTAGCACTGGTGAACCAACATATTGGCCAACAGATACAAAAAACAACCAGATTTAATAGACTTCTGCATCACAAACAATTTTCTTCAAAAACAGCTAACTATTAAATCATGTTTAGAATTATCCTTAGACCACTCCCCAATCCTAATGACATTACTAGGATCAATAGAGACAAGACTTTTCTCAGGCATTTATAACAATAAAACTGACTGGAATAATTTTCGTCTAGCACTGGAAAAACAACTAAAAATAGATATACGATTAAAAACAAAAAATGAAATCGATTCCGCAATCGCATACTTTAATGATAGCGTCATCGAAGCAATCACAGCTTCAACAGCAAAGCTAACGTTAGCAAATACGGACACTACACCAGCGTTCATCAAGGGAAACATTAAATGGAAAAGGAAGCTCCGGAAAACATGGCAAATCACTAGGAATCCGGAAGATAAATGCAACCTAAACAAAGCAACAAATGAATTAAAAATTTTACTTCAGAAAAACACAGAAAAGGAACTAGAAAAACATATGCTGAACTTGGGAACGACCACATCAACAAATTACTCTCTTTGGAAGGCTACGAAAAAACTCACTGGTGCAATAATACACAAACCTCCTATCAAAACACAAACCGGTACATGGGCGAAAACAAATAAAGACAAAGCCAACACACTGGCCAAACATTTCCTTGAAATATTTACAAGCGAAATGGACAATCAAACCACTCATCTTGACAATGTAATAAATATCCCGCAATGAAAAACAAAAAAGACGTCAGTAGCAGAAATCAAAAACAAAATTAAAAAATTAAAAGACAAAAAGGCGCCAGGATATGATCTGATAAGCGGGAAAATGCTAAAAGAAATGCCTGATATAGCTATAATATATATCCGAAATATATTTAACTGCATGCTAGAAACTAAGTATTTCTCTCGCTTATGGAAAGTTGCACAGATAACAGTCATCAGCAAGCCAGGAAAAGATGCCACCAAAACAACTTCTTACCGACCTATCAGTCTATTGTCAATACTATCGAAAGTATTTGAAAAGATACTACAGGACAGATTAGAGCCAATCTTAACAACAAAAAATTTAATACCCAGCCATCAGTTTGGATTTAGAAGACAACACTCAACTGTGCAACAGGTCCACAGGGTTGTAAACAAAATCCTTGAAAGTATAGACAACAAAAAATACTGCGTAGCTGTATACTTGGACATTGCAAAAGCATTCGACAAGGTGTGGCACAAAGGACTTCTATATAAACTTAAGCGAATATTTCCACAAAATTATTATGACATTTTAAAGAGCTATATAAGCGAACGACAATTCTACATAAAATATGACGAGGATTGCTCAGACATCCTACCAATGACAGCTGGAGTACCACAAGGCAGCGTATTAGGACCTCTACTATACTTAATATTCACAGCAGATATACCAATTCCAACGAAAAGTAATGCGATGATAGCAACATTCGCAGACGACACAGTTTTAATGGCATCACAAAATGAAGAAAAAAAGGCAACAAACGCAATCCAACATATATTGGACAATGTGTAGCATGGTGTGACTTATGAGGAATAGAGATAAATAAAGACAAAACTGTACAAGTTGTATATACAAACAGAAAATCGACAAAATACAGCCTTGCTATAAAGGGCAAAAAAATAAAAACTCACTCTGCTGCAAAATATCTTGGAATAACCATAGACGAAAAATTGACTTGGAAGCAGCACATCATTAACAAGCGAAACGATGCAAAAAAAAAGTACCGACAATTAAGCTGGCTACTTGGACGAGCATCTAGACTATCTCTCTACAACAAAATAATAATATACAAGACAATAATAGCACCTATCTCGAAATATGGAATCGAGATA
Source organism: Clusia tigrina (assembly GCA_920105625.2). Lineage (NCBI taxonomy): Eukaryota > Metazoa > Arthropoda > Insecta > Diptera > Clusiidae > Clusia > Clusia tigrina. Next base: position 119,848,705 of record OV050030.1, on the reverse strand, counting down.
TGGGGCACAGCTAGCATATCAAACTTAAATTTAATACAACGAATGCAGTCAAGAATACTACGAACAATTACAAATGCTGAATGGTATATCCCGAAAGAGGTTATACACCGTGACCTACACATTGAAACCATCACGGACACAATCACAAAATGCAGCACCAAACATATACACCGACTGAGAGGCCATCAAAACCTGGAACTGCGTAGTGCAGCAGACACGGAGGGTGCAACTCCAAGAAGACTGAAGCGAATTACCCCTGCAGAACTTACAGGAAGGTTGAAAAAAAATAAATATATAACAATAACAAAATAAATAATTAATTATATACATAAATAAAATGATGGATAAATAGAGAAAATTTAATAAACAAATAAATAAAAGAAGTTCTTTTGGCATTGGCAAAAAGAGCATATTCAATCCAAACTGGCACAAAATATTACTTAATATTATTGTTATAGATTGTAATATATAGAGAAAGAAATAAAAAATAAAAAAATAAAAAAATTAAATGGAGTGTCTGGTATTCAGAATCGCAGTTATTTTAAATAATTTATTATTCTATTATCTGGAGGCTCTGGAATTCAGAATCTCAGTTATTTTTTTATTAATTTCATATTTTATTTACTGGCGTGTCTAGAATTCAGAATCGTAGATATTCTAAATAATTTAATATTTTATTATCTGGAGGGTCTGCAAATCGGAATCGCCGTTATTTTTAAATAATTTAGTATTATATTAACTGGCGGGTCTGGAATTCAGAATCGCAATTATTTTAATTAATTTAATATTTTATTATCTGGAGGGTCTGGAATTCAGAACCGTTGTTATTTTTAATTAATTTATTATCTTATTCACTGGAGTTTCTGGTATTCAGAATCGCACTTATTTTTAATTAATTTAGTATTTTATTATCTTGAGTGTCTGGAAATCTGAATTGCAATTATTTTTAATTAATATAATATTTTATTAACAGGAGGGTCTGGAATTCAGAATCGCAATTATTTTAATTAATTTAATATTTTATTATCTGGAGGTTCTGGAATTCAGAATCGCAGTTATTTTTAATTAATTTAATAGTTTATTAGCTGGAGAGTCTGGAAATCAGAATCACAGTTATTTTTAATTAATTTAATATTAATACGGGGCTAAGCTCAGGCTACCGTGGGGGTCACAGGTGGCGGATAGTGAACGGCCTACCAGAGTAGGTTAGCTGCGAATAACCAATAAGTAGTCCCCGACCAAGAGCGGCAAGCGAGGAGAGTGCGACTGAAAAGGTCTGCAAACTCTGAGAAACGCATGTGACAAGACGAGTAGGCACCGTCTAAAGAAGTGCTCCCCATCCATTCACAGATGGCATCGTGGGAGACACAAGTAAATGGAAACTGACGCGGTATGCCCCTAGGAAAACGATTTGAAAACATTTATGAACTGTCTGCCTTTTGCTGGTAGCTGCAGTATTCCGTTACCTCAGTACACCAGAGTGATATCGGGTGGAAATGGCTTTCGGGCTAATGCTGTAGCTGCCTCCGTCCCGTTAAAACCGTGGTGGGTCTTCAAGTACGTTCGATGTTGCGTCACCATTAAGTTGGCGGTACAGGCTCAGTTGAGCATCAATCCTGACTAACGCTTATCCTGGCTCTGAGTACAAGTTCTCATGAAGACTTGTGCCAACCCTCGGTGGAACTCCCTGCTTGCATAGACAACCACATGGATATTTCCAAAGCGACTGTACAACGAACGGAGATAGCGGCTTGAAGCGGGGACCCATATAAAATGAATACACCTCAAACAAAGCAAGAAACTCAACCTAAAACTCAAATACAGCAGAAAGTAACTCCAAGCGATCCAGAAAGGGGAAGCTGCTTTAGAAGAAGTAGCAAAATTATGCGATCGCCAGAAGAGGGAGTAACAAACCAGCAACAACCCCAAGTAAGTAACACACCGGTAGATGGAGCGTGCAACAAATCGCGCACCATCTCTGCCGCGAACCAAACGCCTCTGGGCGCAAAAGGGAACCAGAAACAGCAGGAGTCTTCTGGAAATCCCACACCTGTATTGATGAAATGTCCGGACAGCTCACCCAGACAGGAATTCATCATAAAGATGAGAACGGCAGAAGAAGAAGTTCTCACGTAATGTCGGAAAGTCTTGACGAAGATGAAGCAAGCAATGATAAAGCAGAAGAACGTGAGCATGGACGTAAAGACCAGAGTTTCCGAGCTAGACGAGCTTTTCGACGTAATGGAAAGCTATCGGCGAAACTGGACGGAAAAAGAGAACGAGGCAAACTTTTTACGGCACCGAAACCGAGGCAGACGGCCCTGACAAGCGCTTCAGCAACACCGACGATGGCTAGACCCAAACGAGCAGCTTCTATCCCAGCAGAAGCAGAAGATGGGAAAAAGTTCTGCGAAAGTAAGGCCGATGGGTGGCAAACTGCCACAAGGAGTAGACGCGTGGCAACACGAAGTCAAACACAGGAAAATTCAACAGCAGGAATTCCGTGGGCGACAGCGATAAGTCACGAACAACAATGCAAGGAAGACATAGGACGAAGGAGACAAAACCAAAGTCTGAAGCCGTCCTTATCAAACCAGCAGAGGGTTTCAAAAATGCGGATGTCCTGAAAAGCATCCGCTGCAATGTGAAACCAGAGGATGCACAGATCCGGAAAACAAGTGCGATCGATCCGGAAAACAAGAGCAGGTGGGCTTCTGCTGGAGCTGGATAAAGGAGCAAAAGTGACAACGGGCTTTTGTGAACTTTTAAAAGGTGCACTACAGGAGTCAGCAGTTGTGACTGATCTTAAGCCAAGAGCCACTATAGAGATACGAGATCTCGATCTGCTCGCCACAAAGGAAGAAGTACACCAAGCCGTAAAGGAGTCACTTCCCGAAAATATGAGAACTGCTTCGTATGAGGATATGGTAACGACTATAACAGCACCAAATAGTCGAGAGCAGGTGCGAGCCTATGTAACGATGTCATCGGAGCTCGCCAGTATACTGCTGGAGAAAGATCGCATCAGGCTCGGATGGGTTAACTGCAGATTAAGGCCAGGGCATAACACAAAACGGTGTTTCCGGTGCTTTGCTCCTGGTCATCTAACATGGCAGTGCAAAGGACCTGACAGGTCAAGGCCTGTGCATACGATGTGGCGAAACGGGGCACAAATTAAAAGAGTGCAGTAACACCCCAAAGTGCTGCCTCTGCGTTGATGCTCAATGCAGTCCGGTAGACCATATCCCGAGCTCAAGTAGATGCGCGATGAGCAAAAAATTGACATATAAATGAAAGTGCTGCAAGGAAACATGCACAGAAGCAGAGTGGCTGACGCATTACTGGACCAAATTAGTATAGAGCAGAAAGCAGACATTGTAGTAATCAGTGAGCAATATAGGGAAAAAGTAAGCGGAACATGGCTTGCAAATACGAGCGGAACGGCGGCCATATGGTTACCTGTAGGCAGCAATTTGAGCATAACCGGAGATGGAAAAGGCGACGGTTCCGTTTGGGCCCATGATCGATACTTTACTTTGATAAGCTGCTACTTGACTCCAAGTGGGTGCGCAGAAGTATTCCAGAAAAAGATCGATGACATCGAAGATAAAGCACAAGAGTTTGGAGGAGCACTCATCATCGCTGGCGATTTTAACTCCAAAGCAGTTGAATGGGGAATGCAAACAACCAATTCAAGGGGCCGGCGGGTACTGGACATGGTCGCGAGACTGGGAATGGTCATCGTAAATACAGGGACCACTGCCACTTTTAGAAGACCAGGATGCGTGGGTACAATTCCAGATATTGCACTAGCTTCTGAGAGCATTGCTCACAGAGTAAGTACATGGAAAGTCTTAGAAGACTATAATGGAAGCGATCACCAATACATTACGTTTTCCATTAAAAAAGTGCCAAGCAACCATGACCACAACATAAGTGGACGCGGAACTCGCAAGTGGAATGTATCAAAGTTAAATCCGGAAGTGCTACTTGCTGAGCTGGAGGCAAACATTCCATTAGACAGCCACGCTAGCGATGCTAATAGCAAGGTGAAGCAGACCATGCAGTGTATAGAGATAGCCTGTACCAAAGCGATGCCGAAAATAAGACCAAATAAACACAAGAAGGCCGTTTACTGGTGGACAGAGGAAATAGCTCAACTCAGACGGGTCTGTCTGCGCTGTAGAAGAAAATACACTAGGGCCAGGCGTGTTGGATCCGCGATTGCCGAAAGAGAAGATCTCCAAGCTGCTAGGAAAATCCTCAAAACTGCTATTCGCACCAGCAAGGAGAAGAAATGGGAGGAGCTCCGAAACGATATAAACAACAATCCATGGGGACTGGGATATAAAGTCGTAAAGAAAAAGCTTGGAGCAAGAGTATCGGTACCCCAACTAGAAGACCATGGTATGGAAAACATAGTAAACGCTCTATTTCCTATACATGCCTTAAGAGAAGAATCGGAAGTGCTGGTCAAGGAAGTCCCACCTCCTTTCACGGAAGACGAACTTAAAGCAGCCGCCATAACCCTACAGAGCAACAAAGCACCGAGTATCGACGGTATTCCAGCAGAAGTCCTCAAAATAGTGTCAAATAGCCATGCCCAAGTACTCCTCGATATGTACAATGCTTGCTGACAGAAGGAATATTCCCAGACGTATGGAAAAGACAGCAGCTAGTGCTCATCAGCAAGATAAAAGGAAGCCCTGAATCACCGTCAGCATATCGACCACTGTGTATGCTAGACACCGCGGGCAAACTTTTGGAGCGACTCCTCAAACCCCGAATAGCAGCAGCCATTGAAAACGCTGGGGGATTATCCACTCGACAACACGGTTTTCAACCAGGAAAATCCACAATTGGCGCCGTAGAAGACGTCATAGAAAGTGTGCTAGCGGCACAGCAAAGAAATCACTACTCCAGGCGAGTGGTACTCCTTGTTACATTAGACGTAAGAAACGCTTTCAACAGCGCTAGGTGGGTGGATATGATCGAGGCACTTGAAAATCGTTTTCAGATACCAGCTTATCTGAAGAAGATAATCCGGAGCTACCTTAAAGATAGAATATTGTTATACGAGACCAACAATGGCACCCGAAGCAAAATCATCACGTCAGGGGCAGCGCAAGGGTCCATCCTCGGACCGGACCTTTGGAATATAAGCTACGATGGCATTTTGCGCATAGAGATGCCAGATGACATTCTAGTCGGATACGCAGACGACATTGCGGCTGTCATCACCGCACGCGACTCGGAAGATGCCCAAAGAAAGCTGAACCAGGTCATGATCAGAACCCAGAGGTGGCTCGATTCACATGGCTTGAAGTTGGCCACGGAAAAGACGGAACTGCTATTCCTCACGTGAAAGCACATTCCAATAGAAATCGACTTGAGAGTTTGCTCCGAGACCATCAGGACACAAAAGGTGATAAAGTACCTGGGAATTCAGCTTGACTCCAAGCTCACCTACTGGGCGCAAATGCAAAATGCGGCGACGAAGGCAGCATGGGTAGCGGCTTCTCTCAGCAGACTAATGGCAAACATCGGAGGGCCGACTTCCATCAAGAGGAAGCTTCTGATGATGACAACGCACTCCATTCTGTTGTATGGTAGCGAATTGTGGGCTGACAAGCTAAAAGTGCACGCCCGAAGAAAAGTTGTATCGTCCTTCTGCAAGTATCTACACCGAATGGGAAAATTGGAGGGCCTGAGTGCATATACAATGTGGACAGCAATGTGGATGATGCAGAGCACACATTTTTCAAATGCACAAGGTGGCAAACAGAGCGCACCACGCTTGAAATGGAAATCGGGGAAACCTTAGCCACAGAGAACATTGTGGAGGTTATGCTAAGCAGCAAAGAAAACTGGGACCACGTAGATAAATATGTGGAAAATGTGCTCCGGCGGAAAAAGCGGGACCTGGTCGCAGGAATAATGTTGAGAGTCCAATAGGGACGAAGTGAGAATCTCCACCTTGAAGGAAGTATAAAAAGGGTTCCAGGGTGGGGAGATGTTCTCAGCGAGGGAGGGGGATGTTTTAGTGGGTGCAATTCTCACATACCAAATCTGTGACTGTCGTGTTTGATGATGCGGCAGGCATTTTTACCCTCTCTACCCAAAAAAAAAAAGCTGGGGTGTCTGGTATTCAGAATAGCAGTTATTTTAAATAATTTAGTATTATATTAACAGAAGGGTCTGGAATTCAGAATCGCCGTTATTTTTAATTAATTTAATATATTATTAACTGGAGGGTCTGGAATTCAGAATCGCAGTTTTCTGAAATTAATTAAATATCTTATTAACTGAAGTGTCTGGTATCCAGAATCGCAGTTATTTTTAAATAATTTTAATATTTTATTATCTGGAGGCTCTGGAATTTAGAATCGCAATTATTTTTTATTAATTTAATATTTTTTAGCTGGAGTGTCTGCTAATCACAATCGCAGTTATTTTTAATTGATTTAATATTTTATTATCTGGAGGGTCTTGAATTCAAAATCGCAGTTATTTTCAATTAATTTAATATTTTATTGCCTGGAATGTCTAGAATTCAGAATCGCAGTTATTTTTAAATTATTTAATATCTTATTAACAGGCGGGTCTGGAATTCAGAATCACAGTTATTTTAAATAATTTAATATTTTCTTATCTGGAGGGTCTCGTATTCAGAATCGCAAATTTTTTTAAATAATTTATTATTTTATTATCTGGAGGGTCTGGAATTCAGAATCGCAGTTAATTTTAATTAATTTAATATTTTATTATCTGGAGGTTCTGGAATTCAGGATGGAAGCTATTTTTATTTAATTTAAAATTTTATTAACTGGAGTGTCTGGTGCTCAGAATCGCAGTTATTTTAAATTAATTTAATATTTTATTAGCTGTAGGGTCTGGAATTTAGAATTGCAATTATTTTTTATTAATTTAATATTCTTTTAACTGGATATTCTATCTATTTTTAATTTAATATTCTTTTAACTGCGATTGTGTAATTCACAATCGCAGTTATTCTGGAATTCAGAATCGCAGTTATTTTTAATTAATTTTATATTTTATTAACTGGAGCGTCTGGTATCCAGAATCGAAGTTATTTTTAATTATTTTAATATTCTATTATCTGGAGGGTCTGGAATTCAGAATCGCAGTTATTTTAAATTAATTTAATATTTCATTATCTCTAAGGTCTGTAATTCAGAATCGTAGGTATTTTTAATTAATTTAATATCTTATTAACTTGTGGGTCTGGAATTCAGATACGTAGTTATTTTTAATTATTTTAATATTTTATTAAGTGGAGTGTCTGGTATTCAGGTTCGCAGTTATTTTTAATTAATTTAATATTCCATTACCTGGAGAGTCTGGAATTCAGAATCGCAGTTATTTTTAATTATTTTTATATTTTTTTGTTATCTGGAGGGTCTGAAATTCAGAACGGTTGTTATTTTCAATTAGTTTGTTATCTTATTCACTAATGTTTGTGGTATTCAGAATCGCACTTATTTTTAATTAATTTAGTATTTTATTATCTTGAGTGTCTGGAAATCTGAATTGCAATTATTTTTAATTAATATAATATCTTATTTACAGGAGGGTCTGGAATTCCGAATCGCAGTTACTTTTAATTAATTTAATATATTGTTAACTGGAGGTTCTGGAATTCAGAATCGCAGTTAATTTTAATTAATTTAATATTTTATTATCTGGAGGTTCTGGAATTCAGGATGAAAGCTATTTTTATTTAATTTAAAATTTTATTAACTGGAGTGTCTGGTGTTCAGAATCGCAGTTATTCCTTATTAATTAAATATTTTATTAGCTGGGGTGTCTGGTATTCAGAATCGCAGCTATTTTAAAAAATTATATATCTTATTAACAGGAGCGTCTGAAATTCAGAACGGTTGTTATTTTTAATTATTTTGTTATCTTATTCACTAATGTTTCTGGTGTTCAGAATCGTACTTATTTTTAATTAATTTAGTATTTTATTATCTTGAGTGTCTGGAAATCTGAATTGCAATTATTTTTAATTAATATAATATCTTATTTACAGGAGGTTCTGGAATTCAGAATCGCAGTTATTTTTAATTAATTTAATATTTTATTAGCTGTAGGGTCTGGATTTTAGAATTGCAATTATTTTTTATTAATTTAATATTCTTTTAACTGGATATTCTATCTATTTTTAATTTAATATTCTTTTAACTGCGATTGTGTAATTCACAATCGCAGTTATTCTGGAATTCAGAATCACAGTTATTTTTAATTAATTTTATATTGTATTAACTGGAGCGTCTGGTATCCAGAATCGAAGTTATTTTTAATTATTTTAATATTCTATTATCTGGAGGGTCTGGAATTCAGAATCGCAGTTATTTTAAATTAATTTAATATTTCATTATCTCTAAGGTTTGGAATTCAGAATCGCAGTTACTTTTAATTATTTTTATATTTTATTGCCTGGAATGTCTGGAATTCAGAATCGCAGTTTTTTTTAAATAATTTAATATTTTATATCGCAGAATTCAGAATCGCAGTTATTCTAAATAGTTCAATTTTTTTCTGGAGGGTCTGCAAATCAGAATCGTAGTTATTGTGAAATTTTTTAATATTTTATTGTCTGGAGGATTAAGAATAGCAATAATTTTTAATTAATTTAATATCTTATTAACTGGAGGTTGTGGTAGTCAGAATCGCAGTCATTTTTAATTGATTTAATATTTTATTATCTGGTGGGTCTTGAATTCAAAATCGTGGTTATTTTCAATTAATTTAATATATTATTAACTGGAGGTTCTGGAATTCAGAATCGCAGTTATTTTTAATAAATTTAATATTTTATTATCTGGAGGTTGTGGAATTCAGAATCGCAGTTATTTTTAAATTATTTAATATTTTATTAACAGGCGGGTCTGGAATTCAGAATCGCAGTTATTTTAAATAATTTAATATTTTCTTATCTGGTGGGTCTGGTATTCAGAATCGCAAAATTTTTTTAAATAATTTAATATTTTATTATCTGGAGGGTCTTGAATTCAGAATCGCAGTTATTTTTAATTAATTTAATATTTTATTATCTGGGGGGTCTGGAATTTAGAATTGCAACTATTTTTTATTAATTTAATATTTTTTTAACTGGAGTGTCTGGAATTCACAATCGCAGTTATTTACAATTAATTTAATATTTTATTGCCTGGAATGTCTAGAATTCAGAATCGCAGTTATTTTTAAATTATTTAATATCTTATTAACAGGCGGGTCTGGAATTCAGAATCACAGTTATTTTAAATAATTTAATATTTTCTTATCTGGAGGGTCTCGTATTCAGAATCGCAAATTTTTTTAAATAATTTATTATTTTATTATCTGGAGGGTCTGGAATTCAGAATCGCAGTTAATTTTAATTAATTTAATATTTTATTATCTGGAGGTTCTGGAATTCAGGATGGAAGCTATTTTTATTTAATTTAAAATTTTATTAACTGGAGTGTCTGGTGCTCAGAATCGCAGTTATTCCTTATTAATTAAATATTTTATTAGCTGGGGTGTCTGGTATTCAGAATCGCAGCTATTTTAAAAAATTTTATATCTTATTAACAGGAGCGTCTGGAATTCAGAACGGTTGTTATTTTTAAATATTTTGTTATCTTATTCACTAATGTTTCTGGTATTCAGAATCGCACTTATTTTTAATTAAGTTAGTATTTTATTATCTTGAGTGTCTGGAAATCTGAATTGCAATTATTTTTAATTAATATAATATCTTATTTACAGGAGGTTGTGGAATTCAGAATCGCAGTTATTTTTAATTAATTTAATATTTTATTAGCTGTAGGGTCTGGAATTTAGAATTGCAATTATTTTTTATTAATTTAATATTCTTTTAACTGGATATTCTATCTATTTTTAATTTAATATTCTTTTAACTGCGATTGTGTAATTCACAATCGCAGTTATTCTGGAATTCAGAATCGCAGTTATTTTTAATTAATTTTATATTTTATTAACTGGAGCGTCTGGTATCCAGAATCGAAGTTATTTTTAATTATTTTAATATTCTATTATCTGGAGGGTCTGGAATTCAGAATCGCAGTTATTTTAAATTAATTTAATATTTCATTATCTCTAAGATCTGGAATTCAGAATCGCAGTTACTTTTAATTAAATTCATATTTTATTAATTGGTGTGTCAAGAATTCAGAATCGCAGTTATTCTAAATAGTTTAAATTTTTTCTGGAGGGTCTGCAAATCAGAATCGTAGTTATTGTGAAATTTTTTAATATTTTATTGTCTGGAGGATTAAGAATAGCAATAATTTTTAATTAATTTAATATCTTATTAACTGGAGGTTGTGGTAGTCAGAATCGCAGTCATTTTTAATTGATTTAATATTTTATTATCTGGTGGGTCTTGAATTCAAAATCGTGGTTATTTTCAATTAATTTAATATATTATTAACTGGAGGTTCTGGAATTCAGAATCGCAGTTATTTTTAATAAATTTAATATTTTATTATCTGGAGGTTGTGGAATTCAGAATCGCAGTTATTTTTAAATTATTTAATATTTTATTAACAGGCGGGTCTGGAATTCAGAATCGCAGTTATTTTAAATAATTTAATATTTTCTTATCTGGTGGGTCTGGTATTCAGAATCGCAAAATTTTTTTAAATAATTTAATATTTTATTATCTGGAGGGTCTTGAATTCAGAATCGCAGTTATTTTTAATTAATTTAATATTTTATTATCTGGGGGGTCTGGAATTTAGAATTGCAATTATTTTTTATTAATTTAATATTTTTTTAACTGGAGTGTCTGGAATTCACAATCGCAGTTATTTTGAATTATTTTAATATTTTATTGTCTGGAATGTCTGGAAGTCAGAATCGCAGTTATTTTTAAATAATTTTATATTCTATTAACTGGAGAGTCTTGTATCCAGAATCGAAGTTATTTTTAATTATTTTAATATTCTATTATCTGGAGGGTCTGGAATTCAGAATCGCAGTTATTTTAAATTAATTTAATATTTCATTATCTCTAAGGTCTGTAATTCAGAATCGCAGGTATTTTTAATTAATTTAATATCTTATTAACTGGTGGGTCTGGAATTCAGATACGTAGTTATTTTTAATTATTTTAATATTTTATTAACTGGAGTGTCTGGTATTCAGATTCGCAGTTATTTTTAATTAATTTAATATTCCATTACCTGGAGAGTCTGGAATTCAGAATCGCAGTTATTTTTAATTATTTTTATATTTTTTTGTTATCTGGAGGGTCTGAAATTCAGAACGGAAGTTATTTTTAATTATTTTGTTATCTTATTCACTAATGTTTCTGGTATTCAGAATCGCACTTATTTTTAATTAATTTAGTATTTTATTATCTTGAGTGTCTGGAAATCTGAATTGCAATTATTTTTAATTAATATAATATCTTATTTACAGGAGGTTCTGGAATTCAGAATCGCAGTTAATTTTAATTAATTTAATATTTTATTATCTGGAGGTTCTGGAATTCAGGATGGAAGCTATTTTTATTTAATTTTAAATTTTATTAACTGGAGTGTCTGGTATTCAGAATCGCAGATATTCCTTATTAATTAAATATTTTATTAGCTGGGGTGTCTGGTATTCAGAATCGCAGCTATTTAAAAAAATTTATTATCTGGAGGTTATGGAATTCAGGATCGCAGTTATTTTTAATTCATTTAATATCTTATTAACTGGCGTGTCTGGAATTCAAAATCACAGTTATTTTTAATTATTTTAATATCTTATTAACTGGAGGGTCTGGAATTCAGAATCGCAGTTTTCTTAAATTAATTAAATATCTTATTAACTGAAGAGTCTGGTATCCAGAATCGCAGTTATTTTTAATTAATTTAATATTTTATTATCTGGAGGGTCTGCAATTTAGAATCACAATTATTTTTTAAGACCAACAATGGCACCCAAAGCAAGATCATCACGTCAGGGGCAGCGCAAGGGTCCATCCTCGGACCGGACCTTTGGAATATAAGCTACGATGGCATTTTGCGCATAGAGATGCCAGATGACACTCATCTAGACGGATAGGCAGACGACATTGCGGCTGTCATCACCACACGCGACTCGGAAGACGCCCAAAGAGAGCTGAACCAGGTCATGATCAGAACCCAGAGGTGGCTCGATTCACATGGCTTGAAGTTGGCCACGGAAAAGACGGAACTGCTATTCCTCACGAGAAAGCACATTCCAATAGAAATCGACTTGAGAGTTTGCTCCGAGACCATCAGGACACAAAAGGTGATAAAGTAACAGGGAACTCAGCTTGACTCCAAGCTCTCCTACTGGGCGCAAATGCAAAATGCGGCGACGAAGGCAGCACGGGTAACGGCTTCTCTCAGCAGACTAATGGCAAACATCGGAGGGCCGACATCCATCAAGACGAAGCTTCTGATGATGACAACGCAGTCCATTCTGTTGTATGGTAGCGAATTGTGGGCTGACAAGCTAAAGGTGCACGCCCGAAGAAAAGTTTTATCGTCCGTACAACGAACCGCAGCTCTGCGAGTAGCTTCAGCGTACCGTACTGTATCGGAGCCGGCAATTCTGGTAATTAGCTGCTTAATCCCTATCGATCTCTTGGCCCTCGAACGAAAACATCTACGAGAAGCCAAGATGGGTAAGAATACCAGAGGAACTGCGCAGCATATAAAGCAAGAAACCGTGCACCCTTGGCAGGAGCGATGGGCCGCCGAGAGTCGCGGAAGATGGACAGCGAGACTCATACCCGACATAGCGAGCTGGATAGGAGGAACAGCTGGAACCGTCAATTTCTACCTCACGCAGTTACTGTCTGGTCACGGATACTTCTGCAAGTATCTACACCGAATGGGAAAAATTGGAGGGCCTGAGTGCATATACGGCGACAGCAATGTGGATGATGCAGAGCACACCTTTTTCAAATGCACAAGGTTGCAAACAGAGCGCACCACGCTTGAAATGGAAATCGGGGAAACCTTAGCCACCGAGAACATTGTGGAGGTTATGCTAAACAAAAAGAAAACTGCGACCACGTAGATAAATATGTGGAAAATGTGCTCCGGCGGAAAAAGCGGGACCTGGACGCAGGAATAATGTTGAGAGTCCAATAGGGACGAAGTGAGAATCTCCACCTTGAAGGAAGTATAAAAAGGGTTCCAGGGTGGGGAGATGTTCTCGGCGAAGGAGGGGGATGTTTTAGTGGGTGCAATTCTCACATACCAAATCTGTGACGACAGTTTTGATGATGCGGCAGGCATTTTTACCCTCTCTACCCAAAAAAAAAATATATTTTCTTATCTGGAGGGTCTGGATTCAGAATCGCAGTTATTTTTAATTAATTAAATATCTTGTAACAGGCGGGTCTGGAATTCAGAATCGCAGTTATTTTAAATAATTTAATATTTTCTTATCTGGAGGGTCTGGTATTCAATAATCGCAAATTTTTTTAAAATAATTTTATATTTTATTATCTGGAGGGTCTTGAATTCAGAATCGCAGTTATTTTTAATTAATTTAATATCTTATTACTGGAGGTTCTGGAATTCAGAATGCCAGTTATTTTTAATCAATTTAATATTTTTTAACTGGAGAGTCTTGTATTCAGAATAGTACTTATTTTTAATTAATTTAATATTTTATTATCTGGAGAGTCTGGAATTCAGAATTGCAGTTATTTTAAATAATTTATTATTCTATTATCTTATTTTTAATTAATTTAATATTTTATAATCTGGAGAGTCTGGAATTCAGAATTGCAGTTATTTTAAATAATTTATTATTCTATTATCTTGAGGATCTGGAATTCAGAATCACAGATATTTTTAATTAATTTTATATATTATTAACTGGAGTGTCTGCTATTCAGAATCGCAGTTGTTGTTAATTAATTTAATATTTTATTATCTGGAGGGTCTGGAATTTAGAATCGCAATTTAATTTTATTAATTTACAATTTTTTTAACTGGAGTGTCTGGTATTCAGAATCGCTGTGATTTTTAATTGATTTAATATTTTATTATCTGGTGGGTCTTGAATTCAAAACAGCAGTTTTTTTTAATTAATTTAATATTTTATTGTCTGGAATTCAGATTCGCAGTTATTTTAAATTAATTTAATATTTTAATATCTGGCGAGTCTGCAAATCAGAATCGCAGTTATTTTTAATAAATTTTATATCTTATTATCTGGAGGGTCTGGAATTCAGAATCGTTGTTGTTTTTAATTAATTTAATATTTTATTAACTAGAGTGTCTGGTATTCAGAATCGTACCTATTTTTAATTAATTTAATATTTTATTAAATGGAGTGTCTGGAATTCAGAATTGCAGTTATTTTTAATTGATATAATATTTTATTATCTGGTGGGTCTTGAATTCAAAATGGCAGTTATTTTTAATTAATTTAATATTGTACTCTCTGGAATTCAGATTTGCAGTTATTTTAAATTAATTTAATATTTTAATATCTGGCGAGTCTGCAAATCAGAATCGCAGTTATTTTTAATAAATATTATATTTTTTTATCTGGAGGGTCTGGAATTCAGAATCGTAGTTGATTTTAATTAATTTAATATTTTATGAACTAGAGTGTCTGGTATTCAGAATCGTACCTATTTGTAATTAATTTAATATTTTATTAAATGGAGTGTCTGGAATTCAGAATTGCAGTTATTTTTAATTGATATAATATTTTATTATCTGGTGGGTCTGGAATTCACAATCGCAGTTATTTTTAATTATTTTAATATTTTATTCTCTGGAATGTCTGGAATTCAGAATTGCAGTTATTTTTAATTAAATTAAAATTTTATTAACTGGAGTGTCTGGTATCCAGAATCGAAGTTATTTATAATTATTTTAATATTCTATTATCTAGAGGTTCTGGAATTCAGGATCGAAGTTATTTTTATTTATTTTAATATCTTATTAACTGGAGAGTCTGGTACTAAGAATCGCAGTTATTTCTAATTAATTAAATATTTTATTAGCTGGGGTATCTGGTATTCAGAGTCGCAGTTATTTTAAATAATTTAATATCTTATTAACAGGAGGGTCTGGAATTCAGAATCGCAGTTATTTTAAATTAATTTAATATTTCATTATCTCTAAGGTCTGTAATTGCAGGTATTTTTAATTAATTTAATATCTTATTAACTGCAGGGTCTGGAATTCAGATACGTAGTTATTTTTAATTATTTTAATATTTTATTAACTGGAGTGTCTGTATTCAGATTCGCAGTTATTTTTAAATAATTTAATATTCCATTGCCTGGAGAGTCTGGAATTCAGAATCGCAGTTACTTTTAATTATTTTTATATTTTATTATCTGGAGGGTCTGAAATTCAGAACGGTTGTTATTTTTAATTAATTTGTTATCTTATTCACTAATGTTTCTGGTATTCAGAATTGCACTTATTTTTAATTAATTTAGTATTTTATTATCTTGAGTGTCTGGAAATCTGAATTGAAATTATTTTTAATTAATATAATATCTTATTTACAGGAAGGTCTGGAATTCCAAATCGCAGTTACTGTTAATTAATTTAATATATTGTTAACTGGAAGTTCTGGAATTCAGAATCGCAGTTATTTTTAATTAATTTAGTATTATATTAACTGGAATTCAGAATCGCAATTATTTTAATTAGTTTAATATTTTATTATCTGGAGGTTCTGGAATTCGGAATCGCAGTTATTTTAATTAATTTAATAATTTATTATCTGGAGGTTATGGAATTCAGGACCGCAGTTATTTTTAATTCATTTAATATCTTATTAACTAGCGGGTCTGGAATTCAAAACCGCAGTTATTTTTAATTCATTTAATATCTTATTAACTGGTGGGTCTGGAATTCAGATACGTAGTTATTTTTAATTATTTTAATATTTTATTAACTGGAGTGTCTGGTATTCAGATTCGCAGTTATTTTTAATTAATTTAATATTCCATTACCTGGAGAGTCTGGAATTCAGAATCGCAGTTATTTTTAATTATTTTTATATTTTTTTATTATCTGGAGGGTCTGAAATTCAGAACGGAAGTTATTTTTAATTATTTTGTTATCTTATTCACTAATGTTTCTGGTATTCAGAATCGCACTTATTTTTAATTAATTTAGTATTTTATTATCTTGAGTGTCTGGAAATCTGAATTGCAATTATTTTTAATTAATATAATATCTTATTTACAGGAGGTTCTGGAATTCAGAATCGCAGTTAATTTTAATTAATTTAATATTTTATTATCTGGAGTCTCTGGAATTCAGGATGGAAGCTATTTTTATTTAATTAAAAATTTTATTAACTGGAGTGTCTGGTATTCAGAATCGCAGTTATTCCTTATTAATTAAATATTTTATTAGCTGGGGTGTCTGGTATTCAGAATCGCAGCTATTTTAAAAAATTTATTATCTGGAGGTTATGGAATTCAGGATCGCAGTTATTTTTAATTCATTTAATATCTTATTAACTGGCGTGTCTGGAATTCAAAATCACAGTTATTTTTAATTATTTTAATATCTTATTAACTGGAGGGTCTGGAATTCAGAATCGCAGTTTTCTTAAATTAATTAAATATCTTATTAACTGAAGAGTCTGGTATCCAGAATCGCAGTTATTTTTAATTAATTTAATATTTTATTATCTGGAGGGTCTGGAATTTAGAATCGCAATTATTTTTTAAGACCAACAATGGCACCCAAAGCAAGATCATCACGTCAGGGGCAGCGCAAGGGTCCATCCTCGGACCGGACCTTTGGAATATAAGCTACGATGGCATTTTGCGCATAGAGATGCCAGATGACACTCATCTAGACGGATAGGCAGACGACATTGCGGCTGTCATCACCACACGCGACTCGGAAGACGCCCAAAGAGAGCTGAACCAGGTCATGATCAGAACCCAGAGGTGGCTCGATTCACATGGCTTGAAGTTGGCCACGGAAAAGACGGAACTGCTATTCCTCACGAGAAAGCACATTCCAATAGAAATCGACTTGAGAGTTTGCTCCGAGACCATCAGGACACAAAAGGTGATAAAGTAACAGGGAACTCAGCTTGACTCCAAGCTCACCTACTGGGCGCAAATGCAAAATGCGGCGACGAAGGCAGCACGGGTAACGGCTTCTCTCAGCAGACTAATGGCAAACATCGGAGGGCCGACATCCATCAAGATTAAGATCCTGATGATGACAACGCACTCCATTCTGTTGTATGGGAGCGAATTGTGGGCTGACAAGCTAAAGGTGCACGCCCGAAGAAAAGTTTTATCGTCCGTACAACGAACCGCAGCTCTGCGAGTAGCTTCAGCGTACCGTACTGTATCGGAGCCGGCAATTCTGGTAATTAGCTGCTTAATCCCTATCGATCTCTTGGCCCTCGAACGAAAACATCTACGAGAAGCCAAGATGGGTAAGAATACCAGAGGAACTGCGCAGCATATAAAGCAAGAAACCGTGCACCATTGGCAGGAACGATGGGCCGCCGAGAGTCGCGGAAGATGGACAGCGAGACTCATACCCGACATAGCGAGCTGGATAGGAGGAACAGCTGGAACCGTCAATTTCTACCTCACGCAGTTACTGTCTGGTCACGGATACTTCTGCAAGTATCTACACCGAATGGGAAAAATTGGAGGGCCTGAGTGCATATACGGCGACAGCAATGTGGATGATGCAGAGCACACCTTTTTCAAATGCACAAGGTTGCAAACAGAGCGCACCACGCTTGAAATGGAAATCGGGGAAACCTTAGCCACCGAGAACATTGTGGAGGTTATGCTAAACAAAAAGAAAACTGCGACCACGTAGATAAATATGTGGAAAATGTGCTCCGGCGGAAAAAGCGGGACCTGGACGCAGGAATAATGTTGAGAGTCCAATAGGGACGAAGTGAGAATCTCCACCTTGAAGGAAGTATAAAAAGGGTTCCAGGGTGGGGAGATGTTCTCGGCGAAGGAGGGGGATGTTTTAGTGGGTGCAATTCTCACATACCAAATCTGTGACGACAGTTTTGATGATGCGGCAGGCATTTTTACCCTCTCTACCCAAAAAAAAATATATATTTTCTTATCTGGAGGGTCTGGCATTCAGAATCGCAGTTATTTTTAATTAATTAAATATCTTGTAGCAGGCGGGTCTGGAATTCAGAATCGCAGTTATTTTAAATAATTTAATATTTTCTTATCTGGAGGGTCTGGTATTCAATAATCGCAAATTTTTTTAAAATAATTTTATATTTTAATATCTGGAGGGTCTTGAATTCAGAATCGCAGTTATTTTTAATTAATTTAATATCTTATTACTGGAGGTTCTGGAATTCAGAATGGCAGTTATTTTTAATCAATTTAATATTTTTTAACTGGAGAGTCTTGTATTCAGAATAGTACTTATTTTTAATTAATTTAATATTTTATTATCTGGAGAGTCTGGAATTCAGAATTACAGTTATTTTAAATAATTTATTATTCTATTATCTTATTTTTAATTAATTTAATATTTTATTATCTGGAGAGTCTCGAATTCAGAATTGCAGTTATTTTAAATAATTTATTATTCTATTATCTTGAGGATCTCGAATTGAGAATCACAGATATTTTTAATTAATTTTATATATTATTAACTGGAGTGTCTGCTATTCAGAATCGCAGTTGTTGTTAATTAATTTAATATTTTATTATCTGGAGGGTCTGGAATTTAGAATCGCGATTTAATTTTATTAATTTACAATTTTTTTAACTGGAGTGTCTGGTATTCAGAATCGCTGTTATTTTTAATTGATTTAATATTTTATTATCTGGTGGGTCTTGAATTCAAAACAGCAGTTTTTTTTAATTAATTTAATATTTTATTGTCTGGAATTCAGATTCGCAGTTATTTTAAATTAATTTAATATTTTAATATCTGGCGAGTCTGCAAATCAGAATCGCAGTTATTTTTAATAAATTTTATATCTTATTATCTGGAGTGTCTGGAATTCAGAATCGTAGTTGTTTTTAATTAATTTAATATTTTATTAACTAGAGTGTCTGGTATTCAGAATCGTACCTATTTTTAATTAATTTAATATTTTATTAAATGGAGTGTCTGGAATTCAGAATTGCAGTTATTTTTAATTGATATAATATTTTATTATCTGGTGGGTCTTGAATTCAAAATGGCAGTTATTTTTAATTAATTTAATATTTTACTGTCTGGAATTCAGATTTGCAGTTATTTTAAATTAATTTAATATTTTAATATCTGGCGAGTCTGCAAATCAGAATCGCAGTTATTTTTAATAAATATTATATTTTTTTATCTGGAGGGTCTGGAATTCAGAATCGTAGTTGATTTTAATTAATTTAATATTTTATGAACTAGAGTGTCTGGTATTCAGAATCGTACCTATTTTTAATTAATTTAATATTTTATTAAATGGAGTGTCTGGAATTCAGAATTGCAGTTATTTTTAATTGATATAATATTTTATTATCTGGTGAGTCTGGAATTCACAATCGCAGTTATTTTTAATTATTTTAATATTTTATTCTCTGGAATGTCTGGAATTCAGAATTGCAGTTATTTTTAATTAAATTAAAATTTTATTAACTGGAGTATCTGGTATCCAGAATCGAAGTTATTTATAATTATTTTAATATTCTATTATCTAGAGGTTCTGGAATTCAGGATCGAAGTTATTTTTATTTATTTTAATATCTTATTAACTGGAGAGTCTGGTATTAAGAATCGCAGTTATTTCTAATTAATTAAATATTTTATTAGCTGGGGTATCTGGTATTCAGAGTCGCAGTTATTTTAAATAATTTAATATCTTATTAACAGGAGGGTCTGGAATTCAGAATCGCAGTTATTTTAAATTAATTTAATATTTCATTATCTCTAAGGTCTGTAATTCAGAATCGCAGGTATTTTTAATTAATTTAATATCTTATTAACTGCAGGGTCTGGAATTCAGATACGTAGTTATTTTTAATTATTTTAATATTTTATTAACTGGAGTGTCTGTATTCAGATTCGCAGTTATTTTTAAATAATTTAATATTCCATTGCCTGGAGAGTCTGGAATTCAGAATCGCAGTTACTTTTAATTATTTTTATATTTTATTATCTGGAGGGTCTGAAATTCAGAACGGTTGTTATTTTTAATTAATTTGTTATCTTATTCACTAATGTTTCTGGTATTCAGAATCGCACTTATTTTTAATTAATTTAGTATTTTGTTATCTTGAGTGTCTGGAAATCTGAATTGAAATTATTTTTAATTAATATAATATCTTATTTACAGGAAGGTCTGGACTTCCAAATCGCAGTTACTGGATATATAATATATTGTTAACTGGAAGTTCTGGAATTCAGAATCGCAGTTATTTTTAATTAATTTAGTATTATATTAACTAGAATTCAGAATCGCAATTATTTTAATTAGTTTAATATTTTATTATCTGGAGGTTCTGGAATTCGGAATCGCAGTTATTTTAATTAATTTAATATTTTATTATCTGGAGGTTATGGAATTCAGGACCGCAGTTATTTTTAATTCATTTCATATCTTATTAACTAGCGGGTCTGGAATTCAAAACCGCAGTTATTTTTAATTAATTTAATATCTTATTAACTGGACGGTCTGGAGTTCAGAATCGCAGTTTTCTTAAATTAATTAAATATCTTATTAACTAAAGTCTCTGGTATCCAGAATCGCAGTTATTTTTAATTAATTTAATATTTTATTATCTGGAGTGTCTGGAATTTAGAATCGCAATTATTTTGTATTAATTTAATATTTTTTTAACTGGAGTGTCTGGTATTCAGAATCGCAGTTATTTTTAATTGATTTAATATTTTATTATCTGGAGGGTCTTGAATTCAAAATCGAAGTTATTTTCAATTAATTTAATATTTTATTGCCTGGAATATCTGGAATTCAGAATCGCAGTTATTTTAAATTAATTTAATACCCTATTAACTGGAGAGTCTGGAATTCAGAATCGCAGTTTTTTTTAAATAATTTAATATTTTATAATCTGGATGTTCTGCAAATCAGAATCGCGGTTATTTTTAATTAATTTCATATTTTATTTAATGGAGTGTCTGGTATTCAGAATCGCAGTTATTCTAAATAATTTAATATTTTATTATCTGGAGGGTCTGGAATTTAGAATCGCAGTTATTTTTAATTAATTTAATATCTTGTAACAGGCGGGTCTGGAATTCAGAATCGCAGTTATTTTAAATAATTTAATATTTTCTTATCTGGAGGGTCTGGTATTCAATAATCGCAAATTTTTTTAAAATAATTTTATATTTTATTATCTGGAGGGTCTTGAATTCAGAAACGCAGTTATTTTTAATTAATTTAATATCTTATTACTGGAGGTTCTGGAATTCAGAATGGCAGTTATTTTTAATCAATTTAATATTTTTTAACTGGAGAGTCTTGTATTCAGAATAGTACTTATTTTTAATTAATTTAATATTTTATTATCTGGAGAGTCTGGAATTCAGAATTGCAGTTATTTTAAATAATTTATTATTCTATTATCTTGAGGATCTGGAATTCAGAAACGCAGATATTTTTAATTAATTGTAAGTTTTATTAACTGGAGTGTCTGGTGTTCAGAATCGCTGTTATTTTTAATTGATTTAATATTTTATTATCTGGTGGGTCTTGAATTCAAAATGGCAGTTATTTTTAATTAATTTAATATTTTATTGTCTGGAATTCAGATTCGCAGTTATTTTAAATTAAGTTAATATTTTAATATCTGGCGAGTCTGCAAATCAGAATCGCAGTTACTTTTAATAAATTTTATATTTTATTATCTGGAGGGTCTGGAATTCAGAATCGAAGTTGTTTTTAATTAACTTAATATTTTATTAACTAGAGTGTCTGGTATTCAGAATCGTACCTATTTTTAATTAATTTAATATTTTATTAAATGGAGTGTCTGGAATTCAGAATCGCAGTTATTTTTAATTGATATAATATATTATTATCTGGTGGGTCTGGAATTCACAATCGCAGGTTTTTTAAATTATTTTAATATTTTATTCTCTGGAATGTCTGGCATTCAGAATCGCAGTTATTTTAATTAATTTAATATTTTATTATCTGGAGTTTCTGGAAATCAGGATCGAAGTTATTTTTATTTAATTTAATATCTTATTCACTGAAGTGTCTGGTATTCAGAATCGCAGTTATTTCTAATTAATTAAATATTTTATTAGCTGGGGAATCTGGTATTCAGAGTCGCAGTTATTTGAAATAATTTAATATCTTATTAACAGGAGGGTCTGGAATTCAGGATCGCAGTTATTTTTAATTAATTTAATATCTTATTTACTGAAGAGTCTGGAATTCAGAATCGCAATTATTTTTAATCATATATAATATTTTTTAACTGGAGTCTCTGCTATTCAGAATCGTACTTATTTTTAATTAATTTAATATTTTATTATCTTGAGAGACTGGAATTCAAAATTGCACTTATTTTAAATAATTTATTATTCTATAATCTGGAGGATCTGGATTTCAGAATCGCAGTTATTTTTAAATTAATTTTATATTTTATTAACTAGAGTGCCTGCTATTCAGAATCGGAGTTATTTTTAATTAATTTAATATTTTATTATCTGGAGGGTCTGGAATTTAGAATCGCAATTATTTTTTATTAATTTAATATTTTTTTAACTGGAGTGTCTGGTATTCAGAATAGCAGTTATTTTTAATTGATTTAATATTTTATTATCTGGAGGGTCTTGAATTCAAAATCGCAGTTATTTTCAATTAATTTAATATTTTATTGCCTGGAATATCTGGAATTCAGAATCGCAGTTATTTTAAATTAATTTAATACCCTATTAACTGGAGAGTCTGGAATTCAGAATCGCAGTTTTTTTAAATAATTTAATTTTTTATAATCTGGATGTTCTGCAAATAAGAATCGCGGTAATTTTTAATTAATTTCATATTTTATTTAATGGAGTGTCTGGTATTCAGAATCGCAGTTATTCTAAATAATTTAATATTTTATTATCTGGAGGGTCTGGTATTCAAAAATCGCAAATTTTTTTAAATAATTTTATATTTTATTATCTGGAGGGTCTTGAATTCAGAATCGCAGATATTTTTAATTAATTTAATATCTTAATACTGGAGGTTCTGGGATTCAGAATGGCAGTTATATTTAATCAATTTAATATTTTTTAACTGGAGAGTCTTATATTCAGAATAGTACTTATTTTTAATTAATTTAATATTTTATTATCTGGAGAGTCTCGAATTCAGAATTGCAGTTATTTTAAATAATTTATTATTCTATTATCTTGAGGATCTGGAATTCAGAATCACAGATATTTTTAATTAATTTTATATATTATTAACTGGAGTGTCTGCTATTCAGAATCGCAGTTGTTGTTAATTAATTTCATATTTTATTATCTGGAGGGTCTGGAATTTAGAATCGCAATTATATTTTATTAATTTAATATTTTTTTAACTGGAGTGTCTGGTATTCAGAATCGCTGTTATTTTTAATTTATTTAATATTTTATTATCTGGTGGGTCTTGAATTCAAAACGGCAGTTTTTTTTAATAAATTTAATATTTTATTGTCTGGAATTCAGATTCGCAGTTATTTTAAATTAATTTAATATTTTAATATCTGGCGAGTCTGCAAATCAGAATCGCAGTTATTTTTAATAAATTTTATATCTTATTATCTGGAGGGTCTGGAATTCAGAATCGTAGTTGTTTTTAATTAATTTAATATTTTATTAACTAGAGTGTCTGGTATTCAGAATCGTACCTATTTTTAATTAATTTAATATTTTATTAAATGGAGTGTCTGGAATTCAGAATTGCAGTTATTTTTAATTGATATAATATTTTATTATCTGGTGGGTCTTGAATTCAAAATGGCAGTTATTTTTAATTAATTTAATATTTTATTGTCTGGAATTCAGATTTGCAGTTATTTTAAATTAATTTAATATTTTAATATCTGGCGAGTCTGCAAATCAGAATCGCAGTTATTTTTAATAAATATTATATTTTTTTATCTGGAGGGTCTGGAATTTAGAATCGTAGTTGATTGTAATTAATTTAATATTTTATGAACTAGAGTGTTTGGTATTCAGAATCGTACCTATTTTTAATTAATCTAATATTTTATTAAATGGAGCGTCTGGAATTCAGAATCGCAGTTATTTTTAATTGATATAATATTATTATTATATAATATTATTATCTGGTGGGTCTGGAATTCACAATCGCAAGTTTTTTAAATTATTTTAATATTTTATTCTCTGGAATGTCTGGAATTCAGAATCGCAGTTATTTTTAATTAAATTCAAATTTTATTAACGGGAGTGTCTGGTATCCAGAATCGAAGTTATTTATAATTATTTTAATATTCTATTATCTGGAGGTTCCGGAATTCAGAATCGCAGTTATTTTTAATTAATATAAAATTATATTAACTGGCGGGTCAGGAATTCAGAATCGCAGTTATTTTAATTAATTTAATATTTTATTATCTGGAGTTTCTGGAAATCAGGATCGAAGTTATTTTTATTTAATTTAATATCTTATTAACTGGAGTGTCTGGTATTCAGAATCGCAGTTATTTCTAATTAATTAAATATTTTATTTCGCTGGGGTGTCTGGTATTCAGAGTCGCAGTTATTTGAAATAATTTAATATCTTATTAACAGGAGGGTCTGGAATTCAGCATCGCAGTTATTTTTAATTAATTTAATATCTTATTAACTGAAGAGTCTGGAATTCAGAATCGCAATTATTTTTAATCATATATAATATTTTTTAACTGGAGTCTCTGCTATTCAGAATCGTACTTATTTTTAATTAATTTAATATTTTATTATCTGGAGAGACTGGAATTCAAAATTGCACTTATTTTAAATAATTTATTATTCTATAATCTGGAGGATCTGGATTTCAGAATCGCAGTTATTTTTAAATTAATTTTATATTTTATTAACTAGAGTGCCTGCTATTCAGAATCGCAGTTATTTTAAATTAATTTAATATTTTATTATCTGGAGGGTCTGGAATTTAGAATCGCAATTATTTTTTATTAATTTAATATTTTTTTAACTGGAGTGTCTGGTATTCAGAATCGCAGTTATTTTTAATTGATTTAATATTTTATTATCTGGAGGGTCTTGAATTCAAAATCGCAGTTATTTTCAATTAATTTAATATTTTATTGCCTGGAATATCTGGAATTCAGAATCGCAGTTATTTTAAATTAATTTAATACCCTATTAACTGGAGAGTCTGGAATTCAGAATCGCAGTTTTTTTAAATAATTTAATTTGTTATAATCTGGATGTTCTGCAAATAAGAATCGCGGTTATTTTTAATTAATTTCGAATAATTTAATTTTTTATAACCTGGATGTTCTGCAAATAACAATCGCGGTTATTTTTAATTAATTTCATATTTTATTTAATGGAGTGTCTGGTATTCAGAATCGCAGTTATTCTAAATAATTTAATATTTTATTATCTGGAGGGTCTGGTATTCAAAAATCGCAAATTTTTTTAAATAATTTTATATTTTATTATCTGGAGGGTCTTGAATTCAGAATCGCAGATATTTTTAATTAATTTAATATCTTATTACTGAAGGTTCTGGGATTCAGAATGGCAGTTATATTAAATCAATTTAATATTTTTTAACTGGAGAGTCTTATATTCAGAATAGTACTTATTTTTAATTAATTTAATATTTTATTATCTAGAGAGTCTCGAATTCAGAATTGCAGTTATTTTCAATAATTTATTATTCTATTATCTTGAGGATCTGGAATTCAGAATCGCGGATATTTTTAATTAATTTTATATTTTATTAACTGGAGTGTCTGGTATTCAGAATCGCAGTTATTTCTAATTAATTAAATATTTTATTAGCTGGGGTGTCTGGTATTCAGAGTCGCAGTTATTTGAAATAATTTAATATCTTATTAACAGGAGGGTCTGGAATTCAGGATCGCAGTTATTTTTAATTAATTTAATATCTTATTAACTGAAGAGTCTGGAATTCAGAATCGCAATTATTTTTAATCATATATAATATTTTTCAACTGGAGTCTCTGCTATTCAGAATCGTACTTATTTTTAATTAATTTAATATTTTATTATCTGGAGAGACTGGAATTCAAAATTGCACTTATTTTAAATAATTTATTATTATATAATCTGGAGGAACTGGATTTCAGAATCGCAGTTATTTTTAAATTAATTTTATATTTTATTAACTAGAGTGCCTGCTATTCAGAATCGCAGTTATTTTTAATTAATTTAATATTTTATTATCTGGAGGGTCTGGAATTTAGAATCTCAATTAGTTTTTATTAATTTAATATTTTTTTAATTGGAGTGTCTGGTATTCAGAATCGCTGTTATTTTTAATTGATTTAATATTTTATTATCTGGTGGGTCTTGAATTCAAAATGGCAGTAATTTTTAATTAATTTATTTTAAATTAATTTAATATTTTAATATCTGGCGAGTCTGCAAATCAGAATCGCAGTTATTTTTAATAAATTTTATATTTTATTAAATGGAGTGTCTGGAATTCAGATTCGCAGTTATTTTTAATTGATATAATATTTTATTATCTGGTGGGTTTGGAATTCACAATCACAGTTATTTTTAATTATTTTAATATTTTATTCTCTGGAATGTCTGGAATTCAGAATCGCAGTTATTTTTAATTAAATTTAAATTTTATTAACTGGAGTGTCTGGTATCCAGAATCGAAGTTATTTATAATTATTTTAATATTCTATTATCTGGAGGTTCTGGAATTCAGAATCGCAGTTATATTTAATTAATTTAATAGTTTATTAGCTGGAGATTCTGGAATTCAGAATCGCAGTTATTTTTAATTAATTTAATATTATATTAACTGGCGGGTCTGGAACTCAGAATCGCAGTTATTTTAATTAATTTAATATTTTATTAGCTGGGGTGTCTGGTATTCAGAGTCGCAGTTATTTTAAATAATTTAATATCTTATTAACAAGAGGGTCTGGAATTCAAAATCGCAGTTATTTTTAATTAATTTAATATATTATTAACTGGAGTGTATTGAATTCAGAATCGCAGTTATTTTTAATTAATTCAATATCTTATTACTGGAGGTTCTGGAATTCAGGATAGCCGTTATTTTTAATTAATTTAAAATCTTATTAACTGGAGATTCAGAATCGCAGTTATTTTTAATCAATTTAATATTTTTAACTGGAGTCTCTGGTATTCAGGATCGTACTTATTTTTAATTAATTTAATATTTTATTATCTGGAGAGTCTGGAATTCAGAATTGCAGTTATTTTATATAATTGATTATTCTATTATCTTGAGGATACGGGGCTAAGCTCAGGATACGGGGCTAAGCTCAGGTACGGGGCTAAGCTCAGGTACGGGGCTAAACTCAGGCTACCGTGGGGGTCAAAGGTGGCGGATAGTGAACGGCCTACCAGAGTAGGTTAGCTGCGAATAACCAATAAGTAGTCCCCGACCAAGAGCGGCAAGCGAGGAGAGTGCGACTGAAAAGTTCTGCAAACTCTGAGAAACGCATGTGACAAGACGAGTAGGCACCGTCGAAAGAAGTGCTCCCCATCCATTCACAGATGGCATCGTGGGAGACACAAGTAAATGGAAACTGACGCGGTATGCCCCTAGGAAAACGATTTGAAAACATATATGAACTGTCTTCCTTGGGC
Source organism: Clusia tigrina (assembly GCA_920105625.2). Lineage (NCBI taxonomy): Eukaryota > Metazoa > Arthropoda > Insecta > Diptera > Clusiidae > Clusia > Clusia tigrina. The sequence continues at coordinate 119,820,923 of OV050030.1, read as the reverse complement.
TGGTAGCTGCAGTATTCCGTTACCTCAGTACACCAGAGCGATATCTGGTGGAAATGGCTTTCGGGCTAATGCTGTAGCTGCCTCCGTCCCGTTAAAACCGTGGCGGGTCTTCAAGTACGTTCGATGTTGCGTCACCATTAAGTTGGAGGTACAGGCTCAGTTGAGCATCAATCCTGACTAACGCTTATCCTGGCTCTGAGTACAAGTTCTCATGAAGACTTGTGCCAACCCTCGGTGGAACTACCTGCTTGCATAGACAACCACATGGATATTTTCAAAGCGACTGTACAACGAACGGAGATAGCGGCTTGAAGCGGGGACCCATATAAAATGAATACACCTCAAACAAAGCAACAAACAAAGAAACAAACACAACCTAAACCTCAAATACAGCAGGAAGTAACTCCGAGCGATCCAGAAAGGGGAAGCTGCTTTAGAAGAAGTAGGAAAATTATGCGATCACCAGAAGAAATCCCACACCTTTATTGAAGAAATGTCCCGTCAGCTCACCCAGACAGGAATTCATCATAAAGATGAGAACGGCAGAAGAAGAAGTTCTCACGAAATGTAGCAAAGTCTTGACGAAGATGAAGCAAGCATTGATAAAGCAGAAGAACGTGAGCATGGACGTAAAGACCGGAGTTTCCGAGCTAGACGAGCTTTTCGACGTAATGGAAAGCTATCGGCGAAACTGGACAGAAAAAGAGAACGAGTGCAAACTTGTTACGGCACCGAAACCGAGGTACACGACCCTGATAAGCGCTTCAGCAACACCGACGATGGCTAGACCCAAACGAGCAGCTTCTAGCCCAGCAGAACCAGAAGATGGGGAAAAGTTCTGCGAAAGTAAGGCCGATGGGTGGCAAACTGTCACAAGGAGTAGACGTGTGGCAACACGAAGTCAAACATATCAAAATTCAGCAGCAAAGAAGTCCGTGGGCGACAGCGAAAAGTCACACACAAAATGCAAGGAAGACATAGGGCAAAGGAGACAAAACCAAAGTCCGAAACCGTCCTTATCAAACCAGCAGAGGTTTTTAAATATGTGGATGTCCTGAAAAGCATCAGCTGGCAATGTCAAACCAGACGATGCACAGACCAAGGTGCAATCGATCCGGAAAACAAGAGCAGGTGGGCTTCTGTTGGAGCTGGATAAAGGAGCAAAAGTGACAACGATCTGCTCGCCACAAGGGAAGAAGTATACCAAGCCGTAAAGGAGTCACTTCCCGAAAATATGAGAACTGCTTCCTATGAGGATATGGTAACAACTATAACAGCACCAAATAGTCGAGAGCAGGTGCGAGCCTCTGTAACGATGTCATCGCAGCTCGCCAATACATTTCTGAAGAAAGATCGCATCAGGTTTGGATGGGTAAACTGCAGATTAAGGACAGGGCATAACACAAAATGGTGTTTCCTGTGCTTTGCTCCTGGTCATCTAACAGGGCAGTGCAAAGGACCAGACAGGAAAGGTCAAGGCCTGTGCATACGATTTGGCGAAACGGGGCACACATTAAAATAGTGCAGTAACACCCCAAAGTGCTGCCTCTGCGTTGATACTCAATGCAGTCCGGTAGACCATATCCCGAGCTCAAGTAGATGCGCGATGAGCAAAAAATTGACATCTAAATGAAAGTGCTGCAAGGAAACATGCACAGAAGCATGATCGATACTTTACTTTGATAAGCTGCTACTTAACTCCAAGTGATTGCGCAGAAGTATTCCAGAAAAAGATCGATGACATCGAAGATAAAGCACAAGAGTTTGGAGGAGCACTCATCATCGCTGGCGATTGAGAGCATTGCTCACAGAGTAAGTGCATGGAAAGTCTTAGAAGACAATAATGGAAGCGATCACCAATACATTACGTTTTCCATTAAAAAAGTGCCAAGCAACCATGACCACAACATAAGTGGACGCGGAACTCGCAAGTGGAATGTATCAAAGTTAAATCCGGAAGTGCTACTTGCTGAGCTGGAGGCAAACATTCCATTAGACAGCCATGCCAGCGATGCTAATAGCAAGGTGAAGCAGACCATGCAGTGTATAGAGAGAGCCTGTACAAAAGCGACGCCGAAAATAAGAGCAAATAAACACAAGAAGGCCGTTTACTGGTGGACAGAGCAAATAGCTCAACTCAGACGGGTCTGTCTGCGCTGTAGAAGAAAATACACTAGGGCCAGGCGTGTTGGATCCGCGATTGCCGAAAGAGAAAATCTCCAAGCTGCTAGGAAAACCCTCAAAACTGCTATTCGCACGAGCAAGGAGAAGAAATGGGAGGAGCTCCGAAACGACATAAAGAACAATCCATGGGGACTGGGATATAAAGTCGTAATGAAAAAGCTTGGATCAAGAGCATCGGTACCCCAACCATGCTATGGAAAACATAGTAAACGCTCTATTTCCTATACATGCCTTAAGAGAAGAATCGGAAGTGCTGGTCAAGGAAGTCCCACCTCCTTTCACGGAAGACGAACTTAAAGCAGCCGCCATTACCCTACAGAGCAACAAAGCACCGGGTACCGACGGTATTCCAGCAGAAGTCCTCAAAATAGTGTCAAATAGCCATGCCCAAGTACTCCTCGATATGTACAATGCCTGCCTGACAGAAGGAATATTCCCAGACGTATGGAGAAGACAGCGGCTAGTGCTCATCAGCAAGGGAAAAGGAAGCCCTGAAACACCGTCAGCATATCGACCACTGTGTATGCTAGACACCGCGTGCAAACTTTTGGACCCGAATAGCAGCAGCCATTGAAAACGCTGGGGGATTACCCACTCGACAACACGGTTTTCGACCAGGAAAGTCCACAATTGGCGCCGTAGAAGACGTCATAGAAAGTGTGCTAGCGGCACAGCAAGGAAATCACTACTCCAGGCGAGTGGTACTCGTTGTTACATCAGACGTCAGAAACGCTTTCAACAGTGCTAGGTGGGTGGATATGATCGAGGCACTTGAAAATCGTTTTCAGATACCAGCTTATCTGAAGAAGATAATCCGGAGCTACCTTAAAGATAGAATGTTGATATACGAGACCAACATTGGCACCCGAAGCAAAACCATCACGTCATGGGCAGCGCAAGGGTCCATCCTCGGAGCAGACCTTTGGAATATAAGCTACGACGGCATTTTGTGCATAGAAATGCCAGATGACACTAATCTAGTCGGATACGCAGACGACATTGCGGCTGTCACCACCGCACGCGACTCGGAAGACGCCCAAAGAAAGCTGAACCAGGTCATGATCAGAACACAGATGTGGCTCGATTCACATAGCTTTAAGTTGGCCACGGAAAAGACGGTGCTGCTATTCCTCACGAGAAAGCACATTCCAAGAGAAATCGACTTGAGAGTTTGCTCCGAGACCATCAGGACACAAAAGGTGATAAAGTAAATGGGAATTCAGCTTGACTCCAAGCTCACCTACTGGTTGTAAATGCAAAATGCGGTAACAAAAGCAGCACGGGTAACGGCTTCTCTCAGCAGTCTAATGGCAAACATTGGAGGACCGACATCCAGCAAGAGGAAGCTTCTGATGATGACAACGCACTCCATTCTGCTGTATGGTAGCGAATTGTGGGCTGACAAGCTGAAGGTGCACGCCCGAAGAAAAGTTTTATCTTCCGTACAACGAACCGCAGCTCTGCGAGTAGCTTCAGCGTACCGAACTGTATCGGAGCCGTCAATTCTGGTAATTAGCTGCTTAATCCCTATCGGTCTCTTGGCCCTCGAACGAAAACACCTACGAGAAGCCAAGATGGGTAAGAATACCAGAGGAACCGCGCAGCATATAAAGCAACAAACCGTGCAACATTGGCAGGAACGATGGGCCGCCGAGAGTCGCGGAAGATATACAGCGAGACTCATAGCCGACATAGCGAGCTGGATAGGAGGAACAGCCGGAACCGTCAATTTCTACCTCACGCAGTTACTGTCTGGTCACGGATACTTCTGCAAGTATCTACACCGAATTTGAAAAATTGGAGGGCCTGAGTGCATATACGGCGACAGCAATGTGGATGATGCAGAGCACACCTTTTTCAAATGCACAAGGTGGCAAACAGAGCGCACCACGCTTGAAATGGAAATCGGGGAAACCTTAGCCACCGAGAACATTGTGGAGGTTATGCTAAGCAGCAAAGAAAACTGGGACCACGTAGATAAATATGTGGAAAATGTGCTCCGGCGGAAAAAGCGGGACCTGGACGCAGGAATAATGTTGAGAGTCCAATAGGGACGAAGTGAGAATCTCCACCTTGAAGGAAGTATAAAAAGGGTTCCACGGTGGGGAGGTGTTCTCAACGAGGGAGGGGGATGTTTTAGTGGGTGCAATTCTCACATACCAAATCTGTGACGACAGTTTTGATGATGCGGCAGGCATTTTTACCCTCTCTACCAAAAAAAAAAAAAATAAAAAAATTATCTGGAGGGTCAGGAATGCAGAATCGCAGTTATTTTTAATTAATTTAATATCTTATTAACTGGAGGGTCTGGAATTCAGAATCGCAGTTATTTTTTATTAATTTAATATTTTATTAACTGTAGTGTCTGATATTTAGAATAGCAGTTATTTTTAATAAATTTAATATATTATTATCTGGAGTGTATTGAATTCAGAATCGCAGTTATTTTTAATTAATTTAATATCTTATTATCTGGAGTTTCTGGTATTAAGAATCGCAGTTATTTTTTATAAATTTAATATTTTACTCTCTGGAGGTTCTGAAATTCAGAATCGCAGCTATTTTTAATTAATTTAATATCCTATTAACTGGCAGGTCTGGTATTCAGAATCGCACTTATTTTAAATAATTTAATATTCTATTTTCTGGAGGATCTGGAATTCAGAATCGCAACAATTTTTAATTTATTTAATTTATTATTAATTGGAGGTTTTGAAATTTAGAGTCGCAGTTATTTTCAGTCAATTTAATATTTTATTAACTGGAGTGTCTGGTATTCAGAATCCCAGTTATTTTTAATTATATTAATATTTTATTATCTGTAGAGTCTGGAATTCAGAATCGAAGCTATTTTAAATAATTTAAAATTTTTTTTTGTCTGGAGGGTCTGCAAATCAGAATCGCAGTTATTTTAATTAATGTAATATTTTATTATCTGGAGAGTCTGGAATTCAGAATCGCAGTTATTTTTAATAAATTTAATATTTTATTATCTGGAGGTTCTGGAATTCAGAATGGCAGTTATTTTTAATTAATTTAATATCCTATTAACTGGCAGGTCTGGTATTCAGAATCGCAGTTATTTTTAATTAATTAAATATTTTATTAACTGGAGTGTCTGGTATTCACAATCGTAGTTATTTTTAATTAATTTAATATTTTATTATCTCTAGTGTCTGGAATGCAGAATCGCATTTATTTTTATTTCATTTAATATCTTATTTACTGGAGTGTCTGGAATTCAGAATCGCAGTTATTTTTAATTAATGTAATATTTTATTAACTGGAGGGTCTGGAATTAAGAATCGCAGTTATTCTTAATTAATTTCATAGTTTTATATATGGAGGGTCTGGAAATAAGGATCGCAGCTATTTTTAATTAATTTCATATTTTATTAACTGGAGAGTCTGGAATTCAGAATCGCAATTATTTTAAATAATTTAATATTCTATTATCTGGAGGATCAGGAATTCAGAATCGCAGTTATTTTTAATTAATTTAATATTTTATTAACTGGAGGTTCTGGAATTAAGAATCGCAGACATTTCTAATTAATTTAATATTTTATTAGCTGGGGTGACTGGTATTCAGAATCGCAGTTATTCTAAATAATTTAATATTTTATTATCTGGAGGGTCTGGAATTCAGAATCGCTGTTATTTTTAATTATTTTCATATTTTATTAATTGGAGTGTCTAGAGCTCAGAATCGAAGATATTCTAAATAATTTCATATTTTATTTTCTGGAGGGTCTGCAAATCAGAATTCTAGTTATTTTGAAAGTTTTTAACTTTTTATTATCTGGAGGGTCTGGAATTAAGAACCGCAGTAATTTTTAATTAATTTAATATCTTATTAACTGGAGGGTCTGGAATTCAGAATCGCAGTTATTTTTAAATAATTAAATATTTTATTAACCGGAGGGTCTTGAATTAAGAAACGCAGTTATTTCTAATTAATTTAATACTTTATTAGCTGGGGTGTCTGGTATTCAGAATCATAGTTATTTTTAATTAAATTAACATTTTATTATCTGGGAGGGTCTGGAATTCAGAATCGCAGTTATTTTTAATTAATTTAATATTTTATTAACTGGAGTGTCTGGTATTCAGAATCGTAGTTATTTTAAATAATTTAATATCTTATTATCTGGAGGGTCTGGAATTCAGAATCGCAGTTATTTTTATTAATTTAATATTTTATTAACTGGAGTGTCTGGTATTCAGAATCATAGTTATTTTTAATTAAATTAATATTTTTTTATCTGGGAGGGTCTGGAATTCAGAATCGCAGTTATTTTTAATTATTTTAATATTTTATTAACTGGAGTGTCTGGTATTCAGAATCGTAGTTATTTTTAATTAATTTAATATCTTATTAACTGGAGGGTCTGGAATTCAGAATCGCAGTTATTTTTTATTAATTTCTGTTTTATATATGGAGGGTCTGGAAATAAGGATCGCAGTTATTTTTAATTAATTTCATATTTTATTAACTGGAGTGTCTGGTATTCACAATCGTAGTTATTTTTAATTAATTTTATATTTTATTAAGTGGAGTGTCTGGTATTTAGAATAGCAGTTATTTTTAATAAATTTAATATTTTATTATCTAGAGGGTATTGAATTCAGAATCGCAGTAATTTTTAATTAATTTAATATCTTATTAATTGGAGTTTCTGGTATTCAGAATCGCAGTTATTTCTAATTAATTTAATATTTTATTAGCTGGGGTGTCTGGTATTCAGAATCGCAGCTATTTTAAATAATTTAATATCTTATTATCTGGAGGGTCTGGAATTCAGAATCGCAGTTATTTTTGTTAATTTAATATTCTATTAACTGGAGTGTCTGGTATTCAGAATCATAGTTATTTTTAATTAATTAAATATTTTATTATCTGGGAGGGTCTGGAGTTCAGAATCGCAGTTTTTTTTAATTAATTTAATATTTTATTAACTGGAGTGTCTGGTATTCAGAATCGTAGTTATTTTTAATTAATTTAATATTTTATTATCTGGAGGGTCTGGAATTCAGAATCGGAGTTATTTTTAATTAATTTAATATTTTATTATCTGGAGGGAATTGAATTCAGATTCGTTATTTTTAATTAATTTAATATTTTATTAACTGGAGTGTCTGGTATTCAGAATCGTAATTATTTTAAATAATTTAATATCTTATTATCTGGAGGGTCTGGAATTCAGAATCGCAGTTATTTTTATTAATTTAATATTTTATTAACTGGAGTGTCTGGTATTCAGAATCATAGTTATTTTTAACTAAATTAATATTTTTTTATCTGGGAGGGTCTGGAATTCAGAATCGCAGTTATTTTTAATTATTTTAATATTTTATTAACTGGAGTGTCTGGTATTCAGAATCGTAGTTATTTTTAATTAATTTAATATCTTATTAACTGGAGGGTCTGGAATTCAGAATCGCAGTTATTTTTTATTAATTTCAGTTTTATATATGGAGGGTCTGGAAATAAGGATCGCAGTTATTTTTAATTAATTTCATATTTTATTAACTGGAGTGTCTGGTATTCACAATCGTAGTTATTTTTAATTAATTTTATATTTTATTAAGTGGAGTGTCTGGTATTTAGAATAGCAGTTATTTTTAATAAATTTAATATTTTATTATCTGGAGGGTATTGAATTCAGAATCGCAGTTATTTTTAATTAATTTAATATTTTATAAATTGGAGGATCTGGAATTCAGAATCGCAGTTATTTCTAATTAATATAATATTTTATTAGCTTGAGTGTCTGGTATTCAGAATCGCAGTTATTTTAAATAATTTAATATTTTATTATCTGGAGGGTCTGGAATTTAGAATCGGAATTATTTTTTATTAATTTAATATTTTTTTAACTGGAGTGTCTCATATCCATAATCGCAGTTATTTTTAATAAATTGACTATTTTATTAACTGGAGAGTCTGGAATTCAGAACCGCAGCTATTTTTAATTAATTTCAATCCTTTATAACTGGAGGATCTGGAATTCAGAATCGCAGTTATTTTTAATTAATTTCAAACCTTACTAACTAGAGGGTCTGGAATTCAGAAACGCAGTTATTTTTATTTAATTTAATATTTTATTAACTGAAGTGTCTGGTATTCAGAATCGCAGTTATTTTTAATTAATTTAATATTTTATTATCTGGAGGGTCTGGAATTAAGAAACGCAGAAATTTTTAATTAATTTAATATCTTATTAACTGGAGAGTCTTGAATTCAGAACCGCAGCTATTTTTAATTAATTTCAATCCTTTATAACTGGAGGATCTGGAATTCAGAATCGCAGATGTTTTAATTAATTTAGTATTTTATTATCTGGAGGGTATTGAATTCAGAATCGCAGTTATTTTTAATTAGTTTAATATCTTATTAACTGGAGTTTCTGGTATTCAGAATCGCAGTTATTTTTAATTAATTTAGTATTTTATTATCTGGAGAGTCTGGAATTCAGAATTGCAGTTATTTTAAATAATTTATTATTCTATTATCTGGAGGATCTGAAATTCAGAATCGCTGTTATTTTTAATTAATTTTATAATCTATTAACTGAGTTTCTGCTATTCAGAATCGCAGTTATTTTTAATTAATTTAATATTTTATTATCTGGAATGTCTGGAATTTAGAATCGCAGTTATTTTTAATTAATTTTATATTTTATTTACTGAGTTTCTGGTATTCAGAATCGCAGTTATTTTTAACTAATTTAATATTTTATTATGTGGAATGTCTGGAATTTAGAATCGCAATTATTTTTTATTTATTTAATATTTTTTTAATTGGAGTGTCTGGTATTCAGAATCGCAGTTATTTTTAATTAATTTAATATTTAATTATCTGGAGGGCCTGGAATTTAGAATCGCAGCTATTTTAAATTAATTTAATATCTTATTAACTGGAGGGTCTAGAATTCAAAATCGTAGTTATCTTAAATTAATTTAATATTTTATTAATTGAAGAGTCTGGTATTTTATTATCTGGACAGTCTGGAATTAAGAATCGCAGCTATTTTTATTTAATTTCATATTATATTAACTGCAGTGTGTGGTATTCAGAATCGTAGATATTTTTAATTAATTTAATATTTTATTATCTGGAGGGCCTTGAATTCAGAATCGCAGTTATTTTTAATTAATTTAATATTTTATTATCTGGAGTTTTTGGAATTCAGATTCGCAGTTATTTTTTATTAATTTAATACACTATTAACTGGAGAGTCTGGAGTTCAGAATAGCAGTTATTTTTAATTAATTTAATATTTTATTAACTGGAGGGTCTGAAATTCAGAACCGTAGTTATTTTTAATTAATTAAATATTTTATTATCTGGAGGGTATTGAATTCAGAATCGCAGTTATTTTTAATTTATTTAATATTTAATTAACTGGAGTTTCTGGAATACAGAATCGCAGCTATTTTTAATTAATGCAATATTTTATTATCTGGAGGGTTTGGAAATCTGAATTGCAGTTATTTTTAATAACTTTTATATTTTATTATCTGGAGGTTTTGGAATTCAGGATCGCAGTTACTTTTAATTAATTTAAGATCTGATTAACTGGCGGGTCTGGAATTCAAAATCGCAGCTATTTTTAATTAATTTAATATCTTATTAACTGGAGGGTCTAGAATTCAGAATCGTAGTTATCTTAAATTAATTTAATATCTTATTAATTGAAGAGTCTGGTATCCAGAATCGCAGTTATTTTTAATAAATGTGATATTTTATTATCTGGACAGTCTGGAATTCAGAATCGCAGCTATTTTTATTTAATTTCATATTATATTAACTGCAGTGTGTGGTATTCAGAATCGTAGATATTTTTAGTTAATTTAATATTTTATTATCTGGAGGGCCTTGAATTCAGAATCGCAGTTATTTTTAATTAATTTAATATTTTGTTAACTGGAGTGTCTGGTATTGAGAATCGCAGCTATTTTTAATTAATGTAATATTTTATTATCTGGAGGGTCTTGAATGCAGAATCGCATTTATTTTTAATTCATTTAATATCTTATTAACTGGAGTGTCTGGAATTCAGAATCGAAGCTATTTTAAATAATTTATTATTTTTTTATCTGGAGGGTCTGCAAATCAGAATGGCAGTAATTTTTAATTAATGTAATATTTTATTATCTGGAGGCTCTGGAATTCAGAATCGCAGTTGTTTTTAATAAATTTAATATCTTATTAACTGGAGTGTCTGGTATTCAGACGCGCAGTTAGTTTTAATTAAAGTAATATTTTACTATCTGGAGGGTCTGGAATTCAGAATCGCAGTTTTTTAAATTTATTTAATATCTTATTAACTGGAGGGTCTGGAATTCCGAATCGCAGTTATTTTTAATTTATTTAATATTTTATTAACTGGAGTTTCTGGAATTCAGAATCGCAGCTATTTTTAATTAATGTAATATTTTATTATCTGGAGGGTCTGGAAATCTGAATTGCAGTTATTTTTAATAACTTTAAAATTTTATTATCTGGAGGTTTTGGAATTCAGGATCGCAGTTCCTTTTAATTAATTTAAGATCTGATTAACTGGCGGGTCTGGAATTCAAAATCGCAGCTAATTTTAATTAATTTAATATCTAATTAACTGGAGGGTCTAGAATTCAGAATCGTAGTTATCTTAAATTAATTTAATATCTTATTAATTGAAGAGTCTGGTATCCAGAATCGCAGTTATTTTTAATAAATGTGATATTTTATTATCTGGACAGTCTGGAATTCAGAATCGCAGCTATTTTTATTTAATTTCATATTATATTAACTGCAGTGTGTGGTATTCAGAATCGTAGATATTTTTAATTAATTTAGTATTTTATTATCTGGAGGGCCTTGAATTCAGAATCGCAGTTATTTTTAATTAATTTAATATTTTGTTAACTGGAGTGTCTGGTATTCAGAATCGCAGCTATTTTTAATTAATGTAATATTTTATTATCTGGAGGGTCTTGAATGCAGAATCGCATTTATTTTTAATTCATTTAATATCTTATTAACTGCAGTGTCTGGAATTCAGAATCGAAGCTATTTTAAAAAATTTATTATTTTTTTATCTGGAGGGTCTGCAAATCAGAATCGCAGTTATTTTTAATTAATGTAATATTTTATTATCTGGAGGCTCTGGAATTCAGAATCGCAGTTGTTTTTAATAAATTTAATATCTTATTAACTGGAGTGTCTGGTATTCAGACGCACAGTTATTTTTAATTAATGTAATATTTTACTACCTGGAGGGTCTGGAATTCAGAATCGCAGTTTTTTAAATTAATTTAATATCTTATTAACTGGAGGGTCTGGAATTCCGAATCGCAGTTATTTTTAATATTTTTAATATTTTGTTAACTGGAGTTTCTGGAATTCAGAATCGCAGCTATTTTTAATTAATGTAATATTTTATTATCTGGAGGGTCTGGAAATCTGAATTGCAGTTATTTTTAATAACTTTAATATTTTATTATCTGGAGGTTTTGGAATTCAGGATCGCAGTTACTTTTAATTAATTTAAGATCTGATTAACTGGCGGGTCTGGAATTCAAAATCGCAGCTAATTTTTATTAATTTAATATCTTATTAACTGGAGGGTCTAGAATTCAGAATCGTAGTTATCTTAAATTAATTTAATATCTTATTAATTGAAGAGTCTGGTATCCAGAATCGCAGTTATTTTTAATAAATGTGATATTTTATTATCTGGACAGTCTGGAATTCAGAATCGCAGCTATTTTTATTTAATTTCATATTATATTAACTGCAGTGTGTGGTATTCAGAATCGTAGATATTTTTAATTAATTTAGTATTTTATTATCTGGAGGGCCTTGAATTCAGAATCGCAGTTATTTTTAATTAATTTAATATTTTGTTAACTGGAGTGTCTGGTATTCAGAATCGCAGCTATTTTTAATTAATGTAATATTTTATTATCTGGAGGGTCTTGAATGCAGAATCGCATTTATTTTTAATTCATTTAATATCTTATTAACTGGAGTGTCTCGAATTCAGAATCGAAGCTATTTTAAATAATTTAATATTTTTTTATCTGGAGGGTCTGCAAATCAGAATCGCAGTAATTTTTAATTAATGTAATATTTTATTATCTGGAGGATCTGGAATTCAGAATCGCAGTTGTTTTTAATAAATTTAATATCTTATTAACTGGAGTGTCTGGTATGCAGACGCGCAGTTATTTTTAATTAATGTGATATTTTACTATCTGGAGGGTCTGGAATTCAGAATCGCAGTTTTTTAAATTAATGTAATATCTTATTAACTGGAGGGTCTGGAACTCCGAATCGCAGTTATTTTTAATTAATTTAATATTTTATTATCTGGAGTTTTTGGAATTCAGATTCGCAGTTATTTTTTATTAATTTAATACACTATTAACTGGAGAGTCTGGAGTTCAGAATAGCAGTTATTTTTAATTAATTTAATATTTTATTAACTGGAGTATCTCATATCCATAATCGCAGTTATTTTTAATAAATTGACTATTTTATTAACTGGAGAGTCTGGAATTCAGAACCGCAGCTATTTTTAATTAATTTCAATCCTTTATAACTGGAGGATCTGGAATTCAGAATCGCAGTTATTTTTAATTAATTTCAAACCTTACTAACTAGAGGGTCTGGAATTCAGAAACGCAGTTATTTTTATTTAATTTAATATTTTATTAACTGAAGTGTCTGGTATTCAGAATCGCAGTTATTTTTAATTAATTTAATATTTTATTATCTGGAGGGTCTGGAATTAAGAAACGCAGAAATTTTTAATTAATTTAATATCTTATTAACTGGAGAGTCTTGAATTCAGAACCGCAGCTATTTTTAATTAATTTCAATCCTTTATAACTGGAGGATCTGGAATTCAGAATCGCAGATGTTTTAATTAATTTAGTATTTTATTATCTGGAGGGTATTGAATTCAGAATCGCAGTTATTTTTAATTAGTTTAATATCTTATTAACTGGAGTTTCTGGTATTCAGAATCGCAGTTATTTTTAATTAATTTAGTATTTTATTATCTGGAGAGTCTGGAATTCAGAATTGCAGTTATTTTAAATAATTTATTATTCTATTATCTGGAGGATCTGAAATTCAGAATCGCTGTTATTTTTAATTAATTTTATAATCTATTAACTGAGTTTCTGCTATTCAGAATCGCAGTTATTTTTAATTAATTTAATATTTTATTATCTGGAATGTCTGGAATTTAGAATCGCAGTTATTTTTAATTAATTTTATATTTTATTTACTGAGTTTCTGGTATTCAGAATCGCAGTTATTTTTAACTAATTTAATATTTTATTATGTGGAATGTCTGGAATTTAGAATCGCAATTATTTTTTATTTATTTAATATTTTTTTAATTGGAGTTTCTGGTATTCAGAATCGCAGTTATTTTTAATTAATTTAATATTTTATTATCTGGAGGGCCTGGAATTTAGAATCGCAGCTATTTTAAATTAATTTAATATCTTATTAACTGGAGGGTCTAGAATTCAAAATCGTAGTTATCTTAAATTAATTTAATATTTTATTAATTGAAGAGTCTGGTATTTTATTATCTGGACAGTCTGGAATTAAGAATCGCAGCTATTTTTATTTAATTTCATATTATATTAACTGCAGTGTGTGGTATTCAGAATCGTAGATATTTTTAATTAATTTAATATTTTATTATCTGGAGGGCCTTGAATTCAGAATCGCAGTTATTTTTAATTAATTTAATATTTTATTATCTGGAGTTTTTGGAATTCAGATTCGCAGTTATTTTTTATTAATTTAATACACTATTAACTGGAGAGTCTGGAGTTCAGAATAGCAGTTAATTTTAATTAATTTAATATTTTATTAACTGGAGTATCTCATATCCAGAATCGGAGTTATTTTTAATAAATTGACTATTTTATTAACTGGAGAGTCTGGAATTCAGAACCGCAATTATTTTTAATTAATTTCAATCCTTTATAACTGGAGGGTCTGGAATTCAGAATCGCAGTTATTTTTAATTAATTTCAAACCTTACTAACTAGAGGGTCTAGAATTCAGAAACGCAGTTATTTTTATTTAATTTAATATTTTATTAACTGAAGTGTCTGGTATTCAGAATCGCAGTTATTTTTAATTAATTTAATATTTTATTAATTGGAGGATCTGGAATTCAGAGTCGCAGTTATTTTTAATTAATATAATATTTTATTAGCTTGAGTGTCTGGTATTCAGAATCGCAGTTATTTTAAATAATTTAATATTTTATTATCTGGGGGGTCTGGAATTAAGAACCGCAGAAATTTTTAATGAATTTAATATCTTATTAACTGGAGGTTTTGGTATTCAGAATCGCAGATGTTTTAATTAATTTAGTATTTTATTATCTGGAGGGTATTGAATTCAGAATCGCAGTTATTTTTAATTTATTTAATATCTTATTAACTGGAGTTTCTGGTATTCAGAATCCCAGTTATTTTTGATTAATTTAGTATTTTATTATATGGAGAGTCTGGAATTCAGAATTGCAGTTATTTTAAATAATTTATTATTCTATTATCTGGAGGATCTGAAATTCAGAATCGCTGTTATTTTTAATTAATTTTATATTTTATTAACTGAATTTCTGGTATTCAGAATCGCAGTTATTTTAAACTAATTTAATATTTTATTATCTGGATTGTCTGGAATTTAGAATCGCAATTATTTTTTATTAATTTAATATTTTTTTAATTGGAGTGTCTGGTATTCAGAATCGCAGTTATTAATTTAATATTTTATTATCTGGAGGGCCTGGAATTTAGAATCGCAGCTATTTTAAATTAATTTAATATTTCATTATCTGTAAGGTCAGGAATTCAGAATCGCAAGTATTTTTAATTAATTTAATATCTTATTAACTGGAAGGTCTGAAATTCAGATACAATAATTTTTAATTATTTTAATATTTTATTAACTGGAGTGTCTGGTATTCAGAATCGCAGTTATTTTTAATTATATTAATATTTTATTATCTGGAGCGTCTGGAATTCAGAACCGCAGTTATTTTTAATTAATTTAATATTTTATTATCTGGAGGGTATTGAATTCAGAATCGCAGTTATTTTTAATTTATTTAATATTTTATTAACTGGAGTTTCTGGAATTCAGAATTGCAGCTATTTTTAATTAATGTAATATTTTATTATCTGGAGTGTCTTGAATGCAGAATCGCATTTATTTTTAATTCATTTAATATCTTATTAACTGGAGTGTCTGGAATTCAGACTCGAAGCTATTTTAAATAATTTAATATTTTTTTATCTGGAGGGTCTGCAAATCAGAATCGCAGTTATTTTTAATTAATGTAATATTTTATTATCTGGAGGCTCTGGAATTCAGAATCGCAGTTGTTTTTAATAAATTTAATATCTTCTTAACTGGAGTGTCTGGTATTCAGACGCGCAGTTATTTTTAATTAATGTAATATTTTACTATCTGGAGGGTCTGGAATTCAGAATCGCAGCTATTTTTATTTAATTTCATATTATATTAACTGCAGTGTGTGGTATTCAGAATCGCAGTTATTTTTAATTAATTTAATATCTTATTAATTGAAGGGTCTGGTATCCAGAATCGCAGTTATTTTTAATAAATGTGATATTTTATTATCTGGAGAGTCTGGAATTCAGAATCGCAGTTATTTTTAATTAATTTAATATTTTATTAACTGGAGTGTCTGGTATTCAGAATCGCAGCTATTTTTAATTAATGTAATATTTTATTATCTGGAGGGTCTTGAATGCAGAATCGCATTTATTTTTAATTCATTTAATATCTTATTAACTGGAGTGTCTGGAATCCAGAATCGAAGCTATTTTAAATAATTTAATATTGTTTTATCTGGAGGGTCTGCAAATCAGAATCGCAGTTATTTTTAATTAATGTAATATTTTATTATCTGGAGGCTCTGAAATTCAGAATCGCAGTTGTTTTTAATAAATTTTATATCTTCTTAACTGGAGTGTCTGGTATTCAGACGCGCAGTTATTTTTAATTAATGTAATATTTTACTATCTGGAGGGTCTGGAATTCAGAATCGCAGCTATTTTTATTTAATTTCATATTATATTAACTGCAGTGTGTGGTATTCAGAATCGCAGTTATTTTTAATTAATTTAATATCTTATTGATTGAAGGGTCTGGTATCCAGAATCGCAGTTATTTTTAATAAATGTGATATTTTATTATCTGGAGAGTCTGGAATTAAGAATCGCAGTTATTTTTAATTAATTTAATATTTTATTAACTGGAGTGTCTGGTATTCAGAATCGCAGCTATTTTTAATTAATGTAATATTTTATTATCTGGAGGGTCTTGAATGCAGAATCGCATTTATTTTTAATTCATTTAATATCTTATTAACTGGAGTGTCTGGAATTCAGAATCGAGGCTATTTTAAATAATTTAATATTTTTTTATCTGGAGGGTCTGCAAATCAGAATCGCAGTTATTTTTAATTAATGTAATATTTTATTATCTGGAGGCTCTGGAATTCAGAATCGCAGTTTTTTTTTAATAAATTTAATATCTTATTTACTGGAGTGTCTGGTATTCAGACGCGCAGTTATTTTTAATTAATGTTATTTTTTACTATCTGGAGGGTCTGGAATTCAGAATCGCAGTTTTTTAAATTAATTTAATATCTTATTAACTGGAGGGTCTGGAATTCCGAATCGCAGTTATTTTTAATTAATTTAATATTTTATTATCTGGAGTGTCTGGTATTCAAAATCGCAGTTATTTTTAATTAATTTCAATCCTTTATAACTGGAGGGTCTGGAATTCAGAATCGCAGTTATTTTTAATTAATTTCAAACCTTACTAACTAGAGGGTGAGGAATTCAGAAACGCAGTTATTTTTATTTCATTTAATATTTTATTATCTGAAGTGTCTGATATTCAGAATCGCAGTTATTTTTAATTAATTTAATATTTTATTAATTGGAGGATCTGGAATTCAGAATCGCAGTTATTTCTAATTAATATAATATTTTATTAGCTTGAGTGTCTGGTATTCAGAATCGCAGTTATTTTAAATAATTTAATATTTTATTATCTGGAGGGTCTGGAATTAAGAACCCCAGAAATCTTTAATTAATTTAATATCTTATTAACTGGAGGTTCTGGTATTCAGAATCGCATATGTTTTAAATAATTTATTATTCTATTATCTGGAGGATCTGAAATTCAGAGTCGCTGTTATTTTTAATTAATTTTATAATTTATTAACTGAGTTTCTGGTATTCAGAATCGCAGTTATTTTTAATTAATTTAATATTTTATTATCTGGAATGTCTGGAATTTAGAATCGCAGTTATTTTTAATTAATTTTGTATTTTATTAACTGAGTTTCTGGTATTCAGAATCGCAGTTATTTTTAACTAATTTAATATTTTATTATCTGGAATGTCTGGAATTTAGAATCGCAATTATTTTTTATTTATTTAATATTTTTTTAATTGGAGTGTCTGGTATTCAGAATTGCAGTTATTTTTAATTAATTTAATATTTTATTATCTGGAGGGCCTGGAATCGCAGCTATTTTAAATTAATTTAATATTTTATTATCTGTAAGGTCAGGAATTCAGAATCGCAGGTATTTTTAATTAATTTAATATCTTATTAACTGGAGGGTCTGAAATTCAGATACAATAATTTTTAATTATTTTAATATTTTATTAACTGGAGTGTCTGGTATTCAGAATCGCAGTTATTTTTAATTATATTAATATTTTATTATCTGGAGCGTCTGGAATTCAGAACCGCAATTATTTTTAATTAATTTAATATTTTATTATCTGGAGGGTATTGAATTTAGAATCGCAGTTATTTTTAATTTATTTAATATTTTATTAACTGGAGTTTCTGGAATTCAGAATCGCAGCTATTTTTAATTAATGTAATATTTGATTATCTGGAGGGTCTGGAAATCTGAATTGCAGTTATTTTTAATAACTTTAATATTTTATTATCTGGAGGTTTTGGAATTCAGGATCGCAGTTACTTTTAATTAATTTAAGATCTGATTAACTGGCGGGTCTGGAATTTAAAATCGCAGTTATTTTAAATTAATTTAATATCTTATTAACTGGAGGGTCTAGAATTCAGAATCGTAGTTATCTTAAATTAATTTACTATCTTATTAATTGAAGAGTCTGGTATCCAGAATCGCAGTTATTTTTAATAAATGTAATATTTTATTATCTGGACAGTCTGGAATTAAGAATCGCAGCTATTTTTATTTAATTTCATATTATATTAACTGCATTGTGTGGTATTCAGAATCGTAGATATTTTTAATTATTTTAATATTTTATTATCTGGAGGGCCTTGAATTCAGAATCGCAGTTATTTTTAATTAATTTAATATTTTATTAACTGGAGTGTCTGGTATTCAGAATCGCAGCTATTTTTAATTAATGTAATATTTTATTATCTGGAGGGTCTTGACTGCAGAATCGCATTTATTTTTAATTCATTTAATATCTTATTAACTGGAGTGTCTGGAATTCAGAATCGAAGCTATTTTAAATAATTTAATATTTTTTTATCTGGAGGGTCTGCAAATCAGAATCGCAGTTATTTTTAATTAAAGTAATATTTTATTATCTGGAGGCTCTGGAATTCAGAATCGCAGTTATTTTTAATTAATTTAATATTTTATTAATTGGAGGATCTGGAATTCAGAATCGCAGTTATTTCTAATTAATATAATATTTTATTAGCTTGTGTGTCTGGTATTCAGAATCGCAGAAATTTTAAATAATGTAATATTTTATTATCTGGAGGGTCTGGAATTAAGAACCGCAGAAATTTTTAATTAATTTAATATCTTATTAACTGGAGGTTCTGGTATTCAGAATCGCAGATGTTCTAATTAATTTAGTATTTTATTATCTGGAGGGTATTGAATTCAGAATCGCAGTTATTTTTAATTAATTTAATATCTTATTAACTGGAATTTCTGGTATTCAGAATCGCAGTTATTTTTAATTAATTTAGTATTTTATTATCTGGAGAGTCTGGAATTCAGAATTGCAGTTATTTTAAATAATTTATTATTCTATTATCTGGAGGATCTGAAATTCAGAATCGCTGTTCTTTTTAATTAATTTTATAATTTATTAACTGAGTTTCTGGTATTCAGAATCGCAGTTATTTTTAATTAATTTAATATTTTATTATCTGGAATGTCTGGAATTTAGAATTGCAGTTATTTTTAATTAATTTTATATTTTATTAACTAAGTTTCTGGTATTTAGAATCGCAGTTATTTTTAACTAATTTAATATTTTATTATCTGGAATGTCTGGAATTTAGAATCGCAATTATTTTTTATTTATTTCATATTTTTTTAATTGGAGTGTCTGGTATTCAGAATCGCAGCTATTTTTAATTAATTTAATATTTTATTATCTGGAGGGCCTGGAATTTAGAATCGCAGCTATCTTAAATTAATTTAATATTTCATTATCTGTAAGGTCAGGAATTCAGAATCGCAGGTATTTTTAATTCATTTAATATCTTATTAGCTGGAGGGTCTGAAATTCAGATACAATAATTTTTAATTACTTTAATATTTTATTAACTATAGTGTCTGGTATTCAGAATCACAGTTATTTTTAATTCTATTAATATCTGGAGCGTCTGGAATTCAGAACCGCAGTTATTTTTAATTAATTTAATATTTTATTATCTGGAGGGTATTGAATTCAGAATCGCAGTTATTTTTAATTTATTTAATATTTTATTAACTGGAGTTTCTGGAATTCAGAATCGCAGCTATTTTTAATTAATGTAATATTTTATTATCTGGAGGGTCTGGAAATCTGAATTGCAGTTATTTTTAATAACTTTAATATTTTATTATCTGGCGGTTTTGGAATTCAGGAAGGCAGTTACTTTTAATTAATTTAAGATCTGATTAACTGGCGGGTCTGGAATTCAAAATCGCAGTTATTTTTAATTAATTTAATATCTTATTAACTGGAGGGTTTAGAATTCAGAATCGTAGTTATCTTAAATTAATTTAATATCTTATTAATTGAAGAGTCTGGTATCCAGAATCGCAGTTATTTTTAATAAATGTGATATTTTATTATCTGGAGAGTCTGGAGTTCAGAATCGCAGCTATTTTTATTTAATTTCATATTATATTAACTGCAGTGTGTGGTATTCAGAATCGTAGATATTTTTAATTAATTTAATATTTTATTATCTGGAGGGCCTTGAATTCAGAATCGCAGTTATTTTTAATTAATTTAATATTTTATTAACTGGAGTGTCTGGTATTCAGAATCGCAGCTATTTTTAATTAATGTAATATTTTATTATCTGGAGGGTCTTGACTGCAGAATCGCATTTATTTTTAATTCATTTAATATCTTATTAACTGGAGTGTCTGGAATTCAGAATCGAAGCTATTTTAAATAATTTAATATTTTTTTATCTGGAGGGTCTGCAAATCAGAATCGCAGTTATTTTTAATTAAAGTAATATTTTATTATCTGGAGGCTCTGGAATTCAGAATCGCAGTTGTTTTTAATAAATTTAATATCTTATTAACTGGAGTGTCTGTTATTCAGACGCGCAGTTATTTTTAATTAATGTAATATTTTACTATCTGGAGGGTCTGGAATTCAGAATCGCAGTTTTTTAAATTAATTTAATATCTTATTAACTGGAGGGTCTGGAATACCGAATCGCAGTTATTTTTAATTAGTTTAATATTTTATTATCTGGAGTTTTTGGAATTCAGATTCGCAGTTATATTTTATTAATTTAATACACTATTAACTGGAGAGTCTGGAGTTCAGAACCGCAGCTATTTTTAATTAATTTCAATCCTTTATAACTGGAGGGTCTGGAATTCAGAATCGCAGAAATTTTTAATTAATTTAATATCTTATTAACTGGAGGTTCTGGTATTCAGAATCGCAGATGTTTTAATTAATTTAGTATTTTATTATCTGGAGGGTATTGAATTCAGAATCGCAGTTATTTTTAATTAATTTAATATTTTATTAATTGGAGGATCTGGAATTCAGAATCGCAGTTATTTCTAATTAATATAATATTTTATTAGCTTGTGTGTCTGATATTCAGAATCGCAGAAATTTTAAATAATGTAATATTTTATTATCTGGAGGGTCTGGAATTAAGAACCGCAGAAATTTTTAATTAATTTAATATCTTATTAACTGGAGGTTCTGGTATTCAGAATCGCAGATGTTTTAATTAATTTAGTATTTTATTATCTGGAGGGTATTGAATTCAGAATCGCAGTTATTTTTAATTAATTTAATATCTTATTAACTGGAGTTTCTGGTATTCAGAATCGCAGTTATTTTTAATTAATTTAGTATTTTATTATCTGGAGAGTCTGGAATTCAGAATTGCAGTTATTTTAAATAATTTATTATTCTATTATCTGGAGGATCTGAAATTCAGAATCGCTGTTATTTTTAATTAATTTTATAATTTATTAACTG
Organism: Clusia tigrina; assembly: GCA_920105625.2. Classification (NCBI taxonomy): domain Eukaryota; kingdom Metazoa; phylum Arthropoda; class Insecta; order Diptera; family Clusiidae; genus Clusia; species Clusia tigrina. Next base: position 119,799,185 of record OV050030.1, on the reverse strand, counting down.
AGTTTCTGGTATTCAGAATCGCAGTTATTTTTAATTAATTTAATATTTTATTATCTGGAATGTCTGGAATTTAGAATCGCAGTTATTTTTAATTAATTTTATATTTTATTAATTGAGTTTCTGGTATTCAGAATCGCAGTTCTTTTTAACTAATTTAATATTTTATTATCTGGAATGTCTGGAATTTAGAATCGCAATTATTTTTTATTTATTTAATATTTTTTTAATTGGAGTGTCTGGTATTCAGAATCGCAGTTATTTTTAATTAATTTAATATTTTATTATCTGGAGGGCCTGGAATTTAGAATCGCAGCTACCTTAAATTAATTTAATATTTCATTATCTGTAAGGTCAGGTATTCAGAATCGCAGGTATTTTTAGTTAATTTAATATCTTATTAACTGGAGGGTCTGAAATTCAGATACAATAATTTTTAATTACTTTAATATTTTATTAACTATAGTGTCTGGTATTCAGAATCGCAGTTATTTTTAATTATATTAATATTTTATTATCTGGAGCGTCTGGAATTCAGAACCGCAGTTATTTTTAATTAATTTAATATTTTATTATCTGGAGGGTATTGAATTCAGAATCGCAGTTACTTTTAATTTATTTAATATTTTATTAACTGGAGTTTCTGGAATTCAGAATCGCAGCTATTTTTAATTAATGTAATATTTTATTATCTGGAGGGTCTGGAAATCTGAATTGCAGTTATTTTTAATAACTTTAATATTTTATTATCTGGCGGTTTTGGAATTCAGGATCGCAGTTACTTTTAATAAATTTAAGATCTGATTAACTGGCGGGTCTGGAATTCAAAATCGCTGTTATTTTTAATTAATTTAATATCTTATTAACTGGAGGGTCTAGAATTCAGAATCGTAGTTATCTTAAATTAATTTAATATCTTATTAATTGAAGAGTCTGGTATCCAGAATCGCAGTTATTTTTAATAAATGTGATATTTTATTATCTGGAGAGTCTGGAATTCAGAATCGCAGCTATTTTTATTTAATTTCATATTATATTATCTGCAGTGTGTGGTATTCAGAATCGTAGATATTTTTAATTAATTTAATATTTTATTAACTGGAGTGTCTGGTATTCAGAATCGCAGCTATTTTTAATTAATGTAATATTTTATTATCTGGAGGGTCTTGAATGCAGAATCGCATTTATTTTTAATTCATTTAATATCTTATTAACTGGAGTGTCTGGAATTCAGAATCGAAGCTATTTTAAATAATTTAATATTTTTTTATCTGGAGGGTCTGCAAATCAGAATCGCAGTTATTTTTAATTAATGTAATATTTTCTTATCTGGAGAGTCTGGAATTCAGAATCGCTGTTATTTTTAATTAATTTAATATTCTATTAACTGGAGTGTCTGGTATTCAGAATCGCAGTTAATTTAAATGATTTAATATTTTATTATCTGGAGGGTCTGGAATTCAGAATCGCAGTTATTTTTATTCGTTTAATATTTTATTAACTGGAGTGTCTGGTATTCAGAATCGTAGTTATTTTTAATTAATTTAATATTTTATGAAATGGAGTGTCTGGTATTCAGAATCGTAGTTATTTTTAATTAATTTAATATTTTATTATCTGGAGGGTCTGGAATTCAGAATCGCAGTTATTCCTAATTAGTTTCATAGTTTTATATCGGGAGGGTCTGGAAATACGGATCGCAGTTATTTTTAATTAATTTCATATTTTATTAACTTTAGTGTCTGGTATTCAGAATCGCAGTTATTTTTAATTATATTAATATTTTATTATCTGGAGAGTCTGGAATTCAGAATTAAATAATTTAATATTCTATTATCTGGAGGGTCTGGAATTAAGAAACGCAATTATTTTTAATTAATTTAATAACTTATTAGCTGCAGGGTCTGGAATTCAGAATTGCAGTTATTTTTAAGTAAGTTAATATTTTATTAACTGGAGTGTCTGGTATTCAGAATCGCAGTTATTTTTAATTAATTTAATATTTTATTAATTGGAGGATCTGGAATTCAGAATCGCAGTTATTTCTTATTTATATAATATTTTATTAGCTTGAGTGTCTGGTATTCAGAATCGCAGTTATTTTAAATAATGTAATATTTTATTATCTGGAGGGTCTGGAATTAAGAACCGCAGAAATTTTTAATTAATTTAATATCTTATTAACTGGAGGTTCTGGTATTCAGAATCGCAGATGGTTTAATTAATTTAGTATTTTATTATCTGGAGGGTATTGAATTCAGAATCGCAGTTATTTTTAATTAATTTAATATCTTATTAACTGGAGTTTCTGGAATTCAGAATCGCAGCTATTTTTAATTAATGTAATATTTTATTATCTGGCGGTTTTGGAATTCAGGATCGCAGTTACTTTTAATTAATTTAAGATCTGATTAACTGGCGGGTCTGGAATTCAAAATCGCAGTTATTTTGAATTAATTTAATATCTTATTAACTGGAGGGTCTAGAATTCAGAATCCTAGTTATATTAAATTAATTTAATATCTTATTAATTGAAGAGTCTGGTATCCAGAATCGCAGTTATTTTTAATAAATGTGATATTTTTTTATCTGGAGAGTCTGGAATTCAGAATCGCAGCTATTTTTATTTAATTTCATATTATATTAACTGCAGTGTGTGGTATTCAGAATCGTAGATATTTTTAATTAATTTAATATTTTATTAACTGGAGTGTGTGGTATTCAGAATCGCAGCTATTTTTAATTAATGTAATATTTTATTATCTGGAGGGTCTTGAATGCAGAATCGCATTTATTTTTAATTCATTTAATATCTTATTAACTGGAGTGTCTGGAATTCAGAATCGAAGCTATTTTAAATAATTTAAAATTTTTTTATCTGGAGGGTCTGCAAATCAGAATCGCAGTAATTTTTAATTAATGTAATATTTTATTATCTGGAGGATCTGGAATTCAGAATCGCAGTTCTTTTTAATAAATTTAATATCTTATTAACTGGAGTGTCTGGTATGCAGACGCGCAGTTATTTTTAATTAATGTAATATTTTACTATCTGGAGGGTCTGGAATTCAGAATCGCAGTTTTTTAAATTAATTTAATATCTTATTAACTGGAGGGTCTGGAACTCCGAATCGCAGTTATTTTTAATTAATTTAATATTTTATTATCTGGAGTTTTTGGAATTCAGATTCGCAGTTATTTTTTATTAATTGAATACACTATTAACTGGAGAGTCTGGAGTTCAGAATAGCAGTTATTTTTAATTAATTTAATATTTTATTAACTGGAGTATCTCATATCCATAATCGCAGTTATTTTTAATAAATTGTCTATTTTATTAACTGGAGAGTCTGGAATTCAGAACCGCAGCTATTTTTAATTAATTTCAATCCTTTATAACTGGAGGATCTGGAATTCAGAATCGCAGTTATTTTTAATTAATTTCAAACCTTACTAACTAGAGGGTCTGGAATTCAGAAACGCAGTTATTTTTATTTAATTTAATATTTTATTAACTGAAGTGTCTGGTATTCAGAATCGCAGTTATTTTTAATTAATTTAATATTTTATTAATTGGAGGTTCTGGAATTCAGAATCGCAGTTATTTCTAATAAATATAATATTTTATTAGCTTGAGTGTCTGGTATTCAGAATCGCAGTTATTTTAAATAATTTAATATTTTATTATCTGGAGGGTCTGGAATTAAGAAACGCAGAAATTTTTAATTAATTTAATATCTTATTAACTGGAGCGTCTGGAATTCAGAACCGCAGCTATTTTTAATTAATTTCAATCCTTTATAACTGGAGGATCTGGAATTCAGAATCGCAGATGTTTTAATTAATTTAGTATTTTATTATCTGGAGGGTATTGAATTCAGAATCGCAGTTATTTTTAATTAGTTTAATATCTTATTAAGTCGAGTTTCTGGTATTCAGAATCGCAGTTATTTTTAATTAATTTAGTATTTTATTATCTGGAGAGTCTGGAATTCAGAATTGCAGTTATTTTAAATAATTTATTATTCTATTATCTGGAGGATCTGAAATTCAGAATCGCTGTTATTTTTAATTAATTTTATAATCTATTAACTGAGTTTCTGCTATTCAGAATCACAGTTATTTTTAATTAATTTAATATTTTATTATCTGGAATGTCTGGAATTTAGAATCGCAGTTATTTTTAATTAATTTTATATTTTATTAACTGAGTTTCTGGTATTCAGAATCGCAGTTATTTTTAACTAATTTAATATTTTATTATCTGGAATGTCTGGAATTTAGAATCGCAATTATTTTTTATTTATTTAATATTTTTTTAATTGGAGTGTCTGGTATTCAGAATCGCAGTTATTTTTAATTAATTTAATATTTTATTATCTGGAGGGCCTTGAATTCAGAATCGCAGTTATTTTTAATTAATTTAATATTTTATTATCTGGAGTTTTTGGAATTCAGATTCGCAGTTATTTTTTATTAATTTAATACACTATTAACTGGAGAGTCTGGAGTTCAGAATAGCAGTTATTTTTAATTAATTTAATATTTTATTAACTGGAGTATCTCATATCCAGAATCGGAGTTATTTTTAATAAATTGACTATTTTATTAACTGGAGGGTCTGGAATTCAGAACCGCAATTATTTTTAATTAATTTCAATCCTTTATAACTGGAGGGTCTGGAATTCAGAATCGCAGTTATTTTTAATTAATTTCAAACCTTACTAACTAGAGGGTCTAGAATTCAGAAACGCAGCTATTTTTATTTAATTTAATATTTTATTAACTGAAGTGTCTGGTATTCAGAATCGCAGTTATTTTTAATTAATTTAATATTTTATTAATTGGAGGATCTGGAATTCAGAATCGCAGTTATTTCTAATTAATATAATATTTTATTAGGTTGAGTGTCTGGTATTCAGAATCGCAGTTATTTTAAATAATTTAATATTTTATTATCTGGGGGGTCTGGAATTAAGAACCGCAAAAATTTTTAATGAATTTAATATCTTATTAACTGGATGTTCTGGTATTCAGAATCGCAGATGTTTTAATTAATTTAGTATTTTATTATCTGGAGGGTATTGAATTCAGAATCGCAGTTATTTTTAATTTATTTAATATCTTATTAACTGGAGTTTCTGGTATTCAGAATTGCAGTTATTTTAAATAATTTATTATTCTATTATCTGGAGGATCTGAAATTCAGAATCGCTGTTATTTTTAATTAATTTTATATTTTATTAACTGAGTTTCTGGTATTCAGAATCGCAGTTATTTTTAACTAATTTAATATTTTATTATCTGGATTGTGTGGAATTTAGAGTCGCAATTATTTTTTATTAATTTAATATTTTTTTAATTGGAGTGTCTGGTATTCAGAATCGCAGTTATTTTTAATTAATTTAATATTTTATTATCTGGAGGGCCTGGAATTTAGAATCGCAGCTATTTTAAATTAATTTAATATTTCATTATCTGTAAGGTCAGGAATTCAGAATCGCAGGTATTTTTAATTAATTTAATATCTTATTAACTGGAGGGTCTGAAATTCAGATACAATAATTTTTAATTATTTTAATATTTTATTAACTGGAGTGTCTGGTATTCAGAATCGCAGTTATTTTTAATTATATTAATATTTTATTATCTGGAGCGTCTGGAATTCAGAACCGCAGTTATTTTTAATTAATTTAATATTTTATTATCTGGAGGGTATTGAATTCAGAATCGCAGTTATTTTTAATTAATTTAATATTTTATTAATTGGAGGATCTGGAATTCAGAATCGCAGTTATTTCTAATTAATATAATATTTTATTAGCTTGAGTGTCTGGTATTCAGAATCGCAGTTATTTTAAATAATTTAATATTTTATTAACTGGAGGTTCTGGTATTCAGAATCGCATATGTTTTAAATAATTTATTATTCTATTATCTGGAGGATCTGAAATTCAGAGTCGCTGTTATTTTTAATTAATTTTATAATTTATTAACTGAGTTTCTGGTATTCAGAATCGCAGTTATTTTTAATTAATTTAATATTTTATTATCTGGAATGTCTGGAATTTAGAATCGCAGTTATTTTTAATTAATTTTATATTTTATTAACTGAGTTTCTGGTATTCAGAATCGCAGTTATTTTTAACTAATTTAATATTTTATTATCTGGAATGTCTGGAATTTAGAATCGCAATTATTTTTTATTTATTTAATATTTTTTTAATTGGAGTGTCTGGTATTCAGAATCGCAGTTATTTTTTATTAATTTAATATTTTATTATCTGGAGGGCCTGGAATCGCAGCTATTTTAAATTAATTTAATATTATCTGTAAGGTCAGGAATTCAGAATCGCAGGTATTTTTAATTAATTTAATATCTTATTAACTGGAGGGTCTGAAATTCAGATACAATAATTTTTAATTATTTTAATATTTTATTAACTGGAGTGTCTGGTATTCAGAATCGCAGTTATTTTTAATTATATTAATATTTTATTATCTGGAGCGTCTGGAATTCAGAACCGCAATTATTTTTAATTAATTTAATATTTTATTATCTGGAGGGTATTGAATTTAGAATCGCAGTTATTTTTAATTTATTTAATATTTTATTAACTGGAGTTTCTGGAATTCAGAATCGGAGCAATTTTTAATTAATGTAATATTTGATTATCTGGAGGGTCTGGAAATCTGAATTGTAGTTATTTTTAATAACTTTAAGATTTTATTATCTGGAGGTTTTGGAATTCAGGATCGCAGTTACTTTTAATTAATTTAAGATCTGATTAACTGGCGGGTCTGGAATTTAAAATCGCAGTTGTTTTAAATTAATTTAATAACTTATTAACTGGAGGGTCTAGAATTCAGAATCGTAGTTATCTTAAATTAATTTAATATCTTATTAATTGAAGAGTCTGGTATCCAGAATCGCAGTTATTTTTAATAAATGTAATATTTTATTATCTGGACAGTCTGGAATTAAGAATCGCAGCTATTTTTATTTAATTTCATATTATATTAACTGCAGTGTCTGGTATTCAGAATCGTAGATATTTTTAATTAATTTAATATTTTATTATCTGGAAGGCCTTGAATTCAGAATCGCAGTTATTTTTAATTAATTTAATATTTTGTTAACTGGAGTGTCTGGTATTCAGAATCGCAGCTATTTTTAATTAATGTAATATTTTATTATCTGGAGGGTCTTGAATGCAGAATCGCATTTGTTTTTAATTCATTTAATATCTTATTAACTGGAGTGTCTGGAATTCAGAATCGAAGCTATTTTAAATAATTTAATATTTTTTTATCTGGAGGGTCTGCAAATCAGAATCGCAGTTATTTTTAATTAATGTAATATTTTATTATCTGGAGGCTCTGGAATTCAGAATCGCAGTTGTTTTTAATAAATTTAATATCTTATTAACTGGAGTGTCTGGTATTCAGACCCGCAGTTATTTTTAATTAATGTAATATTTTACTATCTGGAGGGTCTGGAATTCAGAATCGCAGTTTTTTAAATTAATTTAATATCTTATTAACTGGAGGGTCTGGAATTCCGAATCGCAGTTATTTTTAATTAATTTAATATTTTATTATCTGGAGTTTTTGGAATTCAGATTCGCAGTTATTTTTTATTAATTTAATACACTATTAACTGGAGAGTCTGGAGTTCAGAATAGCAGTTATTTTTAATTAATTTAATATTTTATTAACTGGAGTATCTCATATCCAGAATCGCAGTTATTTTTAATAAATTGACTATTTTATTAACTGGAGAGTCTGGAATTCAGAACCGCAGCTATTTTAATTAATTTCAATCCTTTATAACTGGAGGGTCTTTAATTCAGAATCGCAGTTATTTTTAATTAATTTCAAACCTTAATAACTAGAGGGTCTGGAATTCAGAAACGCAGTTATTTTTATTTAATTTAATATTTTATTAACTGAAGTGTCTGGTATTCAGAATCGCAGTTATTTTTAATTAATTTAATATTTTATTAATTGGAGGATCTGGAATTCAGAATCGCAGTTATTTCTAATTAATATAATATTTTATTAGCTTGAGTGTCTGGTATTCAGAATCGCAGTTATTTTAAATAATGTAATATTTTATTATCTGGAGGGTCTGGAATTAAGAACCGCAGAAATTTTTAATTAATTTAATATCTTATTAACTGGAGGTTCTGGTATTCAGAATCGCAGATGTTCTAATTAATTTAGTATTTTATTATCTGGAGGGTATTGAATTCAGAATCGCAGTTATTTTTAATTAATTTAATATCTTATTAACTGGAGTTTCTGGTATTCCGAATCGCAGTTATTTTTAATTAATTTAGTATTTTATTATCTGGAGAGTCTGGAATTCAGAATTGCAGTTATTTTAAATAATTTATTATTCTATTATCTGGAGGATCTGAAATTCAGAATCGCTGTTATTTTTAATTAATTTTATAATTTATTAACTGAGTTTCTGGTATTCAGAATCGCAGTTATTTTTAATTAATTTAATATTTTATTATCTGGAATGTCTGGAATTTAGAATTGCAGTTATTTTTAATTAATTTTATATTTTATTAACTAAGTTTCTGGTATTCAGAATCGCAGTTTTTTTTTAACTAATTTAATATTTTATTATCTGGAATGTCTGGAATTTAGAATCGCAATTATTTTTTATTTATTTCATATTTTTTTAATTGGAGTGTCTGGTATTCAGAATCGCAGCTATTTTTAATTAATTTAATATTTTATTATCTGGAGGGCCTGGAATTTAGAATCGCAGCTATCTTAAATTAATTGAATATTTCATTATCTGTAATTTCAGGAATTCAGAATCGCAGGTATTTTTAATTTATTTAATATCTTATTAACTGGAGGGTCTGAAATTCAGATACAATAATTTTTAATTACTTTAATATTTTATTAACTATAGTGTCTGGTATTCAGAATCGCAGTTATTTTTAATTATATTAATATCTGGAGCGTCTGGAATTCAGAACCGCAGTTATTTTTAATTAATTTAATATTTTATTATCTGGAGGGTATTGAATTCAGAATCGCAGTTATTTTTAATTTATTTAATATTTTATTAACTGGAGTTTCTGGAATTCAGAATCGCAGCTATTTTTAATTAATGTAATATTTTATTATCTGGAGGGTCTTGACTGCAGAATCGCATTTATTTTTAATTCATTTAATATCTTATTAACTGGAGTGTCTGGAATTCAGAATCGAAGCTATTTTAAATAATTTAATATTTTTTTATCTGGAGGGTCTGCAAATCAGAATCGCAGTTATTTTTAATTAAAGTAATATTTTATTATCTGGAGGCTCTGGAATTCAGAATCGCAGTTGTTTTTAATAAATTTAATATCTTATTAACTGGAGTGTCTGTTATTCAGACGCGCAGTTATTTTTAATTAATGTAATATTTTACTATCTGGAGGGTCTGGAATTCAGAATCGCAGTTTTTTAAATCAATTTAATATCTTATTAACTGGAGGGTCTGGAATACCGAATCGCAGTTATTTTTAATTAGTTTAATATTTTATTATCTGGAGTTTTTGGAATTCAGATTCGCAGTTATTTTTTATTAATTTAATACACTATTAACTGGAGAGTCTGGAGTTCAGAATAGCAGTTATTTTTAATTAATTTAATATTTTATTAACTGGAGTATCTCATATCCAGAATCGCAGTTATTTTTAATAACTTGACTATTTTATTAACTGGAGAGTCTGGAATTCAGAACCGCAGCTATTTTTAATTAATTTCAATCCTTTATAACTGGAGGGTCTGGAATTCAGAATCGCAGTTATTTTTAATTAATTTCAAACCTTACTAACTAGAGGGTCTGGAATTCAGAGACGCAGTTATTTTTATTTAATTTAATATTTTATTAACTGAAGTGTCTGGTATTCAGAATCGCAGTTATTTTTAATTAATTTAATATTTTATTAATTGGAGGATCTGGAATTCAGAATCGCAGTTATTTCTAATTAATATAATATTTTATTAGCTTGTGTGTCTGGTATTCAGAATCGCAGTTATTTTAAATAATGTAATATTTTATTATCTGGAGGGTCTGGAATTAAGAACCGCAGAGTCTGAAATTCAGATACAATAATTTTTAATTACTTTAATATTTTATTAACTATAGTGTCTGGTATTCAGAATCGCAGTTATTTTTAATTATATTAATATTTTATTATCTGGAGCGTCTTGAATTCAGAACCGCAGCTATTTTTAATTAATGTAATATTTTATTATCTGGAGGGTCTGGAAATCTGAATTGCAGTTATTTTTAAATAACTTTAATATTTTATTATCTGGCGGTTTTGGAATTCAGGATCGCAGTTACTTTTAATAAATTTAAGATCTGATTAACTGGCGGGTCTGGAATTCAAAATCGCTGTTATTTTTAATTAATTTAATATCTTATTAACTGGAGGGTCTAGAATTCAGAATCGTAGTTATCTTAAATTAATTTAATATCTTATTAATTGAAAAGTCTGGTATCCAGAATCGCAGTTATTTTTAATAAATGTGATATTTTATTATCTGGAGAGTCTGGAATTCAGAATCGCAGCTATTTTTATTTAATTTCATATTATATTAACTGTAGTGTGTGGTATTCAGAATCGTAGATATTTTTAATTAATTTAATATTTTATTAACTGGAGTGTCTGGTATTCAGAATCGCAGCTATTTTTAATTATTGTAATATTTTATTATCTGGAGGGTCTTGAATGCAGAATCGCATTTATTTTTAATTCATTTAATATCTTATTAACTGGAGTGTCTGGAATTCAGAATCGAAGCTATTTTAAATAATTTAATATTTTTTTATCTGGAGGGTCTGCAAATCAGAATCGCAGTTATTTTTAATTAATGTAATATTTTCTTATCTGGAGAGTCTGGAATTCAGAATCGCTGTTATTTTTAATTAATTTAATATTCTATTAACTGGAGTGTCTGGTATTCAGAATCGCAGTTAATTTAAATGATTTAATATTTTATTATCTGGAGGGTCTGGAATTCAGAATCGCAGTTATTTTTATTCGTTTAATATTTTATTAACTGGAGTGTCTGGTATTCAGAATCGTAGTTATTTTTAATTAATTTAATATTTTATGAAATGGTGTGTCTGGTATTCAGAATCGTAGTTATTTTTAATTAATTTAATATTTTATTATCTGGAGGGTCTGGAATTCAGAATCGCAGTTATTCCTAATTAGTTTCATAGTTTTATATCGGGAGGGTCTGGAAATACGGATCGCAATTATTTTTAATTAATTTCATATTTTATTAACTTTAGTGTCTGGTATTCAGAATCGCAGTTATTTTTAATTATATTAATATTTTATTATCTGGAGAGTCTGGAATTCAGAATTAAATAATTTAATATTCTATTATCTGGAGGGTCTGGAATTAAGAAACGCAGTTATTTTTAATTAATTTAATAACTTATTAGCTGCAGGGTCTGGAATTCAGAATTGCAGTTATTTTTAAGTAAGTTAATATTTTATTAACTGGAGTGTCTGGAATTCAGAATCGCAGTTATTTTTAATTAATTTAATATTTTATTAGCTTGAGTGTCTGGTATTCAGAATCGCAGTTATTTTAAATAATGTAATATTTTATTATCTGGAGGGTCTGGAATTAAGAACCGCAGAAATTTTTAATTAATTTAATATCTTATTAACTGGAGGTTCTGGTATTCAGAATCGCAGATGGTTTAATTAATTTAGTATTTTATTATCTGGAGGGTATTGAATTCAGAATCGCAGTTATTTTTAATTAATTTAATATCTTATTAGCTGGAGTTTCTGGTATTCAGAATCGCAGTTATTTTTAATTAATTTAGTATTTTATTATCTGGAGAGTCTGGAATTCAGAATTGCAGTTATTTTAAATAATTTATTATTCTATTATCTGGAGGATCTGAAATTCAGAATCGCTGTTCTTTTTAATTAATTTTATAATTTATTAACTGAGTTTCTGGTATTCAGAATCGCAGTTATTTTTAATTAATTTAATATTTTATTATCTGGAATGTCTGGAATTTAGAATCGCAGTTATTTTCAATTAATTTTATATTTTATTAACTGAGTTTCTGGTATTCAGAATCGCAGTTATTTTTAACTAATTTTATATTTTATTATCTGGAATGTCTGGAATTTAGAATCGCAATTATTTTTTATTTATTTAATATTTTTTTAATTGGAGTGTCTGGTATTCAGAATCGCAGTTATTTTTAATTAATTTAATATTTTATTATCTGGAGGGCCTGGAATTTAGAATCGCAGCTATCTTAAATTAATTTAATATTTCATTATCTGTAAGGTCAGGAATTCAGAATCGCAGGTATTTTTAATTAATTTAATATCTTATTAACTGGAGGGTCTGAAATTCAGATACAATAATTTTTAATTACTTTAATATTTTATTAACTATAGTGTCTGGTATTCAGAATCGCAGTTATTTTTAATTATATTAATATTTTATTATCTGGAGCGTCTGGAATTCAGAACCGCAGTTATTTTTAATTAATTTAATATTTTATTATCTGGAGGGTATTGAATTCAGAATCGCAGTTATTTTTAATTTATTTAATATTTTATTAACTGGAGTTTCTGGAATTCAGAATCGCAGCTATTTTTAATTAATGTAATATTTTATTATCTGGAGGGTCTGGAAATCTGAATTGCAGTTATTTTTAATAACTTTAATATTTTATTATCTGGCGGTTTTGGAATTCAGGATCGCAGTTACTTTTAATTAATTTAAGATCTGATTAACTGGCGTGTCTGGATTTCAAAATCGCAGTTATTTTTAATTAATTTAATATCTTATTAACTGGAGGGTCTAGAATTCAGAATCGTAGTTATCTTAAATTAATTTAATATCTTATTAATTGAAGAGTCTGTTATCCAGAATCGCAGTTATTTTTAATAAATGTGATATTTTATTATCTGGAGAGTCTGGAATTCAGAATCGCAGCTATTTTTATTTAATTTCATATTATATTAACTGCAGTGTGTGGTATTCAGAATCGTAGATATTTTTAATTAATTTAATATTTTATTAACTGGAGTGTCTGGTATTCAGAATCGCAGCTATTTTTAATTAATGTAATATTTTATTATCTGGAGGGTCTTGAATGCAGAATCGCATTTATTTTTAATTCATTTGATATCTTATTAACTGGAGTGTCTGGAATTCAGAATCGAAGCTATTTTAAATAATTTAATATTTTTTTATCTGGATTGTCTGCAAATCAGAATCGCAGTTATTTTTAATTAATGTAATATTTTCTTATCTGGAGAGTCTGGAATTCAGAATCGCTGTTATTTTTAATTAATTTAATATTCTATTAACTGGAGTGTCTGGTATTCAGAATCGCAGTTAATTTAAATGATTTAATATTTTATTATCTGGAGGGTCTGGAATTCAGAATCGCAGTTATTTTTATTCGTTTAATATTTTATTAACTGGAGTGTCTGGTATTCAGAATCGCAGTTATTTTTGATTAATTTAATATTTTATGAAATGGAGTGTCTGGTATTCAGAATCGTAGTTATTTTTAATAAATTTAATATTTTATTATCTGGAGGGTCTGGAATTCAGAATCGCAGTTATTCCTAATTAGTTTCATAGTTTTATATCGGGAGGGTCTGGAAATACGGATCGCAGTTATTTTTAATTAATTTCATATTTTATTAACTTTAGTGTCTGGTATTCAGAATCGCAGTTATTTTTAATTATATTAATATTTTATTATCTGGAGCGTCTGGAATTCAGAACCGCAGTTATTTTTAATTAATTTAATATTTTATTATCTGGAGGGTATTGAATTCAGAATCGCAGCTATTTTTAATTTATTTAATATTTTATTAACTGGAGTTTCTGGAATTCAGAATCGCAGCTATTTTTAATTAATGTAATATTTTATTATCTGGAGGGTCTGGAAATCTGAATTGCAGTTATTTTTAATAACTTAATATTTTATTATCTGGCGGTTTTGGAATTCAGGATCGCAGTTACTTTTAATTAATTTAAGATCTGATTAACTGGCGGGTCTGGAATTCAAAATCGCAGTTATTTTGAATTAATTTAATATCTTATTAACTGGAGGGTCTAGAATTCAGAATCGTAGTTATCTTAAATTAATTTAATATCTTATTAATTGAAGAGTCTGGTATCCAGAATCGCAGTTATTTTTAATAAATGTGATATTTTTTTTATCTGGAGAGTCTGGAATTCAGAATCGCAGCTATTTTTATTTAATTTCATATTATATTAACTGCAGTGTGTGGTATTCAGAATCGTAGATATTTTTAATTAATTTAATATTTTATTAACTGGAGTGTCTGGTATTCAGAATCGCAGCTATTTTTAATTAATGTAATATTTTATTATCTGGAGGGTCTTGAATGCAGAATCGCATTTATTTTTAATTCATTTAATATCTTATTAACTGGAGTGTCTGGAATTCAGAATCGAAGCTATTTTAAATAATTTAATATTTTTTTATCTGGAGGGTCTGCAAATCAGAATCGCAGTTATTTTTAATTAATGTAATATTTTCTTATCTGGAGAGTCTGGAATTCAGAATTGCAGTTATTTTAAATAATTTATTATTCTATTATCTGGAGGATCTGAAATTCAGAATCGCTGTTATTTTTAATTAATTTTATAATTTATTAACTGAGTTTCTGGTATTCAGAATCGCAGTTATTTTTAAATAATTTAATATTTTATTATCTGGAATGTCTGGAATTTAGAATCGCAGTTATTTTTAATTCATTTTATATTTTATTAACTGAGTTTCTGGTATTCAGAATCGCAGTTATTTTTAACTAATTTAATATTTTATTATCTGGAATGTCTGGAATTTAGAATCGCAATTATTTTTTATTTATTTAATATTTTTTTAATTGGAGTGTCTGGTATTCAGAATCGCAGTTATTTTTAATTAATTTAATTTTTTTATTATCTGGAGGGCCTGGAATTTAGAATCGCAGCTATCTTAAATTAATTTAATATTTCATTATCTGTAAGGTCAGGAATTCAGAATCGCAGGTATTTTTAATTAATTTAATATCTTATTAACTGGAGGGTCTGAAATTCAGATACAATAATTTTTAATTACTTTAATATTTTATTAACTATAGTGTCTGGTATTCAGAATCGCAGTTATTTTTAATTATATTAATATTTTATTATCTGGAGCGTCTGGAATTCAGAACCGCAGTTATTTTTAATTAATTTAATATTTTATTATCTGGAGGGTATTGAATTCAGAATCGCAGTTATTTTTAATTTATTTAATATTTTATTAACTGGAGTTTCTGGAATTCAGAATCGCAGCTATTTTTAATTAATGTAATATTTTATTATCTGGAGGGTCTGGAAATCTGAATTGCAGTTATTTTTAATAACTTTAATATTTTATTATCTGGCGGTTTTGGAATTCAGGATCGCAGTTACTTTTAATAAATTTAAGATCTGATTAAATGGTGGGTCTGGAATTCAAAATCGCTGTTATTTTTAATTAATTTAATATCTTATTAACTGGAGGGTCTAGAATTCAGAATCGTAGTTATCTTAAATTAATTTAATATCTTATTAATTGAAAAGTCTGGTATCCAGAATCGCAGTTATTTTTAATAAATGTGATATTTTATTATCTGGAGAGTCTGGAATTCAGAATCGCAGCTATTTTTATTTAATTTCATATTATATTAACTGCAGTGTGTGGTATTCAGAATCGTAGATATTTTTAATTAATTTAATATTTTATTAACTGGAGTGTCTGGTATTCAGAATCGCAGCTATTTTTAATTAATGTCATATTTTATTATCTGGAGGGTCTTGAATGCAGAATCGCATTTATTTTTAATTCATTTAATATCTTATTAACTGGAGTGTCTGGAATTCAGAATCGAAGCTATTTTAAATAATTTAATATTTTTTTATCTGGAGGGTCTGCAAATCAGAATCGCAGTTATTTTTAATTAATGTAATATTTTCTTATCTGGAGAGTCTGGAATTCAGAATCGCTGTTATTTTTAATTAATTTAATATTATATTAACTGGAGTGTCTGGTATTCAGAATCGCAGTTAATTTAAATGATTTAATATTTTATTATCTGGAGGGTCTGGAATTCAGAATCGCAGTTATTTTTATTCGTTTAATATTTTATTAACTGGAGTGTCTGGTATTCAGAATCGTAGTTATTTTTAATTAATTTAATATTTTATGAAATGGAGTGTCTGGTATTCAGAATCGTAGTTATTTTTAATTAATTTAATATTTTATTATCTGGAGGGTCTGGAATTCAGAATCGCAGTTATTCCTAATTAGTTTCATAGTTTTATATCGGGAGGGTCTGGAAATACGGATCGCAATTATTTTTAATTAATTTCATATTTTATTAACTTTAGTGTCTGGTATTCAGAATCGCAGTTATTTTTAATTATATTAATATTTTATTATCTGGAGAGTCTGGAATTCAGAATTAAATAATTTAATATTCTATTATCTGGAGGGTCTGGAATTAATAAACGCAGTTATTTTTAATTAATTTAATAACTTATTAGCTGCAGGGTCTGGAATTCAGAATTGCAGTTATTTTTAAGTAAGTTAATATTTTATTAACTGGAGTGTCTGGAATTCAGAATCGCAGTTATTTTTAATTAATTTAATATTTTATTAGCTTGAGTGTCTGGTATTCAGAATCGCAGTTATTTTAAATAATGTAATATTTTATTATCTGGAGGGTCTGGAATTAAGAACCGCAGAAATTTTTAATTAATTTAATATCTTATTAACTGGAGGTTCTGGTATTCAGAATCGCAGATGGTTTAATTAATTTAGTATTTTATTATCTGGAGGGTATTGAATTCAGAATCGCAGTTATTTTTAATTAATTTAATATCTTATTAACTGGAGTTTCTGGTATTCAGAATCGCAGTTATTTTTAATTAATTTAGTATTTTATTATCTGGAGAGTCTGGAATTCAGAATTGCAGTTATTTTAAATAATTTATTATTCTATTATCTGGAGGATCTGAAATTCAGAATCGCTGTTATTTTTAATTAATTTTATAATTTATTAACTGAGTTTCTGGTATTCAGAATCGCAGTTATTTTTAATTAATTTAATATTTTATTATCTGGAATGTCTGGAATTTAGAATCGCAGTTATTTTCAATTAATTTTATATTTTATTAACTGAGTTTCTGGTATTCAGAATCGCAGTTATATTTAACTAATTTTATATTTTATTATCTGGAATGTCTGGAATTTAGAATCGCAATTATTTTTTATTTATTTAATATTTTTTTAATTGGAGTGTCTGGTATTCAGAATCGCAGTTATTTTTAATTAATTTAATATTTTATTATCTGGAGGGCCTGGAATTTAGAATCGCAGCTATCTTAAATTAATTTAATATTTCATTATCTGTAAGGTCAGGAATTCAGAATCGCAGGTATTTTTAATTAATTTAATATCTTATTAACTGGAGGGTCTGAAATTCAGATACAATAATTTTTAATTACTTTAATATTTTATTAACTATAGTGTCTGGTATTCAGAATCGCAATTATTTTTAATTATATTAATATTTTATTATCTGGAGCGTCTGGAATTCAGAACCGCAGTTATTTTTAATTAATTTAATATTTTATTATCTGGAGGGTATTGAATTCAGAATCGCAGTTATTTTTAATTTATTTAATATTTTATTAACTGGAGTTTCTGGAATTCAGAATTGCAGCTATTTTTAATTAATGTAATATTTTATTATCTGGAGGGTCTGGAAATCTGAATTGCAGTTATTTTTAATAACTTTAATATTTTATTATCTAGCGGTTTTGGAATTCAGGATCGCAGTTACTTTTAATTAATTTAAGATCTGATTAACTGGCGGGTCTGGAATTCAAAATCGCAGTTATTTTTAATTAATTTAATATCTTATTAACTGGAGGGTCTAGAATTCAGAATCGTAGTTATCTTAAATTAATTTAATATCTTATTAATTGAAGAGTCTGTTATCCAGAATCGCAGTTATTTTTAATAAATGTGATATTTTATTATCTGGAGAGTCTGGAATTCAGAATCGCAGCTATTTTTATTTAATTTCATATTATATTAACTGCAGTGTGTGGTATTCAGAATCGTAGATATTTTTAATTAATTTAATATTTTATTAACTGGAGTGTCTGGTATTCAGAATCGCAGCTATTTTTAATTAATGTAATATTTTATTATCTGGAGGGTCTTGAATGCAGAATCGCATTTATTTTTAATTCATTTAATATCTTATTAACTGGAGTGTCTGGAATTCAGAATCGAAGCTATTTTAAATAATTTAATATTTTTTTATCTGGATTGTCTGCAAATCAGAATCGCAGTTATTTTTAATTAATGTAATATTTTCTTATCTGGAGAGTCTGGAATTCAGAATCGCTGTTATTTTTAATTAATTTAATATTCTATTAACTGGAGTGTCTGGTATTCAGAATCGCAGTTAATTTAAATGATTTAATATTTTATTATCTGGAGGGTCTGGAATTCAGAATCGCAGTTATTTTTATTCGTTCAATATTTTATTAACTGGAGTGTCTGGTATTCAGAATCGCAGTTATTTTTAATTAATTTAATATTTTATGAAATGGAGTGTCTGGTATTCAGAATCGTAGTTATTTTTAATTAATTTAATATTTTATTATCTGGAGGGTCTGGAATTCAGAATCGCAGTTATTCCTAATTAGTTGCATAGTTTTATATCGGGAGGGTCTGGAAATACGGATCGCAGTTATTTTTAATTAATTTCATATTTTATTAACTTTAGTGTCTGGTATTCAGAATCGCAGTTATTTTTAATTATATTAATATTTTATTATCTGGAGCGTCTGGAATTCAGAACCGCAGTTATTTTTAATTAATTTAATATTTTATTATCTGGAAGGTATTGAATTCAGAATCGCAGCTATTTTTAATTTATTTAATATTTTATTAACTGGAGTTTCTGGAATTCAGAATCGCAGCTATTTTTAATTAATGTAATATTTTATTATCTGGAGGGTCTGGAAATCTGAATTGCAGTTATTTTTAATAACTTTAATATTTTATTATCTGGCGGTTTTGGAATTCAGGATCGCAGTTACTTTTAATTAATTTAAGATCTGATTAACTGGCGGGTCTGGAATTCAAAATCGCAGTTATTTTGAATTAATTTAATATCTTATTAACTGGAGGATCTAGAATTCAGAATCGTAGTTATCTTAAATTAATTTAATATCTTATTAATTGAAGAGTCTGGTATCCAGAATCGCAGTTATTTTTAATAAATGTGATATTTTTTTATCTGGAGAGTCTGGAATTCAGAATCGCAGCTATTTTTATTTAATTTCATATTATATTAACTGCAGTGTGTGGTATTCAGAATCGTAGATATTTTTAATTAATTTAATATTTTATTAACTGGAGTGTCTGGTATTCAGAATCGCAGCTATTTTTAATTAATGTAATATTTTATTATCTGGAGGGTCTTGAATGCAGAATCGCATTTATTTTTAATTCATTTAATATCTTATTAACTGGAGTGTCTGGAATTCAGAATCGAAGCTATTTTAAATAATTTAATATTTTTTTATCTGGAGGGTCTGCAAATCAGAATCGCAGTTATTTTTAATTAATGTAATATTTTCTTATCTGGAGAGTCTGGAATTCAGAATCGCTGTTATTTTTAATTAATTTAATATTATATTAACTGGAGTGTCTGGTATTCAGAATCGCAGTTAATTTAAATGATTTAATATTTTATTATCTGGAGGGTCTGGAATTCAGAATCGCAGTTATTTTTATTCGTTTAATATTTTATTAACTGGAGTGTCTGGTATTCAGAATCGCAGTTATTTTTAATTAATTTAATAATTTATGAAATGGAGTGTCTGGTATTCAGAATCGAAGCTATTTTAAATAATTTAATATTTTTTTATCTGGAGGGTCTGGAATTCAGAATCGCAGTTATTCCTAATTAGTTTCATACGGATCGCAGTTATTTTTAATTAATTTCATATTTTATTAACTTTAGTGTCTGGTATTATTATCTGGAGAGTCTGGAATTCAGAATTAAATAATTTAATATTCTATTATCTGGAGGGTCTGGAATTAAGAAACGCAGTTATTTTTAATTAATTTAATAACTTATTAACTGCAGGGTCTGGAATTCAGAATTGCAGTTATTTTTAAGTAAGTTAATATTTTATTAACTGGAGTGTCTGGTATTCAGAATCGCAGTTATTTTTAATTAATTTAATATTTTATTAATTGGAGGATCTGGAATTCAGAATCGCAGTTATTTCTAATTAATATAATATTTTATTAGCTTGAGTGTCTGGTATTCAGAATCGCAGTTATTTTAAATAATGTAATATTTTATTATCTGGAGGGTCTGGAATTAAGAACCGCAGAAATTTTTAATTAATTTAATATCTTATTAACTGGAGGTTCTGGTATTCAGAATCGCAGATGTTTTAATTAATTTAGTATTTTATTATCTGGAGGGTATTGAATTCAGAATCGCAGTTATTTTTAATTAATTTAATATCTTATTAACTGGAGTTTCTGGTATTCAGAATCGCAGTTATTTTTAATTAATTTAGTATTTTATTATCTGGAGAGTCTGGAATTCAGAATTGCAGTTATTTTAAATAATATATTATTCTATTATCTGGAGGATCTCAAATTCAGAATCGCTGTTATTTTTAATTAATTTTATAATTTATTAACTGAGTTTCTGGTATTCAGAATCGCAGCTATTTTTAATTAATTTAATATTTTATTATCTGGAATGTCTGGAATTTAGAATCGCAGTTATTTTTAATTAATTTTATATTTTATTAACTGAGTTTCTGGTATTCAGAATCGCAGTTATTTTTAACTAATTTTATATTTTATTATCTGGAATGCCTGGAATTTTGAATCGCAATTATTTTTTATTTATTTAATATTTTTTTAATTGGAGTGTCTGGTATTCAGAATCGCAGTTATTTTTAATTAATTTAATATTTTATTATCTGGAGGGCCTGGAATTTAGAATCGCAGCTATCTTAAATTAATTTAATATTTCATTATCTGTAAGGTCAGGAATTCAGAATCGCAGGTATTTTTAATTAATTTAATATCTTATTAACTGGAGGGTCTGAAATTCAGATATAATAATTTTTAATTACTTTAATATTTTATTAACTATAGTGTCTGGTATTCAGAATCGCAGTTATTTTTAATTATATTAATATTTTATTATCTGGAGCGTCTGGAATTCAGAACCGCAGTTATTTTTAATTAATTTAATATTTTATTATCTGGAGGGTATTGAATTCAGAATCGCAGTTATTTTTAATTTATTTAATATTTTATTAACTGGAGTTTCTGGAATTCAGAATCGCAGCTATTTTTAATTAATGTAATATTTTATTATCTGGAGGGTCTGGAAATCTGAATTGCAGTTATTTTTAATAACTTTAATATTTTATTATCTGGCGGTTTTGGAATTCAGGATCGCAGTTACTTTTAATTAATTTAAGATCTGATTAACTGGCGGGTCTGGAATTCAAAATCGCAGTTATTTTTAATTAATTTAATATCTTATTAACTGGAGGGTCTAGAATTCAGAATCGTAGTTATCTTAAATTAATTAATATCTTATTAATTGAAGAGTCTGGTATCCAGAATCGCAGTTATTTTTAATAAATGTGATATTTTATTATCTGGAGAGTCTGGAATTCAGAATCGCAGCTATTTTTATTTAATTTCATATTATATTAACGGCAGTGTGTGGTATTCAGAATCGTAGATATTTTTAATTAATTTAATATTTTATTAACTGGAGTGTCTGGTATTCAGAATCGCAGCTATTTTTAATTAATGTAATATTTTATTATCTGGAGGGTCTTGAATGCAGAATCGCATTTATTTTTAATTCATTTAATATCTTATTAACTGGAGTGTCTGGAATTCAGAATCGAAGCTATTTTAAATAATTTAATATTTTTTTATCTGTAGGGTCTGCAAATCAGAATCGCAGTTATTTTTAATTAATGTAATATTTTCTTATCTGGAGAGTCTGGAATTCAGAATCGCTGTTATTTTTAAATAATTTAATATTCTATTAACTGGAGTGTCTGGTATTCAGAATCGCAGTTATTTTAAATGATTTAATATTTTATTATCTGGAGGGTCTGGAATTCAGAATCGCAGTTATTTTTATTCGTTTAATATTTTATTAACTGGAGTGTCTGGTATTCAGAATCGCAGTTATTTTTAATTAATTTAATATTTTATGAAACGGAGTGTCTGGTATTCAGAATCGAAGTTATTTTTAATTAATTTAATATTTTATTATCTGGAGGGTCTGGAATTCAGAATCGCAGTTATTCCTAATTAGTTTCATAGTTTTATATCGGGAGGGTCTGGAAATACGGATCGCAGTTATTTTTAATTAATTGCATATTTTATTAACTTTAGTGTCTGGTATTCAATATTTAATATTTTATTATCTGGAGAGTCTGGAATTCAGAATTAAATAATTTAATATTCTATTATCTGGAGGGTCTGGAATTAAGAAACGCAGTTATTTTTAATTAATTTAATAACTTATTAACTGCAGGGTCTGGAATTCAGAATTGCAGTTATTTTTAAGTAAGTTAATATTTTATTAACTGGAGTGTCTGGTATTCAGAATCGCAGTTATTTTTAATTAATTTAATATTTTATTAATTGGAGGATCTGGAATTCAGAATCGCAGCTATTTCTAATTAATATAATATTTTATTAGCTTGAGTGTCTGGTATTCAGAATCGCAGTTATTTTAAATAATGTAATATTTTATTATCTGAAGGGTCTGGAATTAAGAACCGCAGAAATTTTTAATTAATTTAATATCTTATTAACTGGAGGTTCTGTTATTCAGAATCGCAGATGTTTTAATTAATTTAGTATTTTATTATCTGGAGGGTATTGAATTCACAATCGCAGTTTTTTTTAATTAATTTAATATCTTATTAACTGGAGTTTCTGGTATTCAGAATCGCAGTTATTTTTAATTAATTTAGTATTTCATTATCTGGAGAGTCTGGAATTCAGAATTGCAGTTATTTTAAATAATTTATTATTCTATTATCTGGAGGATCTGAAATTCAGAATCGCTGTAATTTTTAATTAATTTTATAATTTATTAACTGAGTTTCTGGTATTCAGAAGCGCAGTTATTTTTAATTAATTTAATATTTTATTATCTGGAATGTCTGGAATTTAGAATCGCAGTTATTTTTAATTAATTTTATATTTTATTAACTGAGTTTCTGGTATTCAGAATCGCAGTTATTTTTAACTAATTTAATATTTTATTATCTGGAATGTCTGGAATTTAGAATCGCAATTATTTTTTATTTATTTAATATTTTTTTAATTGGAGTGTCTGGTATTCAGAATCGCAGTTATTTTTAATTAATTTAATATTTTATTATCTGGAGGGCCTGGAATTTAGAATCGCAGCTATCTTAAATTAATTTAATATTTCATTATCTGTAAGGTCAGGAATTCAGAATCGCAGGTATTTTTAATTAATTTAATATCTTATTAACTGGAGGGTCTGAAATTCAGATACAATAATTTTTAATTACTTTAATATTTTATTAACTATAGTGTCTGGTATTCAGAATCGCAGTTATTTTTAATTATATTAATATTTTATTATCTGGAGCGTCTGGAATTCAGAACCGCAGTTATTTTTAATTAATTTAATATTTTATTATCTGGAGGGTATTGAATTCAGAATCGCAGTTATTTTTAATTTATTTAATATTTTATTAACTGGAGTTTCTGGAATTCAGAATCGCAGCTATTTTTAATTAATGTAATATTTTATTATCTGGAGGGTCTGGAAATCTGAATTGCAGTTATTTTTAATTGATATAATATTTTATTATCTGGCGGTTTTGGAATTCAGGATCGCAGTTACTTTTAATTAATTTAAGATCTGATTAACTGGCGGGTGTGGAATTCAAAATCGCAGTTATTTTTAATTAATTTAATATCTTATTAACTGGAGGGTCTATAATTCAGAATCGTAGTTATCTTAAATTAATTAATATCTTATTAATTGAAGAGTCTGGTATCCAGAATCGCAGTTATTTTTAATAAATGTGATATTTTATTATCTGGAGAGTCTGGAATTCAGAATCGCAGCTATTTTTATTTAATTTCATATTATATTAACTGCAGTGTGTGGTATTCAGAATCGTAGATATTTTTAATTAATTTAATATTTTATTAACTGGAGTGTCTGGTATTCAGAATCGCAGCTATTTTTAATTAATGTAATATTTTATTATCTGGAGGGTCTTGAATGCAGAATCGCATTTATTTTTAATTCATTTAATATCTTATTAACTGGAGTGTCTGGAATTCAGAATCGAAGCTATTTTAAATAATTTAATATTTTTTTATCTGGAGGGTCTGCAAATCAGAATCGCAGTTATTTTTAATTAATGTAATATTTTCTTATCTGGAGAGTCTGGAATTCAGAATCGCTGTTATTTTTAATTAATTTAATATTCTATTAACTGGAGTGTCTGGTATTCAGAATCGCAGTTAATTTAAATGATTTAATATTTTATTATCTGGAGGGTCTGGAATTCAGAATCGCAGTTATTTTTATTCGTTTAATATTTTATTAACTGGAGTGTCTGGTATTCAGAATCGCAGTTATTTTTAATTAATTTAATATCTTATGAAATGGAGTGTCTGGTATTCAGAATCGAAGTTATTTTTAATTAATTTAATATTTTATTATCTGGAGGGTCTGGAATTCAGAATCGCAGTTATTCCTAATTAGTTTCATAGTTTTATATCGGGAGGGTCTGGAAATACGGATCGCAGTTATTTTTAATTAATTTCATATTTTATTAACTTTAGTATCTGGTATTCAATATTTAATATTTTATTATCTGGAGAGTCTGGAATTCAGAATTAAATAATTTAATATTCTATTATCTGGAGGGTCTGGAATTAAGAAACGCAGTTATTTTTAATTAATTTAATAACTTATTAACTGCAGGGTCTGGAATTCAGAATTGCAGTTATTTTTAAGTAAGTTAATATTTTATTAACTGGAGGGTCTGGTATTCAGAATCGCAGTTATTTTTAATTAATTTAATATTTTATTAATTGGAGGATCTGGAATTCAGAATCGCAGTTATTTCTAATTAATATAATATTTTATTAGCTTGAGTGTCTGGTATTCAGAATCGCAGTTATTTTAAATAATGTAATATTTTATTATCTGAAGGGTCTGGAATTAAGAACCGCAGAAATTTTTAATTAATTTAATATCTTATTAACTGGAGGTTCTGGTATTCAGAATCGCAGATGTTTTAATTAATTTAGTATTTTATTATCTGGAGGGTATTGAATTCACAATCGCAGTTATTTTTAATTAATTTAATATCTTATTAACTGGAGTTTCTGGTATTCAGAATCGCAGTTATTTTTAATTAATTTAGTATTTTATTATCTGGAGAGTCTGGAATTCAGAATTGCAGTTATTTTAAATAATTTATTATTCTATTATCTGGAGGATCTGAAATTCAGAATCGCTGTAATTTTTAATTAATTTTATAATTTATTAACTGAGTTTCTGGTATTCAGAATCGCAGTTATTTTTAATTAATTTAATATTTTATTATCTGGAATGTCTGGAATTTAGAATCGCAGTTATTTTTAATTAATTTTATATTTTATTAACTGAGTTTCTGGTATTCAGAATCGCAGTTATTTTTAACTAATTTAATATTTTATTATCTGGAATGTCTGGAATTTAGAATCGCAATTATTTTTTATTTATTTAATATTTTTTTAATTGGAGTGTCTGGTATTCAGAATCGCAGTTATTTTTAATTAATTTAATATTTTATTATCTGGAGGGCCTGGAATTTAGAATCGCAGCTATCTTAAATTAATTTAATATTTCATTATCTGTAAGGTCAGGAATTCAGAATCGCAGGTATTTTTAATTAATTTAATATCTTATTAACTGGAGGGTCTGAAATTCAGATACAATAATTTTTAATTACTTTAATATTTTATTAACTATAGTGTCTGGTATTCAGAGTCGCAAGTATTTTTAATTATATTAATATTTTATTATCTGGAGCGTCTGGAATTCAGAACCGCAGTTATTTTTAATTAATTTAATATTTTATTATCTGGAGGGTATTGAATTCAGAATCGCAGTTATTTTTAATTTATTTAATATTTTATTAACTGGAGTTTCTGGAATTCAGAATCGCAGCTATTTTTAATTAATGTAATATTTTATTATCTGGAGGGTCTGGAAATCTGAATTGCAGTTATTTTTAATTGATATAATATTTTATTATCTGGCGGTTTTGGAATTCAGGATCGCAGTTACTTTTAATTAATTTAAGATCTGATTAACTGGCGGGTCTTGAATTCAAAATCGCAGTTATTTTTAATTAATTTAATATCTTATTAACTGGAGGGTCTATAATTCAGAATCGTAGTTATCTTAAATTAATTAATATCTTATTAATTGAAGAGTCTGGTATCCAGAATCGCAGTTATTTTTAATAAATGTGATATTTTATTATCTGGAGAGTCTGGAATTCAGAATCGCAGCTATTTTTATTTAATTTCATATTATATTAACTGCAGTGTGTGGTATTCAGAATCGTAGATATTTTTAATTAATTTAATATTTTATTAACTGGAGTGTCTGGTATTCAGAATCGCAGCTATTTTTAATTAATGTAATATTTTATTATCTGGAGGGTCTTGAATGCAGAATCGCATTTATTTTTAATTCATTTAATATCTTATTAACTGGAGTGTCTGGAATTCAGAATCGAAGCTATTTTAAATAATTTAATATTTTTTTATCTGGAGGGTCTGCAAATCAGAATCGCAGTTATTTTTAATTAATGTAATATTTTCTTATCTGGAGAGTCTGGAATTCAGAATCGCTGTTATTTTTAATTAATTTAATATTCTATTAACTGGAGTGTCTGGTATTCAGAATCGCAGTTAATTTAAATGATTTAATATTTTATTATCTGGAGGGTCTGGAATTCAGAATCGCAGTTATTTTTATTCGTTTAATATTTTATTAACTGGAGTGTCTGGTATTCAGAATCGCAGTTATTTTTAATTAATTTAATATCTTATGAAATGGAGTGTCTGGTATTCAGAATCGAAGTTATTTTTAATTAATTTAATATTTTATTATCTGGAGGGTCTGGAATTCAGAATCGCAGTTATTCCTAATTAGTTTCATAGTTTTATATCGGGAGGGTCTGGAAATACGGATCGCAGTTATTTTTAATTAATTTCATATTTTATTAACTTTAGTATCTGGTATTCAATATTTAATATTTTATTATCTGGAGAGTCTGGAATTCAGAATTAAATAATTTAATATTCTATTATCTGGAGGGTCTGGAATTAAGAAACGCAGTTATTTTTAATTAATTTAATAACTTATTAACTGCAGGGTCTGGAATTCAGAATTGCAGTTATTTTTAAGTAAGTTAATATTTTATTAACTGGAGGGTCTGGTATTCAGAATCGCAGTTATTTTTAATTAATTTAATATTTTATTAATTGGAGGATCTGGAATTCAGAATCGCAGTTATTTCTAATTAATATAATATTTTATTAGCTTGAGTGTCTGGTATTCAGAATCGCAGTTATTTTAAATAATGTAATATTTTATTATCTGAAGGGTCTGGAATTAAGAACCGCAGAAATTTTTAATTAATTTAATATCTTATTAACTGGAGGTTCTGGTATTCAGAATCGCAGATGTTTTAATTAATTTAGTATTTTATTATCTGGAGGGTATTGAATTCACAATCGCAGTTATTTTTAATTAATTTAATATCTTATTAACTGGAGTTTCTGGTATTCAGAATCGCAGTTATTTTTAATTAATTTAGTATTTTATTATCTGGAGAGTCTGGAATTCAGAATTGCAGTTATTTTAAATAATTTATTATTCTATTATCTGGAGGATCTGAAATTCAGAATCGCTGTAATTTTTAATTAATTTTATAATTTATTAACTGAGTTTCTGGTATTCAGAATCGCAGTTATTTTTAATTAATTTAATATTTTATTATCTGGAATGTCTGGAATTTAGAATCGCAGTTATTTTTAATTAATTTTATATTTTATTAACTGAGTTTCTGGTATTCAGAATCGCAGTTATTTTTAACTAATTTAATATTTTATTATCTGGAATGTCTGGAATTTAGAATCGCAATTATTTTTTATTTATTTAATATTTTTTTAATTGGAGTGTCTGGTATTCAGAATCGCAGTTATTTTTAATTAATTTAATATTTTATTATCTGGAGGGCCTGGAATTTAGAATCGCAGCTATCTTAAATTAATTTAATATTTCATTATCTGTAAGGTCAGGAATTCAGAATCGCAGGTA
Source organism: Clusia tigrina (assembly GCA_920105625.2). Classification (NCBI taxonomy): domain Eukaryota; kingdom Metazoa; phylum Arthropoda; class Insecta; order Diptera; family Clusiidae; genus Clusia; species Clusia tigrina. The sequence goes on along the minus strand of OV050030.1, from coordinate 119,770,650 downwards.
TTTTTAATTAATTTAATATCTTATTAACTGGAGGGTCTGAAATTCAGATACAATAATTTTTAATTACTTTAATATTTTATTAACTATAGTGTCTGGTATTCAGAGTCGCAAGTATTTTTAATTATATTAATATTTTATTATCTGGAGCGTCTGGAATTCAGAACCGCAGTTATTTTTAATTAATTTAATATTTTATTATCTGGAGGGTATTGAATTCAGAATCGCAGTTATTTTTAATTTATTTAATATTTTATTAACTGGAGTTTCTGGAATTCAGAATCGCAGCTATTTTTAATTAATGTAATATTTTATTATTTGGAGGGTCTGGAAATCTGAATTGCAGTTATTTTTAATAACTTTAATATTTTATTATCTGGCGGTTTTGGAATTCAGGATCGCAGTTACTTTTAATTAATTTAAGATCTGATTAACTGGCGGGTCTGGAATTCAAAATCGCAGTTATTTTGAATTAATTTAATATCTTATTAACTGGAGGGTCTAGAATTCAGAATCGTAGTTATCTTAAATTAATTTAATATCTTATTAATTGAAGAGTCTGTTATCCAGAATCGCAGTTATTTTTAATAAATGTGATACTTTATTATCTGGAGAGTCTGGAATTCAGAATCGCAGCTATTTTTATTTAATTTCATATTATATTAACTGCAGTGTGTGGTATTCAGAATCGTAGATATTTTTAATTAATTTAATATTTTATTAACTGGAGTGTCTGGTATTCAGAATCGCAGCTATTTTTAATTAATGTAATATTTTATTATCTGGAGGGTCTTGAATGCAGAATCGCATTTATTTTTAATTCATTTAATATCTTATTAACTGGAGTGTCTGGAATTCAGAATCGAAGCTATTTTAAATAATTTAATATTTTTTTATCTGGAGGGTCTGCAAATCAGAATCGCAGTTATTTTTAATTAATGTAATATTTTCTTATCTGGAGAGTCTGGAATTCAGAATCGCTGTTATTTTTAATTAATTTAATATTCTATTAACTGGAGTGTCTGGTATTCAGAATCGCAGTTAATTTAAATGATTTAATATTTTATTATCTGGAGGGTCTGGAATTCAGAATCGCAGTTATTTTTATTCGTTTAATATTTTATTAACTGGAGTGTCTGGTATTCAGAATCGCAGTTATTTTTAATTAATTTAATATTTTATGAAATGGAGTGTCTGGTATTCAGAATCGTAGTTATTTTTAATTAATTTAATATTTTATTATCTGGAGGGTCTGGAATTCAGAATCGCAGTTATTCCTAATTAGTTTCATAGTTTTATATCGGGAGGGTCTGGAAATACGGATCGCAGTTATTTTTAAATAATTTCAAATTTTATTAACTTTAGTGTCTGGTATTCAGAATCGCAGTTATTTTTAATTATATTAATATTTCATTATCTGGAGAGTCTGGAATTCAGAATTAAATAATTTAATATTCTATTATCTGGAGGGTCTGGAGTTAAGAAACGCAGTTATTTTTAATTAATTTAATAACTTATTAACTGCAGGGTCTGGAATTCAGAATTGCAGTTATTTTTAAGTAAGTTAATATTTTATTAACTGGAGTGTCTGGTATTCAGAATCGCAGTTATTTTTAATTAATTTAATATTTTATTAATTGGAGGATCTGGAATTCAGAATCGCAGTTATTTCTAATTAATATAATATTTTTTTAGCTTGAGTGTCTGGTATTCAGAATCGCAGTTATTTTAAATAATGTAATATTTTATTATCTGGAGGGTCTGGAATTAAGAACCAAAGAAATTTTTAATTAATTTAATATCTTATTAACTGGAGGTTCTGGTATTCAGAATCGCAGATGTTTTAATTAATTTAGTATTTTATTATCTGGAGGGTATTGAATTCAGAATCGCAGTTATTTTTAATTAATTTAATATCTTATTAACTGGAGTTTCTGGTATTCAGAATCGCAGTTATTTTTAATTAATTCAGTATTTTATTATCTGGAGAGTCTGGAATTCAGAATTGCAGTTATTTTAAATAATTTATTATTCTATTATCTGGAGGATCTGAAATTCAGAATCGCTGTTATTTTTAATTAATTTTATAATTTATTAACTGAGTTTCTGGTATTCAGAATCGCAGCTATTTTTAATTAATTTAATATTTTATTATCTGGAGGATCTGAAATTCAGAATCGCTGTTATTTTTAATTAATTTTATAATTTATTAACTGAGTTTCTGGTATTCAGAATCGCAGTTATTTTTAATTAATTTAATATTTTATTATCTGGAATGTCTGGAATTTAGAATCGCAGTTATTTTTAATTAATTTTATATTTTATTAACTGAGTTTCTGGTATTCAGAATCGCAGTTATTTTTAACTAATTTTATATTTTATTATCTGGAATGTCTGGAATTTTGAATCGCAATTATTTTTTATTTATTTAAAATTTTTTTAATTGGAGTGTCTGGTATTCAGAATCTCAGTTATTTTTAATTAATTTAATATTTTATTATCTGGAGGGCCTGGAATTTAGAATCGCAGCTATCTTAAATTAATTTAATATTTCATTATCTGTAAGGTCAGGAATTCAGAATCGCAGGTATTTTTAATTAATTTAATATCTTATTAACTGGAGGGTCTGAAATTCAGATATAATAATTTTTAATTACTTTAATATTTTATTAACTATAGTGTCTGGTATTCAGAATCGCAGTTATTTTTAATTATATTAATATTTTATTATCTGGAGCGTCTGGAATTCAGAACCGCAGTTATTTTTAATTAATTTAATATTTTATTATCTGGAGGGTATTGAATTCAGAATCGCAGTTATTTTTAATTTATTTAATATTTTATTAACTGGAGTTTCTGGAATTCAGAATCGCAGCTATTTTTAATTAATGTAATATTTTATTATCTGGAGGGTCTGGAAATCTGAATTGCAGTTATTTTTAATAACTTTAATATTTTATTATCTGGCGGTTTTGGAATTCAGGATCGCAGTTACTTTTAATTAATTTAAGATCTGATTAACTGGCGGGTCTGGAATTCAAAATCGCAGTTATTTTTAATTAATTTAATATCTTATTAACTGGAGGGTCTAGAATTCAGAATCGTAGTTTACTTAAATTAATTAATATCTTATTAATTGAAGAGTCTGGTATCCAGAATCGCAGTTATTTTTAATAAATGTGATATTTTATTATCTGGAGAGTCTGGAATTCAGAATCGCAGCTATTTTTATTTAATTTCATATTATATTAACTGCAGTGTGTGGTATTCAGAATCGTAGATATTTTTAATTAATTTAATATTTTATTAACTGGAGTGTCTGGTATTCAGAATCGCAGCTATTTTTAATTAATGTAATATTTTATTATCTGGAGGGTCTTGAATGCAGAATCGCATTTATTTTTAATTCATTTAATATCTTATTAATTGGAGTGTCTGGAATTCAGAATCGAAGCTATTTTAAATAATTTAATATTTTTTTATCTGGAGGGTCTGCAAATCAAAATCGCATTTATTTTTAATTAATGTAATATTTTCTTATCTGGAGAGTCTGGAATTCAGAATCGCTGTTATTTTTAATTAATTTAATATTCTATTAACTGGAGTGTCTGGTATTCAGAATCGCAGTTAATTTAAATGATTTAATATTTTATTATCTGGAGGGTCTGGAATTCAGAATCGCAGTTATTTTTATTCGTTTAATATTTTATTAACTGGAGTGTCTGGTATTCAGAATCGCAGTTATTTTTAATTAATTTAATATTTTATGAAATGGAGTGTCTTGTATTCAGAATCGTAGTTATTTTTAATTAATTTAATATTTTATTATCTGGAGGGTCTGGAATTCAGAATCGCAGTTATTCCTAATTAGTTTCATAGTTTTATATCGGGAGGGTCTGGAAATACGGATCGCAGTTATTTTTAATTAATTTCATATTTTATTAACTTTAGTGTCTGGTATTCAATATTTAATATTTTATTATCTGGAGAGTCTGGAATTCAGAATTAAATAATTTAATATTCTATTATCTGGAGGGTCTGGAATTAAGAAACGCAGTTATTTTTAATTAATTTAATAACTTATTAACTGCAGGGTCTGGAATTCAGAATTTAAGTAAGTTAATATTTTATTAACTGGAGTGTCTGGTATTCAGAATCGCAGTTATTTTTAATTAATTTAATATTTTATTAATTGGAGGATCTGGAATTCAGAATCGCAGTTATTTCTAATTAATATAATATTTTATTAGCTTGAGTGTCTGGTATTCAGAATCGCAGTTATTTTAAATAATGTAATATTTTATTATCTGAAGGGTCTGGAATTAAGAACCGCAGAAATTTTTAATTAATTTAATATCTTATTAACTGGAGGTTCTGGTATTCAGAATCGCAGATGTTTTAATTAATTTAGTATTTTATTATCTGGAGGGTATTGAATTCACAATCGCAGTAATTTTTAATTAATTTAATATCTTATTAACTGGAGTTTCTGGTATTCAGAATCGCAGTTATTTTTAATTAATTTAGTATTTTATTATCTGGAGAGTCTGGAATTCAGAATTGCAGTTATTTTAAATAATTTATTATTCTATTATCTGGAGGATCTGAAATTCAGAATCGCTGTAATTTTTAATTAATTTTATAATTTATTAACTGAGTTTCTGGTATTCAGAATCGCAGTTATTTTTAATTAATTTAATATTTTATTATCTGGAATGTCTGGAATTTAGAATCGCAGTTATTTTTAATTAATTTTATATTTTATTAACTGAGTTTCTGGTATTCAGAATCGCAGTTATTTTTAACTAATTTAATATTTTATTATCTGGAATGTCTGGAATTTAGAATCGCAATTATTTTTTATTTATTTAATATTTTTTTAATTGGAGTGTCTGGTATTCAGAATCGCAGTTATTTTTAATTAATTTAATATTTTATTATCTGGAGGGCCTGGAATTTAGAATCGCAGCTATCTTAAATTAATTTAATATTTCATTATCTGTAAGGTCAGGAATTCAGAATCGCAGGTATTTTTAATTAATTTAATATCTTATTAACTGGAGGGTCTGAAATTCAGATACAATAATTTTTAATTACTTTAATATTTTATTAACTATAGTGTCTGGTATTCAGAATCGCAGTTATTTTTAATTATATTAATATTTTATTATCTGGAGCGTCTGGAATTCAGAACCGCAGTTATTTTTAATTAATTTAATATTTTATTATCTGGAGGGTATTGAATTCAGAATAGCAGTTATTTTTAATTTATTTAATATTTTATTAACTGGAGTTTCTGGAATTCAGAATCGCAGTTATTTTTAATTAATTTAATATCTTATTAACTGGAGGGTCTAGAATTCAGAATCGTAGTTTACTTAAATTAATTAATATCTTATTAATTGAAGAGTCTGGTATCCAGAATCGCAGTTATTTTTAATAAATGTGATATTTTATTATCTGGAGAGTCTGGAATTCAGAATCGCAGCTATTTTTATTTAATTTCATATTATATTAACTGCAGTGTGTGGTATTCAGAATCGTAGATATTTTTAATTAATTTAATATTTTATTAACTGGAGTGTCTGGTATTCAGAATCGCAGCTATTTTTAATTAATGTAATATTTTATTATCTGGAGGGTCTTGAATGCAGAATCGCATTTATTTTTAATTCATTTAATATCTTATTAATTGGAGTGTCTGGAATTCAGAATCGAAGCTATTTTAAATAATTTAATATTTTTTTATCTGGAGGGTCTGCAAATCAAAATCGCAGTTATTTTTAATTAATGTAATATTTTCTTATCTGGAGAGTCTGGAATTCAGAATCGCTGTTATTTTTAATTAATTTAATATTCTATTAACTGGAGTGTCTGGTATTCAGAATCGCAGTTAATTTAAATGATTTAATATTTTATTATCTGGAGGGTCTGGAATTCAGAATCGCAGTTATTTTTATTCGTTTAATATTTTATTAACTGGAGTGTCTGGTATTCAGAATCGCAGTTATTTTTAATTAATTTAATATTTTATGAAATGGAGTGTCTTGTATTCAGAATCGTAGTTATTTTTAATTAATTTAATATTTTATTATCTGGAGGGTCTGGAATTCAGAATCGCAGTTATTCCTAATTAGTTTCATAGTTTTATATCGGGAGGGTCTGGAAATACGGATCGCAGTTATTTTTAATTAATTTCATATTTTATTAACTTTAGTGTCTGGTATTCAATATTTAATATTTTATTATCTGGAGAGTCTGGAATTCAGAATTAAATAATTTAATATTCTATTATCTGGAGGGTCTGGAATTAAGAAACGCAGTTATTTTTAATTAATTTAATAACTTATTAACTGCAGGGTCTGGAATTCAGAATTTAAGTAAGTTAATATTTTATTAACTGGAGTGTCTGGTATTCAGAATCGCAGTTATTTTTAATTAATTTAATATTTTATTAATTGGAGGATCTGGAATTCAGAATCGCAGTTATTTCTAATTAATATAATATTTTATTAGCTTGAGTGTCTGGTATTCAGAATCGCAGTTATTTTAAATAATGTAATATTTTATTATCTGAAGGGTCTGGAATTAAGAACCGCAGAAATTTTTAATTAATTTAATATCTTATTAACTGGAGGTTCTGGTATTCAGAATCGCAGATGTTTTAATTAATTTAGTATTTTATTATCTGGAGGGTATTGAATTCACAATCGCAGTAATTTTTAATTAATTTAATATCTTATTAACTGGAGTTTCTGGTATTCAGAATCGCAGTTATTTTTAATTAATTTAGTATTTTATTATCTGGAGAGTCTGGAATTCAGAATTGCAGTTATTTTAAATAATTTATTATTCTATTATCTGGAGGATCTGAAATTCAGAATCGCTGTAATTTTTAATTAATTTTATAATTTATTAACTGAGTTTCTGGTATTCAGAATCGCAGTTATTTTTAATTAATTTAATATTTTATTATCTGGAATGTCTGGAATTTAGAATCGCAGTTATTTTTAATTAATTTTATATTTTATTAACTGAGTTTCTGGTATTCAGAATCGCAGTTATTTTTAACTAATTTAATATTTTATTATCTGGAATGTCTGGAATTTAGAATCGCAATTATTTTTTATTTATTTAATATTTTTTTAATTGGAGTGTCTGGTATTCAGAATCGCAGTTATTTTTAATTAATTTAATATTTTATTATCTGGAGGGCCTGGAATTTAGAATCGCAGCTATCTTAAATTAATTTAATATTTCATTATCTGTAAGGTCAGGAATTCAGAATCGCAGGTATTTTTAATTAATTTAATATCTTATTAACTGGAGGGTCTGAAATTCAGATACAATAATTTTTAATTACTTTAATATTTTATTAACTATAGTGTCTGGTATTCAGAATCGCAGTTATTTTTAATTATATTAATATTTTATTATCTGGAGCGTCTGGAATTCAGAACCGCAGTTATTTTTAATTAATTTAATATTTTATTATCTGGAGGGTATTGAATTCAGAATAGCAGTTATTTTTAATTTATTTAATATTTTATTAACTGGAGTTTCTGGAATTCAGAATCGCAGCTATTTTTAATTAATGTAATATTTTATTATCTGGAGGGTCTGGAAATCTGAATTGCAGTTATTTTTAATAACTTTAATATTTTATTATCTGGCGGTTTTGGAATTCAGGATCGCAGTTATTTTGAATTAATTTAATATCTTATTAACTGGAGGGTCTAGAATTCAGAATCGTAGTTATCTTAAATTAATTTAATATCTTATTAATTGAAGAGTCTGGTATCCAGAATCGCAGTTATTTTTAATAAATGTGATATTTTATTATCTGGAGAGTCTGGAATTCAGAATCGCAGCTATTTTTATTTAATTTCATATTATATTAACTGCAGTGTGTGGTATTCAGAATCGTAGATATTTTTAATTAATTTAATATTTTATTAACTGGAGTGTCTGGTATTCAGAATCGCAGCTATTTTTAATTAATGTAATATTTTATTATCTGGAGGGTCTTGAATGCAGAATCGCATTTATTTTTAATTCATTTAATATCTTATTAACTGGAGTGTCTGGAATTCAGAATCGAAGCTATTTTAAATAATTTAATATTTTTTTATCTGGAGGGTCTGTAAATCAGAATCGCAGTTATTTTTAGTTAATGTAATATTTTCTTATCTGGAGAGTCTGGAATTCAGAATCGCTGTTATTTTTAATTAATTTAATATTCTATTAACTGGAGTGTCTGGTATTCAGAATCGCAGTTAATTTAAATGATTTAATATTTTATTATCTGGAGGGTCTGGAATTCAGAATCGCAGTTATTTTTATTCGTTTAATATTTTATTAACTGTACTGTCTGGTATTCAGAATCGCAGTTATTTTTAATTAATTTAATATTTTATGAAATGGAGTGTCTGGTATTCAGAATCGTAGTTATTTTTAATTAATTTAATATTTTATTATCTGGAGGGTCTGGAATTCAGAATCGCAGTTATTCCTAATTAGTTTCATAGTTTTATATCGGGAGGGTCTGGAAATACGGATCGCAGTTATTTTTAATTAATTTCATATTTTATGAAATGGAGTGTCTGGTATTCAGAATCGCAGTTATTTTTAATTATATTAATATTTTATTATCTGGAGAGTCTGGAATTCAGAATTAAATAATTTAATATTCTATTATCTGGAGGGTCTGGAATTAAGAAACGCAGTTATTTTTAATTAATTTAATAACTTATTAACTGCAGGGTCTGGAATTAAGAATTGCAGTTATTTTTAAGTAAGTTAATATTTTATTAACTGGAGTGTCTGGTATTCAGAATAGCAGTTATTTTTAATTAATTTTATATTTTACTTTACTGGAGGGTCTGGATTTCATAATCGCAGTTATTTTAAATTAATTTAATATCTTATTAACTGACATGTCTGGTATCCAGTATCACAGTTATTTTTAATAAATGTGATATTTTATTATCTCGAGGGTCTTGAATTCAGAATCGCAGTTATTTTTAATTAATTTAATATCTTTTTAACTGGCGGGTCTGGAATTCAGAATCGCAGTTATTTTTAGGTAATTTAATATGTTATTTTACTGGAGGGTCTGGAATTCAGAATCGCATTTATTTTAAATTAATTTAATATCTTATTAACTGACGTGTCTGGTATCCAGAATCGCAGTTAATTTTAATTAATTTAATATTTTATTAACTGGAGTGTCTGGAATTCAGAATCGTAGTTATTTTTAATTATTTTAATATTTTATTATCTGGAGGGTCTTGAATTGAGAATCACAGTTATTTTTAATTAATTTAATATTTTTTTAACTAGAGTGTCTGGTATTCAGAATCGCAGTTATTTTTAATTAATGTAATATTTTATTATCTGGAGGGTCTTGAATGCAACAGAATCGCATTTATTTTTAATTCATTTAATATCCTATTAACTGGAGTGTCTGGAATTCAGAATCGCAGTTATTTTAAATAATTTAATATTATATTTTCTGTAGGGTCTGGAATTAAGAACCGCAGTAATTTTTAATTAATTTAATATCTTATTAACTGGAGGTTCTGGTATTCAGAATCGCAGTTATTTCTAATTAATATAATATTTTATTAACTGGAGTATCTCATATCCAGAATCGCAGTTATTTTTAATAAATTGACTATTTTATTAACTGGAGAGTCTGGATTTCAGAACTGCAGCTATTTTTAATTAATTTCAATCCTTTATAACTGGAGGGTCTGGAATTCAGAATCGCAGTTATTTTTAATTAATTTCAAACCTTACTAACTAGAGGGTCTGGAATTCAGAAACGCAGTTATTTTTATTTAATTTAATATTTTATTAACTGAAGTGTCTGGTATTCAGAATCGCAGTTATTTTTAATTAATTATATATTTTATTAATTGGAGGATCTGGAATTCAGAATCGCAGTTATTTCTAATTAATATAATATTTTATTAGCTTGAGTGTCTGGTATTCAGAATCGCAGTTATTTTAAATAATTTAATATTTTATTATCTGGAGGGTCTGGAATTAAGAACCGCAGAAATTTTTAATTAATTTAATATCTTATTAACTGGATGTTCTGGTATTCAGAATCGCATATGTTTTAATTAATTTAGTATTTTATTATCTGGAGGGTATTGAATTCAGAATCGCAGTTATTTTTAATTAATTTAATATCTTATTAACTGGAGTTTCTGGTATTCTGAATCGCAGTTATTTTTAATTAATTTAGTATTTTATTATCTGGAGAGTCTGGAATTCAGAATTGCAGTTATTTTAAATAATTTATTATTCTATTATCAGGAGGATCTGAAATTCAGAATCGCTGTAATTTTTAATTAATTTTATAATTTATTAACTGAGTTTCTGGTATTCAGAATCGCAGTTATTTTTAATTAGTTTAATATTTTATTATCTGGAATGTCTGGAATTTAGAATCGCAGTTATTTTTAATTAATTTTATATTTTATTAACTGAGTTTCTGGTATTCAGAATCGCAGTTATTTTTAACTAATTTAATATTTTATTATCTGGAATGTCTGGAATTTAGAATCGCAATTATTTTTTATTTATTTAATATTTTTTTAATTGGAGTGTCTGGTATTCAGAATCGCAGTTATTTTTAATTAATTTAATATTTTATTATCTGGAGGGCCTGGAATTTAGAATCGCAGCAATTTTAAATTAATTTAATATTTCATTATCTGTAAGGTCAGGAATTCAGAATCGCAGGTATTTTTAATTAATTTAATATCTTATTAACTGGAGGGTCTCAAATTCAGATACAATAATTTTTAATTATTTTAATATTTTATTAACTGTAGTGTCTGGTATTCAGAATCGCAGTTATTTTTAATTATATTAATATTTTATTATCTGGAGCGTCTGGAATTCAGAACCGCAGTTGTTTTTAATTAATTTTATATTTTATTATCTGGAGGGTATTGAATTCAGAATCGCAGTTATTTTTAATTTATTTAATATTTTATTAACTGGAGTTTCTAGAATTCAGAATCGCAGCTATTTTTAATTAATGTAATATTTTATTATCTGGAGGGTCTGGAAATCTGAATTGCAGTTATTTTTAATAACTTTAATATTTTATTATCTGGAGGTTTTGGAATTCAGGATCGCAGTTACTTTTAATTAATTTAAGATCTGATTAACTGGCGGGTCTGGCATTCAAAATCGCAGTTATTTTTAATTAATTTAATATCTTATTAACTGGAGGGTCTAGAATTCAGAATCGTAGTTATCTTAAATTAATTAAATATCTTATTAATTGAAGAGTCTGGTATCCAGAATCGCAGTTATTTTTAATAAATGTGATATTTTATTATCTGGAGAGTCTGCAATTCAGAATCGCAGCTATTTTTATTTAATTTCATATTATATTAACTGCAGTGTGTGGTATTCAGAATCGTAGATATTTTTAATTAATTTAATATTTTATTAACTGGAGTGTCTGGTATTCAGAATCGCAACTATTTTTAATTAATGTAATATTTTATTATCTGGAGGGTCTTGAATGCAGAATCGCATTTATTTTTAATTCATTTAATATCCTATTAACTGGAGTGTCTGGAATTCAGAATCGAAGCTATTTTAAATAATTTAATATTTTTTTATCTGGAGGGTCTGCAAATCAGAATCGCAGTTATTTTTAATTAATGTAATATTTTATTATCTGGAGGCTCTGGAATTCAGAATCGCAGTTGTTTTTAATAAATTTAATATCTTATTAACTGGAGTGTCTGGTATTCAGACGCGCAGTTATTTTTAATTAATGTAATATTTTACTATATGGAGGGTCTGGAATTCAGAATCGCAGTTTTTAAATTAATTTAATATCTTATTAACTGGAGGGTCTGGAATTCCGAATCGCAGTTATTTTTAATTAATTTAATATTTTATTATCTGGAGTTTTTGAATTCAGATTCGCAGTTATTTTTTATTAATTTAATACACTATTAACTGGAGAGTCTGGAGTTCAGAATAGCAGTTATTTTTAATTAATTTAATATTTTATTAACTGGAGTATCTCATATCCAGAATCGCAGTTATTTTTAATAAATTGACTATTTGATTAACTGGAGAGTCTGGAATTCAGAACCGCAGCTATTTTTAATTAATTTCAATCCTTTATAACTGGAGGGTCTGGAATTCAGAATCGCAGTTATTTTTAATTAATTTCAGACCTTACTAACTAGAGGGTCTGGAATTCAGAAACGCAGTTATTTTTATTTAATTTAATATTTTATTAATTGGAGGATCTGGAATTCAGAATCGCAGTTATTTCTAATTAATATAATATTTTATTAGCTTGAGTGTCTGGTATTCAGAATAGCAGTTATTTTAAATAATGTAATATTTTATTATCTGGAGGGTCTGGAATTAAGAACCGCAGAAATTTTTAATTAATTTAATATCTTATTAACTGGAGGTTCTGGTATTCAGAATCGCAGATGTTTTAATTAATTTAGTATTATATTATCTGGAGGGTATTGAATTCAGAATCGCAGTTATTTTTAATTAATTTAATATCTTATTAACTGGAGTTTCTGGAATTCAGAATCGAAGCTATTTTAAATAATTTAATATTTTTTTATCTGGAGGGTCTGCAAATCAGAATCGCAGTTATTTTTAATTAATGTAATATTTTCTTATCTGGAGAGTCTGGAATTCAGAATCGCTGTTATTTTTAATTAATTTAATATTCTATTAACTGGAGTGTCTGTTATTCAGAATCGCAGTTAATTTAAATGATTTAATATTTTATTATCTGGAGGGTCTGGAATTCAGAATCGCAGTTGTTTTTATTCGTTTAATATTTTATTAACTGGAGTGTCTGGTATTCAGAATCGCAGTTATTTTAAATTAATTTAATATTTTATGAAATGGAGTGTCTGGTATTCAGAATCGTAGTTATTTTTAATTAATTTAATATTTTATTATCTGGAGGGTCTGGAATTCAGAATCGCAGTTATTCCTAATTAGTTTCATAGTTTTATATCGGGAGGGTCTGGAAATACGGATCGCAGTTATTTTTAATTAATTTCATATTTTATTAACTTTAGTGTCTGGTATTCAGAATCGCAGTTATTTTTAATTATATTAATATTTTATTATCTGGAGAGTCTGGAATTCAGAATTAAATAATTTAATATTCTATTATCTGGAGGGTCTGCAATTAAAAAACGCAGTTATTTTTAATTAATTTAATATCTTTTTAACTGGCGGGTCTGGAATTCAGAATCGCAGTTATTTTTAGGTAATTTAATATGTTATTTTACTGGGTGGTCTGGAATTCAGAAACGCATTTATTTTAAATTAATTTAATATCTTATTAACTGACGTGTCTGGTATCCAGAATCGCAGTTAATTTTAATAAATTTAATATTTTATTAACTGCAGTGTCTGGAATTCAGAATCGTAGTTATGTTTATTTATTTTAATATTTTATTATCTGGAGGGTCTTGAATTGAGAATCACAGTTATTTTTAATAAATTTAATATTTTTTTAACTGGAGTGTCTGGTATTCAGAATCGCAGTTAATTTAAATGATTTAATATTTTATTATCTGGAGGGTCTTGAATGCAGCAGAATCGCATTTATTTTTAATTCGTTTAATATCTTATTAACTGGAGTTTCTGGAATTCATAATCGAAGCTATTTTAAATAATATAATATTTTTTTATCTGGAGGGTCTGCAAATCAGAATCGCAGTTATTTTTAATTAATGTAATATTTTCTTATCTGGAGAGTCTGGAATTCAGAATCGCAGTTATTTTTAATTAATTTCATATTTTATTAACAGGAGTGTCTGGTATTTAGAATCGCAGTTGTTTTTAATTAATTTAATATTTTATTATCTGGAGGGTCTGGAATGCAGAATCGCAGTTATTTTTAATTCATTGAATATCGTATTAACTGGAGGGTCTGGAATTCAGGATCGCAGCTATTTTTAATTAATTTAATATTTTATTATCTGGAGGGTCTGGAATGCAGAATCGCAGTTATTTTTAATTATATTAATATTTTATTATCTGGAGAGCCTGGAATTCAGAATCTTAGTTATTTTAGAATAATTTAAAATGTTATTACATGGAGGGTCTGGAATTCAGAAACGCAGCTATTTTTATTTAATTTAATATTTTATTAATTAGGGAGTCTGGAAATCAGAATCGCAGTTTTTCAAATTAATTTAATATTTTAATAACTGGGGTGTCTGGTATTCAGAATCGCAGTTAATTTGAATAATTATATATTTTATTATTTGGAGGGTCTTGAATTCAGAATCGCAATTATTTTTAATTAATTTATTATCTTATTAACTGAAAGTTCTGGAATTCAGAATCGCAGTTATTTTTAGTCAATTTAATATTTTATTAACTGGAGTGCCTGGTATTCAGAATCGCAGTTATTTTTAATTAATTTAATATTTTATTATCTGGAGAGTCTTGAATTCAGAATTAAATAATTTAATATTCTATTATCTGGAGGCTCTGGAATTAAGAACTGCAGTTAATTTTAATTAATTTAATAAGTTATTAACTGGAGGGTCTGGAACTCAGAATTGCAGTTGTTTTTAAGTAAGTTAATATTTTATTAACTGGAGGGTCTGGTATTCAGAATCGTAGTTATTTTTAATTACTTTAATATTATCTGGAGGGTCTTGATTCAGAATAGCAGTTATTTTTAATTAATTTAATATTTTATTAACTAGAGTGTCTGGTATTAAGAATCGCAGCTATTTTTAATTAATGTAATATTTTATTATCTGGAGGATCTTGAATGCAGAATCGCATTTATTTTTAATTCATTTAATATCTTATTAACTGGAGTGTCTGGAATTCAGAATCGAAGCTATTTTAAATAATTTAGAATTTTTTATCTGGAGGGTCTGCAAATCAGATTCGCAGTTATTTTTAATTAATGTAATATTTTCTTATCTGAAGAGTCTGGAATTCAGAATCGCTGTTATTTTTAATTAATTTAATATATAATTAACTGGAGGGTCTGGAATTCAGAATCGTAGTTATTTTTCGAATTAATTTAATATCTTATTAACTGGAGTGTCTGGTATTCAGAATCGCAGTTATTTTTAATTAATTGAATATCTTATTAGCTGGCGGGTCTGGAATTCAGAATCGCAGTTGTTTTTAATTAATTTCATATTTTATTAAATGGAGGTTATGCAATTCAGAATCGCAGTTTTTTTAAAATAATTTAATATTTTATTATCTGGAGGGTCTAGAATTCAGAATCGCAGATATTTTTAATTAATTTAATATCTTATTAGCTGCCGGGTTTGGAATTCAGAATCGCAGTTATTTTTAATTAATTTCATATTTTATTAACAGGAGTGTCTGGTATTTAGAATGGCAGTTGTTTTTAATTAATTTAATATTTTATTATCTGGAGGGACTGCAATGCAGAATCGCAGTTATTTTTTATTCATTTAATATCTTATTAACTGGAGGGTCTGGAATTCAGGATCGCAGTTATTTTTAATTAATTTAATATTTTCTTAACTGGAGTGTCTGGTATTCAGAATCGCAGTTGTTATTAATTAATTTCATATTTTATTAAATGGAGGTTATGCAATTCAGAATCGCAGTTTTTTTAAAATTAATTTAATATTTTATTATCTGGAGGGTCTGGAATTCAGAATCGCAGTTATTTTTAATAAAATTCATATTTTATTAACTGAAGTGTCTTGTATTCAGAATCGCTGTTATTTTTAATTAATTTAATATCTTATTAACTTGAGGCTCTGGAATTCTGAATCGCAGTTATTTTTAATTAATTTAATATATTATTATCTGGAGGGTCTGGAATTCAGAACCGAAGTTATTTTTAATTAATTTAATAATTTATTATCTGGAGAGTCTGGAATTCATAGATCCAGTTAATTTTAATTAATTTAATATCTAATTACCTGGAAGGTCTGGAATTCAGGATCGTAGTTATTTCTAATTAGTGTAATATCTTATTAACTGGAGTGTCTGGTATTCAGAATCGCAGTTATTTTTAATTAATGTAATATTTTACTATCTGGAGGGTCTGGAATTCAGAATCGCAGCTTTTTAAATTAATTTAATATCTTATTAACTGGAGGGTCTGGAATTCCGAATCGCAGTTATTTTTAATAAGCTTAATTTTTTATTATCTGGAGTTTCTGGAATTCAGAATCGCAGTTATTTTTAATTAATTTAATACACTATTAACTGGAGAGTCTGGAATTCAGAATCGCAGTTATTTTTAATAAATTTAATATTTTATTAACTAGAGTGTCTCATATCCAGAATCGCAGTTATTTCTAATAAATTGACTATTTTATTAACTGGAGGGTCTAGAATTCAGAACCGCAGTTATTTGTAATTAATTTGAAACCTTATTAACTGGAGGGTCTAGAATTCACACTCGCAGTTATTTTTATTTAATTTCAAACCTTACTAACTAGAGGGTCTGGAATTCAGAAACGCAGTTCTTTTTATTTAATTTAATATTTTATTAACTGGAGTGTCTGGTATTCAGAATCGCAGTTATTTTTAATTAATTTAATATTTTATTATCTGGAGGTCCTGGAATTCAGAATCGCAGTTATTTTTAATTAATTTAATATCTTATTAACTGGAGTGTCTGGTATTCAGAATCGCAGTTATTTTTAATTAATGTAATATTTTACTATCTGGAGGGTCTGCAATTCAGAATTGCAGTTTTTAAAATTAATTTAATATCTTATTGACTGGAGGGTCTGGAATTCCGAATCGCAGTTATTTTTAATTAATTTAATACACTATTAACTTGAGAGTCTGGAATTCAGATTCGCAGTTATTTTTAATTAATTTAATATTTTATTAAATGGAGTGTCTCATATCCAGAATCCCAGTTATTTTTAATAAATTGAATATTTTATTAACTGGAGAGTCTGGAATTCAGAATCGCAGTTATTTTTAGTCAATTTAATATTTTATTAACTGGAGTGCCTGGTATTCAGAATCGCAGTTATTTTAAATTAATTTAATATTTTATTATCTGGAGAGTCTTGAATTCAGAATTAAATAATTTAATATTCTATTATCTGGAGGCTCTGGAATTAAGAACTGCAGTTAATTTTAATTAATTTAATAAGTTATTAACTGGAGGGTCTGGAATTCAGAATTGCAGTTGTTTTTAAGTAAGTTAATATTTTATTAACTGGAGGGTCTGGTATTCAGAATCGTAGTTATTTTTAATTACTTTAATATTTTATTATCTGGAGGGTCTTGATTCAGAATAGCAGTTATTTTTAATTAATTTAATATTTTATTAACTAGAGTGTCTGGTATTAAGAATCGCAGCTATTTTTAATTAATGTAATATTTTATTATCTGGAGGATCTTGAATGCAGAATCGCATTTATTTTTAATTCATTTAATATCTTATTAACTGGAGTGTCTGGAATTCAGAATCGAAGCTATTTTAAATAATTTAGAATTTTTTATCTGGAGGGTCTGCAAATCAGATTCGCAGTTATTTTTAATTAATGTAATATTTTCTTATCTGAAGAGTCTGGAATTCAGAATCGCTGTTATTTTTAATTAATTTAATATATAATTAACTGGAGGGTCTGGAATTCAGAATCGCAGTTGTTTTTAATTAATTTCATATTTTATTAAATGGAGGTTATGCAATTCAGAATCGCAGTTTTTTTAAAATAATTTAATATTTTATTATCTGGAGGGTCTAGAATTCAGAATCGCAGATATTTTTAATTAATTTAATATCTTATTAGCTGGCGGGTTTGGAATTCAGAATCGCAGTTATTTTTAATTAATTTCATATTTTATTAACAGGAGTGTCTGGTATTTAGAATGGCAGTTATTTTTAATTAATTTAATATTTTATTATCTGGAGGGACTGCAATGCAGAATCGCAGTTATTTTTTATTCATTTAATATGTTATTAACTGGAGGGTCTGGAATTCAGGATCGCAGTTATTTTTAATTAATTTAATATTTTCTTAACTGGAGTGTCTGGTATTCAGAATCGCAGTTGTTTTTAATTAATTTCATATTTTATTAAATGGAGGTTATGCAATTCAGAATCGCAGTTTTTTTAAAATTAATTTAATATTTTATTATCTGGAGGGTCTGGAATTCAGAATCGCAGTTATTTTTAATAAAATTCATATTTTATTAACTGAAGTGTCTTGTATTCAGAATCGCTGTTATTTTTAATTAATTTAATATCTTATTAACTTGAGGCTCTGGAATTCTGAATCGCAGTTATTTTTAATAAATTTAATATATTATTATCTGGAGGGTCTGGAATTCAGAACCGAAGTTATTTTTAATTAATTTAATAATTTATTATCTGGAGAGTCTGGAATTCATAGATCCAGTTAATTTTAATTAATTTAATATCTAATTACCTGGAAGGTCTGGAATTCAGGATCGTAGTTATTTCTAATTAGTGTAATATCTTATTAACTGGAGTGTCTGGTATTCAGAATCGCAGTTATTTTTAATTAATGTAATATTTTACTATCTGGAGGGTCTGGAATTCAGAATCGCAGCTTTTTAAATTAATTTAATATCTTATTAACTGGAGGGTCTGGAATTCCGAATCGCAGTTATTTTTAATAAGCTTAATTTTTTATTATCTGGAGTTTCTGGAATTCAGAATCGCAGTTATTTTTAATTAATTTAATACACTATTAACTGGAGAGTCTGGAATTCAGAATCGCAGTTATTTTTAATAAATTTAATATTTTATTAACTAGAGTGTCTCATATCCAGAATCGCAGTTATTTCTAATAAATTGACTATTTTATTAACTGGAGAGTCTAGAATTCAGAACCGCAGTTATTTGTAATTAATTTCAAACCTTATTAACTGGAGGGTCTAGAATTCACACTCGCAGTTATTTTTATTTAATTTCAAACCTTACTAACTAGAGGGTCTGGAATTCAGAAACGCAGTTCTTTTTATTTAATTTAATATTTTATTAACTGGAGTGTCTGGTATTCAGAATCGCAGTTATTTTTAATTAATTTAATATTTTATTATCTGGAGGTCCTGGAATTCAGAATCGCAGTTATTTTTAATTAATTTAATATCTTATTAACTGGAGTGTCTGGTATTCAGAATCGCAGTTATTTTTAATTAATGTAATATTTTACTATCTGGAGGGTCTGCAATTCAGAATCGCAGTTTTTAAAATTAATTTAATATCTTATTGACTGGAGGGTCTGGAATTCCGAATCGCAGTTATTTTTAATTAATTTAATACACTATTAACTTGAGAGTCTGGAATTCAGATTCGCAGTTATTTTTAATTAATTTAATATTTTATTAAATGGAGTGTCTCATATCCAGAATCCCAGTTATTTTTAATAAATTGAATATTTTATTAACTGGAGAGTCTGGAATTCAGAATCGCAGTTATTTTTAGTCAATTTAATATTTTATTAACTGGAGTGTCTGGTTATTGTTAATTAATGGTCGCAGTTATTTTTAATTAATTTAATATTTTATTATCTGGAGAGTCTGGAATTCAGAATTAAATAATTTAACATTCTATTATCTGGAGGCTCTGGAATTAAGAACTGCAGTTATTTTTAATTAATTTAATGACTTATTAACTGGAGGGTCTGGAATTCAGAATTGCAGTTATTTTTAAGTAAGTTAATATTTTATTAACTGGAGTGTCTGGTATTCAGAATCGTAGTTATTTTTAATTACTTTAATATTTTATTATCTGGAGGGTCTAGAATTCAGAACCGCAGTTATTTTTAATTAATTTAATATTTTATTAACTAGAGTGTCTGGTATTCAGAATCGCAGCTATTTGTAATTAATATAATATTTTATTATCTGGAGGATCTTGAATGCAGAATCGCATTTATTTTTAGTTCATTTAATATCTTACTAACTGGAGTGTCTGGAATTCAGAATCGAAGCTATTTTAAATAATTTAGTATTTTTTTTATCTGGAGGGTCTGCAAATCAGATTCGCAGTTATTTTTAATTAATGTAATATTTTCTTATCTGAAGAGTCTGGAATTCAGAATCGCTGTTATTTTTAATTAATTTAATATTTTATTATCTGGAGGGTCTGGAATGCAGAATCGGAGTTATTTTTAATTAATTTAATATTTTATTATCTGGAGGTTCTGGAATTCAGAATCGCTGTTATTTCTAATTAATTTAATATTTTATTATCTGGAGGGCCTGGAATGCAGAATCGGAGTTATTTTTAAGTCATTTAATATCTCATTAATTGGAGGGTCTGGAATTCAGGATCGCAGCTTTTTTTAATTAATTTAATATTTCATTAACTGGAGTGTCTGGTATTCAGAATCGCAGTTATTTTTAATTAATTTAATATTTTATTATCTGGAGGGACTGGAATTCAGAACCGAGGTTATTTTTAATTAATTTAATATTTTATTATCTGGAGAGTCTGGAATTGAGAATCGCAGTTATCTTTAATTAATTTAATATATAATTAACTGGAATGTCTGGAATTCAGAATCGTAGTTATTTTTCTAATTAATTTAATATCTTATTAACTGGAGTGTCTGGTATTCAGAATCGCAGTTATTTTTAATTAATTGAATATCTTATTAGCTGGCGGGTCTGGAATTCAGAATTAAATAATTTAATATTCTATTATCTGGAGGCTCTGGAATTAAGAACTGCAGTTATTTTTAATTAATTTAATAAGTTATTAACTGGAGGGTCTGGAATTCAGAATTGCAGTTGTTTTTAAGTAAGTTAATATTTTATTAACTGGAGGGTCTGTTATTCAGAATCGCAGTTATTTTTAATTAATTTAATATTTTATTATCTGAAGAGTCTGGAATTCAGAATCGCTGTTATTTCTAATTAATTTAATATTTTATTATCTGGAGGGCCTGGAATGCAGAATCGGAGTTATTTTTAAGTAATTTAATATCTCATTAATTGGAGGGTCTGGAATTCAGGATCGCAGCTTTTTTTAATTAATTTAATATTTCATTAACTGGAGTGTCTGGTATTCAGAATCGCAGTTATTTTTAATTAATTTAATATTTTATTATCTGAAGAGTCTGGAATTCAGAATCGCTGTTATTTCTAATTAATTTAATATTTTATTATCTGGAGGGCCTGGAATGCAGAATCGGAGTTATTTTTAAGTAATTTAATATCTCATTAATTGGAGGGTCTGGAATTCAGAATCGCAGTTATTTTTAATTAATTTAATATCTTATTAACTGGAGTGTCTGGTATTCAGAATCGCAGTTATTTTTAATTAATGTAATATTTTACTATCTGGAGGGTCTGCAATTCAGAATCGCAGTTTTTAAAATTAATTTAATATCTTATTGACTGGAGGGTCTGGAATTCCGAATCGCAGTTATTTTTAATTAATTTAATACACTATTAATTTGAGAGTCTGGAATTCAGATTCGCAGTTATTTTTAATTAATTTAATATTTTATTAAATGGAGTGTCTCATATCCAGAATCCCAGTTATTTTTAATAAATTGAATATTTTATTAACTGGAGAGTCTGGAATTCAGAATCGCAGTTATTTTTAGTCAATTTAATATTTTATTAACTGGAGTGTCTGGTTATTGTTAATTAATGGTCGCAGTTATTTTTAATTAATTTAATATTTTATTATCTGGAGAGTCTGGAATTCAGAATTAAATAATTTAACATTCTATTATCTGGAGGCTCTGGAATTAAGAACTGCAGTTATTTTTAATTAATTTAATGACTTATTAACTGGAGGGTCTGGAATTCAGAATTGCAGTTATTTTTAAGTAAGTTAATATTTTATTAACTGGAGTGTCTGGTATTCAGAATCGTAGTTATTTTTAATTACTTTAATATTTTATTATCTGGAGGGTCTAGAATTCAGAACCGCAGTTATTTTTAATTAATTTAATATTTTATTAACTAGAGTGTCTGGTATTCAGAATCGCAGCTATTTGTAATTAATATAATATTTTATTATCTGGAGGATCTTGAATGCAGAATCGCATTTATTTTTAGTTCATTTAATATCTTACTAACTGGAGTGTCTGGAATTCAGAATCGAAGCTATTTTAAATAATTTAGTATTTTTTTTATCTGGAGGGTCTGCAAATCAGATTCGCAGTTATTTTTAATTAATGTAATATTTTCTTATCTGAAGAGTCTGGAATTCAGAATCGCTGTTATTTTAAATTAATTTAATATTTTATTATCTGGAGGGTCTGGAATGCAGAATCGGAGTTATTTTTAATTAATTTAATATTTTATTATCTGGAGGTTCTGGAATTCAGAATCGCTGTTATTTCTAATTAATTTAATATTTTATTATCTGGAGGGCCTGGAATGCAGAATCGGAGTTATTTTTAAGTCATTTAATATCTCATTAATTGGAGGGTCTGGAATTCAGGATCGCAGCTTTTTTTAATTAATTTAATATTTCATTAACTGGAGTGTCTGGTATTCAGAATCGCAGTTATTTTTAATTAATTTAATATTTTATTATCTGGAGGGACTGGAATTCAGAACCGAGGTTATTTTTAATTAATTTAATATTTTATTATCTGGAGAGTCTGGAATTGAGAATCGCAGTTATCTTTAATTAATTTAATATATAATTAACTGGAATGTCTGGAATTCAGAATCGTAGTTATTTTTCTAATTAATTTAATATCTTATTAACTGGAGTGTCTGGTATTCAGAATCGCAGTTATTTTTAATTAATTGAATATCTTATTAGCTGGCGGGTCTGGAATTCAGAATTAAATAATTTAATATTCTATTATCTGGAGGCTCTGGAATTAAGAACTGCAGTTATTTTTAATTAATTTAATAAGTTATTAACTGGAGGGTCTGGAATTCAGAATTGCAGTTGTTTTTAAGTAAGTTAATATTTTATTAACTGGAGGGTCTGGTATTCAGAATCGCAGTTATTTTTAATTAATTTAATATTTTATTATCTGAAGAGTCTGGAATTCAGAATCGCTGTTATTTCTAATTAATTTAATATTTTATTATCTGGAGGGCCTGGAATGCAGAATCGGAGTTATTTTTAAGTAATTTAATATCTCATTAATTGGAGGGTCTGGAATTCAGGATCGCAGCTTTTTTTAATTAATTTAATATTTCATTAACTGGAGTGTCTGGTATTCAGAATCGCAGTTATTTTTAATTAATTTAATATTTTATTATCTGGAGGGACTGGAATTCAGAACCGAGGTTATTTTTAATTAATTTAATATTTTATTATCTGGAGAGTCTGGAATTGAGAATCGGAGTTATCTTTAATTAATTTAATATATAATTAACTGGAATGTCTGGAATTCAGAATCGTAGTTATTTTTCTAATTAATTTAATATCTTATTAACTGGAGTGTCTGGTATTCAGAATCGCAGTTATTTTTAATTAATTGAATATCTTATTAGCTGGCGGGTCTGGAATTCAGAATCGCAGTTGTTTTTAATTAATTTCATATTTTATTAAATGGAGGTTATGCAATTCAGAATCGCAGTTTTTTTAAATAATTTAATATTTTATTATCTGGAGGGTCTAGAATTCAGAATCGCAGATATTTTTAATTAATTTAATATCTTATTAGCTGGCGGGTTTGGAATTCAGAATCGCAGTTATTTTTAATTAATCTCATATATTATGAACAGGAGTGTCTGGTATTTAGAATCGCAGTTGTTTTTAATTAATTTAATATATTATTATCTGGAGGGTCTGCAATGCAGAATCGCAGTTATTATTTATCCATTTAATATCTTATTAACTGGAGGGTCTGGAATTCAGGATCGCAGTTATTTTTAATTAATTTAATATTTTCTTAACTGGAGTGTCTGGTATTCAGAATCGCAGTTGTTTTTAATTAATTTCATATTTTATTAAATGGAGGTTATGCAATTCAGAATCGCAGTTTTTTTAAAATTAATTTAATATTTTATTATCTGGAGGGTCTGGAATTCAGAATCGCAGTTATTTTTAATAAATTTCATATTTTATTAACTGAAGTATCTTGTATTCAGAATCGCTGTTATTTTTAAATAATTTAATATCTTATTAACTTGAGGCTCTGGAATTCTGAATCGCAGTTATTTTTAATTAATTTAATATATTGTTATCTGGAGGGTCTGGAATTCAGAACCGAAGTTATTTTTAATTAATTTAATAATTTATTATCTGGAGAGTCTGGAATTCAGAGATCCAGTTAATTTTAATTAATTTAATATCTAATTACCTGGAGGGTCTGGAATTCAGGATCATAGTTATTTCTAATTAGTGTAATATCTCATTAACTGGAGTGTCTGGTATTCAGAATCACAGTTATTTTTAATTAATGTAATATTTTACTATCTGGAGGGTCTGGAATTCAGAATCGCAGTTTTTTAAATTAATTTAATATCTTATTAACTGAAGGGTCTGGAATTCCGAATCGCAGTTATTTTTAATTAGATTAATTTTTTATTATCTGGAGTATCTGGAATTCAGAAACGCAGTTATTTTTAATTAATTTAATACACTATTAACTGGAGAGTCTCGAATTCAGAATCGCAGTTATTTTTAGTTAATTTAATATTTTATTAACTAGAGTGTATCATATCCAGAATCGCAGTTATTTCTAATAAATTGACTTTTTTATTAACTGGAGAGTCTGGAATTCAGAACCGCAGTTATTTGTAATTAATTTCAAACCATATTAACTGGAGGGTCTAGAATTCACACTCGCAGTTATTTTTATTTAATTTCAAACCTTACTAACTAGAGGGTCTGGAATTCAGAAACGCAGTTCTTTTTATTTAATTTAATATTTTATTAACTGGAGTGTCTGGTATTCAGAATCGCAGTTATTTTTAATTAATTTAATATTTTATTATCTGGAGGTTCTGGAATTCAGAATCGCTGTTATTTCTAATTAATTTAATATTTTATTATCTGGAGGGCCTGGAATGCAGAATCCGAGTTATTTTTAAGTCATTTAATATCTCATTAATTGGAGGGTCTGGAATTCAGGATCGCAGCTTTTTTTAATTAATTTAATATTTCATTAACTGGAGTGTCTGGTATTCAGAATCGCAGTTATTTTTAATTAATTTAATATTTTATTATCTGGAGGGACTGGAATTCAGAACCGAGGTTATTTTTAATTAATTTAATATTTTATTATCTGGAGAGTCTGGAATTGAGAATCGCAGTTATCTTTAATTAATTTAATATATAATTAACTGGAATGTCTGGAATTCAGAATCGTAGTTATTTTTCTAATTAATTTAATATCTTATTAACTGGAGTGTCTGGTATTCAGAATCGCAGTTATTTTTAATTAATTGAATATCTTATTAGCTGGCGGGTCTGGAATTCAGAATCGCAGTTGTTTTTAATTAATTTCATATTTTATTAAATGGAGGTTATGCAATTCAGAATCGCAGTTTTTTTTAAATAATTTAATATTTTATTATCTGGATGGTCTAGAATTCAGAATCGCAGATATTTTTAATTAATTTAATATCTTATTAGCTGGCGGGTTTGGAATTCAGAATCGCAGTTATCTTTAATTAATTTAATATCTTATTAACTGGAGTGTCTGGTATTCAGAAACGCAGTTATTTTTAATTAATGTAATATTTTACTATCTGGAGGGTCTGCAATTCAGAATCGCAGTTTTTAAAAGTAATTTAATATCTTATTGACTGGAGGGTCTGGAATTCCGAATCGCAGTTATTTTTAATTAATTTAATACACTATTAACTTGAGAGTCTGGAATTCAGATTCGCAGTTATTTTTCATTAATTTAATATTTTATTAAATGGAGTGTCTCATATCCAGAATCCCAGTTATTTTTAATAAATTGACTATTTTATTAACTGGAGAGTCTGGAATTCAGAACCGCAGTTATTTTTAATTAATTTCAAACCTTATTAACTGGATGGTCTAGAATTCAGAAACGCAGCTATTTTTATTTAATTTAAGATTTTATTAACTGGAGTGTCTGGTATTCAGAATGGAAGTTATTTTTAATTAATTTAATATTTTATTATCTGGAGAGTCTGGAATTCAGAATTGCAGTTATTTTAAATAATTTATTATTTTATTATCTGGAGGGTCTGGAATTTAGAATCGCAGTTATTTTAAATTAATTTAATATTTCACTATCTGTAAGGTCAGGAATTCAGAATCGCAGGTATTTTTAATTTATTTAATATCTTATTAACTGGAGGGTCTGAAATTCAGATAGATTCAAAATGGAAGTTATTTTTAATTATTTTAATATTTTATTAACTGGAGTGTCTGGTATTCAGAATCGCAGTTATTTTAAATAATTTATTATTCTATTATCTGGAGGGTCTGCAATCAGAATCGCCGTTATTTTTAAATTTTTTAATATTTTATTATCTGGAGGGTCTGGAATAAAGAACCGTTCTTATTTTTAATTAATTTAGTATTTTATTATCTGGAGTGTCAGGAAATCTGAATTGCAATTATTTTTAATTAATATAATATCTTATTATAAGGAGGGTCCGGAATTCAGAATAGCAGTTATTTTTAATTAATTTAATATATTATTAACTGGAGGTTCCGGAATTCAGAATCGCAGTTATTTTTAATTAATTAAATATATTATTAACAGAAGGGTCTGGAATTCAGAATCGCAGTTACTTTTAATTAATTTAATAAGTTGTTAACTGGAGGTTCTGGAATTCAGAATCGCAGTTCTTTTTAATTAATTTAATTATACATTAACTGGAGGGTCTGGAATTCAGAATCGCAATTATTTTATTTAATTTAATATTTTATTATCTGGAGGTTCTGGAATTCAGATTCGCAGTTATTTTAAATAATTTAATATTTTATTATCTGAAGGGTCTGGAATTCAGAATCGTAGTTATTTTTAATTAATTTAATATTTTATTAACTGGAGTGTCTGGTATTCAGAATCGTAGTTATTTTTAATTAATTTAATATTTTATTATCTGGAGGGTCTTGAATTCAGAATCGCAGTTATTTTTAATAATTTAATATCTTATTAACTGGAGGTTCTGGAATTCAGAATCGCAGTTATTTTTAATTAGTTTAATATTTTATTAACTGGAGTGTCTGGTATTCAGAATCGCTGTAATTTTTAATTATATTAATATTTTATTATCTGGAGAGTCTGGAATTCAGAATCGCAGATATTTTTAATTAATTTAATATTTTATTATCTGCAGGGTATTAAATTCAGAATCGCAGTTATTTTTAATTTATTTAATATTTTATTAACTGGAGTTTATGGTATTCAGTTATTTTTAATTAATTTAGTATTTTATTATCTGGAGTGTCTGGAAATCTGAATTGCAGTTATTTTTAATTAATTTAATATCATATTATCAGGAGAGTCTGGAATTCAGAATAGCAGTTATTTTTAATTAATTTAATATATTAATAACTGGAGGTTCCGGAATTCAGAAACTCAGATATTTTTATTAATTTAATATTTTATTAACTGGAGTGTCTGGTATTCAGAATCGCAGTTATTTTTAATTAATTTAATATTTTATTAATTGGAGGGTCTGGAATTCAGAATCGCAGTTATTTTAAATAATTTAATATTTTATTATCTGGAGGGTCTGGAATTAAGAACCGCAGTAATTTTTAATTAATTTAATATCTTATTAACTGGAGGTTCTAGTATTCAGAATGGCAGTTATTTTTAATTAATTTAATATTTTATTATCTGGAATGTCTGGAATTTAGAATCGCAATTATTTTTTATTAATTTAATATTTTTTTAATTGGAGTGTCTGGTATTCAGAATCGCAGTTGTTTTTAATTAATTTAATATTTTATTATCTGAAGGGTCTGGAATTTAGAATCGCAGTTATTTTAAATTAATTTAATATTTCACTATCTGTAAGGTCAGGAATTCAGAATCGCAGGTATTTTTAATTAATTTAATATATTGTTAACTGGGGTTTTTGGAAATCAGAATCGCAGTTATTTTTAATTATTTAATATTAAATTAACTGGCGGCCCTGGAATTCAGAATCGCAATTATTTTAATTAATTTAATATTTTATTATCTGGAGGTTCTGGAATTCAGATTCGCAGTTATTTTAAATAATTTAATATTTTGTTAACTGGAGGTTCTGGAATTCAGAATCGCAGTTATTTTTAATAAATTTAATATGTTATTATCTGGAGGTTCTGGAATTCAGGATCGCAGTTACTTTTAATTTATTTAATATCTGATGAACTGGCGGGTCTGGAATTCAAAATCGCAGTTATTTTTAATTAATTTAATACCTTATTAACTGGAGGGTCTAGAATTCAGAATCGCAGTTATCTTAAATTAATTTAATATCTTATTAACTGAAGTGTCTGGTATCCAGAATCGCAGTTATTTTTAATAAATGTGATATTTTATTAACTGGAGAGTCTGGAATTCAGAACCGCAGTTATTTTTAATTAATATCAAACCTTATTAACTGGTCTGGAATTCAGAATCGCAGTTATTTTTAATTAATTTCATACCTTACTAACTAGAGGGTCTGGAATTCAGAAACGCAGTTGTTTTTATTTAATTTAATATTTTATTAACTGGAGTGTCTGGTATTCAGAATCGCAGTTATTTTTAATTAATTTAATATTTTATTAATTGGAGGGTCTGGAATTCAGAATCGCAGTTATTTTAAATAATTTAATATTTTATTTTCTGGAGGGTCTGGAATTAAGAACCGCAGTAATTTTTAATTAATTTAATATCTTATTAACTGGAGGTTCTGGTATTCGGAATCGCAGTTATTTTTAATTAATTTAATATTTTATTATCTGGAATGTCTAGAATTTAGAATCGCAATTATTTTTAATATTTTTTTAATTGGTGTGTCTGGTATTCAGAATCGCAGTTATTTTTAATTAATTTAATATTTTATTATCTGGAGGGTCTGGAATTTAGAATCGCAGTTATTTTAAATCAATTTAATATTTCACTATCTGTAAGGTCAGGAATTCAGAATCGCAGGTATTTTTAATTAATTTAATATCTTATTAACTGGAGGGTCTGAAATTCAGATACTTAGTTATTTTTAATTATTTTAATATTTTATTAACTGGAGTGTCTGGTATTCAGATTCGCAGTTATTTTTAATTAATTTAATATTCCATTATCTGGAGAGTCTGGAATTCAGAATCGCTGTTATTTTTAATTAATTTTATATTTTATTATCTGGAGGGCCTGGAATGCAGAATCGGAGTTATTTTTAAGTCATTTAATATCTCATTAACTGGAGGGTCTGGTATTCAGAATCGCAGTTATTTTTAATTAATTTAATATTTTATTATCTGGAGGGACTGGAATTCAGAACCGAAGTTATTTTTAATTAATTTAATATTTTATTATCTGGAGAGTCTGGAATTGAGAATCGCAGTTATTTTTAATTAATTTAATATATAATTAACTGGAGGGTCTGGAATTCAGAATCGTTGTTATTTTTCTAATTAATTGAATATCTTATTAACTGGAGTGTCTGGTATTCAGAATCGCAGTTATTTTTAATTAATTGAATATCTTATTAGCTGGCGGGTCTGGAATTCAGAATCGCAGTTGTTTTTAATTAATTTCATATTTTATTAAATGGAGGTTATGCAATTCAGAATCGCAGTTTTTTTTAAATAATTTAATATCTTATTATCTGGAGGGTCTAGAATTCAGAATCGCAGATATTTTTAATTAATTTAATATCTTATTAGCTGGCGGGTCTGGAATTCAGAATCGCAGTTATTTTTAATTAATTTCATATTTTATTAACAGGAGTGTCTGGTATTTAGAATCGCAGTTGTTTTTACTTAATTTAATATTTTATTATCTGGAGGGTCTGCAATGCAGAATCGCAGTTATTTTTAATTCATTTATATCTTATTAACTGGAGGGTCTGATATTCAGGATCGCAGTTATTTTTAATTAATTTAATATTTTCTTAACTGGAGTGTCTGGTATTCAGAATCGCAGTTGTTTTTAATTAATTTCATATTTTATTAAATGGAGGTTATGCAATTCAGAATCGCAGTTTTTTTAAAATTAATTTAATATTTTATTAACTGGAGTGTCTGGTATTCAGAATCGCAGTTATTCTAAATAATTTAATAATTTATTATTTGGAGAGTCTGGAATTCAGAGATCCAGTTATTTTAATTAATTTAATATCTAATTACCTGGAGGGTCTGGAATTCAGATACTTAGTTATTTTTAATTATTTTAATATTTTATTAACTGGAGTGTCTGGTATTCAGATTCGCAGTTATTTTTACTTAATTTAATATTCCATTATCTGGAGAGTCTGGAATTCAGAATCGCAGTTACTTTTAATTATTTTTATATTTTATTAACTGTGTCTGGTATTCAGAATCGCAGTTATTTTAAATAATTTATTATTCTATTAGCTGGAGGGTCTGCAATCAGAATCGCCGTTATTTTTAAATTTTTTAATATTTTATTATCTGGAGGGTCTGGAATTCAGAACCGTTCTTATTTTTAATTAATTTAATATCTTATTCACTGGAGTTTCTGGTATTCAGAATCGCACTTATTTTTATTTAATTTAGTATTTTATTATCTGGAGTGTCTGGAAATCTGAACTGCAGTTATTTTTAGTTAATTTAATATCATATTATCAGGAGAGTCTGGAGTTCAGAATAGCAGTTATTTTTAATTAATTTAATATATTATTAACTGGAGGTTCCGGAATTCGGAAACGCAGTTATTTTTATTTAATTTAATATTTTATTAACTGGAGTGTCTGGTATTCAGAATCGCAGTTATTTTTAATTAATTTAATATTTTATTAATTGGAGTGTCTGGTATTCAGAATCGCAGTTATTTTAAATAATTTATTATTCTATAATCTGGAGGGTCTGCAATCAGAATCGCCGTTATTTTAATATTTTTTAATAATTTATTATCTGGAGGGTCTGGAATTCAGAATCGTTCTTATTTTTTATTAATTTAATATCTTATTCACTGGAGTTTCTGGTATTCAGAATCGCAGTTATTTTTAATTAATTTAATATTTTATTATCTGGAATGTCTGGAATTTAGAATCGCAATTTTTTTTTATTAATTTAATATTTTTTTAATTGGTGTGTCTGGTATTCAGATGCGCAGTTATTTTTAATGAATTTAATATATTATTAACTAGAGGTTCCGGAATTCAGAATCGCAGTTATTTTTAATTCATTTAATATATTATTAACAGAAGGGTCTGGAATTCAGAACCGCAGCTATTTTTAATTAATATCAAACCTTATTAACTGGTGGGTCTGGAATTCAGAATCGCAGTTATTTTTAATTAATTTCAAACCTTACTAACTAGAGGGTCTGGAATTCAGAAACCAAGTTGTTTTTAATTAATTTAATATCTTATTAACTGGTGGTTCTGGTATTCAGAATCGCAGTTATTTTTAATTAATTTAATATTTTATTATCTAGAATGTCTGGAATTTCGAATCGCAATTTTTTTTTATTAATTTAATATTTTTTTAATTGGTGTGTCTGGTATTCAGAATCGCAGTTTTTTTAATTAATTTAATATTTTATTATCTGGAGGGTCTGGAATTTAGAATCGCAGTTATTTTAAATTAATTTAATATTTCACTATCTGTAAGGTCAGGAATTCAGAATCGCAGGTATTTTTAATTAATTTAATATCTTATTAACTGGAGGGTCTGAAATTCAGATACTTAGTTATTTTTAATTATTTTAATATTTTATTAACTGGAGTGTCTGGTATTCAGATTCGCAGTTATTTTTAATTAATTTAATATTCCATTATCTGGAGAGTCTGGAATTCAGAATCGCAGTTACTTTTAATTATTTTTATATTTTATTAACTGGAGTGTCTGGTATTCAGAATCGCAGTTATTTTAAATAATTTATTATTCTATTATCTGGAGGGTCTGCAATCAGACCCGTTATTTTTAAATTTTTTAATATTTTATTATCTGGAGGGTCTGGAATTCAGAACCGTTCTTATTTTTAATTAATTTAATATCTTATTCACTGGAGTTTTTGGTATTCAGAATCGCACTTATTTTTAATTAATTTAGTATTTTATTAACTGGAGTGTCTGGAAATCTGAATTGCAATTATTTTTAATTAATATAATATTTTATTATCAGGAGGGTCTGGAATTCAGAATCGCAGTTATTTTAAACAATTTAATATTATATTTTCTGGAGGGTCTGGAATTCAGAACCGCAGTAATTGTTAATTAATTTAATATCTTATTAACTGGAGGTTCTGGTATTCAGAATCGCAGTTATTTTTAATTAATTTAATATTTTATTATCTGGAATGTCTGGAATTTAGAACCGCAATTTTTTTTTATTAATTTAATATTTTTTTAATTGGTGTGTCTGGTATTCAGATGCGCAGTTATTTTTAATTAATTTAATATATTATTAACTGGAGGTTCCGGAATTCAGAATCGCAGTTATTTTTAATTCATTTAATATATTATTAACAGAAGGGTCTGGAATTCAGAACCGCAGCTATTTTTAATTAATATCAAACCTTATTAACTGGTGGGTCTGGAATTCAGAATCGCAGTTATTTTTAATTAATTTCAAACCTTACTAACTAGAGGGTCTGGAATTCAGAAACGGAGTTGTTTTTAATTAATTTAATATCTTATTAACTGGAGGTTCTGGTATTCAGAATCGCAGTTATTTTTAATTAATTTAATATTTTATTATCTAGAATGTCTGGAATTTCGAATCGCAATTTTTTTTTATTAATTTAATATTTTTTTAATTGGTGTGTCTGGTATTCAGAATCGCAGTTTTTTAAATTAATTTAATATTTTATTATCTGGAGGGTCTGGAATTTAGAATCGCAGTTATTTTAAATTAATTTAATATTTCACTATCTGTAAGGTCAGGAATTCAGAATCGCAGGTATTTTTAATTAATTTAATATCTTATTAACTGGAGGGTCTGAAATTCAGATACTTAGTTATTTTTAATTATTTTAATATTTTATTAACTGGAGTGTCTGGTATTCAGATTCGCAGTTATTTTTAATTAATTTAATATTCCATTATCTGGAGAGTCTGGAATTCAGAATCGCAGTTACTTTTAATTATTTTTATATTTTATTAACTGGAGTGTCTGGTATTCAGAATCGCAGTTATTTTAAATAATTTATTATTCTATTATCTGGAGGGTCTGCAATCAGAATCGCCGTTACTTTTAAATTTTTTTATATTTTATTATCTGGAGGGTCTGGAATTCAGAACCGTTCTTATTTTTAATTAATTTAATATCTTATTCTCTGGAGTTTTTGGTATTCAGAATCGCACTTATTTTTAATTAATTTAGTATTTTATTATCTGGAGTGTCTGGAAATCTGAATTGCAATTATTTTTAATTAATATAATATTTTATTATCAGGAGGGTCTGGAATTCAGAATCGCAGTTATTTTAAATAATTTAATATTTTATTATCTGGAGGGTCTGGAATTCAGAATCGCAGTTATTTTTAATTAATTTAATATTTTATTAACTGGAGTGTCTGGTATTCAGAATCGCAGTTATTTTTAATTAATTTAATATTTTATTAATTGGAGTGTCTGTTATTCAGAATCGCAGTTATTTTAAATAATTTATTATTCTATAATCTGGAGGGTCTGCAATCAGAATCGCCGTTATTTTAAAATTTTTTAATATTTTATTATCTGGAGGGTCTGGAATTCAGAATCGTTCTTATTTTTTATTAATTTAATATCTTATTCACTGGAGTTTCTGGTATTCAGAATCGTACTTATTTTTAATTAATTTAGTATTTTATTATCTGGAGTGTCTGGAAATCTGAATTGCAATTATTTTTAATTAATATAATATTTTATTATCAGGAGGGTCTGGAATTCAGAATAGCAGTTATTTTTAATTAATTTAATATATTATTAACTGGAGGTTCCGGAATTCAGAATCGCAGTTATTTTTAATTCATTTAATATATTATTAATAGAAGGGTCTGGAATTCAGAACCGCAGCTATTTTTAATTAATATCAAACCTTATTAACTGGAGGGTCTGGAATTCAGAATCGCAGTTATTTTTAATTAATTTCAAACCTTACTAACTAGAGGGTCTGGAATTCAGAAACGGAGTTGTTTTTATTTAATTTAATATTTTATTAACTGGAGTGTCTGGTATTCAGAATCGCAGTAATTTTTAATTAATTTAATATTTTATTAATTGGAGGGTCTGGAATTCAGAATCGCAGTTATTTTAAACAATTTAATATTATATTTTCTGGAGGGTATGGAATTAAGAACCGCAGTAATTTTTAATTAGTTTAATATCTTATTAACTGGAGGTTCTGGTATTCAGATTCGCAGTTATTTTTAATTAATTTAATATTCCATTATCTGGAGAGTCTGGAATTCAGAATCGCAGTTAGTTTAATTATTTTTATATTTTATTAACTGGAGTGTCTGGTATTCAGAATCGCAGTTATTTTAAATAATTTATTATTCTATTATCTGGAGGGTCTGCAATCAGAATCGTCGTTATTTTTAAATTTTTTAATATTTTATTATCTGGAGGGTCTGGAATTCAGAACCGTTCTTATTTTTAATTAATTTACTGCAGGTTTTGGTATTCAGAATCGCACTTATTTTTAATTAATTTAGTATTTTATTGTCTGGAGTGTCTGGAAATCTTAATTTGCAATTATTTTTAATTAATATAATATTTTATTATCAGGAGGGTCTGGAATTCAGAATCGCAGTTATTTGAAATAATTTAATATTTTAATATCTGGAGGGTCTGGAATTCAGAATCGCAGTTATTTTTAATTAATTTAATATTTTATTAACTGGAGGTTCTGGAATTCAGAATCGCAGTTATTTTTAATTAATTTAATATTTTATTAACTGGAGTGTCTGGTATTCAGAATCGCAGTAATTTTTAATTATATAAATATTTTATTATCTGGAGAGTCTGGAATTCAGAATCACAGATATTTTTAATTAATTTAATATTTTATTATCTGGAGGGTATTGAATTCAGAATCGCAGTTATTTTTAATTTATTTAATATTTTATTAACTGGAGTTTCTGGTATTCAGAATCGTACTTATTTTTAATTAATTTGGTATTTTATTATCTGGAGGTTCTGGAATTCAGGATCGCAGTTACTTTTAAATAATTTAATATCTGATTAACTGGCGGGTCTGGAATTCAAAATCGCAGCTATTTTTAATTAATTTAATATCTTATTAACTGGAGGGTCTGGAATTCAGAATAGTAGTTATTTTTAATTAATTTAATATATTATTAACTGCAGGTTCCGGAATTCAAAATGGCAGTTATTTTTAATAAATTTAATATTTTATTATCTGGAGTTTCTGGAATTCAGGATCGCAGTTACTTTTAATTAATTTAATATCTGATGAACTGGCGGGTCTGGAATTCAAAATCGTAGTTATTTTTAATTAATTTAATATTTTATTAATTGGAGGGTCTGGAATTCAGAATCGCAGTTATTTTTAATTAATTTCAAACCTTACTAACTAGAGGGTCTGGAATTCAGAAACGCAGTTATTTTTATTTAATTTAATATTTTATTAACTGGAGTGTCTGGTATTCAGAATCGCAGTTATTTTTAATTAATTTAATATTTTATTAATTGGAGGGTCTGGAATTCAGAATCGCAGTTATTTTAAATAATTTAATATTTTATTATCTGGAGGGTCTGGAATTAAGAACCGCAGTAATTTTTAATTAATTTAATATCTTATTAACTGGAGGTTCTGGTATTCAGAATCGCAGTTATTTTTAATTAATTTAATATAATATTATCTGGAATGTCTGGAATTTTGAATCGCAATTATTTTTTATTAATTTAATATTTTTTTAATTGGTGTGTCTGGTATTCAGAATCGCAGTTATTTTTAATTAATTTAATATTTTATTATCTGGAGGGTCTGGTATTTAGAATCGCAGTTATTTTAAATTAATTTAATATTTCACTATCTGTAAGGTCAGGAATTCAGAATCGCAGGTATTTTTAATTAATTTAATATCTTATTAACTGGAGGGTCAGAAATTCACATACTTAGTTATTTTAAATTATTTTAATATTTTAATTACTGGAGTCTCTGGTATTCAGATTCGCAGTTATTATTAACTAATTTAATATTCCATCATCTGGAGAGTCTGGAATTCAGAATCGCAGTTACTTTTAATTATTTTTATATTTTCTGGTATTCAGAATCGCAGTTATTTTAAATAATTTATTATTCTATAATCTGGAGGGTCTGCAATCAGAATCGCCGTTATTTTTAAATTTTTTAATAATTTATTATCTGGAGGGTCTGGAATTCAGAACCGTTCTTATTTTTAATTAATTTAATATCTTATTCACTGGAGTTTCTGGTATTCAGAATCGCACTTATTTTTAATTAATTTAGGAATTTATTATCTGGAGTGTCTGGAAATCTGAATTGCAATTATTTTTAATTAATATAATATTTTATTATCAGGAGGGTCTGGAATTCAGAATAGCAGTTATTTTTAATTAATTTAATATATTATTAACAGAAGGGTCTGGAATTCAGAATCGCAGTTACTTTTAATTAATTTAATATATTATTAACTGGAGGTACTGGAAATCAGAATCGCAGTTATTTTTAATTATTTAATATTACATTAACTGGCGGGTCTGGAATTCAGAATCGCAATTATTTTAATTAATTTAATATTTTATTATCTGGAGGGTATTGAATTCAGAATCGCAGTTATTTTTAATTTACTTAATATTTTATTATCTGGAGGAATTCAGAATCTGGTGGAATTCAGAATCGCAGTTATTTTAAATAATTTAATATTTTATTATCTGGAGTGTCTGGAAATCTGAATTGCAGTTATTTTTAATTAATTTAATATCTCATTATCAGGAGAGTCTGGAATTCAGAATAGCAGTTATTTTTAATTAATTTAATATATTATTAACTGGAGGTTCCGGAATTCAGAATCGCAGTTATTTTTAATAGATTTAATATTTTATTATCTGGAGGTTCTGGAATTCAGGATCGCAGTTACTTTTAAATAATTTAATATCTGATTAACTGGCGTTTCTGGAATTCAAAATCGCAGTTATTTTTAATTAATTTAATATCTTATTAACTGGAGGGTCTAGAATTCAGAATCGCAGTTATCTTAAATTAATTTAATATCTTATTAACTGAAGTGTTTGGTATCCAGAATCGCAGTTATTTTTAATAAATGTGATATTTTATTAACTGGAGAGTCTGGAATTCAGAATCGCAGTTATTTTTAATTAATATCAAACCTTATTAACTGGAGGGTCTGGAATTCAGAATCGCAGTTATTTTTAATTAATTTCAAACCTTACTAACTAGAGGGTCTGGAATTCAGAAACGCAGTTATTTTTATTTAATTTTATATTTTATTAACTGGAGTGTCTGGTATTCAGAATCGCAGTTATTTTTAATTAATTTAATATTTTATTATCTGGAGGTTCTGGAATTCAGAATCGCAGTTATTTTTAATAAATTTAATATCATATTAACTGGAGTGTCTGGTATTCAGAATCGCAGTTATTTTTAATTAATTTAATATTTTACTATCTGGAGGTTCTGGAATTCAGAATCGCAGTTTTTTAAATTAATTTAATATCTTATTAACTGGAGGGTCTGGAATTCGCAGTTTTTTTAAAATAAATTTAAAATTTTATTATCTGGAGGGTCTGGAATTTAGAATCGCAGTTATTTTAAATTAATTTAATATTTCACTATCTGTAAGGTCAGGAATTCAGAATCGCAGGTATTTTTAATTAATTTAATTTCTTATTAACTGGAGGGTCTGAAATTCAGATACTTAGTTATTTTTAATTATTTTAATATTTTATTAACTGGAGTGTCTGGTATTCAGATTCGCAGTTATTTTTAATTAATTTAATATTCCATTCTCTGGAGAGTCTGGAATTCAGAATCGCAGTTATTTTTAATTAATTTAATGTATTATTAACTGGAGGTTCCGGAATTCAGAATCGCAGCTATTTTTAATTAATTTAATATATTATTAACAGAAGGGTCTGGAATTCAGAATCGCAGTTACTTTTAATTAATTTAATATATTGTTAACAGGAAGTTCTGGAAATGAGAATCGCAGTTATTTTTAATTATTTAATATTACATTAACTGGTATGTCTGGAATTCAGAATCGCAATTATTTTAATTAATTTAATATTTTATTATCTGGAGGTTCTGGAATTCAGAATCGGTTATTTTAAATAATTTAATATTTTATTATCTGGAGGGTCTGGAATTCAGAAACGCAGTTATTTTTATTTAATTTAATATTTTATTAACTGGAGTGTCTGGTATTCAGAATCGCAGTAATTTTTAATTAATTTAATATTTTATTATCTGGAGGTTCTGGAATTCAGAATCGCAGTTATTTTTAATAAATTTAATAACTTATTAACTGGAGTGTCTGGTATTCAGAATCGCAGTTATTTTTAATTAATGTAATATTTTACTATCTGCAGGTTCTGGAATTCAGAATCGCTGTTTTTTTTTTTAATTTAATATCTTATTAACTGGAGGGTCTGGAATTCGCAGTTATTTTTAATAAATTTAAAATTTTATTATCTGGAGGGTCTGGAATTTAGAATCGCAGTTATTTTAAATTAATTTAATATTTCACTATCTGTAAGGTCAGGAATTCAGAATCGCAGGTATTTTTAATTAATTTAATTTCTTATTAACTGGAGGGTCTGAAATTCAGATATTTAGTTATTTTAAATTATTCTAATATTTTATTAACTGGAGTGTCTGGTATTCAGATTCGCAGTTATTTTTAATTAATTTAATATTCCATTCTCTGGAGAGTCTGGAATTCAGAATCGCAGTTATTTTTAATTAATTTAATATATTGTTAACTGGGAGTTCTGGAAATCAGAATCGCAGTTGTTTTTAATTATTTAATATTACATTAACTGGCATGTCTGGAATTCAGAATCGCAATTATTTTAATTAATTTAATATTTTATTATCTGGAGGTTCTGGAATTCAGAATCGGTTATTTTAAATAATTTAATATTTTCTTATCTGGAGGGTCTGGAATTCAGAATCGCAGTTATTTTTAATTAATTTAATATTTTACTAACTGGAGTGTCTGGTATTCAGAATCGTAGTTATTTTTATTTAATTTAATATTTTATTATCTGGAGGGTCTTGAATTCAGAAACGCAGTTATTTTTAATTAATTTAATATTTTATTAACTGGAGGTTCTGGAATTCAGAATCGCAGTTATTTTTAATTAATTTAATATTACATTAACTGGCATGTCTGGAATTCAGAATCGCAATTATTTTAATTAATTTAATATTTTATTATCTGGAGGTTCTGGAATTCAGAATCGGTTATTTTAAATAATTTAATATTTTCTTATCTGGAGGGTCTGGAATTCAGAATCGCAGTTATTTTTAATTAATTTAATATTTTACTAACTGGAGTGTCTGGTATTCAGAATCGTAGTTATTTTTATTTAATTTAATATTTTATTATCTGGAGGGTCTTGAATTCAGAAACGCAGTTATTTTTAATTAATTTAATATTTTATTAACTGGAGGTTCTGGAATTCAGAATCGCAGTTATTTTTAATTAATTTAATATTTTATTAACTGGAGTGTCTGGTATTCATAATCGCAGTAATTTTTAATTATATTAATATTTTATTATCTGGAGAGTCTGGAATTCAGAATCGCAGATATTTTTAATTAATTAAAAATTTTATTATCTGGACAGTGTTGAATTCAGAAACGCAGTTATTTTTAATTTATTTAATATTTTATTAACTGGAGTTTCTGGTATTCAGAATCGTACTTATTTTTAATTAATTTGGTATTTTATTATCTGGAGTGTCTGGAAATCTGAATTGCAATTATTTTTAATAAATTTAATATCTAATTATCAGGAGAGTCTGGAATTCAGAATAGTAGTTATTTTTAATTAATTTAATATATTATTAACTTCAGGTTCCGGAATTCAGAATGGCAGTTATTTTTAATAAATTTAATATTTTATTATCTGGAGGTTCTGGAATTCAGGATCGCAGTTACTTTTAATTAATTTAATATCTGATGAACTGGCGGGTCTGGAATTCAAATTCGTAGTTATTTTTAATTAATTTAATAGTTTATTAATTGGAGGGTCTGGAATTCAGAATCGCAGTTATTTTTAATTAATTTCAAACCTTACTAACTAGAGGGTCTGGAATTCACAAACGCAGTTATTTTTATTTAATTTAATATTTTATTAACTGGAGTGTCTGGTATTCAGAATCGCAGTTATTTTAAATAATTTATTATTCTATAATCTGGAGGGTCTGCAATCAGAATGGCCGTTATTTTAAAATTTTTTAATAATTTATTATCTGGAGGGTCTGGAATTCAGAATCGTTCTTATTTTTAATTAATTTAATATCTTATTCACTGGAGTTTCTGGTATTCAGAATCGCACTTATTTTTAATTAATTTAGTATTTTATTATCTGGAGTGTCTGGAAATCTGAATTGCAATTATTTTTAGTTAATATAATATTTTATTATCAGGAGGGTCTGGAATTCAGAATAGCAGTTATTTTTAATTAATTTAATATATTATTAACAGATGGGTCTGGAATTTAGAACCGCAACTATTTTTAATTAATATCAAACCTTATTAACTGGAGGGTCTGGAATTCAGAATCGCAGTTATTTTTAATTAATTTCAAACCTTACTAACTAGAGGGTCTGGAATTCAGAAACGCAGTTATTTTTATTTAATTTAATATTTTATTAACTGGAGTGTCTGGTATTCAGAATCGCAGTTACTTTTAAATAATTTAATATCTGATTAACTGGCGTTTCTGGAATTCAAAATCGCAGTTATTTTTAATTAATTTAATATCTTATTAACTGGAGGGTCTAGAATTCAGAATCGCAGTTATCTTAAATTAATTTAATATCTTATTAACTGAAGTGTTTGGTATCCAGAATCGCAGTTATTTTTAATAAATGTGATATTTTATTAACTGGAGAGTCTGGAATTAAGAATCGCAGTTATTTTTAATTAATATCAAACCTTATTAACTGGAGGGTCTGGAATTCAGAATCGCAGTTATTTTTAATTAATTTCAAACCTTACTAACTAGAGGGTCTGGAATTCAGAAACGCAGTTATTTTTATTTAATTTAATATTTTATTAACTGGAGTGTCTGGTATTCAGAATCGCAGTAATTTTTAATTAATTTAATATTTTATTATCTGGAGGTTCTGGAATTCAGAATCGCAGTTATTTTTAATAAATTTAATAACTTATTAACTGGAGTGTCTGGTATTCAGAATCGCAGTTATTTTTAATTAATGTAATATTTTACTATCTGCAGGTTCTGGAATTCAGAATCGCTGTTTTTTTTTTTAATTTAATATCTTATTAACTGGAGGGTCTGGAATTCGCAGTTATTTTTAATAAATTTAAAATTTTATTATCTGGAGGGTCTGGAATTTAGAATCGCAGTTATTTTAAATTAATTTAATATTTCACTATCTGTAAGGTCAGGAATTCAGAATCGCAGGTATTTTTAATTAATTTAATTTCTTATTAACTGGAGGGTCTGAAATTCAGATATTTAGTTATTTTAAATTATTCTAATATTTTATTAACTGGAGTGTCTGGTATTCAGATTCGCAGTTATTTTTAATTAATTTAATATTCCATTCTCTGGAGAGTCTGGAATTCAGAATCGCAGTTATTTTTAATTAATTTAATATATTATTAACTGGAGATTCCGGAATTCAGAATCGCAGTTAATTTTAATTAATTTAATATATTATTAACAGAAGGGTCTGGAATTCAGAATCGCAGTTACTTTTAATTAATTTAATATATTGTTAACTGGGAGTTCTGGAAATCAGAATCGCAGTTATTTTTAATTATTTAATATTACATTAACTGGCATGTCTGGAATTCAGAATCGCAGTTATTTTTAATTAATTTAATATTTTACTAACTGGAGTGTCTGGTATTCAGAATCGTAGTTATTTTTATTTAAGTTAATATTTTATTATCTGGAGCGTCTTGAATTCAGAATCGCATTTATTTTTAATTAATTTAATATTTTATTAACTGGAGGTTCTGGAATTCAGAATCGCAGTTATTTTTAATTAATTTAATATTTTATTAACTGGAGTGTCTGGTATTCATAATCGCAGTAATTTTTAATTATATTAATATTTTATTATCTGGAGAGTCTGGAATTCAGAATCGCAGATATTTTTAATTAATTAAAAATTTTATTATCTGGACAGTGTTGAATTCAGAAACGCAGTTATTTTTAATTTATTTAATATTTTATTAACTGGAGTTTCTGGTATTCAGAATCGTACTTATTTTTAATTAATTTGGTATTTTATTATCTGGAGTGTCTGGAAATCTGAATTGCAATTATTTTTAATAAATTTAATATCTAATTATCAGGAGAGTCTGGAATTCAGAATAGTACTTATTTTTAATTAATTTAATATATTATTAACTGCAGGTTCCGGAATTCAGAATGGCAGTTATTTTTAATAAATTTAATATTTTATTATCTGGAGGTTCTGGAATTCAGGATCGCAGTTACTTTTAATTAATTTAATATCTGATGAACTGGCGGGTCTGGAATTCAAATTCGTAGTTATTTTTAATTAATTTAATAGTTTATTAATTGGAGGGTCTGGAATTCAGAAACGCAGTTATTTTTATTTAATTTAATATTTTATTAACTGGAGTGTCTGGTATTCAGAATCGCAGTTACTTTTAAATAAT
This sequence comes from Clusia tigrina, assembly GCA_920105625.2. Classification (NCBI taxonomy): domain Eukaryota; kingdom Metazoa; phylum Arthropoda; class Insecta; order Diptera; family Clusiidae; genus Clusia; species Clusia tigrina. The sequence continues at coordinate 119,727,767 of OV050030.1, read as the reverse complement.
TTAATATCTGATTAACTGGCGTTTCTGGAATTCAAAATCGCAGTTATTTTTAATTAATTTAATATCTTATTAACTGGAGGGTCTAGAATTCAGAATCGCAGTTATCTTAAATTAATTTAATATCTTATTAACTGAAGTGTTTGGTATCCAGAATCGCAGTTATTTTTAATAAATGTGATATTTTATTAACTGGAGAGTCTGGAATTCAGAATCGCAGTTATTTTTAATTAATATCAAACCTTATTAACTGGAGGGTCTGGAATTCAGAATCGCAGTTATTTTTAATTAATTTCAAACCTTACTAACTAGAGGGTCTGGAATTCAGAAACGCAGTTATTTTTATTTAATTTAATATTTTATTAACTGGAGTGTCTGGTATTCAGAATCGCAGTAATTTTTAATTAATTTAATATTTTATTATCTGGAGGTTCTGGAATTCAGAATCGCAGTTATTTTTAATAAATTTAATAACTTATTAACTGGAGTGTCTGGTATTCAGAATCGCAGTTATTTTTAATTAATGTAATATTTTACTATCTGCAGGTTCTGGAATTCAGAATCGCTGTTTTTTTTTTTAATTTAATATCTTATTAACTGGAGGGTCTGGAATTCGCAGTTATTTTTAATAAATTTAAAATTTTATTATCTGGAGGGTCTGGAATTTAGAATCGCAGTTATTTTAAATTAATTTAATATTTCACTATCTGTAAGGTCAGGAATTCAGATTCGCAGGTATTTTTAATTAATTTAATTTCTTATTAACTGGAGGGTCTGAAATTCAGATATTTAGTTATTTTAAATTATTCTAATATTTTATTAACTGGAGTGTCTGGTATTCAGATTCGCAGTTATTTTTAATTAATTTAATATTCCATTCTCTGGAGAGTCTGGAATTCAGAATCGCAGTTATTTTTAATTAATTTAATATATTATTAACTGGAGGTTCCGGAATTCAGAATCGCAGTTAATTTTAATTAATTTAATATATTATTAACAGAAGGGTCTGGAATTCAGAATCGCAGTTACTTTTAATTAATTTAATATATTGTTAACTGGGAGTTCTGGAAATCAGAATCGCAGTTATTTTTAATTATTTAATATTACATTAACTGGCATGTCTGGAATTCAGAATCGCAATTATTTTAATTAATTTAATATTTTATTATCTGGAGTTTCTGGAATTCAGAATCGGTTATTTTAAATAATTTAATATTTTCTTATCTGGAGGGTCTGGAATTCAGAATCGCAGTTATTTTTAATTAATTTAATATTTTACTAACTGGAGTGTCTGGTATTCAGAATCGTAGTTATTTTTATTTAATTTAATATTTTATTATCTGGAGGGTATTGAATTCAGAATCGCAGTTATTTTTAATTAATTTAATATTTTATTAACTGGAGGTTCTGGAATTCAGAATCGCAGTTATTTTTAATTAATTTAATATTTTATTAACTGGAGTGTCTGGTATTCATAATCGCAGTAATTTTTAATTATATTAATATTTTATTATCTGGAGAGTCTGGAATTCAGAATCGCAGATATTTTTAATTAATTAAAAATTTTATTATCTGGACAGTGTTGAATTCAGAAACGCAGTTATTTTTAATTTATTTAATATTTTATTAACTGGAGTTTCTGGTATTCAGAATCGTACTTATTTTTAATTAATTTGGTATTTTATTATCTGGAGTGTCTGGAAATCTGAATTGCAATTATTTTTAATAAATTTAATATCTAATTATCAGGAGAGTCTGGAATTCAGAATAGTACTTATTTTTAATTAATTTAATATATTATTAACTGCAGGTTCCGGAATTCAGAATGGCAGTTATTTTTAATAAATTTAATATTTTATTATCTGGAGGTTCTGGAATTCAGGATCGCAGTTACTTTTAATTAATTTAATATCTGATGAACTGGCGGGTCTGGAATTCAAATTCGTAGTTATTTTTAATTAATTTAATAGTTTATTAATTGGAGGGTCTGGAATTCAGAATCGCAGTTATTTTTAATTAATTTCAAACCTTACTAACTAGAGGGTCTGGAATTCACAAACGCAGTTATTTTTATTTAATTTAATATTTTATTAACTGGAGTGTCTGGTATTCAGAATCGCAGTTATTTTAAATAATTTATTATTCTATAATCTGGAGGGTCTGCAATCAGAATGGCCGTTATTTTAAAATTTTTTAATAATTTATTATCTGGAGGGTCTGGAATTCAGAATCGTTCTTATTTTTAATTAATTTAATATCTTATTCACTGGAGTTTCTGGTATTCAGAATCGCACTTATTTTTAATTAATTTAGTATTTTATTATCTGGAGTGTCTGGAAATCTGAATTGCAATTATTTTTAATTAATATAATATTTTATTATCAGGAGGGTCTGGAATTCAGAATAGCAGTTATTTTTAATTAATTTAATATATTATTAACAGATGGGTCTGGAATTTAGAACCGCAACTATTTTTAATTAATATCAAACCTTATTAACTGGAGGGTCTGGAATTCAGAATCGCAGTTATTTTTAATTAATTTCAAACCTTACTAACTAGAGGGTCTGGAATTCAGAAACGCAGTTATTTTTATTTAATTTAATATTTTATTAACTGGAGTGTCTGGTATTCAGAATCGCAGTTATTTTTAATTAATTTAATATTTTATTATCTGGAGGTTCTGGAATTCAGAATCGCAGTTATTTTTAATAAATTTAATATCTTATTAACTGGAGTGTCTGGTATTCAGAATCGCAGTTATTTTTAATTAATTTAATATTTTACTATCTGGAGGTTCTGGAATTCAGAATCACAGTTTTTTAAATTAATTTAATATCTTATTAACTGGAGGGTCTGGAATTCGCAGTTTTTTTAAAATAAATTTAAAATTTTATTATCTGGAGGGTCTGGAATTTAGAATCGCAGTTATTTTAAATTAATTTAATATTTCACTATCTGTAAGGTCAGGAATTCAGAATCGCAGGTATTTTTAATTAATTTAATTTCTTATTAACTGGAGGGTCTGAAATTCAGATACTTAGTTATTTTTAATTATTTTAATATTTTATTAACTGGAGTGTCTGGTATTCAGATTCGCAGTTATTTTTAATTAATTTAATATTCCATTCTCTGGAGAGTCTGGAATTCAGAATCGCAGTTACTTTTAATTATTTTTATATTTTATTAACTGGAGTGTCTGGTATTCAGAATCGCAGTTATTTAGAATAATTTATTATTCTATTATCTGGAGGTTCTGCAATCAGAATCGCCGCTATTTTTACATTTTTTTATAATTTATTATCTGGAGGGTCTGGAATTCAGAATCGCAGTTATTTTTAATTAATTTAATATATTATTAACTGGAGGTTCCGGAATTCAGAATCGCAGTTAATTTTAATTAATTTAATATATTATTAACAGAAGGGTCTGGAATTCAGAATCGCAGTTACTTTTAATTAATTTAATATATTGTTAACTGGGAGTTCTGGAAATCAGAATCGAAGTTATTTTTAATTATTTAATATTACATTAACTGGCATGTCTGGAATTCAGAATCGCAATTATTTTAATTAATTTAATATTTTATTATCTGGAGGTTCTGGAATTCAGAATCGGTTATTTTAAATAATTTAATATTTTCTTATCTGGAGGGTCTGGAATTCAGAATCGCAGTTATTTTTAATTAATTTAATATTTTACTAACTGGAGTGTCTGGTATTCAGAATCGTAGTTATTTTTATTTAATTTAATATTTTATTATCTGGAGGGTCTTGAATTCAGAATCGCAGTTATTTTTAATTAATTTAATATCTTATTAACTGGAGGTTCTGGAATTCAGAATCGCAGTTATTTTTAATCAATTTAATATTTTATTAACTGGAGTGTCTGGTATACATAATCGCAGTAATTTTTAATTATATTAATATTTTATTATCTGGAGAGTCTGGAATTCAGAATCGCAGATATTTTTAATTAATTTAAAATTTTTTTATCTCGAGGGTATTGAATTCAGAATCGCAGTTATTTTTATTTTATTTAATATTTTATTAACTGGAGTTTCTGGTATTCAGAATCGTAGTTATTTTTAATTAATTTAGTATTTTATTATCTGGAGTGTCTGGAAATCTGAATCGCAGTTATTTTTAATAAATTTAATATTTTATTATCTGGAGGTTCTGGAATTCAGAATCGCAGTTATCTTAAATTAATTTAATATCTTATTAACTGAAGTGTCTGGTATCCAGAATCGCAGTTATTTTTAATAAATGTGATATTTTATTAACTGGAGAGTCTGGAATTCAGAACCGCAGTTATTTTTAATTAATATCAAACCTTATTAACTGGAGGGTCTGGAATTCAGACTTGCATTTATTTTTAATTAATTTCAATACTACTAACTATAGGGTCTGCAATTCAGAAACGCAGTTATTTTTATTTAATTTAATATTTTATTAATTGGAGTGTATGGTATTCAGAATCGCAGTTATTTTTAATTAATTTAATATTTTATTATCTGGAGGTTCTGGAATTCAAAATCGCAGTTATTTTTAATAAATTTAATATCTTATTAACTGGAGTGTCTGGTATTCAGAATCGCAGTTATTTTTAATTAATGTAATATTTTACTATCTGGAGTTTCTGGAATTCAGAATCGCAGCTATTTTTAATTAATTTAATATACTATTAACTGGAGAGTCTGGAGTTCAGAATCGCAGTTATTTTTAATTAATTTAATATTTTATTATCTGGAGGGTCTGGAATGCAGAACCGTTCTTATTTTTAATTAATTTAATATCTTATTCACTGGAGTTTCTGGTATTCAGAATCGCACTCATTTTTAATTAATTTTATATTTTATTATCAGGAGGGTCTGGAATTCAGAATAGCAGTTATTTTCAATTAATTTAATATTTTATTATCAGGAGGGTCTGGAATTCAGAATAGCAGTTATTTTTAATTAATTTAATATATTGTTAACTGGAGGTTCCGGAATTCAGAATCGCAGTTATTTTTAATTAATTTAATATATTATTAACAGAAGGGTCTGGAATTCAGAATCGCAGTTACTTCTAATTAATTTAATATATTGTTAACTGGAGGTTCTGGAAATCAGAATCGCAGTTATTTTTAATTATTTAATATTACATTAACTGGCGGGTCTGGAATTCAGAATCGCAATTATTTTAATTAATTTAATATTTTATTATCTGGAGGTTCTGGAATTCAGAATCGCAGTTATTTTAAATAATTTAATATTTTATTATCTGGAGGGTCTGGAATTCAGAATCGCAGTTATTTTTAATTAATTTAATATTTTCTTAACTGGAGTGTCTGGTATTCATAATCGCAGTACTTTTTAATTATATTAATATTTTATTAACAGAAGGGTCTTCCTAAGCTCAGGTACGGGGCTAAGCTCAGGCTACCGCGCGGGTCAGAGGTGGCGGATAGTGAACGGCCTACCAGAGTAGGTTAGCTGCGAATAACCAATAAGTAGTCCCCGACCAAGAGCGGCAAGAGAGGAGAGTGCGACTGAAAAAGTCTGCAAACTCTTAGAAACGCATGTGACAAGACGAGTAGGCACCGTCTAAAGAAGTGCTCCCCATCCATTCACAGATGGCATCGTGGGAGACACAAGTAAATGGAAACTGACGCGGTATGCCCCTAGGAAAACGATTTGAAAACATATATGAACTGTCTGCCTTGGGCTGGTAGCTGCAGTATTCCGTTACCTCAGTACACCAGAGTGATATCGGGTGGAAATGGCTTTCGGGCTAATGCTGTAGCTGCCTCCGTCCCGTTAAAACCATGGCGGGTCTTCAAGTACGTTCGATGTTGCGTCACCATTAAGTTGGCGGTACAGGCTCAGTTGAGCATCAATCCTGACTAACGCTTATCCTGGCTCTGAGTACAAGTTCTCATGAAGACTTGTGCCAACCCTCGGTGGAACTCCCTGCTTGCATAGACAACCACATGGATATTTCCAAAGCGACTGTACAACGAACGGAGATAGCGGCTTGAAGCGGGGACCCATATAAAATGAATACACCTCAAACAAAGCAACAAACTCAACCTAAAACTCAAATACAGCAGAAAGTAACTCCAAGCGATCCAGAAAGGGGAAGCTGCTTTAGAAGAAGTAGCAAAATTATGCGATCGCCAGAAGAGGGAGTAACAAACCAGCAACAACTCCAAGTAAGTAACACACCGGTAGATGGAGCGTGCAACAAATCGCGCACCATCCCTGCCTCGAACCAAACGCCTCTGGGCGCAAAAGGGAACCAGCAACTGCAGGAGTCTTCTGGAAAACCCACACCTGTATTGATGAAATGTCCCGTCAGCTCACCCAGACAGGAATTCATTATAAAGATGAGAACGGCAGAAGAAGAAGTTCTCACGAAATGTAGCAAAGTCTTGACGAAGATGAAGCAAGCATTGATAAAGCAGAAGAACGTGAGCATGGACGTAAAGACCGGAGTTTCCGAGCTAGACGAGCTTTTCGACGTAATGGAAAGCTATCGGCGAAACTGGACAGAAAAAGAGAACGAGTGCAAACTTGTTACGGCACCGAAACCGAGGTACACGACCCTGATAAGCGCTTCAGCAACACCGACGATGGCTAGACCCAAACGAGCAGCTTCTAGCCCAGCAGAACCAGAAGATGGGGAAAAGTTCTGCGAAAGTAAGGCCGATGGGTGGCAAACTGTCACAAGGAGTAGACGCGTGGCAACACGAAGTCAAACACAGGAAAATTCAACAGCAAAGAATTCCGTGGGCGACAGCGAAAAGACACGAACAACAATGCAAGGAAGACATAGGAAAAAGGAGACAAAACCAAAGTCTGAAGCCGTCCTTATCAAACCAGCAGAGGGTTTCAAATATGCGGATGTCCTGAAAAGCATCCGCTGCAATGTGAAACCAGAGGATGCACAGACCAAGGTGCGATCGATCCGGAAAACAAGAGCAGGTGGGCATCTGTTGGAGCTGGAAAAAGGAGCAAAAGTGACAACGGGATTATGTGAACTTTTAAAAAGTGCACTACAGGAGTCAGCAGTTGTGACTGATCTTAAGCCAAGAGCCACTATGGAAGAAGTATTCCAGAAAAAGAGCGATGACATCGAAGATAAAGCACAAGAGTTTGGAGGAGCACTCATCATCGCTGGCGATTTTAACTCCAAAGCAGTTGAATGGGGAATGCAAACAACCAATTCAAGGGGCCGGCGGGTACTGGACATGGTCGCGAGACTGGGAATGGTCATCGTAAATACAGGGACCACTGCCACTTTTAGAAGACCAGGATGCGTGGGTACAATTCCAAATATAGCACTAGCTTCTGAGAGCATTGCTCATGGAGTAAGTACATGGAAAGTCTTAGAAGACTATAATGGAAGCGATCACCAATACATTATGCTTTCCATTAAAAAAGTGCCAAGCAACCATGACCACAACATAAGTGGACGCAGAACTCGCAAGTGGAATGTATCAAAGTTAAATCCGGAAGTGCTACTTGCTGACCTGGAGTGTGAAGCAGACCATGCAGTGTATAGAGAGAGCCTGTACCAAAGCGATGCCGAAAATAAGACCAAATAAACACAAGAAGGCCGTTTACTGGTGGACAGAGGAAATAGCTCAACTCAGACGGGTCTGTCTGCGGTGTAGAAGAAAATACACTAGGGCCAGGCGTGTTGGATCCACGATTGCCGAAAGAGAAGATCTCCAAGCTGCTAGGAAAATCCTCAAAACTGCTATTCGCACCAGCAAGGAGAAGAAATGGGAGGAGCTCCGAAACGATATAAACAACAATCCATGGGGACTGGGATATAAAGTCGTAATGAAAAAGCTTGGAGCAAGAGTATCGGCACCCCAACTAGAAGACCATGCTATGGAAAACATAGTCAACGCTCTATTTCCTATACATGCCTTAAGAGAAGAATCGGAAGTGCTGGTCAAGGAAGTCCCACCTCCTTTCACGGAAGACGAACTTAAAGCAGCCGCCATAACCCTACAGAGCAACAAAGCACCGGGTATCGACGGTATTCCAGCAGAAGTCCTCAAAATAGTGTCAAATAGCCATGCCCAAGTACTCCTCGATATGTATAATGCCTGCCTGACAGAAGGAATATTCCCAGACGTATGGAAAAGACAGCGGCTAGTGCTCATCAGCAAGGGAAAAGGAAGCCCTGAATCACCGTCAGCATATCGGCCACTGTGTATGCTAGACACCGCGAGCAAACTTTTGGAGCGACTCCTCAAACCCCGAATAGCAGCAGCCATTGAAAACGCTGGGGGATTATCCACTCGACAACACAGTTTTCGACCAGGAAAGTCCACAATTGGCGCCGTAGAAGACGTCATAGAAAGTGTGCTAGCGGCACAGCAAGGAAATCACTACTCCAGACGAGTGGTTCTCCTTGTTACATTAGACGTAAGAAACGCTTTCAACAGCGCTAGGTGGGTGGATATGATCGAGGCACTTGAAAATCGTTTTCAGATACCAGCTTATTTGAAGAAGATAATCCGGAGCTACCTTAAATATAGAATGTTGTTATACGAGACCAACAATGGCACCCGAAGCAAAATCATCACGTCAGGGGCAGCGCAAGGGTCCATCCTCGGACCGGACCTTTGGAATATACGCTACGATGGCATTTTGCGCATAGAGATGCCAGATGACACTCATCTAGTCGGATACGCAGACGATATTGTGGCTGTCATCACCGCACGCGACTCGGAAGACGCCCAAAGAAAGCTGAACCAGGTCATGATCGGAACCCAGAGGTGGCTCGATTCAAATGGCTTGAAGTTGGCCACGGAAAAGACGGAACTGCTATTCCTCACGAGAAAGCACATTCCAATAGAAATCGACTTGAGAGTTTGCTCCGAGACCATCAGGACACAAAAGGTGATAAAGTACCTGGGAATTCAGCTTGACTCCAAGCTCACCTACTGGGCGCAAATGCAAAATGCGGCGACGAAGGCAGCACGGGTAACGGCTTCTCTCAGCAGACTAATGGCAAACATCGGAGGGCCGACATCCATCAAGACGAAGCTTCTGATGATGACAACGCACTCCATTCTGTTGTATGGTAGCGAATTGTGGGCTGACAAGCTAAAGGTGCACGCCCGAAGAAAAGTTTTATCGTCCGTACAACGAACCGCAGCTCTGCGAGTAGCTTCAGCGTACCGTACTGTATCGGAGCCGGCAATTCTGGTAATTAGCTGCTTAATCCCAATCGATATCTTAGCCCTCGAACGAAAACACCTACGAGAAGCCAAGATGGGTAAGAATACCAGAGGAACTGCGCAGCATATAAAGCAACAAACCGTGCACCATTGGCAGGAACGATGGGCCGCCGAGAGTCGCGGAAGATGGACAGCGAGACTCATACCAGACATAGCGAGCTGGATAGGAGGAACAGCCGGAACCGTCAATTTCTACATCACGCAGTTACTGTCTGGTCACGGATACTTCTGCAAGTATCTACACCGAATGGGAAAAATTGGAGGGCCTGAGTGCATATACGGTGACAGCAATGTGGATGATGCAGAGCACACCTTTTTCAAATGCACAAGGTTGCAAACAGAGCGCACCACGCTTGAAATGGAAATCGGGGAAACCTTAGCCACAGAGAACATTGTGGAGGCTATGCTAAGCAGCAAAGAAAACTGGGACCACGTAGATAAATATGTGGAAAATGTGCTCCGGCGGAAAAAGCGGGACCTGGACGCAGGAAAAATGTTGAGAGTCCAATAGGGACGAAGTGAGAATCTCCACCTTGAAAGAAGTATAAAAAGGATTCCAGGGTGGGGAGATGTTCTCAGCGAGGGAGGGGGATGTTTTAGTGGGTGCAATACTCACATACCAAATCTGTGACGACAGTTTTGATGATGCGGCAGGCATTTTTACCCTCTCTACCCAAAAAAAAAAAAAAAAAAAATTAAATTCACAGAAGGGTCTGGAATTCAGAATCGCAGATATTTTTAATTAATTTAATATTTTATTATCTGGCGGGTATTGAATTCAGAAACGCAGTTATTTTTAATTTATTTAATATTTTTTTAACTGGAGTGTCTGGTATTCAGAATCGTCGTTTTTTTTATTTAATTTAATATTTTATTATCTGGAGGGTCTTGAATTCAGAATCGCAGTTATTTTTAATTAATTTAATATTTTATTAACTGGAGGTTCTGGAATTCAGAATCGCAGTTATTTTTAATTAATTTAATATTTTATTAACTGGAGTGTCTGGTATTCAGAATCGCAGTAATTTTTAATTATATTAATATTTTATTATCTGGAGAGTCTGGAATTCAGAATCGCAGATATTTTTAATTAATTTAATATTTTATTATCTGGAGGGTATTGAATTCAGAATCGCAGTTATTTTTAATTTATTTAATATTTTATTAAGTGGAGTTTCTGGTATTCAGAATCGTACTTATTTTTAATTAATTTGGTATTTTATTATCTGGAGTGTCTGGAAATCTGAATTGCAATTATTTTTAATAAATTTAATATCTAATTATCAGGAGAGTCTGGAATTCAGAATAGTAGTTATTTTTAATTAATTTAATATATTATTAACTGCAGGTTCCGGAATTCAGAATGGCAGTTATTTTTAATTAATTTAATATCTTATTAACTGGAGGTTCTGGAATTCAGAATCGCAGTTATTTTTAATCAATTTAATATTTTATTAACTGGAGTGTCTGGTATACATAATCGCAGTAATTTTTAATTATATTAATATTTTATTATCTGGAGAGTCTGGAATTCAGAATCGCAGATATTTTTAATTAATTTAAAATTTTTTTATCTCGAGGGTATTGAATTCAGAATCGCAGTTATTTTTATTTTATTTAATATTTTATTAACTGGAGTTTCTGGTATTCAGAATCGTAGTTATTTTTAATTAATTTAGTATTTTATTATCTGGAGTGTCTGGAAATCTGAATCGCAGTTATTTTTAATAAATTTAATATTTTATTATCTGGAGGTTCTGGAATTCAGAATCGCAGTTATCTTAAATTAATTTAATATCTTATTAACTGAAGTGTCTGGTATCCAGAATCGCAGTTATTTTTAATAAATGTGATATTTTATTAACTGGAGAGTCTGGAATTCAGAACCGCAGTTATTTTTAATTAATATCAAACCTTATTAACTGGAGGGTCTGGAATTCAGACTTGCATTTATTTTTAATTAATTTCAATACTACTAACTATAGGGTCTGCAATTCAGAAACGCAGTTATTTTTATTTAATTTAATATTTTATTAATTGGAGTGTATGGTATTCAGAATCGCAGTTATTTTTAATTAATTTAATATTTTATTATCTGGAGGTTCTGGAATTCAAAATCGCAGTTATTTTTAATAAATTTAATATCTTATTAACTGGAGTGTCTGGTATTCAGAATCGCAGTTATTTTTAATTAATGTAATATTTTACTATCTGGAGTTTCTGGAATTCAGAATCGCAGCTATTTTTAATTAATTTAATATACTATTAACTGGAGAGTCTGGAGTTCAGAATCGCAGTTATTTTTAATTAATTTAATATTTTATTATCTGGAGGGTCTGGAATGCAGAACCGTTCTTATTTTTAATTAATTTAATATCTTATTCACTGGAGTTTCTGGTATTCAGAATCGCACTCATTTTTAATTAATTTTATATTTTATTATCAGGAGGGTCTGGAATTCAGAATAGCAGTTATTTTCAATTAATTTAATATTTTATTATCAGGAGGGTCTGGAATTCAGAATAGCAGTTATTTTTAATTAATTTAATATATTGTTAACTGGAGGTTCCGGAATTCAGAATCGCAGTTATTTTTAATTAATTTAATATATTATTAACAGAAGGGTCTGGAATTCAGAATCGCAGTTACTTCTAATTAATTTAATATATTGTTAACTGGAGGTTCTGGAAATCAGAATCGCAGTTATTTTTAATTATTTAATATTACATTAACTGGCGGGTCTGGAATTCAGAATCGCAATTATTTTAATTAATTTAATATTTTATTATCTGGAGGTTCTGGAATTCAGAATCGCAGTTATTTTAAATAATTTAATATTTTATTATCTGGAGGGTCTGGAATTCAGAATCGCAGTTATTTTTAATTAATTTAATATTTTCTTAACTGGAGTGTCTGGTATTCATAATCGCAGTACTTTTTAATTATATTAATATTTTATTAACAGAAGGGTCTTCCTAAGCTCAGGTACGGGGCTAAGCTCAGGCTACCGCGCGGGTCAGAGGTGGCGGATAGTGAACGGCCTACCAGAGTAGGTTAGCTGCGAATAACCAATAAGTAGTCCCCGACCAAGAGCGGCAAGAGAGGAGAGTGCGACTGAAAAAGTCTGCAAACTCTTAGAAACGCATGTGACAAGACGAGTAGGCACCGTCTAAAGAAGTGCTCCCCATCCATTCACAGATGGCATCGTGGGAGACACAAGTAAATGGAAACTGACGCGGTATGCCCCTAGGAAAACGATTTGAAAACATATATGAACTATCTGCCTTGGGCTGGTAGCTGCAGTATTCCGTTACCTCAGTACACCAGAGTGATATCGGGTGGAAATGGCTTTCGGGCTAATGCTGTAGCTGCCTCCGTCCCGTTAAAACCATGGCGGGTCTTCAAGTACGTTCGATGTTGCGTCACCATTAAGTTGGCGGTACAGGCTCAGTTGAGCATCAATCCTGACTAACGCTTATCCTGGCTCTGAGTACAAGTTCTCATGAAGACTTGTGCCAACCCTCGGTGGAACTCCCTGCTTGCATAGACAACCACATGGATATTTCCAAAGCGACTGTACAACGAACGGAGATAGCGGCTTGAAGCGGGGACCCATATAAAATGAATACACCTCAAACAAAGCAACAAACTCAACCTAAAACTCAAATACAGCAGAAAGTAACTCCAAGCGATCCAGAAAGGGGAAGCTGCTTTAGAAGAAGTAGCAAAATTATGCGATCGCCAGAAGAGGGAGTAACAAACCAGCAACAACTCCAAGTAAGTAACACACCGGTAGATGGAGCGTGCAACAAATCGCGCACCATCCCTGCCTCGAACCAAACGCCTCTGGGCGCAAAAGGGAACCAGCAACTGCAGGAGTCTTCTGGAAAACCCACACCTGTATTGATGAAATGTCCCGTCAGCTCACCCAGACAGGAATTCATTATAAAGATGAGAACGGCAGAAGAAGAAGTTCTCACGAAATGTAGCAAAGTCTTGACGAAGATGAAGCAAGCATTGATAAAGCAGAAGAACGTGAGCATGGACGTAAAGACCGGAGTTTCCGAGCTAGACGAGCTTTTCGACGTAATGGAAAGCTATCGGCGAAACTGGACGGAAAAAGAGAACGAGTGCAAACTTGTTACGGCACCGAAACCGAGGTACACGACCCTGATAAGCGCTTCAGCAACACCGACGATGGCTAGACCCAAACGAGCAGCTTCTAGCCCAGCAGAACCAGAAGATGGGGAAAAGTTCTGCGAAAGTAAGGCCGATGGGTGGCAAACTGTCACAAGGAGTAGACGCGTGGCAACACGAAGTCAAACACAGGAAAATTCAACAGCAAAGAATTCCGTGGGCGACAGCGAAAAGACACGAACAACAATGCAAGGAAGACATAGGAAAAAGGAGACAAAACCAAAGTCTGAAGCCGTCCTTATGAAACCAGCAGAGGGTTTCAAATATGCGGATGTCCTGAAAAGCATCCGCTGCAATGTGAAACCAGAGGATGCACAGACCAAGGTGCGATCGATCCGGAAAACAAGAGCAGGTGGGCATCTGTTGGAGCTGGAAAAAGGAGCAAAAGTGACAACGGGATTATGTGAACTTTTAAAAAGTGCACTACAGGAGTCAGCAGTTGTGACTGATCTTAAGCCAAGAGCCACTATGGAAGAAGTATTCCAGAAAAAGAGCGATGACATCGAAGATAAAGCACAAGAGTTTGGAGGAGCACTCATCATCGCTGGCGATTTTAACTCCAAAGCAGTTGAATGGGGAATGCAAACAACCAATTCAAGGGGCCGGCGGGTACTGGACATGGTCGCGAGACTGGGAATGGTCATCGTAAATACAGAGACCACTGCCACTTTTAGAAGACCAGGATGCGTGGGTACAATTCCAAATATAGCACTAGCTTCTGAGAGCATTGCTCATGGAGTAAGTACATGGAAAGTCTTAGAAGACTATAATGGAAGCGATCACCAATACATTATGCTTTCCATTAAAAAAGTGCCAAGCAACCATGACCACAACATAAGTGGACGCAGAACTCGCAAGTGGAATGTATCAAAGTTAAATCCGGAAGTGCTACTTGCTGACCTGGAGTGTGAAGCAGACCATGCAGTGTATAGAGAGAGCCTGTACCAAAGCGATGCCGAAAATAAGACCAAATAAACACAAGAAGGCCGTTTACTGGTGGACAGAGGAAATAGCTCAACTCAGACGGGTCTGTCTGCGGTGTAGAAGAAAATACACTAGGGCCAGGCGTGTTGGATCCACGATTGCCGAAAGAGAAGATCTCCAAGCTGCTAGGAAAATCCTCAAAACTGCTATTCGCACCAGCAAGGAGAAGAAATGGGAGGAGCTCCGAAACGATATAAACAACAATCCATGGGGACTGGGATATAAAGTCGTAATGAAAAAGCTTGGAGCAAGAGTATCGGCACCCCAACTAGAAGACCATGCTATGGAAAACATAGTCAACGCTCTATTTCCTATACATGCCTTAAGAGAAGAATCGGAAGTGCTGGTCAAGGAAGTCCCACCTCCTTTCACGGAAGACGAACTTAAAGCAGCCGCCATAACCCTACAGAGCAACAAAGCACCGGGTATCGACGGTATTCCAGCAGAAGTCCTCAAAATAGTGTCAAATAGCCATGCCCAAGTACTCCTCGATATGTATAATGCCTGCCTGACAGAAGGAATATTCCCAGACGTATGGAAAAGACAGCGGCTAGTGCTCATCAGCAACGGAAAAGGAAGCCCTGAATCACCGTCAGCATATCGGCCACTGTGTATGCTAGACACCGCGAGCAAACTTTTGGAGCGACTCCTCAAACCCCGAATAGCAGCAGCCATTGAAAACGCTGGGGGATTATCCACTCGACAACACAGTTTTCGACCAGGAAAGTCCACAATTGGCGCCGTAGAAGACGTCATAGAAAGTGTGCTGGCGGCACAGCAAGGAAATCACTACTCCAGACGAGTGGTTCTCCTTGTTACATTAGACGTAAGAAACGCTTTCAACAGCGCTAGGTGGGTGGATATGATCGAGGCACTTGAAAATCGTTTTCAGATACCAGCTTATTTGAAGAAGATAATCCGGAGCTACCTTAAATATAGAATGTTGTTATACGAGACCAACAATGGCACCCGAAGCAAAATCATCACGTCAGGGGCAGCGCAAGGGTCCATCCTCGGACCGGACCTTTGGAATATACGCTACGATGGCATTTTGCGCATAGAGATGCCAGATGACACTCATCTAGTCGGATACGCAGACGATATTGTGGCTGTCATCACCGCACGCAACTCGGAAGACGCCCAAAGAAAGCTGAACCAGGTCATGATCAGAACCCAGAGGTGGCTCGATTCAAATGGCTTGAAGTTGGCCACGGAAAAGACGGAACTGCTATTCCTCACGAGAAAGCACATTCCAATAGAAATCGACTTGAGAGTTTGCTCCGAGACCATCAGGACACAAAAGGTGATAAAGTACCTGGGAATTCAGCTTGACTCCAAGCTCACCTACTGGGCGCAAATGCAAAATGCGGCGACGAAGGCAGCACGGGTAACGGCTTCTCTCAGCAGACTAATGGCAAACATCGGAGGGCCGACATCCATCAAGACGAAGCTTCTGATGATGACAACGCACTCCATTCTGTTGTATGGTAGCGAATTGTGGGCTGACAAGCTAAAGGTGCACGCCCGAAGAAAAGTTTTATCGTCCGTACAACGAACCGCAGCTCTGCGAGTAGCTTCAGCGTACCGTACTGTATCGGAGCCGGCAATTCTGGTAATTAGCTGCTTAATCCCAATCGATATCTTAGCCCTCGAACGAAAACACCTACGAGAAGCCAAGATGGGTAAGAATACCAGAGGAACTGCGCAGCATATAAAGCAACAAACCGTGCACCATTGGCAGGAACGATGGGCCGCCGAGAGTCGCGGAAGATGGACAGCGAGACTCATACCAGACATAGCGAGCTGGATAGGAGGAACAGCCGGAACCGTCAATTTCTACATCACGCAGTTACTGTCTGGTCACGGATACTTCTGCAAGTATCTACACCGAATGGGAAAAATTGGAGGGCCTGAGTGCATATACGGTGACAGCAATGTGGATGATGCAGAGCACACCTTTTTCAAATGCACAAGGTTGCAAACAGAGCGCACCACGCTTGAAATGGAAATCGGGGAAACCTTAGCCACAGAGAACATTGTGGAGGCTATGCTAAGCAGCAAAGAAAACTGGGACCACGTAGATAAATATGTGGAAAATGTGCTCCGGCGGAAAAAGCGGGACCTGGACGCAGGAAAAATGTTGAGAGTCCAATAGGGACGAAGTGAGAATCTCCACCTTGAAAGAAGTATAAAAAGGATTCCAGGGTGGGGAGATGTTCTCAGCGAGGGAGGGGGATGTTTTAGTGGGTGCAATACTCACATACCAAATCTGTGACGACAGTTTTGATGATGCGGCAGGCATTTTTACCCTCTCTACCCAAAAAAAAAAAAAAAAAAAATTAAATTCACAGAAGGGTCTGGAATTCAGAATCGCAGATATTTTTAATTAATTTAATATTTTATTATCTGGCGGGTATTGAATTCAGAAACGCAGTTATTTTTAATTTATTTAATATTTTTTTAACTGGAGTGTCTGGTATTCAGAATCGTCGTTTTTTTTATTTAATTTAATATTTTATTATCTGGAGGGTCTTGAATTCAGAATCGCAGTTATTTTTAATTAATTTAATATTTTATTAACTGGAGGTTCTGGAATTCAGAATCGCAGTTATTTTTAATTAATTTAATATTTTATTAACTGGAGTGTCTGGTATTCAGAATCGCAGTAATTTTTAATTATATTAATATTTTATTATCTGGAGAGTCTGGAATTCAGAATCGCAGATATTTTTAATTAATTTAATATTTTATTATCTGGAGGGTATTGAATTCAGAATCGCAGTTATTTTTAATTTATTTAATATTTTATTAAGTGGAGTTTCTGGTATTCAGAATCGTACTTATTTTTAATTAATTTGGTATTTTATTATCTGGAGTGTCTGGAAATCTGAATTGCAATTATTTTTAATAAATTTAATATCTAATTATCAGGAGAGTCTGGAATTCAGAATAGTAGTTATTTTTAATTAATTTAATATATTATTAACTGCAGGTTCCGGAATTCAGAATGGCAGTTATTTTTAATAAATTTAATATTTTATTATCTGGAGTTTCTGGAATTCAGGATCGGAGTTACTTTTAACTAATTTAATATCTGATGAACTGGCGGGTCTGGAATTCAAAATCGTAGTTATTTTTAATTAATTTAATATTTTATTAATTGGAGGGTCTGGAATTCAGAAACGCAGTTATTTTTATTTAATTTAATATTCTATTAACTGGAGTGTCTGGTATTCAGAATCGCAGTTATTTTTAATTAATTTAATATTTTATTAATTGGAGGGTCTGGAATTCAGAATCGCAGTTATTTTAAATAATTTAATATTTTATTATCTGGAGGGTCTGGAATTAAGAACCGCAGTAATTTTTAATTAATTTAATATCTTATTAACTGGAGGTTCTGGTATTCAGAATCGCAGTTATTTTTAATTAATTTAATATTTTATTATCTGGAATGTCTGGAATTTAGAATCGCAATTATTTTTTATTAATTTAATATTTTTTTAATTGGAGTGTCTGGTATTCAGAATCGCAGTTATTTTTAATTAATTTAATATTTTATTATCTGGAGGGTCTGGAATTAAGAACCGCAGTAATTTTTAATTAATTTAATATCTTATTAACTGGAAGTTCTGGTATTCAGAATCGCAGTTATTTTTAATTAATTTAATATTTTATTATCTGGAATGTCTGGAATTTAGAATCGCAATTATTTTTTATTAATTTAATATTTTTTTCATTGGAGTGTCTGGTATTCAGAATCGCAGTTATTTTTAATTAATTTAATATTTTATTATCTGGAGGGTCTGGAATTTAGAATCGCAGTTATTTTAAATTAATTTAATATTTCACTATCTGTAAGGTCAGGAATTCAGAATCGCAGGTATTTTTAATTAATTTAATATCTTATTAACTGGAGGGTCTGAAATTCACATACTTAGTTATTTTAAATTATTTTAATATTTTATTAATTGGAGTGTCTGGTATTCAGATTCGCAGTTATTTTTAATTAATTTAATATACCATCATCTGGAGAGTGTGGAATTCAGAATCGCAGTTACTTTTAATTATTTTTATATTTTATTAACTGGAGTGTCTGGTATTCAGAATCGCAGTTATTTTAAATAATTTATTATTCTAGAATCTGGAGAGTCTGCAATCAGAATCGCCGTTATTTTTAAATTTTTTAATAATTTATTATCTGGAGGGTCTGGAATTCAGAACCGTTCTTATTTTTAATTAATTTAATATCTTATTCACTGGAGGTTCTGGTATTCATAATCGCAGTAATTTTTAATTATATTAATATTTTATTATCTGGAGAGTCTGGAATTCAGGATCGCAGTTACTTTTCATTAATTTAATATCTGATTAACTTGCGGGTCTGGAATTCAAAATCGCAGTTATTTTTAATTAATTTAATATCTTATTAACTGAAGTGTCTGGTATCCAGAATCGCAGTTATTTTTAATAAATGTGATATTTTATTAACTGGAGAGTCTGGAATTCAGAACCGCAGTTATTTTTAATTAATATCAAACCTTATTAACTGGAGGGTCTGGAATTCAGAATCGCAGTTATTTTTAATTAATTTCAAACCTTACTAACTAGAGGGTCTGGAATTCAGAAACGCAGTTATTTTTATTTAATTTAATATTTTATTAACTGGAGTGTCTGGTATTCAGAATCGCAGTTATTTTTAATTAATGTAATATTTTACTATCTGGAGGTTCTGGAATTCAGAATCGCAGTTTTAAAATTAATTTAATATCAGCGAGGGAGGGGGATGTTTTAGTGGGTGCAATTCTCACATACCAAATCTGTGACGACAGTTTTGATGATGCGGCAGGCATTTTTACCCTCTCTACCAAAAAAAAATAAATAAATAAAAAAAAATTATCTGGAGGATTAAGAACCGCAATAATTTTTAATTAATTTAATATCTTATTAACTGAAGGTTGTGGTAGTCAGAATCGCAGTTTTTTTTAAATTAATTTAATATCTTATTAACTGGAGTTTCTGGTATTCAGAATCGTAGTTAATTTTAATTATTTTAGTATTTTCTTATCTGGAGTGTCTGGAAATCTGAATTGCAGTTATTTTTAATTAATTTAATATCTTATTAACAGGAGGGTCTGGAATTCAGAATCGCAGTTATTTTAAATTAATTTAATATTTCCTTATCTCTAAGGACTGGTTATTCAGAATCGCAGGTACTTTTAATTATTTTAATATTTTATTAACTGGAGTGTCTGGTATTCAGAATCGCAGTTATTTTAAATAATTTATTATTCTATTATCTGGAGGTTCTGGAATTCAGAATCGCAGCTATTTTTAATCAATTTAATATTTTATTAACTGGAGTGTCTGGTATTCATAATCGCAGTAATTTTTAATTATATTAATATTTTATTATCTGGAGAGTCTGGAATTCAGAATCGCAAATATTTTTAATTAATTTAATATTTTATTATCTGGAGGGTATTGGATTCAGAATCGGAGTTATTTGTAATTTATTTAATATTTTATTAACTGGAGTTTCTGGTATTCAGAATCGTAGTTATTTTTAATTAATTTAGTATTTTATTATCTGGAGTGTCTGGAAATCTGAATTGCAGTTATTTTTAATTAATTTAATATCTTATTATCAGGAGAGTCTGGAATTCAGAATAGCAGTTATTTTTAATTAATTTAATATATTATTAACTGGAGGTTCCGGAATTCAGAATCGCAGTTATTTTTAATAAATTTAATATTTTATTATCTGGAGGTTCTGGAATTCAGGATCGCAGTTACTTTTAAATAATTTAAATTCTGATTTACTGGCGGGTCTGGAATTCAAAATCGCAGTTATTTTTAATTAATTTAATATGTTATTAACTGGTGGGTCTAGAATTCAGAATCGCAGTTGTCTTAAATTAGTTTTATATCTTATTAACTGAAGTGTCTGGTATCCAGAATCGCAGCTATTTTTAATAAATGTGATATTTTATTAACTGGAGAGTCTGGAATTCAGAACCGCAGTTATTTTTAATTAATATCAAACCTTATTAACTGGAGGGTCTGGAATTCAGACTCGCAGTTATTTTTAATTAATTTCAATACTACTAACTATAGGGTCTGCAATTCAGAAACGCAGTTATTTTTATTTAATTTAATATTTTATTAACTGGAGTGTCTGGTATTCAGAATCGCAGTTATTTTTAATTAATTTAATATTATTATCTGGAGGTTCTGGAATTCAGAATCGCAGTTATTTTTAATAAATTTAATATCTTATTAACTGGAGTGTCTGGTATTCAGAATCGCAGTTATTTTTAATTAATGTAATATTTTACTATCTGGAGTTTCTGGAATTCAGAATCGCAGCTATTTTTAATTAATTTAATATACTATTAACTGGAGAGTCTGAAATTCAGAATCGCAGTTATTTTTAATTAATTTAATATTTTATTATCTGGAGGGTCTGGAATGCAGAAACGTTCTTATTTTTAATTAATTTAATATCTTATTCACTGGAGTTTCTGGTATTCAGAATCGCACTTATTTTTAATTAATTTAATATTTTATTATCAGGAGGGTCTGGAATTCAGAATAGCAGTTATTTTTAATTAATTTAATATTTTATTATCAGGAGGGTCTGGAATTCAGAATAGCAGTTATTTTTAATTAATTTAATATATTGTTAACTGGAGGTTCTGGAAATCAGAATCGCAGTTATTTTTAATTATTTAATATTACATTAACTGGCGGGTTTGGAATTCAGAATCGCAATTATTTTAATTAATTTAATATTTTATTATCTGGAGGTTCTGGAATTCAGGATCGCTGTTATTTTAAATAAATTAATATTTTATTATCTGGAGTGTCTGGAATTCAGAATCGCAATTATTTTTAATTAATTTAATATTTTCTTAACTGGAGTGTCTGGTATTCATAATCGCAGTAATTTTTAATTATATTAATATTTTATTAACAGAAGGGTCTTACGGGGCGGTACGGGGCTAAGCTGAGGCTACCGTGGGGGTCAGAGGTGGCGGATAGTGAACGGCCAACCAGAGTAGGTTAGCTGCGAATAACCAATAAGTAGTCCCCGACCAAGAGCGGCAAGCGAGGAGAGTGCGACTGAAAAGGTCTGCAAACTCTGAGAAACGCATGTGACAAGACGAGTAGGCACCGTCTAAAGAAGTGCTCCCCATCCATTCACAGATGGCATCGTGGGAGACACAAGTAAATGGAAACTGACGCGGTATGCCCCTAGGAAAACGATTTGAAAACATATATGAACTGCCTTTTGCTGGTAGCTGCAGTATTCCGTTACCTCAGTACACCAGAGTGATATCGGGTGGAAATGGCTTTCGGGCTAATGCTGTAGCTGCCTCCGTCCCGTTAAAACCGTGGCGGGTCTTCAAGTACGTTCGATGTTGCGTCACCATTAAGTTGGCGGTACAGGCTCAGTTGAGCATCAATCCTGACTAACGCTTATCCTGGCTCTGAGTACAAGTTCTCATGAAGACTTGTGCCAACCCTCGGTGGAACTCCCTGCTTGCATAGACAACCACATGGATATTTCCAAAGCGACTGTACAACGAACGGAGATAGCGGCTTGGAGCGGGGAGCCATATAAAATGAATACACCTCAAACAAAGCAACAAACTCAACCTAAAACTCAAATACAGCAGAAAGTAACTCCAAGCGATCCAGAAAGGGGAAGCTGCTTTAGAAGAAGTAGCAAAATTATGCGATCGCCAGAAGAGGGAGTAACAAATCGAGGCACTTGAAAATCATTTTCAGATTCCAGCTTATCTGAAGAAGATAATCCGGAGCTACCTTCAAGATAGAATGTTGTTATACGAGACCAACAATGGCACCCGAAGCAAAATCATCACGTCAGGGGCAGCGCAAGGGTCCATCCTCGGACCGGACCTTTGGAATATAAGCTACGATGGCATTTTGCGCATAGAGATGCCAGATGACACTCATCTAGTCGGATACGCAGACGACATTGCGGCTGTCATCACCGCACGCGACACGGAAGACGCCCAAAGAAAGCTGAACCAGGTCATGATCAGAACCCAGAGGTGGCTCGATTCACATGGCTTGAAGTTGGCCACGGAAAAGACGGAACTGCTATTCCTCACGAGAAAGCACATTCCAATAGAAATCGACTTAGAGTTTGCTCCGAGACCATCAGGACACAAAAGTTGATAAAGTACCTGGGAATTCAGCTTGACTCCAAGCTCACCTACTGGGCGCAAATGCAAAATGCGGCGACGAAGGCAGCACGGGTAACGGCTTCTCTCAGCAGACTAATGGCAAACATCGGAGGGCCGACATCCATCAATAGGAAGCTTCTGATGATGACAACGCACTCCATTCTGTTGTATGGTAGCGAATTGTGGGCTGACAAGCTAGAGGTGCGCGCCCGAAGAAAAGTTTTATCGTCCGTACAACGAACCGCAGTTCTGCGAGTAGCTTCAGCGTACCGTACTGTATCGGAGCCGGCAATTCTGGTAATTAGCTGCTTAATCCCAATCGATCTCTTAGCCCTCGAACGAAATCACCTACGAGAAGCCAAGATAGGTAAGAATACCAGAGGAACTGCGCAGCATATAAAGCAACAAACCGTGCACCATTGGCAGGAACGATGGGCCGCCGAGAGTCGCGGAAGATGGACAGCGAGACTCATACCCGACATAGCGAGCTGGATAGGAGGAACAGCCGGAACCGTCAATTTCTACCTCACGCAGTTACTGTCTGGTCACGGATACTTCTGCAAGTATCTACACCGAATGAGAAAAATTGGAGGGCCTGAGTGCATATACGGCGACAGCAATGCGGATGATGCAGAGCACACCTTTTTCAAATGCACAAGGTGGCAAACAGAGCGCACCACGCTTGAATTGGAAATCGGGGAAACCTTAGCCACAGAGAACATTGTGGAGGTTATGCTAAGCAGCAAAGAAAACTGGGACCACGTAGACAAATATGTGGAAAATGTGCTCCGGCGGAAAAAGCGGGACCTGGACGCAGGAAAAATGTTGAGAGTCCAATATGGACGAAGTGAGAATCTTCACCTTGAAAGAAGTATAAAAAGGGTTCCAGTGTGGGGAGATGTTCTCAGCGAGGGAGGGGGATGTTTTAGTGGGTGCAATTCTCACATACCAAATCTGTGACGACAGTTTTGATGATGCGGCAGGCATTTTTACCCTCTCTACCAAAAAAAAAAATAAAAAAAAAATAAAAAATAAAAAATTAAAAGAAGGGTCTGGAATTCAGAATCGCAGATATTTTTAATTAATTTAATATTTTATTATCTGGCGGGTATTGAATTCAGAAACGCAGTTATTTTTAATTTATTTAATATTTTTTTAACTGGAGTGTCTGGTATTCAGAATTGTAGTTTTTTTTTTTAAATTTAATATTTTATTATCTGGAGGGTCTTGCATTCAGAATCGCAGTTATTTTTAATTAATTTAATATCTTATTAACTGGAGGTTCTGGTATTCATAATCGCAGTAATTTTTAATTATATTAATATTTTATTATCTGGAGAGTCTGGAATTCAAAATCGCAGTTATTTTTAATTAATTTAATATCTTATTAACTGAAGTGTCTGGTATCCAGAATCGCAGTTATTTTTAATAAATGTGATATTTTATTAACTGGAGAGTCTGGAATTCAGAACCGCAGTTATTTTTAATTAATATCAAACCTTATTAACTGGAGGGTCTGGAATTCAGAATCGCAGTTATTTTTAATTAATTTCAAACCTTACTAACTAGAGGGTCTGGAATTCAGAAACGCAGTTATTTTTATTTAATTTACTATTTTATTAACTGGAGTGTCTGGTATTCAGAATAGCAGTTATTTTTAATTAATTTAATATTTCATTATCTGGAGGTTCTGGAATTCAGAATCGCAGTTATTTTTAATAAATTTAATATCTTATTAACTGGAGTGTCTTGTATTCAGAATCGCAGTTATTTTTAATTAATTTAATATTTTACTATCTGGAGGTTCTGGAATTCAGAATCGCAGTTTTTTAAATTAATTTAATATCTTATTAACTGGAGGGTGTGGAATTCCGAATCGCAGTTATTTTTAATTAATTTAATATTTTATTATCTGGAGATTCTGGAATTCAGAATCGCAGTTATTTTTAATTAATTTAATACACTATTAACTGGAGAGTCTGGAGTTCACAATTGCAGTTATTTTTAATTAATTTAATATTTTATTAACTGGAGTATCTCATATCCAGAATCGCAGGCTTTTTTAATAAATTGACTATTTTATTGACTGGAGAGTCTGGAATTGAGAACCGCAGTTATTTTTAATTTATTTCAAACCTTACTAACTAGAGGGTCTGGAATTCAGAAACGCAGTTATTTTTATTTAATTTAATATTTTATTAACTGGAGTGTCTGGTATTCAGAATCGCAGTTATTTTTAATTAATTTAATATTTTATTAATTGGAGGGTCTGGAATTCAGTATCGCAGTTATTTCTAATTAATTTAATATTGTACTAGCTTGAGTGTCTGGTATTCAGAATCGCAGTTATTTTAAATAATTTAATAATTTATTATCTGGAGGGTCTGGAATTAAGAACCGCAGTAATTTTTAATTAATTTAATATCTTATTAACTGGAGGTTCTGGTATTCACAATCGCAGATATTTTTAATAAATTTAGTATTTTATTATCTGGAGGGTATTGAATTCAGAATCGCAGTTATTTTTAGTTAATTTCTAATATCTTATTAACTGGAGTTTCTGGTATTCAGAATCGCAGTTATTTTTAATTAATTTAGTATTTTATTATCTGGAGTGTCTGGAAATCTGAATTGCAGTTATTTTTTTTTAATTAATTTAATATCTTTTTAACAGAAGAGTCTGGATTTTGCGGGGCTAAGGCCAGGCTACCGTGGGGTCACAGGTGGCGGATAGTGAACGGCCTACCAGAGTAGGTTAGCTGCGAATAACCAATAAGTAGTCTCCGACCAAGAGCGGCAAGCGAGGAGAGTGCGACTGAAAAGGTCTGCAAACTCTGAGAAACGCATGAGACAAGACGAGTAGGCACCGTCTAAAGAAGTACTCCCCATCCATTCCCAGATGGCATCGTGGGAGACACAAGTAAATGGAAACTGACGCGGTATGCCCCTAGGAAAACGATTTGAAATCATATATGAACTGTCTGCCTTGGGCTGGTAGCTGCAGTATTTCGTTACCTCAGTACGCCATAGTGATATCGGGTGGAAATGGCTTTCAGGCTAAAGCTGTAGCTGCCTCCGTCCCGTTAAAACCGTGGCGGGTCTTCAAGAACGTTCGATGTTGCGTCACCATTAAGTTGGCGGTACAGGCTCAGTTGAGCATCAATCCTGACTAACGCTTATCCTGGCTCTGAGTACAAGTTCTCATGAAGACTTGTGACAACCCTCGGTGGAACTCCCTGCTTGCATAGACAACCACATGGATATTTCCAAAGCGACTGTACAACGAACGGAGATAGCGGCTTGAAGCGGGGACCCATATAAAATGAATACACCTCAAACAAAGCAACAAACTCAACCTAAAACTCAAATACAGCAGAAAGTAACTCCAAGCGATCCAGAAAAGGGAAGCTGCTTTAGAAGAAGTAGCAAAATTATGCGATCGCCAGAAGAGGGAGTAACAAACCAGCAACAACCCCAAGTAAGTAACACACCGGTAGATGGAGCGTGTAACAAATCGCGCACTATCCCTGCCGCGAACCAAACGCCTCTGGGCGCAAAAGGGAACCAACAACAGCAGTAGTCTTCTGGAAATCCCTCACCTGTATTGATGAAATGTCCCGTCAGCTCACCCAGACAGGAATTCATCATAAAGAAGAGAACGGCAGAAGAAGAAGTTCTCACGAAATGTCGGAAAGTCTTGACGAAGATGAAGCAAGCAATGATAAAGCAGAAGAACGTGAGCATGGACGTAAAGACCGGAGTTTCCGAGCTAGACGAGCTTTTCGACGTAATGGAAAGCTATCGGCGAAACTGGACAGAAAAAGAGAACGAGTGCAAACTTGTTACGGCACCGAAGCCGAGGCACACGTCCCTGACAAGCGCTTCAGCAACACCGACGATGTTTAGACCCAAACGAGCAGCTTCTAGCCCAGCAGAACCAGAAGAAGGGAAAAAATTCTGCGAAAGTAAGGCCGATGGGTGGCAAACTGTCACAAGGAGTAGACGTGTGGCAACACAGGAAAATTCAACAACAAAGAATTCCGTTGGCGACAGCGATAAGTCACGAACAACAATGCAAGGAAGACATAGGACGATGGAGACAAAACCAAAGTCTGAAGCCGTCCTTATCAAACCTACAGAGGGTTTCAACACAGGAGTCATCAGTTGTGACTGATCTTAAGCCAAGAGCCACTATAGAGATACGAGATCTCGATCTGCTCGCCACAAAGGAAGAAGTACACCAAGCCGTAAAGGAGTCACTTCCCGAAAATATGAGAACTGCTTCCTATAAGGATATGGTAACAACTATAACAACACCAAATAGTCGAGAGCAGGTGCGAGCCTATGTAACGATGTCATCGGAACTCGCCAATATACTGCTGGAGAAAGATCGCATCAGGATCGGATGGGTTGACTGCAGATTAAGGCCAGGGCATAACACAAAACGGTGTTTCCGGTGCTTTGCTCCGGGTCATCTAACATGGCAGTGCAAAGGACCTGACAGGAAAGGTCAAGGCCTGTGCATACGATGTGGCGAAACGGGGCGCAAATTAAAAGAGTGCAGTAACACCCCAAAGTGCTGCCTCTGCGTTGATGCTCAATGCAGTCCGGTAGACCATATCCCGAGCTCAAGTAGATGTGCGATGAGCAAAAAATTGACATCTAAATGAAATTGCTGCAAGGAAACATGCACAGAAGTAGAGTGGCTGACGCATTACTGGACCAAATTTGTATAGAGCAGAAAGCAGACATTGTAGTAATCAGTGAGCAATATAGGGAAAAAGCAAGCGGAACATGGCTTGCAGATACGAGCGGGACGGCGGCCATATGGTTACCTGTAGGCAGCAATTTTAGCATAACCGGAGATGGAAAAGGCGATGGTTTCGTTTGGGCCCATGATCGATACTTTACTTTGATAAGCTGCTACTTGACTCCAAGTGACTGCGCAGAAGTATTCCAGAAAAAGATCGATGACATCGAAGATAAAGCACAAGAGTTTGGAGGAGCACTCATCATCGCTGGCGCTTTTAACTCCAAAGCAGTTGATGGGGAATGCAAACAACCAATTCAAGGGGCCGGCGGGTACTGGACATGGTCGCGAGACTGGGAATGGTCATCGTAAACACACGGACCACTGCCACTTTTAGAAGACCAAGATGCGTGGGTACAATTAAAGATATTGCACTAGCTTCTGAGAGCATTGCTCACAGAGTAAGTACATGGAAAGTCTTAGAAGACTATAATGGAAGCGATCACCAATACATTACGCTTTCC
Source organism: Clusia tigrina (assembly GCA_920105625.2). NCBI lineage: Eukaryota > Metazoa > Arthropoda > Insecta > Diptera > Clusiidae > Clusia > Clusia tigrina. The sequence continues at coordinate 119,699,855 of OV050030.1, read as the reverse complement.
ATTAAAAAAGTGCCACGCAACCATGACCACAACATAAGTGGACGCGGAACTCGCAAGTGGAATGTATCAAAGTTAAATCCGGAAGTGCTACTTGCTGAGCTGGAGGCAAACATTACATTAGACAGCCACGCTAACGATGCTAATAGCAAGGTGAAGCAGACCATGCAGTGTATAGAGAGAGCCTGTACCAAAGCGATGCCGAAAATAAGACCAAATAAACACAAGAAGGCCGTTCACTGGTATGGAAAACATAGTAAACGCTCTATTTCCTATACATGCCTTAAGAGAAGAATCGGAAGTGCTGGTCAAGGAAGTCCCACCTCCTTTCGCGGAAGACGAACTTAAAGCAGCCGCCATAACCCTACAGAGCAACAAAGCACCGGGTATCGACGGTATTCCAGCAGAAGTCATCAAAATAGTGTCAAATAGCCATGCCCAAGTACTCCTCGATATGTATAATGCCTGCCTGACAGAAGGAATATTCCCAGACGTATGGAAAAGATAGCGGCTAGTGCTCATCAGCAAGGGAAAAGGAAGCCCTGAATCACCGTCAGCATATCGACCACTGTGTATGCTAGACACCGCGGGCAAACTTTTGGAGCGCCTCCCCAAACCCCGAATACCAGCAGCCATTGAAAACGCTGGGGGATTATCCACTCGACAAAACGGTTTTCGACCAGGAAAGTCCACAATTGACACCGTAAAAGACGTCATAGAAAGTGTGCTAGCGGCACAGCAAGGAAATCACTACTCCAAGCGAGTGGTACTCCTTGTTACATTAGACGTAAGAAACGCTTTCAACAGCGCTAGGTGGGTGGATATGATCGAGGCACTTGAAAATCGTTTTCAGATTCCAGCTTATCTGAAGAAGATAATCCGGAGCTACCTTAAAGATAGAATGTTGTTATACGAGACCAACAATGGCACCCGAAGCAAAATCATCACGTCAGGGGCAGCGCAAGGGTCTATCCTCGGACCGGACCTTTGGAATATAAGCTACGATGGCATTTTGCGCATAGAGATGCCAGATGACACTCATCTAGTCGGATACGCAGACGACATTGTGGCTGTCATCACCGCACGTGACTCGGAAGACGCCCAAAGAAAGCTGAACCAGGTCATGATCAGAACCCAGAGGTGGCTCGACTCACATGGCTTGAAGTTGGTCACAGAAAAGACGGAACTGCTATTCCTCACGAGAAAGCACATTTCAATAGAAATCGACTTGAGAGCTTGCTCCGAGACCATCAGGACACAAAAGGTGATAAAGTACCTGGGAATTCAGGTTGACTCCAAGCTCACCTACTGGGCGCAAATGCAAAATGCGGCGATGAAGCCAGCACGGGTAACGGCTTCTCTCAGCAGACTAATGGCAAACATCGGAGGGCCGACATCCATCAATAGGATGCTTCTGATGATGACAACGCACTCCATTCTGTTGTATGGTAGCGAATTGTGGGCTGACAAGCTAGAGGTGCGCGCCCGAAGAAAAGTTTTATCGTCCGTACAACGAACCGCAGCTCTGCGAGTAGCTTCAGCGTACCGTATTGTATCGGAGCCGGCAATTCTGGTAATTAGCTGCTTAACCCCTATCGATCTCTTGGCCCTCGAACGAAAACACCTACGAGAAGCCAAGAGGGGTAAGAATACCAGAGGAACCGCGCAGCATATAAAGCAACAAACCGTGCACCATTGGCAGGAACGATGGACAGCGAGACTCATACCCGACATAGCGAGCTGGATAGAAGGAACAGCCGGAACCGTCAATTTCTACCTCACGCAGTTACTGTCTGGTCACGGATACTTCTGCAAGTATCTACACCGAATGGGAAAAATTGGAGGGCCTGAGTGCATATACGGCGACAGCAATTTAGTATTTTCTTATCTGGAGTGTCTGGAAATCTGAATTGCAGTTATTTTTAATTAATTTAATATCTTATTAACAGGAGGGTCTGGAATTCAAAATCGCAGTTATTTTAAATTAATTTAATATTTCATTATCTCTAAGGTCTGGTTATTCAGAATCGCAGGTATTTTTAATTATTTTAATATTTTATTAACTGGAGTGTCTGGTATTCAGAATCGCAGTTATTTTAAATAATTTATTATTCTATTATCTGGAGGATCTGGAAATCAGAATCTCAGTTATTTTTTATTAATTGCATATCTTATTTACTGGAGTGTCTCGAATTCAGAATCGTAGATATTCTAAATAATATAATATTTTATTATCTGGAGGGTCTGCAAATCAGAATCGCCGTTATTTTTAATTTTTTTAATATTTTATTATCTGGAGGGTCTGGAATTCAGAACCGATGTTATTTTTAATTAATTTATTATCTTATTCACTGGAATTTCTGGTATTCAGAATCGCACTTATTTTTAATTAATTTAGTATTTTATTATCTTGAGTGTCTGGAAATCTGAATTGCAATTATTTTTAATTAATATAATATCTTATTAACAGGAGGGTCTGGAATTGAGAATCGCAGTTACTTTTAATTAATTTAATATATTGTTAGCTGGAGGTTCTGGAATTTAGAATCGCAGTTACTTTTAAATAATATAGTATTATATTAACTGGCGGGTCTGGAATTCAGACTCGAAATTATTTTAATTAATTTAATATTTTATTATCTGGAGGTTCTGGAATTCAGAATCGCAGTTATTTTAAATAATTTTAATAGTTTATTAGCTGGAGAGTCTGGAATTCAGAATCGCAGTTATTTTTATTTAATTTAATAACTTATTAACAGGAGGATCTGGAATTCAGAATCGCATTTATTTTTAATTAATTTAATATATTATTAACTGGAGGTTCTGGAATTCAGAATCGCCGTTATTTTTAAATAATTTAATATCTTATTAACTGGAGGGTCTGGAATTTAGAATCGCAAATATTTTTTATTAATTTTATATTTTTTCAACTGGAGTGTCTGCTATTCAGAATCGCAGTTATTTTTAAGTGATTTAATACCCTATTAACTGGAGGGTCTGGAATTCAGAATCGCAGTTTTTTTAAATAATTTAATATTTTATAATCTGGATGTTCTGCAAATAAGAATCGCGGTTATTGTTAATTAATTTCATATTTTATTACCTGGAGTGTCTGGTATTCAGAATCGCAGTTATTCTAAATAATTTAATATTTTATAATCTGGAGGGTCTGGAATTCAGAATCGCAGTTATTTTTAATTAAATTCATATTTTATTAATTGGAGTGTCTAGAATTCAGAATCGCAGTTATTCTAAATAATTTCATTTTTTTTCTGGAGGGTCTGCAAATAAGAATCGTAGTTATTGTGAAATTTTTTAATATTTTATTATCTGGAAGATTAAAAACCGCAATAATTTTTAATTAATTTAATATCTTATTAACTGGAGGTTCTGGTAATCAGAATCGCAGATATTTTTTATTAATTTAATATATTATTAACTGGAGGTTCTGGAATTCAGAATCGCAGTTATGTTTAATAAATTTAATATTTTATTATCTGGAGGTTCTGAAATTCAGGATCGCAGTTATTTTTAAATAATTTAATATCTTATTAATTGGAGAGTCTGGAATTCAGAACCGCAGTTATTTTTAATCAATTTAATATTTTTTAACTGGTGTCTCTGATATTCAGAATCGTACTTATTTTTAATTAATATAATATTTTATTATCTGGAGAGTCTGGAATTCAAAATTGCAGTTATTTTAAATAATTTATTATTCTATAATCTGGAGGATCTGGATTTCAGAAACGCATTTATTTTTAATTAATTTTATATTTTATTAACTAGAGTGTCTGCTATTCAGAATCGCCGATATTTTTAATTAATATAATCTCTTATTTTCCGGAGGGTCTGGAATTCGCAATTATTTTTTATTAATTTAATATTTTTTTAACTGGAGTGCCTGGCATTCAGAATCGCAGTTATTTTTAATTGATTTAATATTTTTGTTTTCTGGTGGGTCTTGAATTCAAAATCGCAGTTATTTTCAATTAATTTAATATTTTATTGCTTGGATTGTCTGGATTTCAGAATCGCAGTTGTTTTAAATAATTTAATATTTTTTAACTGAAGTCTCTTGTATTCAGAATCGTACTTATTTTTAATTAATTTAATATTTTATTATCTGGAGAGTCTGGAATTCAGAATTGCAGTTATTTTAAATAATTTATTATTCTATTATCTTGAGGATCTGGAATTCAGAATCGCAGTTATTTTTAATTAGTTTTATATTTTATTACCTGGAGTGTCTGCTATTCAGAATCGCAGTTATTTTTAAGTAATTTAATATTTTATTATCTGGAGGGTCTGGAAGTTAGAATCGCAATTATTTTTTTAAATTTAATATTTTTTTAACTGGAGTGTCTGGTATTCAGAATCGTACCTATTTTTAATTAATTTAATATTTTATTAAATGGAGAGTCTGGAATTCAGAATCGCAGTTATTTTTAATTGATTTAATATTTTATTATCTGCTGGGTCTGGAAATCACAATCGCAGTTATTTTTAATTATTTTAATATTTTATTCTCTGGAATGTCTGGAATTCAGAATCGCAGTTATTTTCAACTAATTTTATATTTTATTAACTGGAGTGTCTGGTATCCAGAATCGAAGTTATTTTTAATTATTTTAATATTTTATTATCTGGAGGGTCTGGAATTCAAAATTGCAGTTATTTTAAATTAATTTAATATTTCATTATCTCTAGGGTCTGGAATTCAGAATCGGAGGTATTTTTAATTAATTTAATATCTTATTAACTGGAGGGTCTGGAATTCAGATACGTAGTTATTTTTAATTATTTTTATATTTTATTAACTGGAGTGTCTGGTATTGAGAATCGCAGTTATTTTAAATAATTTATTATACTATTATCTGGAGTTTCTGGTATTCAGAATCGCACTTATTTTTAATTAATTTAGTATTTATTATCTTGAGTGGCTGGAAATCTGAATTGCAATTATTTTTAATTAATATAATATCTTATTAGCAGGAGGGTCTGGAATTCAGAATCGCAGTTATTTTTAATTAATTTAGTATTATATTAACTGGCGGGTCTGGAATTCAGAATCTCAGTTATTTTAATTAATTTAATATTTTATTATCTGGAGGCTCTGGAATTCAGAATCGCAGTTATATTTATTTAATTTAATAGTTTATTAGCTGGAGATTCTGGAATTCAGAATCGCAGTTATTTTTAATTAATTTAATATTATACTAACTGGCGGGTCTGGAATTCAGAATCTCAGTTATTTTAATTAATTTAATATTTTATTATCTGGAGGTTCTGGAATTCAGGATCGAAGTTATTTTTATTTAATTTAATATCTTTTTATCTGGAGTGTCTGGTATTCAGATTCGCAGTTATTTCTAATTAATTAAATATTTTATTAGCTGGGGTGTCTGGTATTCAGAATCGCAGGTATTTTAAATAATTTAATATCTTATTAACAGGAGGGTCTGGAATTCAGAATCGCAGTTATTTTAAATAATTTAATATCTTATTAACAGGAGGGTCTGGAATTCAGAATCGCAGTTATTTTTAATTAATTTAATATCTTATTAACTGGAGAGTCTGGAATTCAGAATCGTAGTTATTTTTAATCAATTTAATATTTTTTAACTTGGGTCTCTGGTATTCAGAATCGAACTTATTTTTAATTAATTTAATATTTTATTATCTGGAGAGACTGGAATTCAAAATTGCAGGTTTTTTAAATAATTTATTATTCTATAATTTGGAGGATCTGGATCGCAGTTATTTTTAATTAATTTTATATTTTATTAACTAGAGTGTCTGTAATTCAGAATCGCAATTATTTTTAATTAATTTAATATTTTATTATCTGGAGGGTCTGCAAATCTGAATTGCAGTTGTTTTTAATTAATTTAATATCTTATTAACAGGAGGGTCTGGAATTCAAAATAGCAGTTATTTTTAATTAATTTAATATATTATTAACTTTAATTCAGAATCGCAGTTATTTTTAATTAATTTAATATCTTATTAACAGGCGGGTCTGGATTTCAGAATCGCAGTTGTTTTAAATAATTTAATATTTTTTAACTGGATTCTCTGGTATTCAGAATCGTACTTATTTTTAATTAATTTAATATTTTATTATCTGGAGAGTCTGGAATTCAGAATTGCAGATATTTTAAATAATTTATTATTCTATTATCTTGAGGATCTGGAATTCAGAATCGCAGTTATTTTTAATTAATTTTATATTTTATTAACTGGAGTGTCTGCTATTCAGAATCGCAGTTATTTTTTAGTAATTTAATATTTTATTATCTGGAGGGTCTGGAAGTTAGAATCGCAATTATTTTGTTTAATTTAATATTTTTTTAACTGGATTATCTGGTATTCAGAATCGTACCTATTTTTAATTAATTTAATATTTTATTAAATGGAGAGTCTGGAATTCAGAATCGCAGTTATTTTTAATTGATTTAATATTTTAATATCTGGTGGGTCTGGAATTCACAATCGCAGTTATTTTTAATTATTTTAATATTTTATTCTCTGGAATGTCTGGAATTCAGAATCGCAATTATTTTCAATTAATTTTATATTTTATTAACTGGAGTGTCTGGTATCCAGAATCGAAGTTATTTTTAATTATTTTAATATTTTATTATATGAAGGGTCTGGACTTCAAAATCGCAGTTATTTTAAATAAATTTAATATTTCATTATCTCTAAGGAATGGAATTCAGAATCGTAGGTATTTTAAATTAATTTAATATCTTATTAACTGGAGGGTCTGGAATTCAGATACGTAGTTATTTTTAATTATTTTTATATTTTATTAGCTGGGGTGTCTGGTATTCAGAATCGCAGTTATTTTAAATAATTTAATATCTTATTAACAGGAGGGTCTGGAATTCAGAATCGCAGTTATTTTAAATAATTTAATATCTTATTAACAGGAGGATCTGGAATTCAGAATCGCAGTTATTTTAAATAATTTAATATCTTATTAGCAGGAATTCGGAATCGCAGTTATTTTTAATTAATTTAATATATTATTAACTGGAGGTTGTGGAATTCAGAATCGCAACTATTTTTAATTAATTTAATATTTTATTAACTGGAGGGTCTGGAATTTAGAATCGCAATTATATTTTATTAATTTAATATTTTTTAAACTGAAGTGTCTGATATGCAGAATCGCAGTTATTTCTAATTGATTTAATATTTTATTATCTGGTGGGTCTTAAATTCAGAATCGCAGTTATTTATAATTAAATTCATATTTTATTAATTGTAGTGTCTAGAATTCAGAATCGCTGTTATTCTAAATAATTTCATTTTTTTTCTGAAGGGCCTGTAAAACAGAATAATTTAATATTTTTTTATCTGGAGTGTCTGGTATTCAGAATCGCAGTTATTTTTAATTGATTTAGTATTTTATTATCTGGTGGGTCTTGAATTCAAGATTTCAGTTATTTTTAAATTATTTAATAGTTTATTGTCTGGAATGTCTGGAATTCAGATTCTCAGTTATTTTAAATTAATTTAATATTTTAATATCTGGCGAGTCTGCAAATCAGAATCGCAGTTATTTTTAAATAAATTTTATATTTTATTCGCAGTTATTTTCAATTAATTTTATATTTTATTAACTGGAGTGTCTGGTATCCAGAATAGAAGTTATTTTTAATTATTTTAATATTCTATTATCTGGAGGTTCTGGAGTTCAGAATCGCAGTTATTTTAAATTAATTTAATATTTCATTATGTCTAAGGTCTGGAATTCAGAATCGCAAGTATTTTTAATTAATTTAATATCTTATTAACTGGAGGTTCTGGAATTCAGAATCGCAGTTATTTTGAATTATTTTAATATTTTATTAACTGGAGTGTCTCGTATTCAGAATCGCACTAATTTTTAATTAATTTAATATTCCATTATCTGGAGAGTCTGGAATTCAGAATCGCGGTTATTTTTAATTAATCTAATATATTATTAACTGGAGGTTCTGGAATTTAGAATCGCAGTTATTTTTAATAAATTTAATATTTTATTATCTTGAGGTGCTGCAATTCAGGATCGCAGTTATTTTTAATTAATTTTATATCTTATTAACTGGAGAGTCTGGAATTCAGAATCGTAGTTACTTTTAATCAATTTAATATTTTTTAACTGGAGTCTCTGGTATTCAGAATCGTACTTATTTTTAATTAGTTTAATATTTTATTATCTGGAGAGACTGGAATTCAAAATTGCAGTTATTTTCATTAATTTATTATTCTATAATCTGGAGGATCTGGATATCAGAATCGCAGTTATTTTTAATTAATTTTATATTTTATTAACTAGAGTGTCTGTTATTCAGAATCGCAGTTATTTTTAATTAATTTAATATATTATTATCTGGAGGGTCTGGAATTTAGAATCGCAACTATTTTTTATTAATTTAATATTTTTTAACTGGAGTGTCTGGTATTCAGAATCGCAGTCATTTTTAATTGATTTAATATTTTATTATCTAGTGGGTCTTGAATTCAAAATCGCAGTTATTTTCAATTAATTTTATATATTATTGCCTGGAATGTCTGGAACTCAGAATCGCAGTTATTTTAAATTAATTTAATACCCTATTAACTGGAGAGTCTGGAATTCAGAATCGCAGTTTTTTTAAAATAATTTAATATTTTATAATCTGGAGGTTCTGGTAATCAGGATCGCAGTCATTTTTAGTAAATTTAATATCTTATTAACAGGAGGGTCTGGAATTCAGAATCGCAGTGTTTTTTAATTAATTTAATATATTATTAACTGGAGGTTCTGGAATTCAGAATCGCAGTTCTTTTTAATAAATTTAATATTTTATTATCTGGAGGTTCTGGAATTCGGAATCGCAGTTATTTTTAATTAATTTAATATCTTATTAACAGGCGGGACTGGAATTCAGAATCGCAGTTATTTTAAAAAATTTAATATTTTCTTACCTGGAGGGTCTGGTATTCAGAATCGCAAATTTTTTTAAATTATTTAATATTTTATTATCTGGAGGGTCTTGAATTCAGAAGCGCAGTTATTTTTAATTAATTTAATATCTTATTACTGTAGGTTCTGGAATGCAGAATCGCAGTTATTTTTAATATTTTTAATATTTTTTTATTATCTGGAGGTTCTGGAATTCAGGATCGCAGTTATTTTTAATTAATTTAATATTTTTTTGCCTGGAATGTCTGGAACTCAGAATCGCAGTTATTTTAAATTAATTTAATACCCTATTAACTGGAGAGTCTGGAATTCAGAATCACAGCTTTTTTAAAAAAATTTAATATTTGATAATCTGGAGGTTCTACAAATCAGAATCGCGGTTATTTTTAATTAATTTAATATCTAATTAACTGGAGTTTCTGGTATTCAGAATCGCAGTTAATTTTTATTAATTTAGTATTTTATTATCTGGGGTGTCTGGAAATCTGAATTGCAGTTATTTCTAATTAATTTAATATCTTATTAACAGGAGGGTCTGTTATTCAGATTCACAGTGTTTTTTAATTAATTTAATATATTATTAACTGGAGGTTCTGGAATTCAGAATCGCAGTTATTTTTAATTAATTTAATATCTTATTAACAGGCGGGTCTGGAATTCAGAATCGCAGTTATTTTAAATAATTTAATATTTTCTTATCTGGAGGGTCTGGTATTCAGAATCGCAAATTTTTTTAAATAATTTAATATTTTATTATCTGGAGGGCCTTGAATTCAGAATCGCAGTTATTTTTAATTAATTTAATATCTTATTACTGGTGGTTCTGGAGTTCAGAATCGCAGTTATTTTTAATAAATTTAATATTTTATTATCTGGTGGTTCTGGAATTCAGGATCGCAGCTATTTTTAATTAATTTAATATCTTATTAACTGGAGAGTCTTGAATTCAGAATCGCAGTTATTTTTAAACAATTTAATATTTTTTACCTGGAGTCTCTGGTATTCAGAATCGCAGTTATTTTTAATTGATTTAATATTTTATTATCCGGAGAGACTGGAATTCAAAATTGCAGGTATTTTAAATAATTTATTATTCTATAATCTGTAGGATATGGATTTCAGAATCGCAGTTATTTTTAATTAATTTTATATTTTATTAACTGGAGTGTCTGGGATTCAGAATCGCAGTTATTTTTAAATAATTTAAAATTTTATTATCTGGAGGGTCTGGAATTTAGAATCGCTATTATTTTTTATTAATTTAATATATTTTTAACTGGAGTGTCTGTTATTCAGAAACGCAGTTATTTTTAATTAATTTAATATTTTATTAACTAGAGTGTCTGGAATTCAGAATCGCAGTTACTTTTAATTATTTTTATATTTTATTAACTGGAGTGTCTGGTATTCAGAATAGAAGTTATTTTTAATTATTTTAATATTCTATTATCTGGAGGGTCTCGAATTCAGAATCGCAGTTATTTTAAATAAATTTATTATTTCATTATCTCTAAGGTCTGGAATTCAGAATCGCAGGTATTTTTATTTAATTTAATATCTTATTAATTGGAGGGTCTCGAATTCAGATTCGTAGTTATTTTTAATTATTTTAATATTTTATTATCTGGGGGGTCTGGTATTCAGATTCGCAGTTATTTTTAATTAATTTAATATTCCATTATCTGGAGAGTCGGGAATTCAGAATCGCAGTTACTTTTAATTATTTTTATATTTTATTAACTGAAGTGTCTGGTATTCAGAATCGCAGTTATTTTAAATAATTTATTATTCTATTATCTGGAGGATCTGGAAATCAGAATCTCACTTATTTTTAAGTAATTTCATATTTTATTTACTAGAATTGTAGATATTCTAAATAATTTAATATTTTATTATCTGGAGGGTCTGCAAATCAAAATCGCCGTCATTTTTAAATTTTTTAATATTTTATTATCTGGAGAGTCTGGAATTCAGAACCGTTGTTATTTTTAATTAATTTTTTATCTTATTCACTGGAGTTTCTGGTATTCAGAATCGCACTTATTTTTAATTAATTTAGTATTTTATTATCTTGAGTGTCTGGAAATCTGAATTGCAATTATTTTTAATTAATATAATATCTTATTAGCAGGAGGGTCTGGAATTCAGAATCGCAGTAACTTTTAATTAATTTAATATATTGTTAACTGGAGGTTCTGGAATTCAGAATCGCAGTTATTCTTAATTAATTTAGTATTATATTAACTGGCGGGTCTGGAATTCAGAATCGCAGTTATTTTAATTAATTTAATATTTTATTATCTGGAGGTTCTGGAATTCAGGATCGAAGTTATTTTAATTAATTTAATATTTTATTAGCTGGAGATTCTGGAATTCAGAATCGGAGTTATTTTTAATTTATTTAATATTATATTAACTGGCGGGTCTGGAATTCAGAATCGCAGTTATTTTAATTAATTTAATATTTTTTAACTGGAGTCTCTGGTATTCAGAATCGTACTTATTTTTAATTAATTTAATATTTTATTATCTGGAGAGACTGGAATTAAAAATTGCAGTTATTTTAAAAAATTTTGTTATTCTATGATCTGGAGGATCTGGAATTCAGAATCGTAGTTGTTTTTAATTCATTTAATATTTTATTAACTAGAGTGTCTGTTATTCTGAATCGCAGTTATTTTTAATTAATTTAATATTTTATTATCTGGAGGGTCTGGAATTTAGAATCGCAATTATTTTTTTTAAATTTAATATTTTATTGCCTGGAATGTCTGGAATTCAGAATCGCAGTTATTTTAAATTTATTTAATACCCTATTAACTGGAGAGTCTGGAATTCAGAATCGCAGATATTTTTAATTAATTTCATATCTTATTACTGGAGGTTCTGGAATTCAGAATCGCAGTTATTTTTAATTAAATTCATATTTTATTAATTGGAGTGTCTAGAATTCAGAATCGCAGTTATTCTAAATAATTTCATTTTTTTTCTGGAGGGTCTGCAAATCAGAATCGTAGTTATTTGGAAATTTTTTAATATTTTATTATCTGGAGGGTCTGTAATTAAGAACGGCAATAGTTTTTAATGAATTTAATATCTTATTAACTGGAGGTTCTGGTAATCAGGATCGCAGATATCTTTAATTAATTTAGTATTTTATTATCTGAAGGGTACTGAATTCAGAATCGGAGTTATTATTAATTAATTTAATATCTTATTAACTGGAGTTTCTGGTATTCAGAATCGCAGTTATTTTTTATTAATTTAGTATTTTATTATCTGGAGTGTCTGGAAATCTGAATTGCAATTATTTTTAATTAATTTAATATCTTATTAACAGGAGGGTCTGGAATTCAGATTCGCAGTGTTTTTTAATTAATTTAATATATTATTAACTGGAGGTTCTGGAATTCAGAATCGCAGTTATTTTTAATAAATTTAATATTTTATTATCTGGAGTTTCTGGAATTCAGAATCGCAGCTATTTTTAATTAATTTAATATCTTATTAACAGGCGGGTCTGGAATTCAGAATCGCAGTTATTTTAAATAATTTAATATTTTCTTATCTGGAGGGTCTGGTATTCAGAATCGCAAATTTTTTGAAATAATTTAATATTTTATTATCTGGAGGGTCTTGAATTCAGAATCGCAGTTATTTTTACTTAATTTAATATCTTATTAGTGGAGGTTCTGGTATTCAGAATAGTACTTATTTTTAATTAATTTAATATTTTATCATCTGGAGAGACTGGAATTCAAAATTGCAGTTATTTTAAATAATTTATTATTCTATAATCTGGAGGAATCGCAGTTATTTTTAATTAATATTATATTTTATTAACTGGAGTGTCTGGGATTCAGAATCGCAGTTACTTTTAAATAATATAATATTTTATTATCTGAATTAAATAATATAATATTGAATTCAGAATCGGAGTTATTTTTAATTAATTTAATATCTTATTAACTGGAGTGTCTGGTATTCAGAATCGCAGTTATTTTAAATAATTTATTATTCTATTATCTGGAGGATCTGGAATTCAGAATCTCACTTATTTTTAAGTAATTTCATATTTTATTTACTAGAATTGTAGATATTCTAAAAAATTTTATATTTTATTATCTGGAGGGTCTGCAAATCAAAATCATCGTTATTTTTGAATATTTTAATATTTTATTATCTGGAGAGTCTGGAATTCAGAACCGTTGTTATTTTTAATTAATTTTTTATCTTATTCACTGGAGTTTCTGGTATTCAGAATCGCACTTATTTTTAATTAATTTAGTATTTTATTATCTTGAGTGTCTGGAAATCTGAATTGCAATTATTTTTAATTAATATAATATCTTATTAGCAGGAGGGTCTGGAATCCAGAATCGCAGTAACTTTTAATTAATTTAATATATTGTTAACTGGAGGTTCTGGAATTCAGAATCGCAGTTATTTTTAATTAATTTAGTATTATATTAACTGGCGGGTCTGGAATTCAGAATCGCAGTTATTTTAATTAATTTAATATTTTATTATCTGGAGGTTCTGGAATTCAGGATCGAAGTTATTTTAATTAATTTAATATTTTATTAGCTGGAGATTCTGGAATTCAGAATCGGAGTTATTTTTAATTAATTTAATATTATATTAACTGGCGGGTCTGGAATTCAGAATCGCAGTTATTTTAATTAATTTAATATTTTTTAACTGGAGTCTCTGGTATTCAGAATCGTACTTATTTTTAATTAATTTAATATTTTTTTATCTGGAGAGACTGGAATTAAAAATTGCAGTTATTTTAAAAAATTTTGTTTTTCTATGATCTGGAGGATCTGGAATTCAGAATCGTAGTTGTTTTTAATTCATTTAATATTTTATTAACTAGAGTGTCTGTTATTCTGAATCGCAGTTATTTTTAATTAATTTAATATTTTATTATCTGGAGGGTCTGGAATTTAAAATCGCAATTATTTTTTTTTAATTTAATATTTTACTGCCTGGAATGTCTGGAATTCAGAATCGCAGTTATTTTAAATTTATTTAATACCCTATTAACTGGAGAGTCTGGAATTCAGAATCGCAGATATTTTTAATTAAATTCATATTTTATTAATTGGAGTGTCTAGAATTCAGAATCGCAGTTATTCTAAATAATTTCATTTTTTTTCTGTTGGGTCTGCAAATCAGAATCGTAGGTATTTGGAAATTTTTTAATATTTTATTATCTGGAGGGTCTTTAATTAAGAACGGCAATAGTTTTTAATTAATTTAATATCTTATTAACTGGAGGTTCTGGTAATCAGGATCGCAGATATCTTTAATTAATTTAGTATTTTATTACTGAATTCAGAATCGGAGTTATTATTAATTAATTTAATATCTTATTAACTGAAGTTTCTGGTATTCAGAATCGCAGTTATTTTTTATTAATTTAGTATTTTATTATCTGGAGTGTCTGGAAATCTGAATTGCAATTATTTTTAATTAATTTAATATCTTATTAACAGGAGGGTCTGGAATTCTGATTCGCAGTGTTTTTTAATTAATTTAATATATTATTAACTGGAGGTTCTGGAATTCAGAATCTCAGTTATTTTTAATAAATTTAATATTTTATTATCTGGAATTTCTGGAATTCAGTATCGCAGCTATTTTTAATTAATTTAATATCTTATTAACAGGCGGGTCTGGAATTCAGAATCGCAGTTATTTTAAATAATTTAATATTTTCTTATCTGGAGGGTCTGGTATTCAGAATCGCAAATTTTTTTAAATAATTTAATATTTTATTATCTGGAGGGTCTTGAATTCAGAATCGCAGTTATTTTTAATTAATTTAATATCTTATTACTGGAGGTTCTGGAATGCAGAATCGCAGTTATTTTTAATATTTTTAATATTTTATTATCTGGAGGTTCTGGAATTCAGAATCGCAGTTATTTTTAATTAATTTAATATTTTTTTGCCTGGAATGTCTGGAACTCAGAATCGCAGTTGTTTTAAATTAATTTAATACCCTATTAACTGGAGGGTCTGGAATTCAGAATCACAGTTTTTTTCAAATAATTTAATATTTGATAATCTGGAGGTTCTGCAAATCAGAATCGCGGCTATTTTTAATTAATTTAATATCTTATTAACTGGAGTTTCCGGTATTCAGAATCGCAGTTATTTTTTATTAATTTTGTATTTTATTATCTGGAGTGTCTGGAAATCTGAATTGCAGATATTTCTAATTAATTTAATATCTTATTAACAGGAGGGTCTGGTATTCAGATTCGCAGTGTTTTTTAATTAATTTAATATATTATTAACTGGAGGTTCTGGAATTCAGAATCGCAGTTATTTTTAATTAATTTAATATCTTATTAACAGGCGGGTCTGGAAATCAGAATCGCAGTTGTTTTAAATAATTTAATATTTTCTTTTCTGGAGGGTCTGGTATTCAGAATCGCAAATTTTTTTAAATAATTTAATATTTTATTATCTGGAGGGTCTTGAATTCAGAATCGCAGTTATTTTTAATTAATTTAATATCTTATTACTGGAGGTTCTGGAATTCAGAATCGCAGTTATTTTTAATAAATTTTATATTTTATTAACTGGAGTTTCTGGGAGTCAGAATCGCAGTTACTTTTAATTATTTTTATATTTTATTAACCGGAGTGTCTGGTATTCAGAATAGAAGTTATTTTTAATTATTTTCATATTCTATTATATGGAGGGTCTGGAATTCAGAATCGCAGTTATTTTAAATAAATTTAATATTTCATTATCTCTAAGGTCTGGAATTCAGAATCGCAGGTATTTTTAATTAATTTAATATCTTATTAACTGGAGGGTCTCGAATTCAGATTCGTAGTTATTTTTAATTATTTTAATATTTTATTATCTGGAGGGTCTGGTATTCAGATTCGCAGTTATTTTTAATTAATTTAATATTCCATTATCTGGAGAGTCGGGAATTCAGAATCGCAGTTACTTTTAATTATTTTTATATTTTATTAACTGGAGTGTCTGGTATTCAGAATCGCAGTTATTTTAAATAATTTATTATTCTATTATCTGGAGGATCTGGAATTCAGAATCTCACTTATTTTTAAGTAATTTCATATTTTATTTACTAGAATTGTAGATATTCTAAAAAATTTAATATTTTATTATCTGGAGGGTCTGCAAATCAAAATCGCCGTTATTTTTGAATATTTTAATATTTTATTATCTGGAGAGTCTGGAATTCAGAACCGTTGTTATTTTTAATTAATTTTTTATCTTATTCACTGGAGTTTCTGGTATTCAGAATCGCACTTATTTTTAATTAATTTAGTATTTTATTATCTTGAGTGTCTGGAAATCTGAATTGCAATTATTTTTAATTAATATAATATCTTATTAGCAGGAGGGTCTGGAATGCAGAATCGCAGTAACTTTTAATTAATTTAATATATTGTTAACTGGAGGTTCTGGAATTCAGAATCGCAGTTATTTTTAATTAATTTAGTATTATATTAACTGGCGGGTCTGGAATTCAGAATCGCAGTTATTTTAATTAATTTAATATTTTATTATCTGGAGGTTCTGGAATTCAGGATCGAAGTTATTTTAATTAATTTAATATTTTATTAGCTGGAGATTCTGGAACTCAGAATCGGAGTTATTTTTAATTAATTTAATATTATATTAACTGGCGGGTCTGGAATTCAGAATCGCAGTTATTTTAATTAATTTAATATTTTTTAACTGGAGTCTCTGGTATTCAGAATCGTACTTATTTTTAATTAATTTAATATTTTTTTATCTGGAGAGACTGGAATTAAAAATTGCAGTTATTTTAAAAAATTTTGTTTTTCTATGATCTGGAGGATCTGGAATTCAGAATCGTAGTTGTTTTTAATTCATTTAATATTTTATTAACTAGAGTGTCTGTTATTCTGAATCGCAGTTATTTTTAATTAATTTAATATTTTATTATCTGAAGGGTCTGGAATTTAGAATCGCAATTATTTTTTTTTAATTTAATATTTTACTGCCTGGAATGTCTGGAATTCAGAATCGCAGTTATTTTAAATTTATTTAATACCCTATTAACTGGAGAGTCTGGAATTCAGAATCGCAGATATTTTTAATTAATTTTATATCTTATTACTGGAGGTTCTGGAATTCAGAATCGCAGTTATTTTTAATTAAATTCATATTTTATTAATTGGAGTGTCTAGAATTTAGAATCGCAGTTATTCTAAATAATTTCATTTTTTTCTGTTGGGTCTGCAAATCAGAATCGTAGTTATTTGGAAATTTTTTAATATTTTATTATCTGGAGGGTCTTTAATTAAGAACGGCAATAGTTTTTAATTAATTTAATATCTTATTAACTGGAGGTTCTGGTAATCAGGATCGCAGATATCTTTAATTAATTTAGTATTTTATTACTGAATTCAGAATCGGAGTTAT
Source organism: Clusia tigrina (assembly GCA_920105625.2). NCBI lineage: Eukaryota > Metazoa > Arthropoda > Insecta > Diptera > Clusiidae > Clusia > Clusia tigrina. The sequence goes on along the minus strand of OV050030.1, from coordinate 119,682,451 downwards.
TATTAATTAATTTAATATCTTATTAACTGAAGTTTCTGGTATTCAGAATCGCAGTTATTTTTTATTAATTTAGTATTTTATTATCTGGAGTGTCTGGAAATCTGAATTGCAATTATTTTTAATTAATTTAATATCTTATTAACAGGAGGGTCTGGAATTCTGATTCGCAGTGTTTTGTAATTAATTTAATATATTACTAACTGGAGGTTCTGGAATTCAGAATCTCAGTTATTTTTAATAAATTTAATATTTTATTATCTGGAATTTCTGGAATTCAGAATCGCAGCTATTTTTAATTAATTTAATATCTTATTAACAGGCGGGTCTGGAATTCAGAATCGCAGTTATTTTAAATAATTTAATATTTTCTTATCTGGAGGGTCTGGTATTCAGAATCGCAAATTTTTTTAAATAATTTAATATTTTATTATCTGGAGGGTCTTGAATTCAGAATCGCAGTTATTTTTAATTAATTTAATATCTTATTACTGGAGGTTCTGGTATTCAGAATAGTACTTATTTTTAATTAATTTAATATTTTATCATCTGGAGAGACTGGAAATCGAAAATGCAGTTATTTTAAATAATTTATTATTCTATAATCTGGAGGATCTGGATTTCAGAATCGCAGTTATTTTTAATTAATATTATATTTTATTAACTAGAGTGTCTGGAATTCAGAATCGTACCTATTTTTAATTAATTTAATATTTTATTAAATGGAATTTCTGGAATTCAGAATCGCAGTTTAATTAATTTAATATCTTATTAACAGGCGGGTCTGGAATTCAGAATCGCAGTTATTTTAAATAATTTAATATTTTCTTATCTGGAGGGTCTGGCATTCAGAATCGCAAATTTTTTGAAATAATTTAATATTTTATTATCTGGAGGGTCTTGAATTCAGAATCGCAGTTATTTTTACTTAATTTAATATCTTATTACTGGAGGTTCTGGTATTCAGAATAGTACTTATTTTTAATTAATTTAATATTTTATCATCTGGAGAGACTGAAATTCAAAATTGCAGTTATTTATTATTCTATAATCTGGAGGATCTGGATTTCAGAATCGCAGTTATTTTTAATTAATATTATATTTTATTAACTGGAGTGTCTGGGATTCAGAATCGCAGTTACTTTTAAATAATATAATATTTTATTATCTGGAGGGTATTGAATTCAGAATCGGAGTTATTTTTAATTAATTTAATATCTTATTAACTGGAGTGTCTGGTATTCAGATTCGCAGTTATTTTTAATTAATTTAATATCTTATTACTGTAGGTTCTGGAATGCAGAATCGCAGTTATTTTTAATATTTTTAATATTTTATTATCTGGAGGTTCTGGAATTCAGAATCGCAGTTATTTTTAATTAATTTAATATCTTATTAACAGGCGGGTCTGGAAATCAGAATCGCAGTTATTTTAAATAATTTAATATTTTCTTATCTGGAGGGTCTGGTATTCAGAATCGCAAATTTTTTAAAATAATTTAATATTTTATTATCTGCAGGGTCTTGAATTCAGAATCGCAGTTATTTTTAATTAATTTAATATCTTATTACTGGAGGTTCTGGAATTCAGAATTGCAGTTATTTTTAATTAATTTTATATTTTATTAACTGGAGTGTCTGGGATTCAGAATCGCAGTTACTTTTAATTATTTTTATATTTTATTAACTGGAGTGTCTGGTATTCAGAATAGAAGTTATTTTTAATTATTTTCATATTCTATTATATGGAGGGTCTGGAATTCAGAATCGCAGTTATTTTAAATAAATTTAATATTTCATTATCTCTAAGGTCTGGAATTCAGAATCGCAGGTATTTTTAATTAATTTAATATCTTATTAACTGGAGGGTCTCGAATTCAGATTCGTAGTTATTTTTAATTATTTTAATATTTTATTATCTGGAGGGTCTGGTATTCAGATTCGCAGTTATTTTTAATTAATTTAATATTCCATTATCTGGAGAGTCGGGAATTCAGAATCGCAGTTACTTTTAATTATTTTTATATTTTATTAACTGGAGTGTCTGGTATTCAGAATCGCAGGTATTTTAAATAATTTATTATTCTATTATCTGGAGGATCTGGAATTCAGAATCTCACTTATTTTTAAGTAATTTCATATTTTATTTACTAGAATTGTAGATATTCTAAAAAATTTAATATTTTATTATCTGGAGGGTCTGCAAATCAAAATCGCCGTTATTTTTGAATATTTTAATATTTTATTATCTGGAGAGTCTGGAATTCATAACCGTTGTTATTTTTAATTAATTTTTTATCTTATTCACTGGAGTTTCTGGTATTCAGAATCGCACTTATTTTTAATTAATTTAGTATTTTATTATCTTGAGTGTCTGGAAATCTGAATTGCAATTATTTTTAATTAATATAATATCTTATTAACAGGAGGGTCTGGAATGCAGAATCGCAGTAACTTTTAATAAATTTAATATATTGTTAACTGGAGGTTCTGGAATTCAGAATCGCAGTTATTTTTAATTAATTTAGTATTATATTAACTGGCGGGTCTGGAATCAGAATCGCAGTTATTTTAATTAATTTAATATTTTATTATCTGGAGGTTCTGGAATTCAGGATCGAAGTTATTTTAATTAATTTAATATTTTATTAGCTGGAGATTCTGGAATTCAGAATCGGAGTTATTTTTAATTAATTTAATATTATATTAACTGGCGGGTCTGGAATTCAGAATCGCAGTTATTTTAATTAATTTAATATTTTTTAACTGGAGTCTCTGGTATTCAGAATCGTACTTATTTTTAATTAATTTAATATTTTATTATCTGGAGAGACTGGAATTAAAAATTGCAGTTATTTAAAAAAATTTTGTTTTTCTATGATCTGGAGGATCTGGAATTCAGAATCGTAGTTGTTTTTAATTCATTTAATATTTTATTAACTAGAGTGTCTGTTATTCTGAATCGCAGTTATTTTTAATTAATTTTATATTTTATTAACTGGAGGGTCTGGAATTTAGAATCGCAATTATTTTTTTTAATTTAATATTTTACTGCCTGGAATGTCTGGAATTCAGAATCGCAGTTATTTTAAATTTACTTAATACCCTATTAACTGGAGAGTCTGGAATTCAGAATCGCAGATATTTTTAATTAATTTTATATCTTATTACTGGAGGTTCTGGAATTCAGAATCGCAGTTATTTTTAATTAAATTCATATTTTATTAATTGGAGTGTCTAGAATTCAGAATCGCAGTTATTCTAAATAATTTCATTTTTTTTTCTGTTGGGTCTGCAAATCAGAATCGTAGCTATTTGGAAATTTTTTAATATTTTATTATCTGGAGGGTCTTTAATTAAGAACGGCAATAGTTTTTAATTAATTTAATATCTTATTAACTGGAGGTTCTGGTAATCAGGATCGCAGATATCTTTAATTAATTTAGTATTTTATTATCTGAAGGGTACTGAATTCAGAATCGGAGCTATTATTAATTAATTTAATATCTTATTAACTGGAGTTTCTGGTATTCAGAATCGCAGTTATTTTTTATTAATTTAGTATTTTATTATCTGGAGTGTCTGGAAATCTGAATTGCAATTATTTTTAATTAAATTAATATCTTATTAACAGGAGGGTCTGGAATTCTGATTCGCAGTGTTTTTTAATTAATTTAATATATTATTAACTGGAGGTTCGGGAATTCAGAATATCAGTTATTTTTAATAAATTTAATATTTTATTATATGGAATTTCTGGAATTCAGAATCGCAGCTATTTTTAATTAATTTAATATCTTATTAACAGGCGGGTCTGGAATTCAGAATCGCAGTTATTTTAAATAATTTAATATTTTCTTATCTGGAGGGTCTGGTATTCAGAATCGCAAATTTTTTGAAATAATTTAATATTTTATTATCTGGAGGGTCTTGAATTCAGAATCGCAGTTATTTTTAATTAATTTAATATCTTATTACTGGAGGTTCTGGTATTCAGAATAGTACTTATTTTTAATTAATTTAATATTTTATCATCTGGAGAGACTGGAAATCGAAATTGCAGTTATTTTAAATAATTTATTATTCTATAATCTGGAGGATCTGGATTTCAGAATCGCAGTTATTTTTAATTAATATTATATTTTATTAACTGGAGTTTCTGGGATTCAGAATCGCAGTTACTTTTAAATAATATAATATTTTATTATCTGGAGGGTATTGAATTCAGAATCGGAGTTATTTTTAATTAATTTAATATCTTATTAACTGGAGTGTCTGGTATTCAGATTCGCAGTTATTTTTAATTAATTTAATATCTTATCACTGTAGGTTCTGGAATGCAGAATCGCAGTTATTTTTAATATTTTTAATATTTTATTATCTGGAGGTTCTGGAATTCAGAATCGCAGTTATTTTTAATTAATTTAATATTTTTTTGCCTGGAATGTCTGGAACTCAGAATCGCAGTTATTTTAAATTAATTTAATACCCTATTAACTGGAGGGTCTGGAATTCAGAATCACAGTTTTTTTTAAATAATTTAATATTTGATAATCTGGAGGTTCTGCAAATCAGAATCGCGGCTATTTTTAATTAATTTAATATCTTATTAACTGGAGTTTCCGGTATTCAGAATCGCAGTTATTTTTTATTAATTTAGTATTTTATTATCTGGAGTGTCCGGAAATCTGAATTGCAGATATTTCTAATTAATTTAATATCTTATTAACAGGAGGGTCTGGTATTCAGATTCGCAGTGTTTTTTAATTAATTTAATATATTATTAACTGGAGGTTCTGGAATTCAGAATCGCAGTTATTTTTAATTAATTTAATATCTTATTAACAGGCGGGTCTGGAAATCAGAATCGACGTTATTTTAAATAATTTAATATTTTCTTATCTGGAGGGTCTGGTATTCAGAATCGCAAATTTTTTTAAATAATTTAATATTTTATTATCTGGAGGGTCTTGAATTCAGAATCGCAGTTATTTTTAATTAATTTAATATCTTATTACTGGAGGTTCTGGAATTCAGAATCGCAGTTATTTTTCATTAATTTTATATTTTATTAACTGGAGTGTCTGGGATTCAGAATCGCAGTTACTTTTAATTATTTTTATATTTTATTAACTGGAGTGTCTGGTATTCAGAATAGAAGTTATTTTTAATTATTTTCATATTCTATTATATAGAGGGTCTGGAATTCAGAATCGCAGTTATTTTAAATAAATTTAATATTTCATTATCTCTAAGGTCCGGAATTCAGAATCGCAGGTATTTTTAATTAATTTAATATCTTATTAACTGGAGGGTCTCGCATTCAGATTCGTAGTTATTTTTAATTATTTTAATATTTTATTATCTGGAGGGTCTGGTATTCAGATTCGCAGTTATTTTTAATTAATTTAATATTCCATTATCTGGAGAGTCGGGAATTCAGAATCGCAGTTACTTTTAATTATTTTTATATTTTATTAACTGGAGTGTCTGGTATTCAGAATAGAAGTTATTTTTAATTATTTTAATATTCTCTTATCTGGAGGGTCTGGAATTCAGAATCGCAGTTATTTAAAATTAATTTAATATTTCATTATCTCCAAGGTCTGGAATTCAGAATCGCAAGTATTTTTAATTAATTTAATATTTTATTAACTGGAGTCTCTGGTATTCAGAATCGTACTTATTTTTAATTAATTTAATATTTTATTATCTGGAGAGACTGGAATTCAAAATTGCAGTTATTTTAAAAAATTTATTATTCTATAATCTGGAGGATCTGGAATTCAGAATCGTAGTTGTTTTTAATTAATTTAATATTTTATTAACTACAGTGTCTGTTATTCAGAATCGCAGTTATTTTTAAATAATTTACTATTTTATTAACTGGAGATTCTGGTATTCAGAATCGCAGTTATTCTAAATAAATTAATATTTTATTATCTGGAGGGTCTGGAATTCAGAATGTCAGTTATTTTTAATTAAATTCATATTTTATTAATTGGAGTGTCTAGAATTCAGAATCGCAGTTATTCTATATAATTTCACTTTTTTCTGGAGGGTCTGCAAATCAGAATCGTAGTTATTTGGAAATTTTTTAATATTTTATTATCTGGAGGGTCTGTAATTAAGAACCGCAATAATTTTTAATTAATTTAATATCTTATTAACTGGAGGATCTGGTAATCAGAATCTCAGATATTTTTAATTAATTTAGTATTTTATTATCTGGATGGTATTGAATTCAGAATCGGAGCTATTTTTAATTAATTTAATATCTTATTAGTTGGAGTTGCTGGTATTCAGAATCGCAGTTATTTTTTATTAATTTAGTATTTTATTATCTGGAATGTCTGCAAATCTGAATTGCAGTTATTTTTAATTAATTTAATATCTTATTAACAGGAGGGTCTGGAATTCAGATTTGCAGTTTTTTTTAAATAATTTAATATATTATTAACTGGAGGTTCTGGAATTCAGAATCGCAGTTATTTTTAATAAATTTAATATTTTATTATCTGGAGGTTCTGGAATTCAGAATCGCAGTTATTTTTAATAAATTTAATATTTTATTATCTGGAGGTTCTGGAATTAAGAATCGCAGTTATTTTTAATAAATTTAATATTTTAATATCTGGAGGTTCTGGAATTCAGGATCGCAGCTATTTTTAATTAATTTAATATTTTACCATCTGGAGAGACTGGAATTCAAAATTGCAGTTATTTTAAATAATTTATTATTCTATAATCTGGAGGATCGCAGTTATTTTTAATTAATTTTATATTTTATTAACTGGAGTGTCTGAGATTCAGAATCGCAGTTATTTTTAAATAATTTAATATTTTATTATCTGGAGGGTCTGGAATTTAGAATCGCAATTATTTTTTATTAATTTAATATTTTTTTAACTGGAGTATCTGGTATTCAGAATCGCAATTATTTTTTATTAATTTAATATTTTTTTAACTGGAGTGTCTGGTATTCAGAATCGCAGTTATTTTTAATTGATTTAATATTTTATTATCTGGTGGGTCTTGAATTCAAAATGGCAGTTATTTTTAAATTATTTAATATCTTATTGTCTGGAATGTCTGGAATTCAGATTCGCAGTTATTTTAAATTAATTTCATATTTTAACATCTGGCGAGTCTGCAAATCAGAATCGCAGTTATTTTTAATAAATTTTATGTTTTATTATATGGAGGGTCTGGAATTCAAAATCGTAGTTGTTTTTAATTAATTTAATATTTTTTTAACTAGAGTGTCTGGTATTCAGAATCGTACCTATTTTTAATTAATTTAATATTCCATTATCTGGAGGGTCTGCAAATCAAAATCGCCGTTATTTTTAAATTTTTTAATATTTTATTATCTGGAGGGTCTGGAATTCAGAACCGTTGTTATTTTTAATTAATTTTTTATCTTATTCACTGGAGTTTCTGGTATTCAGAATCGCACTTATTTTTAATTAATTTAGTATTTTATTATCTTGAGTGTCTGGAAATCTGAATTGCAATTATTTTTAATTAATATAATATATTATTAGCAGGAGGGTCTGGAATTCAGAATCGCAGTAACTTTTAATTAATTTAATATATTCTAAACTGGAGGTTCTGGAATTCAGAATCGCAGTTATTTTTAATTAATTTAGTATTATATTAACTGGCGGGTCTGGAATTCAGAATCGCAATTATTTTAATTAATTTAATATTTTATTATCTGGAGGTTCTGGAATTCAGGATCGAAGTTATTTTAATTAATTTAATATTTTATTAACTGGAGTGTCTGGTATTCAGAATCGCAGTTATTCTAAATAATTTAATATTTTATTATCTGGAGGGTCTGGAATTCAGAATCGCAATTATTTTTAATTAATATAATATCTTATTAGCAGGAGGGTCTGGAATTCAGAATCGCAGTAACTTTTAATTAATTTAATATATTGTTAACTGGAGGTTCTGGAATTCAGAATCACAGTTATTTTTACTTAATTTAGTATTATATTAACTGACGGGTCTGGAATACAAAATCGCAGTTATTTTAATTAATTTAATATTTTATTATCTGGAGGTTCTGGAATTCAGGATCGAAGTTATTTTAATTAATTTAATATTTTATTATCTGGAGTGTCTGGTATTCAGAATCGCAGTTATTCTAAATAATTTAATATTTTATTATCTGGAGGGTCTGGAATTCAGAATCGCAGTTATTTTTAATTAATATAATATCTTATTAGCAGGAGGGTCTGGAATTCAGAATCGCAGTAACTTTTAATTAATTTAATATATTGTTAACTGGAGGTTCTGGAATTCAGAATCGCAGTTATTTTTAATTAATTTAGTATTATATTAACTGACGGGTCTGGAATTCAGAATCGCAGTTATTTTAATTAATTTAATATTTTATTATCTGGAGGTTTTGGAATTCAGGATCGAAGTTATTTTAATTAATTTAATATTTTATTAACTGGAGTGTCTGGTATTCAGAATCGCAGTAACTTTTAATTAATTTAATATATTGTTAACTGGAGGTTCTGGAATTCACAATCGCAGTTATTTTTAATTAATTTAGTATTATATTAACTGACGGGTCTGGAATTCAGAATCGCAGTTATTTTAATTAATTTATTATTTTATCATCTGGAGAGACTGGAATTCAAAATTGCAGTTATTTTAAAAAATTTATTATTCTATAATCTGGAGGATCTGGATTTCAGAATCGCAGTTATTTTTAAATAATTTAATATTTTATTATCTGGAGGTTCTTGAATTCAGAATCGCAGTTATATTTAATTAATTTAATAGTTTATAAGCTGGAAATTCTGGAATTCAGATTCGCAGTTATTTTAAATTAATTTAATACCCTATTAACTGGAGAGTCTGGAATTCAGAATCGCAGTTATTTTTAATTAATTTAATATCTTATTACTGGCGGTTCTGGAATTCAGAATCGCAGTTATCTTTAATAAATTGAATATTTTATTATCTGGAGGTTCTGGAATTCAGGATCGCAGTTATTTTAAATTAGTTTAATACCCTATTAACTGGAGAGTCTTGAATTCAGAATCACAGTTCTTTTTAAAATAATTTAATATTTTATAATCTGGAGGTTCTGCAAATCAGAATCGCGGTTATTTTTAATTAATTTCATATTTTATTAACTGGAGTGTCTGGTATTCAGAATCGCAGATATTCTAAATAATTTAATATTTTATTATCTGGAGGGTCTGGAATTCACAATCGCAGCTATTTTTAATTAAATTCATATTTTATTAATTAGAGTGTCTAGAATTCAAAATCGCAGTTATTCTAAATAATTTAATTTTTTTTCTGGAGGGTCTGCTAATCAGAATCGTAGTTATTTGGAAATTTTTTAATACTTTATTATCTGGAGGGTCTGTAATTAAGAACCGTAATAATTTTTAATTATTTTAATATCTTATTAACTGGAGGTTCTGGTAATCAGAATCGGAGATATTTTTAATTAATTTAGTATTTTATTTTCTGGAGGGTATTGAATTCAGAATCGGAGCTATTATTAATTAATTTAATATTTTATTAACTGGAGTTTCTGGTATTCAGAATCGCAGTTATTTTTTTATTAATTAAGTATTTTATTATCTGGAGTGTCTGGAAATCTGAATTGCAGTCATTTTTAATTAATTTAATATCTTATTAACAGGAGGGTCTGGAATTCAGATTCGCAGTGTTTTTTAATTAATTTAATATATTATTAACTGGAGGTTCTGGAATTCAGAATCGCAGTTATTTTAAATAAATTATATATTTTATTATCTGGACGTTCTGGAATTCAGAATCGCAGTTATTTTTAATTAATTTAGTATCTTATTAACAGGCGGGTCTGGAATTCAGAATCGCAGTTATTTTAAATAATTTAATATTTTATTATCTGGAGGGTCTGTAATTTAGATTCGAAATTATTTTTTATTAACTTAATAATTTTTTAACTGGAGTATCTGGTATTCAGAATCGCAATTATTTTTTATTAATTTAATATTTTTTTAACTGGATTGTCTGGTATTCAGAATCGCAGTTATTTTTAATTGATTTAATATTTTATTATCTGGTCTGTCTTGAATTCAAAATGGCAGTTATTTTTAAATATTTAAATATTTTATTGTCTGGAATGTCTGGATTCAGATTCGCAGTTATTTTAAATTAATTTAATATTTTAACATCTGGCGAGTCTGCAAATCAGAATCGCAGTTATTTTTAATAAATTTTATATTTTATTATCTGGAGGGTCTGGAATTCAGAATCGTAGTTGTTTTTAATTAATTTAATATTTTATTATCTGGAGAGTCTGGAATTGAAAATTGTAGTTATTTTTAATTAATTTCTAATCTAATTAACTGGAGTCTCTGGTATTCAGAATAGAAGTTATTTTTAATTATTTTAATATTCTATTATCTGGAGGGTCTGGAATTCAGAATCGCAGTTATTTGAAATTAATTTAATATTTCATTATCTCTAAGGTCTGGAATTCAGAATCGCAGGTATTTTTAATTAATTTAATCTTAAGAACTGGAGGGTCTGGAATTCAGATACGTTGTTATTTTTAATTATTTTAATATTTTATTAACTGGAGTGTCTGGTATTCAGATTCGCAGTTATTTTTAATTAATTTAATATTGCATTATCTGGAGAGTCTGGAATTCAGAATCGCAGTTACTTTTAATTATTTTTATATTTTATTAACTGGAGTGTCTGGAATTCAGAATCGCAGTTATTTTAAATAATTTCTTATTCTATTATTTGGAGGATCTGGAATTCAGAATCTCACTTATTTTTAAGTAATTTCATATTTTATTTACTGGAGTGTCTAGAATTCAGAATCGTAGATATTCTAAACAATTTAATATTTTATTATCTGGAGGGTCTGCAAATCAAAATCGCCGTTGTTTTTAAATTTTTTAATATATTATTATCTGGAGGGTGTGGAACTCAGAACCATTGTTATTTTTAATTAATTGTTTATCTTATTCACTGGAGTTTCTGGTATTCAAACTCGCACTTATTTTTAATTAATTTAGGATTTTATTATCTTGAGTCTCTGGAAATCTGAATTGCAATTATTTTTAATTAATATAATATCTTATTAGCAGGAGGGTCTGGAATTCAGAATCGCAGTTACTTTAATTAATTTAATATTTTATTATCTGGAGGTTGTGGAATTCAGGATCGAAGTTATTTTAATTAATTAAATATTTTATTATCTGGAGGTTCTGGAATTCAGAATCGCAGTTATATTTAATTAATTTAATAGTTTATTAGCTGGAGATTCTGGAATTCAGAATCGCAGTAATTTTTAATTACTTTAATATTATATTATCTGGAGAGACTGGAATTCAAAATTGCAGTTATTTTTAATATATTTAATATTTTATTATCTTGAGGTTCTGGAATTCAGGATCGCAGTTATTTTTAATTAATTTAATATCTTATTAACTGGAGAGTCTGGAATTCAGAATCGCAGTTATTTTTAATCAATTTAATATTTTTTAACTGGAGTCTCTGGTATTCAGAATCGTACTTATTTTTAATTAATTTAATATTTTATTATCTGGAGAGACTGGTTTTCAAAATTGCAGTTATTTTAAAAAATGTATTATTCTATAATCTGGAGAATCTGGAATTCAGAATCGTAGTTGTTTTTAATTAATTTAATATTTTATTATCTAGAGTGTCTGTTATTCAGAATCGCAGTTATTTTTAATTAATTTAATATTTTATTATCTCGAGGGTCTGGAATTTAGAATCGAAATTATTTTTTATTAATTTAATATTGTTTTAACTGGAGTGTCTGGTATTCAGAATCGCAGTTATTTTTAATTTATTTAATATTTTATTATCTGTTGGGTCTTGAATTCAAAATCGCTGTTATTTTCAATTAATTTAATATTTTATTTTCTGGAGGTTCTGGAATTCAGAATCGCAGTTATTTTTAATTAATTTAATATCTTATGAACAGACGGGTCTGGAATTCAGAATCGCAGTTATTTTAAATAATTTAATATTTTCTTATCTGGAGGGTCTGGTATTCAGAATCGCAGTTATTTTTACTTAATTTAATATTTTATTATCTGGAGGGTCTTGAATTCAGAATCGCAGTTATTTTAAATTAATTTAATATCTTATTACTGGAGGTTCTGGGATTCAGAATCGCAGTTATTTTTAATAAATTTAATATTTTATTATCTGGAGGTTCTGGTATTCAGGATCGCAGTTATTTTTAATTAATTTAATATCTTATTAACTGGAGAGTCTTGAATTCAGAATCGCAGTTATTTTTAATCAATTTAATATTTTTCAACTGGAGTCTCTGGTATTCAGAATCGTACTTATTTTTAATTAATTTAATATTTTATCATCTGGAGAGACTGGAATTCAAAATTGCAGTTATTTTAAATAATTTATTTTTCTATAATCTGGAGGATCTGGATTTCAGAATCGCAGTTATTTTTAATTAATTTTAAATTTTGTTAACTGGAGTGTCTGGGATTCAGGATCGCAGCTATTTTTAAATAATTTAATATTTTATTATCTGGAGGGTCTGGAATTTAGAATCGCAATTATTTTTTATTAATTCAATATTTTTTTAACTGGAGTGTCTGGTATTCAGAATCGCAGTTATTTTTAATTGATTTAATATTTTATTATCTGGTGGGTCTTGAATTCAAAATGGCAGTTATTTTTAAATTATTTAATATTTTATTGTCTGGAATGTCTGGAATTCAGATTCGCAGTTATTTTAAATTAATTTAATATTTTAACATCTGGCGAGTCTGCAAATCAGAATCGCAGTTATTTTTAAAAAATTTTTTGTTTTATTATATGGAGGGTCTGGAATTCAGAATCGTAGTTGTTTTTGATTAATTTAATATTTTATTAACTAGAGTGTCTGGTATTCAGAATCGTACCTATTTTTAAATAATTTAATATTCCATTATCTGGAGGGTCTGAAAATCAAAATCGCCGTTATTTTTAAATTTTTTAATATTTTATTATATGGAGGGTCTGGAATTCAGAACCGTTGTTAATTTTAATTAATTTTCTATCTTATTCACCTGAGTTTCTGGTATTCAGAATTGCACTTATTTTTAATTAATTTAGTATTTTATTATCTTGAGTGTCTGGAAATCTGAATTGCAATTATTATTAATTAATATAATATCTTATTAGCAGGAGGGTCTGGAATTCAGAATCGCAGTAACTTTTAATTAATTTAATATATTGTTAACTGGAGGTTCTGGAATTCAGAATCGCAGTTATTTTTAATTAATTTAGTATTATATTAACTGGCGGGTCTGGAATTCAGAATCGCAGTTATTTTAGTTAATTTAATATTTTATTATCTGGAGGTTCTGGAATTCAGGATCGAAGTTATTTTAATTAATTTAATATTTTATTATCTGGAGGTTCTTGAATTCAGAATCGCAGTTATATTTAATTAATTTAATAGTTTATAAGCTGGAGATTCTGGAAATCAGAATCGCAGTTATTTTAAATTAATTTAATACCCTATTAACTGGAGAGTCTGGAATTCAGAATCGCAGTTATTTTTAATGAATTTAATATTCCATTATCTGGAGAGTCTGGAATTCAGAATCGCAGTTACTTTTAATTATTTTTATATTTTATTAACTGGAGTGTCTGGTATTCAGAATAGAAGTTATTTTTAATTATTTTAATATTCTATTATCTGGAGGGTCTGGAATTCAGAATCGCAGTTATTTTAAATTAATTTAATATTTCATTATCTCTAAGGTCTGGAATTCAGAATCGCTAGTATTTTTAATTAATTTAATATTTTATTAACTGGAGTCTCTGGTATTCAGAATCGTACTTATTTTTAATTAATTTAATATTTTATTATCTGGAGAGACTGGAATTCAAAATTGCAGTTATTTTAAAAAATTTATTATTCTATAATCTGGAGGATCTGGAATTCAGAATCGTAGTTGTTTTTAATTAATTTAATATTTTATTAACTACAGTGTCTGTTATTCAGAATCGCAGTTATTTTTAAATAATTTACTATTTTATTAACTGGAGATTCTGGTATTCAGAATCGCAGTTATTCTAAATAAATTAATATTTTATTATCTGGAGGGTCTGGAATTCAGAATCTCAGTTATTTTTAATTAAATTCATATTTTATTAATTGGAGTGTCTAGAATTCAGAATCGCAGTTATTCTATATAATTTCACTTTTTTCTGGAGGGTCTGCAAATCAGAATCGTAGTTATTTGGAAATTTTTTAATATTTTATTATCTGGAGGGTCTGTAATTAAGAACCGCAATAATTTTTAATTAATTTAATATCTTATTAACTGGAGGATCTGGTAATCAGAATCTCAGATATTTTTAATTAATTTAGTATTTTATTATCTGGAGGGTATTGAATTCAGAATCGGAGCTATTTTTAATTAATTTAATATCTTATTAGCTGGAGTTGCTGGTATTCAGAATCGCAGTTATTTTTTATTAATTTAGTATTTTATTATCTGGAATGTCTGCAAATCTGAATTGCAGTTATTTTTAATTAATTTAATATCTTATTAACAGGAGGGTCTGGAATTCAGATTTGCAGTTTTTTTTTAATAATTTAATATATTATTAACTGGAGGTTCTGGAATTCAGAATCGCAGTTATTTTTAATAAATTTAATATTTTATTATCTGGAGGTTCTGGAATTCAGAATCGCAGTTATTTTTAATTAATTTAATATTTTATTATCTGGAGGTTGTGGAATTCAGGATCGAAGTTATTTTAATTAATTAAATATTTTATTATCTGGAGGTTCTGGAATTCAGAATCGCAGTTATATTTAATTAATTTAATAGTTTATTAGCTGGAGATTCTGGAATTCAGAATCGCAGTAATTTTTAATTACTTTAATATTATATTATCTGGAGAGACTGGAATTCAAAATTGCAGTTATTTTTAATATATTTAATATTTTATTATCTTGAGGTTCTGGAATTCAGGATCGCAGTTATTTTTAATTAATTTAATATCTTATTAACTGGAGAGTCTGGAATTCAGAATCGCAGTTATTTTTAATCAATTTAATATTTTTTAACTGGAGTCTCTGGTATTCAGAATCGTACTTATTTTTAATTAATTTAATATTTTATTATCTGGAGAGACTGGTTTTCAAAATTGCAGTTATTTTAAAAAATGTATTATTCTATAATCTGGAGAATCTGGAATTCAGAATCGTAGTTGTTTTTAATTAATTTAATATTTTATTATCTAGAGTGTCTGTTATTCAGAATCGCAGTTATTTTTAATTAATTTAATATTTTATTATCTCGAGGGTCTGGAATTTAGAATCGAAATTATTTTTTATTAATTTAATATTGTTTTAACTGGAGTGTCTGGTATTCAGAATCGCAGTTATTTTTAATTTATTTAATATTTTATTATCTGTTGGGTCTTGAATTCAAAATCGCTGTTATTTTCAATTAATTTAATATTTTATTTTCTGGAGGTTCTGGAATTCAGAATCGCAGTTATTTTTAATTAATTTAATATCTTATGAACAGACGGGTCTGGAATTCAGAATCGCAGTTATTTTAAATAATTTAATATTTTCTTATCTGGAGGGTCTGGTATTCAGAATCGCAGTTATTTTTACTTAATTTAATATTTTATTATCTGGAGGGTCTTGAATTCAGAATCGCAGTTATTTTAAATTAATTTAATATCTTATTACTGGAGGTTCTGGGATTCAGAATCGCAGTTATTTTTAATAAATTTAATATTTTATTATCTGGAGGTTCTGGTATTCAGGATCGCAGTTATTTTTAATTAATTTAATATCTTATTAACTGGAGAGTCTTGAATTCAGAATCGCAGTTATTTTTAATCAATTTAATATTTTTCAACTGGAGTCTCTGGTATTCAGAATCGTACTTATTTTTAATTAATTTAATATTTTATCATCTGGAGAGACTGGAATTCAAAATTGCAGTTATTTTAAATAATTTATTTTTCTATAATCTGGAGGATCTGGATTTCAGAATCGCAGTTATTTTTAATTAATTTTAAATTTTGTTAACTGGAGTGTCTGGGATTCAGGATCGCAGCTATTTTTAAATAATTTAATATTTTATTATCTGGAGGGTCTGGAATTTAGAATCGCAATTATTTTTTATTAATTCAATATTTTTTTAACTGGAGTGTCTGGTATTCAGAATCGCAGTTATTTTTAATTGATTTAATATTTTATTATCTGGTGGGTCTTGAATTCAAAATGGCAGTTATTTTTAAATTATTTAATATTTTATTGTCTGGAATGTCTGGAATTCAGATTCGCAGTTATTTTAAATTAATTTAATATTTTAACATCTGGCGAGTCTGCAAATCAGAATCGCAGTTATTTTTAAAAAATTTTTTGTTTTATTATATGGAGGGTCTGGAATTCAGAATCGTAGTTGTTTTTGATTAATTTAATATTTTATTAACTAGAGTGTCTGGTATTCAGAATCGTACCTATTTTTAAATAATTTAATATTCCATTATCTGGAGGGTCTGAAAATCAAAATCGCCGTTATTTTTAAATTTTTTAATATTTTATTATATGGAGGGTCTGGAATTCAGAACCGTTGTTAATTTTAATTAATTTTCTATCTTATTCACCTGAGTTTCTGGTATTCAGAATTGCACTTATTTTTAATTAATTTAGTATTTTATTATCTTGAGTGTCTGGAAATCTGAATTGCAATTATTATTAATTAATATAATATCTTATTAGCAGGAGGGTCTGGAATTCAGAATCGCAGTAACTTTTAATTAATTTAATATATTGTTAACTGGAGGTTCTGGAATTCAGAATCGCAGTTATTTTTAATTAATTTAGTATTATATTAACTGGCGGGTCTGGAATTCAGAATCGCAGTTATTTTAGTTAATTTAATATTTTATTATCTGGAGGTTCTGGAATTCAGGATCGAAGTTATTTTAATTAATTTAATATTTTATTATCTGGAGGTTCTTGAATTCAGAATCGCAGTTATATTTAATTAATTTAATAGTTTATAAGCTGGAGATTCTGGAAATCAGAATCGCAGTTATTTTAAATTAATTTAATACCCTATTAACTGGAGAGTCTGGAATTCAGAATCGCAGTTATTTTTAATGAATTTAATATTCCATTATCTGGAGAGTCTGGAATTCAGAATCGCAGTTACTTTTAATTATTTTTATATTTTATTAACTGGAGTGTCTGGTATTCAGAATAGAAGTTATTTTTAATTATTTTAATATTCTATTATCTGGAGGGTCTGGAATTCAGAATCGCAGTTATTTTAAATTAATTTAATATTTCATTATCTCTAAGGTCTGGAATTCAGAATCGCTAGTATTTTTAATTAATTTAATATTTTATTAACTGGAGTCTCTGGTATTCAGAATCGTACTTATTTTTAATTAATTTAATATTTTATTATCTGGAGAGACTGGAATTCAAAATTGCAGTTATTTTAAAAAATTTATTATTCTATAATCTGGAGGATCTGGAATTCAGAATCGTAGTTGTTTTTAATTAATTTAATATTTTATTAACTACAGTGTCTGTTATTCAGAATCGCAGTTATTTTTAAATAATTTACTATTTTATTAACTGGAGATTCTGGTATTCAGAATCGCAGTTATTCTAAATAAATTAATATTTTATTATCTGGAGGGTCTGGAATTCAGAATCTCAGTTATTTTTAATTAAATTCATATTTTATTAATTGGAGTGTCTAGAATTCAGAATCGCAGTTATTCTATATAATTTCACTTTTTTCTGGAGGGTCTGCAAATCAGAATCGTAGTTATTTGGAAATTTTTTAATATTTTATTATCTGGAGGGTCTGTAATTAAGAACCGCAATAATTTTTAATTAATTTAATATCTTATTAACTGGAGGATCTGGTAATCAGAATCTCAGATATTTTTAATTAATTTAGTATTTTATTATCTGGAGGGTATTGAATTCAGAATCGGAGCTATTTTTAATTAATTTAATATCTTATTAGCTGGAGTTGCTGGTATTCAGAATCGCAGTTATTTTTTATTAATTTAGTATTTTATTATCTGGAATGTCTGCAAATCTGAATTGCAGTTATTTTTAATTAATTTAATATCTTATTAACAGGAGGGTCTGGAATTCAGATTTGCAGTTTTTTTTTAATAATTTAATATATTATTAACTGGAGGTTCTGGAATTCAGAATCGCAGTTATTTTTAATAAATTTAATATTTTATTATCTGGAGGTTCTGGAATTCAGAATCGCAGTTATTTTTAATTAATTTAATATCTTATTACTGGAGGTTCTGGAATTCAGAATCGCAGTTATCTTTAATAAATTGAATATTTTATTATCTGGAGGTTCTGGAATTCAGGATCGCAGTTATTTTAAATTAGTTTAATACCCTATTAACTGGAGAGTCTTGAATTAAGAATCACAGTTCTTTTTAAAATAATTTAATATTTTATAATCTGGAGGTTCTGCAAATCAGAATCGCGGTTATTTTTAATTAATTTCATATTTTATTAACTGGAGTGTCTGGTATTCAGAATCGCAGATATTCTAAATAATTTAATATTTTATTATCTGGAGGGTCTGGAATTCAGAATCGCAGCTATTTGTAATTAAATTCATATTTTATTAATTAGAGTGTCTAGAATTCAGAATCGCAGTTATTCTAAATAATTTAATTTTTTTTTCTGGAGGGTCTGCTAATCAGAATCGTAGTTAATTGGAAATTTGTTAATACTTTATTATCTGGAGGGTCTGTAATTAAGAACCGTAATAATTTTTAATTAATTTAATATCTTATTAACTGGAGGTTCTGGTAATCAGAATCGGAGATATTTTTAATTAATTTAGTATTTTATTTTCTGGAGGGTATTGAATTCAGAATCGGAGTTATTATTAATTAATTTAATATTTTATTTACTGGAGTTTCTGGTATTCAGAATCGCAGATATTTTTTATTAATTAAGTATTTTATTATCTGGAGTGTCTGCAAATCTGAATTGCAGTTATTTTTAATTAATTTAATATCTTATTAACAGGAGGGTCTGGAATTCAGATTCGCAGTTATTTTTAACTAATTTAGTATTATATTAACTGGCGGTTCTGGAATTCAGAATCGCAGTTATTTTTAATAAATTTAATATTTTATTATCTGGAGGTTCTGGAATTCAGAATCGCAGTTATTTTTAATTAATTTAATATCTTATTACTGGAGGTTCAGGAATTCAGAATCGCAGTTATCTTTAATAAATTGAATATTTTATTATCTGGAGGTTCTGGAATTCAGGATCGCAGTTATTTTAAATTAGTTTAATACCCTATTAACTGGAGAGTCTTGAATTAAGAATCACAGTTCTTTTTAAAATAATTTAATATTTTATAATCTGGAGGTTCTGCAAATCAGAATCGCGGTTATTTTTAATTAATTTCATATTTTATTAACTGGAGTGTCTGGTATTCAGAATCGCAGATATTCTAAATAATTTAATATTTTATTATCTGGAGGGTCTGGAATTCAGAATCGCAGCTATTTGTAATTAAATTCATATTTTATTAATTAGAGTGTCTAGAATTCAGAATCGCAGTTATTCTAAATAATTTAATTTTTTTTTTTGGAGGGTCTGCTAATCAGAATCGTAGTTATTTGGAAATTTGTTAATACTTTATTATCTGGAGGGTCTGTAATTAAGAACCGTAATAATTTTTAATTAATTTAATATCTTATTAACTGGAGGTTCTGGTAATCAGAATCGGAGATATTTTTAATTAATTTAGTATTTTATTTTCTGGAGGGTATTGAATTCAGAATCGGAGTTATTATTAATTAATTTAATATTTTATTAACTGGAGTTTCTGGTATTCAGAATCGCAGTTATTTTTTATTAATTAAGTATTTTATTATCTGGAGTGTCTGGAAATCTGAATTGCAGTTATTTTTAATTAATTTAATATCTTATTAACAGGAGGATCTGGAATTCAGATTCGCAGTTATTTTTAACTAATTTAGTATTATATTAACTGGCGGGTCTGGAATTCAGAATCGCAGTTATTTTAATTAATTTAATATTTTATTATCTGGAGGTTCTGGAATTCAGGATCGAAGTTATTTTAATTAATTTAATATTTTATTAACTGGAGTGTCTGGTATTCAGAATCGCAGTTATTCTAAATAATTTAATATTTTATTATCTGGAGGGTCTGGAATTCAGAATCGCAGTTATTTTTAATTAATATAATATCTTATTAGCAGGAGGGTCTGGAATTCAGAATCGCAGTAACTTTTAATTAATTTAATATATTGTTAACTGGAGGTTCTGGAATTCAGAATCGCAGTTATTTTTAATTAATTTAGTATTATATTAACTGACGGGTCTGGAATTCAGAATCGCAGTTATTTTAATTAATTTAATATTTTATTATCTGGAGGTTCTGGAATTCAGGATCGAAGTTATTTTAATTAATTTAATATTTTATTAACTGGAGTGTCTGGTATTCAGAATCGCAGTTATTCTAAATAATTTAATATTTTATTATCTGGAGGGTCTGGAATTCAAAATCGCAGTTATTTTTAATTAAATTCATATTTTATTAATTGGAGTGTCTAGAATTCAGAATCGCAGTTATTCTAAATAATTTCATTTTTTTTTCTGGAGGGTCTGCAAATCAGAATCGTAGTTATTTGGAAATTTTTTAATACTTTTTTATCTGGAGGGTCTGTAATTAAGAACCGCAATAATTTTTAATTAATTTAATATCTTATTAACTGGAGGTTCTGGTGATCAGAATCGCAGATATTTTTAATTAATTTAGTATTTTATTATCTGGAGGGTATTGAATTCAGAATCGGATTTATTATTAATTAATTTAATATCTTATTAACTGGAGTTTCTGGTATTCAGAATCGCAGTTATTTTTTTTATTAATTTAGTATTTCATTATCTGGAGTGTCTGGAAATCTGAATTGCAGTTATTTTTAATAAATTATATATTTTATTATCTGGAGGTTCTGGAATTCAGAATCGCAGTTATTTTTAATTAATTTAGTATCTTATTAACAGGCGGGTCTGGAATTCAGAATCGCAGTTATTTTAAATAATTTAATATTTTATTATCTGGAGGGTCTTGAATTCAGAATCGCAGTTATTTTTAATTGATTTAATATTTTATCATCTGGAGAGACTGGAATTCAAAATTGCAGTAATTTTAAATAATTTATTATTCTATAATCTGGAGGATCTGGATTACAGAATCGCAGTTATTTTTAATTAATTTTATATTTTATTAACTGCAGTGTCTGGGATTCAGAGTCGCAGCTATTTTTAAATAATTTAATATTTTATTATCTGGAGGGTCTGGAATTTAGAATCGAAATTATTTTTTTTTAACTTAATATTTTTTTAACTGGAGTATCTGGTATTCAGAATCGCAATTATTTTTTATTAATTTAATATTTTTTTAACTGGAGTGTCTGGTATTCAGAATCGCAGTTATTTTTAATTGATTTAATATTTTATTATCTGGTCTGTCTTGAATTCAAAATGGCAGTTATTTTTAAATTATTTAATATTTTATTGTCTGGAATGTCTGGATTCAGATTCGCAGTTATTTTAAATTAATTTAATATTTTAACATCTGGCGAGTCTGCAAATCAGAATCGCAGTTATTTTTAATAAATTTTATATTTTATTATCTGGAGGGTCTGGAATTCAGAATCTTAGTTGTTTTTAATTAATTTAATATTTTATTATCTGGAGAGTCTGGAATTGAAAATTGTAGTTATTTTTAATTAATTTCTAATCTAATTAACTGGAGTCTCTGGTATTCAGAATAGAAGTTATTTTTAATTATTTTAATATTCTATTATCTGGAGGGTCTGGAATTCAGAATCGCAGGAATTTTTAATTAATTTAATATCTTAAGAACTGGAGGGTCTGGAATTCAGATACGTTGTTATTTTTAATTATTTTAATATTTTATTAACTGGAGTGTCTGGTATTCAGATTCGCAGTTATTTTTAATTAATTTAATATTCCATTAATTGGAGAGTCTGGAATTCAGAATCGCAGTTACTTTTAATTATTTTTATATTTTATTAACTGGAGTGTCTGGTATTCAGAATCGCAGTTATTTTAAATAATTTATTATTCTATTATTTGGAGGATCTGGAATTCAGAATCTCACTTATTTTTAAGTAATTTCATATTTTATTTACTGGAGTGTCTAGAATTCAGAATCGTAGATATTCTAAATAATTTAATATTTTATTATCTGGAGGGTCTGCAAATCAAAATCGCCGTTATTTTTAAATTTTTTAATATATTATTATCTGGAGGGTCTGGAACTCAGAACCGAAGTTTTTTTTAATTAATTGTTTATCTTATTCACTGGAGTTTCTGGTATTCAAAATCGCACTTATTTTTAATTAATTTAGGATTTTATTATCTTGAGTCTCTGGAAATCTGAATTGCAATTATTTTTAATTAATATAATATCTTATTAGCAGGAGGGTCTGGAATTCATAATCGCAGTAACTTTTAATTAATTTAATATATTGTTATCTGGAGGTTCTGGAATTCAGAATCGCAGTTCTTTTTAATTAATTTAGTATTATATTAACTGGCGGGTCTGGAATTCAGAATCGCAGTTATATTTAATTAATTTAATAGTTTATTAGCTGGAGATTCAGGAATTCAGAATCGCAGTAATTTTTAATTAATTTAATATTATATTATCTGGAGAGACTGGAATTCAAAATTGCAGTTATTTTTAATATATTTAATATTTTATTATCTTGAGTTTCTGGAATTCAGGATCGCAGTTATTTTTAATTAATTTAATATCTTATTAACTGGAGAGTCTGGAATTCAGAATCGCAGTTATTTTTAATCAATTTAATATTTTTTAACTGGAGTCTCTGGTATTCAGAATCGTACTTATTTTTAATTAATTTCATATTTTATTATCTGGAGAGACTGGTTTTCAAAATTGCAGTTATTTTAAAAAATGTATTATTCTATAATCTGGAGAATCTGGAATTCAGAATCGTAGTTGTTTTTAATTAATTTAATATTTTATTATCTAGAGTGTCTGTTATTCAGAATCGCAGTTATTTTTAATTAATCTAATATTTTATTATCTCGAGGGTCTGGAATTTAGAAACGAAATTATTTTTTATTAATTTAATATTGTTTTAACTGGAGTGTCTGGTATTCAGAATCGCAGTTATTCTTAATTGATTTAATATTTTATTATCTGTTGGGTCTTGAATTCAAAATCGCTGCTATTTTCAATTAATTTAATATTTTATTATCTGGAGGAACTGGAATTCAAAATTGCAGTTATTTTTAATAAATTTAATATTTTATTATCTTGAGGGTCTGGACTTCAGAATCGCAGTTACTTTTAATTAATTTAATATTATATTAACTGGCGGGTCTGGAATTCAGAATCGCAGTTATTTTCAATTCATTTAATATTTTATTAGCTGGGGTGTCTTGTATTCAGAATCGCAGTTATTTTAAATTGATTTATTATTTTATTATCTGTGGGGTCTTGAATTTAAATTCGCAGTTATTTTCAATTAATTTAATATTTTATTGCCTGGAATGTCTGGAATTCAGAATCGCAGTTATTTTAAATTAATTTAATACCCTATTAACTGGAGAGTCTGGTATTCAGAATCGCAGTTATTCTAAATAATTTAATATTTTATTATCTGGAGGGTCTGGAATTCAGAATCGCAGTTTTTTAAATTAAATTCATATTTTATTAATTGGAGTGTCTAGAATTCAGAATCGCAGTTATTCTAAATAATTTCATTTCTTTTCTGGAGGGTCTGCAAATCAGAATCGTAGTTATTTTGAAATTTTTTAATATTTTATTATCTGGAGGGTCTGTAATTAAGAACCGCAATAATTTTTAATTAATTTAATATCTTATTTACTGGAGGTTCTGGTAATCAGAATCGCAGATATTTTTAATTAATTTAGTATTTTATTATCTGGAGGGTCTGGAATTCAGAATCGCAGTGTTTTTAAATAATTTAATATATTATTAACTGGAGGTTCTGGAATTCAGAATCGCAGTTATTTTTAATAAATTTAATATTTTATTATCTGGAGGTTCTGGAATTCAGAATCGCAGTAATTTTTAATTAATTTAATATCTTATTAACAGGCGGGTCTGGAATTCAGAATCGCAGTAATTTTGAAATTTTTTAATATTTTATTGCACGATTCTGTAGCTGTTCACCTGTTGTATTTTTGAGAAAAAGGTTTAAAACAACCCCGAAGAAAATCACGTATTTTTCAGACGGTAGTGCTGCCCAGTTTAAAAATAAAAAGAACTTTATCAATTTATGTTATCATATGAAAGATTTTGGATGTAATGCTGAGTGGCATTTTTTTGCAACAAGCCATGGAAAAGGCCCAAGTGACGGTCTTGGAGGTACCGTAAAGAGAGAGGCACGTCGAGCTAGTTTACAGCGTCCATTACAAGGTCAAATAACTACTCCAAAACAATTATATGAATGGTGCCTGCAAAATCTTTTGAACTGTAATTTCGAGTTTTTAACTCTAAAAGACCACGAAGAAGAAGCACGGTTCCTTCAAATTCGTTTTAAAGATTTGCGTACTATTCCTGGAACTCAAAAGCTGCATTCTATTGAACCTGCAGATAAAAAAAAAATTAAAGTCAAGCGTTACTCGGCAGATGCAGATTTTGTAATTGAAATCCTTCAGAAATAAATAAATATGCTGTAATAAAGTGTTTAATAATGATAATACATTATGTTGTATTTTTTATTAAAGGTTTAGTAATGGAGAAAAAGAGTTTAAGCAAAGAAAAGTCGAAAAAGTTCCGTTACATTTGATTTGTCCTTCTTTTTGTAATTTGTCACCTTTTTGTATTTTGGTACATTTCATGAAATACATAAACCTTCGCCTGCTTTTTTCTTAATAACTCATGTTGTAATAAAGACTCCACATTGAAATTTGGCAGACTTATACAAAACATAATAAGAATTAACATATATTTTTTTGAAATTTTTAAAAATATTGATTTTCGAGATATATCCTTTGGAAATTTTAGTCCTTTTTTTATTTACATTATCCTTGATCGAAAATTTAAAAAAAAATGTTTTTTAATGGCGCATGTTTTTGCCTGTAAAATGAGCCCTTGATTATTAACGTACAATGAATACTTTTCGAGATATTAAAAATTGTTAAGGCATCTCAGTGCATTTTTATAGATTTTTGCCAACTTGGAATGGCCATAATTCTGAAAGTACGAGAGCTAGGACACTGAAAGTTGGCAAACGCTATTATTTTGTTTAACTTTCCCTTCGTACCAAACTTCATCGCACTTATTTTTAATTAATTTAGTATTTTATTATCTTGAGTGTCTGGAAATCTGAATTGCAATTATTTTTAATTATTATAATATCTTATTAGCGGAAGGTCTGCAATTCAGAATCGCAGTTACTTTTAATTAATTTAAAATATTGTTAACTGGAGGTTCTGGAATTCAGAATCCCAGTTATTTTTAATTAATTTAATATTATATTAACTGGCGGGTCTGGAATTCAGAATCGAAATTATTTTAATTAATTTAATAATTTATTATCTGGAGGTTCTGGAATTCAGAATCGCAGTTATATTTAATTAATTTAATAATTTATTTGCTGGAGATTCTGGAATTCAGAATCGCAGTTATTTTTAATTAATTTAATATTATATTATATGGCGGGTCTGGAATTCAGAATCGCAGTTATTTTAATTAATTTAATATTTTATTATCTGGGGGTTCTGAAATTCAGGATCGAAGTTATTTTTATTTAATTTAATATCTTATTAACTGGAGTGGCTGGTATTCAGAATCGCAGTTTAGTGATGAGCGATACAGTGAATTTTGAGTATCGCCGTTACCAGTGATTGCTATTTTCCTATCACCGTGATTTTAAACAGTGACTGCGATCGCTGTTTCCATTGTTTTCATACATATACTCGAACATTGTTATGTATGCAGTCAACCAAACTGTTATCAAATATGCAAAGTAACTGCGAAAAGCGCGATTTTTAACAGGCATCTGTAATCCACCAGTGATTGAAATTCGCTACTTTTAATAAAAGTGTGAAATAACAGCGAGTTGTTATTTCACTACTTTGGTAACGAATTATATCAATCACTGTTTTTATCATGTTAGTTAAGTAAATTTATGTATGTATGTAGTTGTTGCTGTTAAATTATCCCATTGCTGGAGAGAGTGATACAAAGTTTGAACATTCATACGTAACGCTTTTACATTTTAACATTTGAGAGAATTATTCGGAAATTATTTGTCATTTATTAATATCTTTTAATATTGGTTCTGTTGTTTAGTGTCTTACAATTATATTATTCCCAATTTTAATTAAAAATACGGATTTGTTATAGATAAAAACCTTAGCTTCATTTAAAATAAATTTCACAATTAAAATGTCAGAAATGAAAAGAAAAACGAGTCAAATATGGCAATTTTTCGAGCCAATTGATGCTATATATGCAAAATGTAATATTTGTAAGTCCAAAATGTCGTATAACACGACAATATCAAACTTAAGAAAACACATGCAGAATAGGCATCCAACAGTGACATTACCTACAAACATCATAATATCGAATTTAAATGTAAGTTAATATTCATATATTTAAATATCTAAATTTTGCTATAAAATTTCCTTCTTTCTGTATTTAAAACACCAGAATGAACACCCTATTATAAATGAAGATATACATATTTGTGCATCCAAAACAAGAAAAGATTTAGTTGAAAACATTGCATCATCTTCAGTCAGGAATATAGTAAAACTAATGTCGATTGCTACAGAATGCTCAACTTTTCATAAAAGTTTGGTAAATTCAAATCGATCGTCTTCTATTCTACGGCAATGTAAATTAACGATTAACAAAAAAAAAATTTCATTGAAATCGAAACAAGATATAGATGGAAAGCTTTTGTTTCTTTTTATTATTGACAATAATATCGCCGCTGTTATTTTACGCTTTTATTAAAAGTAGCGATTTTCAATCACTGTGAAAAAAGAACGGACTGTTAAAAATCACTCTTTTGATTATTTCACGCTTTTATTAAAAGTAGCGATTTTCAATCACTGTGAAAAAAGAACGGAATGTTAAAAATCACTCTTTTGATTATTGCACGCTTTTATTAAAAGTAGCGATTTTCAATCACTGTGAAAAAAGAACGGACTGTTAAAAATCACTCTTTTGATTATTTCACGCTTTTATTAAAAGTAGCGATTTTCAATCACTGTGAAAAAGAACGGACTGTTAAAAATCACTCTTTTGATCAAATCGCTGTTACTTTGTATATTCGATAACAATTGCTACCAGCGATTTTTAAATAACAGTGAAAAAATCACCGGCAGTGAAATTTTGCTCATCTCTATCGCAGTTATTTCTAATTAATTAAATATTTTATTAACTGGGGTGTCTGGTATTCAGAATCGCAGTTATTTTAAATAATTTAATATCTTATTAACAGGAGGGTCTGGAATTCAGAATCGCAGTTATTATTAATTAAATTCATATTTTATTAATTGGAGAGTCTAGAATTCAGAGTCGCAGTTATTCTAAAAAATTTCATTTTTTTTCTGGAAGGTCTGCAAATCAGAATCGTAGTTATTTTGAATTTTTTTAATATATTATTATCTGAAGGGTCTGGAATTAAGAACCGCTATAATTTTTAATTAATTTAATATCTTATTAACTGGAGATTCTGGTAATCAGAATCGCAGATATTTTTAATTAATTTAGTATTTTATTATCTGGTGGTTATGGAATTAAGAATCGGATTTATTTTTAATTAATTTAGTATCTTATTAACTGGAGTTTCTGGTATTCAGAATCGCAGTTATTTTTAATTAATTTAGTATTTATTATCTGGAGTTTCTGGTATTCAGAATCGCAGTTATTTTTAATAAATTTAATATTTTATTATCTGGAGGGTCTGGTATTCAGAATCGCAGTTATTTTTAATTAATTTATTATCTTATTAACAGGCGGGTCTGGAATTCAGAATCGCAGTTATTTTAAATAATTTAATATTTTCTTATCTGGAGGGTCTGGTATTCAGAATCGCAAATTTTTTTTAATAATTTAATATTTTATTATCTAGAGGGTCTTGAATGCAGAATCGCAGTTAATTTAATATCTTATTACTGGAGGTTCTGGAATTCAGAATCGCAGTTATTTTTAATCAATATAATATTTTTTAACTGGAGAGTCTGGTATTCAGAATCGTACTTATTTTTAATTAATTTAACTAGAGTGTCTGGTATTCTGATTCGCAGTTATTTTTAATTAATTTAATATTCCATTATCTGGAGAGTCTGGAGTTCAGAATCGCAGTTACTTTTAATTATTTTTATATTTTATTAACTGGAGTGTCTGGTATTCAGAATCGCAGTTTTTTTAAATAATTTATTGTTCTATTATCTGGAGGATCTGGAATTCAGAATCTCAGTTAGTTTTAATTAATTTCATATTTTATTAACTGGAGTGTCTAGAATTCAGAATCGTAGATATTCTAAATAATTTAATATTTTATTATCTGGAGGGTCTGCAAATCAGAATCGCCATCATTTTTAAATTTTTTAATATTTTATTATCTGGAGGATCTGGAATTCAGAACCGTTGTTATTTTTAATTAATTTATTATCTTATTCTCTGGAGTTTCTGGTATTCAGAATCGCACTTATTTTTAATTAATTTAGTATTTTATTATCTTGAGTGTCTGGAAATCTGAATTGCAATTATTTTTAATTATTATAATATCTTATTAGCGGAAGGTCTGCAATTCAGAATCGCAGTTACTTTTAATTAATTTAAAATATTGTTAACTGGAGGTTCTGGAATTCAGAATCCCAGTTATTTTTAATTAATTTAATATTATATTAACTGGCGGGTCTGGAATTCAGAATCGAAATTATTTTAATTAATTTAATAATTTATTATCTGGAGGTTCTGGAATTCAGAATCGCAGTTATATTTAATTAATTTAATAATTTATTTGCTGGAGATTCTGGAATTCAGAATCGCAGTTATTTTTAATTAATTTAATATTATATTATATGGCGGGTCTGGAATTCAGAATCGCAGTTATTTTAATTAATTTAATATTTTATTATCTGGGGGTTCTGAAATTCAGGATCGAAGTTATTTTTATTTAATTTAATATCTTATTAACTGGAGTGGCTGGTATTCAGAATCGCAGTTTAGTGATGAGCGATACAGTGAATTTTGAGTATCGCCGTTACCAGTGATTGCTATTTTCCTATCACCGTGATTTTAAACAGTGACTGCGATCGCTGTTTCCATTGTTTTCATACATATACTCGAACATTGTTATGTATGCAGTCAACCAAACTGTTATCAAATATGCAAAGTAACTGCGAAAAGCGCGATTTTTAACAGGCATCTGTAATCCACCAGTGATTGAAATTCGCTACTTTTAATAAAAGTGTGAAATAACAGCGAGTTGTTATTTCACTACTTTGGTAACGAATTATATCAATCACTGTTTTTATCATGTTAGTTAAGTAAATTTATGTATGTATGTAGTTGTAGCTGTTAAATTATCCCATTGCTGGAGAGAGTGATACAAAGTTTGAACATTCATACGTAACGCTTTTACATTTTAACATTTGAGAGAATTATTCGGAAATTATTTGTCATTTATTAATATCTTTTAATATTGGTTCTGTTGTTTAGTGTCTTACAATTATATTATTCCCAATTTTAATTAAAAATACGGATTTGTTATAGATAAAAACCTTAGCTTCATTTAAAATAAATTTCACAATTAAAATGTCAGAAATGAAAAGAAAAACGAGTCAAATATGGCAATTTTTCGAGCCAATTGATGCTATATATGCAAAATGTAATATTTGTAAGTCCAAAATGTCGTATAACACGACAATATCAAACTTAAGAAAACACATGCAGAATAGGCATCCAACAGTGACATTACCTACAAACATCATAATATCGAATTTAAATGTAAGTTAATATTCATATATTTAAATATCTAAATTTTGCTATAAAATTTCCTTCTTTCTGTATTTAAAACACCAGAATGAACACCCTATTATAAATGAAGATATACATATTTGTGCATCCAAAACAAGAAAAGATTTAGTTGAAAACATTGCATCATCTTCAGTCAGGAATATAGTAAAACTAATGTCGATTGCTACAGAATGCTCAACTTTTCATAAAAGTTTGGTAAATTCAAATCGATCGTCTTCTATTCTACGGCAATGTAAATTAACGATGTTTGAAAACAAAAAAAAAATTTCATTGAAATCGAAACAAGATATAGATGGAAAGCTTTTGTTTCTTTTTATTATTGACAATAATATCGCCGCTGTTATTTTACGCTTTTATTAAAAGTAGCGATTTTCAATCACTGTGAAAAAAGAACGGACTGTTAAAAATCACTCTTTTGATTATTTCACGCTTTTATTAAAAGTAGCGATTTTCAATCACTGTGAAAAAAGAACGGAATGTTAAAAATCACTCTTTTGATTATTGCACGCTTTTATTAAAAGTAGCGATTTTCAATCACTGTGAAAAAAGAACGGACTGTTAAAAATCACTCTTTTGATTATTTCACGCTTTTATTAAAAGTAGCGATTTTCAATCACTGTGAAAAAGAACGGACTGTTAAAAATCACTCTTTTGATCAAATCGCTGTTACTTTGTATATTCGATAACAATTGCTACCAGCGATTTTTAAATAACAGTGAAAAAATCACCGGCAGTGAAATTTTGCTCATCTCTATCGCAGTTATTTCTAATTAATTAAATATTTTATTAACTGGGGTGTCTGGTATTCAGAATCGCAGTTATTTTAAATAATTTAATATCTTATTAACAGGAGGGTCTGGAATTCAGAATCGCAGTTATTATTAATTAAATTCATATTTTATTAATTGGAGAGTCTAGAATTCAGAGTCGCAGTTATTCTAAAAAATTTCATTTTTTTTCTGGAAGGTCTGCAAATCAGAATCGTAGTTATTTTGAATTTTTTTAATATTTTATTATCTGAAGGGTCTGGAATTAAGAACCGCTATAATTTTTAATTAATTTAATATCTTATTAACTGGAGATTCTGGTAATCAGAATCGCAGATATTTTTAATTAATTTAGTATTTTATTATCTGGTGGTTATGGAATTAAGAATCGGATTTATTTTTAATTAATTTAGTATCTTATTAACTGGAGTTTCTGGTATTCAGAATCGCAGTTATTTTTAATTAATTTAGTATTTATTATCTGGAGTTTCTGGTATTCAGAATCGCAGTTATTTTTAATAAATTTAATATTTTATTATCTGGAGGGTCTGGTATTCAGAATCGCAGTTATTTTTAATTAATTTATTATCTTATTAACAGGCGGGTCTGGAATTCAGAATCGCAGTTATTTTAAATAATTTAATATTTTCTTATCTGGAGGGTCTGGTATTCAGAATCGCAAATTTTTTTTAATAATTTAATATTTTATTATCTGGAGGGTCTTGAATGCAGAATCGCAGTTAATTTAATATCTTATTACTGGAGGTTCTGGAATTCAGAATCGCAGTTATTTTTAATCAATATAATATTTTTTAACTGGAGAGTCTGGTATTCAGAATCGTACTTATTTTTAATTAATTTAACTAGAGTGTCTGGTATTCTGATTCGCAGTTATTTTTAATTAATTTAATATTCCATTATCTGGAGAGTCTGGAGTTCAGAATCGCAGTTACTTTTAATTATTTTTATATTTTATTAACTGGAGTGTCTGGTATTCAGAATCGCAGTTTTTTTAAATAATTTATTGTTCTATTATCTGGAGGATCTGGAATTCAGAATCTCAGTTAGTTTTAATTAATTTCATATTTTATTAACTGGAGTGTCTAGAATTCAGAATCGTAGATATTCTAAATAATTTAATATTTTATTATCTGGAGGGTCTGCAAATCAGAATCGCCATCATTTTTAAATTTTTTAATATTTTATTATCTGGAGGATCTGGAATTCAGAACCGTTGTTATTTTTAATTAATTTATTATCTTATTCTCTGGAGTTTCTGGTATTCAGAATCGCACTTATTTTTAATTAATTTAGTATTTTATTATCTTGAGTGTCTGGAAATCTGAATTGCAAATATTTTTAATTAATTTAATATTATATTAACTGGCGGGTCTGGAATTCAGAATCGCAGGTATTTTTAATAAATTTAATATTTTATTATATGGAGGTTCTGGAATTCAGGATCGCAGTTATTTTTAATTAATTTAATATTTTATTATCTGGAAGGTCTGGAATTTAGAAACGCAATTATTTTTTATTAATTTAATATTTTTTTAACTGGAGTGTCTGTAATTCAGAATCGCAGTTATTTTTAATTAATCGCAGTTATTTTCAATTAATTTAATATATAATTTATTTTAAATAAATTGAATACCCTATTAACTGGAGAGTCTGGAATTCAGAATCGCAGTTTTTTTAAAATAATTTTATCTGCAAATCAGAATCGTAATAATTTTGAAATTTTTTTCATATTTTATTATCTGGAGAGTCTGGAATTAAGAACCGCAATAAATATTAATTAATTTAATATCTTATTAACTGGAGGTTGTGGCAATCAGAGTCGCAGATATTTTTAATTTATTTAGTATTTTATTATCTGGAGGGTATTGAATTCAGAATCGCAGTTATTTTTAATTATTTTAATATCTTATTAACTGGAGTTTCTGGTATTCAGAATCGCAGTTATTTTTAATTAATCTAGTATTTTATTATCTGGAGTGTCTGGAAATCCGAATTGCAGTTATTTTTAATTAATTTAATATCTTATTAACAGGAGGGTCTGGAATTCAGAATCGCAGTTATTTTTAATTAATTTAATATATTATTAACTGGAGGTTCTGGAATTCAGAATCGCAGTTATTGTTAATAAATTTAATATTTTATTATCTGGAGGTTCTGGAATACAGAACCGCAGTTATTTTTAATTAATTTATTATCTTATTAACAGGCGGGTCTGGAATTCAGAATCGTAGGTATTTTAAATAATTTAATATCGTATTAACAGGAGGGTCTGGAATTCAGAATCGCAGTTATTTTTAATTAATTTAATATATTATTAACTGGAGGTTCTGGAATTCAGAATCGCAGGTATTTTTAATAAATTTAATATTTTATTATATGAAGGTTCTGGAATTCATAATCGCAGTTATTTTTAATTAATTTAATATTTTATTATCTGGAGGGTCTGGAATTTAGAATCGCAATTATTTTTTATTAATTTCATATTTTTTTAACTGGAGTGTCTGGTATTCAAAATCGCAGTTATTTTTAATTGATTTAATATTTTATTATAAGGTGGGTCTTGAATTCAAAATCGCAGTTATTTTCAATTAATTTAATATTTTATTGCCCGGAATGTCTGGAATTCAGAATCGCAGTTATTTTAAATTAATTTAATACCCTATTAACTGGAGAGTCTGGAATTCAGAATCGCAGTTTTTTTAAAATAATTTAATATTTTATAATCTGGAGGTTCTGCAAATCAGAATCGCGGATATTTTTAATTAATTTCATATTTTATTAACAGGCGGGTCTGCAATTCAGAATCGCAGCTATTTTAAATAATTTAATATTTTCTTATCTGGAGAGTCTGGTATTCAGAATCATACTTATTTTTAATTAATTTAATATTTTATTATCTGGAGAGTCTGGAATTGAGGATTGCAGTTATTTTAAATAATTTAGTATTCTATTATCTTGAAGATCTGAAATTCAGAATCGTAGTTATTTTTAATTAATTTTATATTTTATTAACTGGAGTGTCTGCTATCCACAATCGCAGTTATTTTTAATTAATTTAATATTTTATTATCTGGAGGGTCTGGAATTTAGAATCGCAATTATTTTTTATTAATTTAATATTTTTTTAACTGGAGTGTCTGGTATTCAGAATCGTACCTATTTTTAATTAATTTAATATTTTATTAAATGGAGTGTCTGGATTTCAGAATCGCAGTTATTTTTAATTGATTTAATATTTTATTATCTGGGGGGTCTGGAATTCACAATCGCAGTTATTTTTAATTATTTTAATATGTTATTGTCTGGAAAGTCTGGAATTCAGAATCGCAGTTATATTTAATCAATTTTATATTTTATTAACTGGAGTGTCTGGTATCCAGAATCGAAGCTATTTTTAATTATTTTAATATTCTATTATCTGGAGGTCTGTAATTCAGAATCGCAGTTATTTTTAATTAATTTAATATCTTATTAACAGGCGGGTCTTGAATTCAGAATCGCAGTTATTTTTAATTATTTTAATATTTTATTGTCTGGAATGTCTGGAATTCAGAATCGCAGTTACTTTTAATTAATTTAATATATTGTTAACTGGAGGTTGTGGAATTCGGAATCGCAGTTATTTTTAATTAATTTAGTATTATATTAACTGGCGGGTCTGGAATTCAGAATCGCAATTATTTTAATTAATTTAATATTTTATTATCTCGAGGGTCTGGAATTTAGAAACGAAATTATTTTTTATTAATTTAATATTGTTTTAACTGGAGTGTCTGGTATTCAGAATCGCAGTTATTCTTAATTGATTTAATATTTTATTATCTGTTGGGTCTTGAATTCAAAATCGCTGTTATTTTCAATTAATTTAATATTTTATTATCTGGAGGAACTGGAATTCAAAATTGCAGTTATTTTTAATAAATTTAATATTTTATTATCTTGAGGTTCTGGAATTCAGGATCGCAGTTACTTTTAATTAATTTAATATCTTATTAACTGGAGAGTCTGGAATCCAGAATCGCAGTTATTTTTAATCAATTTAATATTTTTTAACTGGATTCTCTGGTATTCAGAATCGTACTTATTTTTAATTAATTAAATATTTTATTATCTGGAGAGACTGGAACTCAAAATTGCAGTTATTTTAAAAAATTTATTATTCTATAATCTGGAGGATCTGGAATTCAGAATCGTAGTTGTTTTTAATTAATTTAATATTTTATTAACTAGAGTGTCTGTTATTCAGAATCGCAGTTATTTTTAATTAATTTAATATT
This sequence comes from Clusia tigrina, assembly GCA_920105625.2. NCBI lineage: Eukaryota > Metazoa > Arthropoda > Insecta > Diptera > Clusiidae > Clusia > Clusia tigrina. The sequence continues at coordinate 119,647,249 of OV050030.1, read as the reverse complement.
TTATTATCTAGAGGGTCTGGACTTCAGAATCGCAGTTACTTTTAATTAATTTAATATTATATTAACTGGCGGGTCTGGAATTCAGAATCGCAGTTATTTTCAATTCATTTAATATTTTATTAGCTGGGGTGTCTTGTATTCAGAATCGCAGTTATTTTAAATTGATTTATTATTTTATTATCTGTGGGGTCTTGAATTTAAATTCGCAGTTATTTTCAATTAATTTAATATTTTATTGCCTGGAATGTCTGGAATTCAGAATCGCAGTTATTTTAAATTAATTTAATACCCTATTAACTGGAGAGTCTGGTATTCAGAATCGCAGTTATTCTAAATAATTTAATATTTTATTATCTGGAGGGTCTGGAATTCAGAATCGCAGTTTTTTAAATTAAATTCATATTTTATTAATTGGAGTGTCTAGAATTCAGAATCGCAGTTATTCTAAATAATTTCATTTCTTTTCTGGAGGGTCTGCAAATCAGAATCGTAGTTATTTTGAAATTTTTTAATATTTTATTATCTGGAGGGTCTGTAATTAAGAACCGCAATAATTTTTAATTAATTTAATATCTTATTTACTGGAGGTTCTGGTAATCAGAATCGCAGATATTTTTAATTAATTTAGTATTTTATTATCTGGAGGGTCTGGAATTCAGAATCGCAGTGTTTTTAAATAATTTAATATATTATTAACTGGAGGTTCTGGAATTCAGAATCGCAGTTATTTTTAATAAATTTAATATTTTATTATCTGGAGGTTCTGGAATTCAGAATCGCAGTAATTTTTAATTAATTTAATATCTTATTAACAGGCGGGTCTGGAATTCAGAATCGCAGTAATTTTGAAATTTTTTAATATTTTATTGCACGATTCTGTAGCTGTTCACCTGTTGTATTTTTGAGAAAAAGGTTTAAAACAACCCCGAAGAAAATCACGTATTTTTCAGACGGTAGTGCTGCCCAGTTTAAAAATAAAAAGAACTTTATCAATTTATGTTATCATATGAAAGATTTTGGATGTAATGCTGAGTGGCATTTTTTTGCAACAAGCCATGGAAAAGGCCCAAGTGACGGTCTTGGAGGTACCGTAAAGAGAGAGGCACGTCGAGCTAGTTTACAGCGTCCATTACAAGGTCAAATAACTACTCCAAAACAATTATATGAATGGTGCCTGCAAAATCTTTTGAACTGTAATTTCGAGTTTTTAACTCTAAAAGACCACGAAGAAGAAGCACGGTTCCTTCAAATTCGTTTTAAAGATTTGCGTACTATTCCTGGAACTCAAAAGCTGCATTCTATTGAACCTGCAGATAAAAAAAAAATTAAAGTCAAGCGTTACTCGGCAGATGCAGATTTTGTAATTGAAATCCTTCAGAAATAAATAAATATGCTGTAATAAAGTGTTTAATAATGATAATACATTATGTTGTATTTTTTATTAAAGGTTTAGTAATGGAGAAAAAGAGTTTAAGCAAAGAAAAGTCGAAAAAGTTCCGTTACATTTGATTTGTCCTTCTTTTTGTAATTTGTCACCTTTTTGTATTTTGGTACATTTCATGAAATACATAAACCTTCGCCTGCTTTTTTCTTAATAACTCATGTTGTAATAAAGACTCCACATTGAAATTTGGCAGACTTATACAAAACATAATAAGAATTAACATATATTTTTTTGAAATTTTTAAAAATATTGATTTTCGAGATATATCCTTTGGAAATTTTAGTCCTTTTTTTATTTACATTATCCTTGATCGAAAATTTAAAAAAAAAATGTTTTTTAATGGCGCATGTTTTTGCCTGTAAAATGAGCCCTTGATTATTAACGTACAATGAATACTTTTCGAGATATTAAAAATTGTTAAGGCATCTCAGTGCATTTTTATAGATTTTTGCCAATTTGGAATGGCCATAATTCTGAAAGTACGAGAGCTAGGACACTGAAAGTTGGCAAACGCTATTATTATGTTTAACTTTCCCTTCGTACCAAATTTCATCCAATTCGAAATCGGTGCGGTCCACTCATTGGTTGAATTCATATGTTTTTACCCAATTCAGAATCGCAGGTATTTTTAATTAATTTAATATCTTATTAACTGGAGGGTCTGGAATTCAGATACGTAGTTATTTTTAATTATTTTAATATTTTATTAACTGGAGTGTCTGGTATTCAGAATCGCAGTTATTTGTAATTAATTTAATATTCTATTAACTGGAGAGTCTGGAATTCAGAATCGCAGTTATTTTTAATTGATTTAATATTTCTTGACTGGAATCTCTGGTATTCTGAATCGTACTTATTTTTAATTAATTTAATATTTTATTATCTGGAGAGACTGGAATTCAAAATTGCAGTTATTTTAAATAATTTATTATTCTATAATCTGGGGGATCTGGATTTCAGAATCGCAGTTATTTTTAATTAATTTCATATTTTATTAACTGGAGGTTCTTGAATTCAGACTCGCAGTTATTTTTAATAATTTTAATATTTTATTAACAGGCGGGTCTGGAATTCAGAATCGCAGATATTTGAAATAATTCAATATTTGCTTATCTGGAGGGTCTGGAATTCAGAATCGCAAGTTTTTTTAAATAATTTAATCTTTTATTATCTGGAGGGTCTTGAATGCAGAATCGCCGTTATCTTTAATTAATTTAATATCTTATTACTGGAGGTTCTGGAATTCGGAATCGCAGTTATTTTTAATCAATTTAATATTTTTTAACTGAAGAGTCTGGTTGTCAGAATCGTACTTATTTTTAATTAATTCAATATTTTATTATCTGGAGAGTCTGGAATTCAGGATTGCAGCTATTTTAAATAATTTATTATTCTATTATCTGGAGGATCTGGAAATCAGAATCTCACTTAATTTTAAGTAATTTCATATTTTATATCCTGGAGTGTCTAGAATTCAGAATCGTAGATATTCTAAATATTCTGGAGGGTCTGCAAATCAGAATCGCCGTTATTTTAAAATGTTTTAATATTTTATTATCTGGAGGGTCTGGATTTCAGAACCGTTGTTATTTGTAATTAATTTATTATCTTATTCACAGGAGTTTCTGGTATTCAGAATGGCACTTATTTTTAATTAATTTAGTATTTTATTATCTTGAGTGTCTGGAAATCTGAATTGCAATTATTTTTAATTATTATAATATCTTATTAGCGGAAGGTCTGCAATTCAGAATCGCAGTTACTTTTAGTTAATTTAAAATATTGTTAACTGGAGGTTCTGGAATTCAGAATCCCAGTTATTTTTAATTAATTTAATATTATATTAACTGGCGGGTCTGGAATTCAGAATCGAAATTATTTTAATTAATTTAATAATTTATTATCTGGAGGTTCTGGAATTCAGAATCGCAGTTATATTTAATTAATTTAATAATTTATTAGCTGGAGATTCTGGAATTCAGAATCGCAGTTATTTTTAATTAATTTAATATTATATTATATGGCGGGTCTGGAATTCAGAATCGCAGTTATTTTAATTAATTTAATATTTTATTATCTGGGGGTTCTGAAATTCAGGATCGAAGTTATTTTTATTTAATTTAATATCTTATTAACTGGAGTGGCTGGTATTCAGAATCGCAGTTTAGTGATGAGCGATACAGTGAATTTTGAGTATCGCCGTTACCAGTGATTGCTATTTTCCTATCACCGTGATTTTAAACAGTGACTGCGATCGCTGTTTCCATTGTTTTCATACATATACTCGAACATTGTTATGTATGCAGTCAACCAAACTGTTATCAAATATGCAAAGTAACTGCGAAAAGCGCGATTTTTAACAGGCATCTGTAATCCACCAGTGATTGAAATTCGCTACTTTTAATAAAAGTGTGAAATAACAGCGAGTTGTTATTTCACTACTTTGGTAACGAATTATATCAATCACTGTTTTTATCATGTTAGTTAAGTAAATTTATGTATGTATGTAGTTGTTGCTGTTAAATTATCCCATTGCTGGAGAGAGTGATACAAAGTTTGAACATTCATACGTAACGCTTTTACATTTTAACATTTGAGAGAATTATTCGGAAATTATTTGTCATTTATTAATATCTTTTAATATTGGTTCTGTTGTTTAGTGTCTTACAATTATATTATTCCCAATTTTAATTAAAAATACGGATTTGTTATAGATAAAAACCTTAGCTTCATTTAAAATAAATTTCACAATTAAAATGTCAGAAATGAAAAGAAAAACGAGTCAAATATGGCAATTTTTCGAGCCAATTGATGCTATATATGCAAAATGTAATATTTGTAAGTCCAAAATGTCGTATAACACGACAATATCAAACTTAAGAAAACACATGCAGAATAGGCATCCAACAGTGACATTACCTACAAACATCATAATATCGAATTTAAATGTAAGTTAATATTCATATATTTAAATATCTAAATTTTGCTATAAAATTTCCTTCTTTCTGTATTTAAAACACCAGAATGAACACCCTATTATAAATGAAGATATACATATTTGTGCATCCAAAACAAGAAAAGATTTAGTTGAAAACATTGCATCATCTTCAGTCAGGAATATAGTAAAACTAATGTCGATTGCTACAGAATGCTCAACTTTTCATAAAAGTTTGGTAAATTCAAATCGATCGTCTTCTATTCTACGGCAATGTAAATTAACGATGTTTGAAAACAAAAAAAAAATTTCATTGAAATCGAAACAAGATATAGATGGAAAGCTTTTGTTTCTTTTTATTATTGACAATAATATCGCCGCTGTTATTTTACGCTTTTATTAAAAGTAGCGATTTTCAATCACTGTGAAAAAAGAACGGACTGTTAAAAATCACTCTTTTGATTATTTCACGCTTTTATTAAAAGTAGCGATTTTCAATCACTGTGAAAAAAGAACGGAATGTTAAAAATCACTCTTTTGATTATTGCACGCTTTTATTAAAAGTAGCGATTTTCAATCACTGTGAAAAAAGAACGGACTGTTAAAAATCACTCTTTTGATTATTTCACGCTTTTATTAAAAGTAGCGATTTTCAATCACTGTGAAAAAGAACGGACTGTTAAAAATCACTCTTTTGATCAAATCGCTGTTACTTTGTATATTCGATAACAATTGCTACCAGCGATTTTTAAATAACAGTGAAAAAATCACCGGCAGTGAAATTTTGCTCATCTCTATCGCAGTTATTTCTAATTAATTAAATATTTTATTAACTGGGGTGTCTGGTATTCAGAATCGCAGTTATTTTAAATAATTTAATATCTTATTAACAGGAGGGTCTGGAATTCAGAATCGCAGTTATTATTAATTAAATTCATATTTTATTAATTGGAGAGTCTAGAATTCAGAACCGCAGTTATTCTAAAAAATTTCATTTTTTTTTCTGGAAGGTCTGCAAATCAGAATCGTAGTTATTTTGAATTTTTTTAATATTTTATTATCTGGAGGGTCTGGAATTAAGAACCGCTATAATTTTTAATTAATTTAATATCTTATTAACTGGAGATTCTGGTAATCAGAATCGCAGATATTTTTAATTAATTTAGTATTTTATTATCTGGTGGTTATGGAATTAAGAATCGGATTTATTTTTAATTAATTTAATATCTTATTAACTGGAGTTTCTGGTATTCAGAATCGCAGTTATTTTTAATTAATTTAGTATTTATTATCTGGAGTTTCTGGTATTCAGAATCGCAGTTATTTTTAATAAATTTAATATTTTATTATCTGGAGGGTCTGGTATTCAGAATCGCAGTTATTTTAAATAATTTAATATTTTCTTATCTGGAGGGTCTGGTATTCAGAATCGCAAATTTTTTTTAATTATTTAATATTTTATTATCTGGAGGGTCTTGAATGCAGAATCGCAGTTAATTTAATATCTTATTACTGGAGGTTCTGGAATTCAGAATCGCAGTTATTTTTAATCAATATAATATTTTTTAACTGGAGAGTCTGGTATTCAGAATCGTACTTATTTTTAATTAATTTAACTAGAGTGTCTGGTATTCTGATTCGCAGTTATTTTTAATAATTTTAATATTTTATTAACAGGCGGGTCTGGAATTCAGAATCGCAGATATTTGAAATAATTCAATATTTGCTTATCTGGAGGGTCTGGAATTCAGAATCGCAAGTTTTTTTAAATAATTTAATATTTTATTATCTGGAGGGTCTTGAATGCAGAATCGCCGTTATCTTTAATTAATTTAATATCTTATTACTGGAGGTTCTGGAATTCGGAATCGCAGTTATTTTTAATCAATTTAATATTTTTTAACTGAAGAGTCTGGTTGTCAGAATCGTACTTATTTTTAATTAATTCAATATTTTATTATCTGGAGAGTCTGGAATTCAGGATTGCAGCTATTTTAAATAATTTATTATTCTATTATCTGGAGGATCTGGAAATCAGAATCTCACTTAATTTTAAGTAATTTCATATTTTATTTCCTGGAGTGTCTAGAATTCAGAATCGTAGATATTCTAAATATTCTGGAGGGTCTGCAAATCAGAATCGCCGTTATTTTAAAATGTTTTAATATTTTATTATCTGGAGGGTCTGGATTTCAGAACCGTTGTTATTTGTAATTAATTTATTATCTTATTCACAGGAGTTTCTGGTATTCAGAATGGCACTTATTTTTAATTAATTTAGTATTTTATTATCTTGAGTGTCTGGAAATCTGAATTGCAATTATTTTTAATTATTATAATATCTTATTAGCGGAAGGTCTGCAATTCAGAATCGCAGTTACTTTTAATTAATTTAAAATATTGTTAACTGGAGGTTCTGGAATTCAGAATCCCAGTTATTTTTAATTAATTTAATATTATATTAACTGGCGGGTCTGGAATTCAGAATCGAAATTATTTTAATTAATTTAATAATTTATTATCTGGAGGTTCCGGAATTCAGAATCGCAGTTATATTTAATTAATTTAATAATTTATTAGCTGGAGATTCTGGAATTCAGAATCGCAGTTATTTTTAATTAATTTAATATTATATTATATGGCGGGTCTGGAATTCAGAATCGCAGTTATTTTAATTATTTTAATATTTTATTATCTGGGGATTCTGAAATTCAGGATCGAAGTTATTTTTATTTAATTTAATATCTTATTAACTGGAGTGGCTGGTATTCAGAATCGCAGTTTAGTGATGAGCCATACAGTGAATTTTGAGTATCGCCGTTACCAGTGATTGCTATTTTCCTATCACCGTGATTTTAAACAGTGACTGCGATCGCTGTTTCCATTGTTTTCATACATATACTCGAACATTGTTATGTATGCAGTCAACCAAACTGTTATCAAATATGCAAAGTAACTGCGAAAAGCGCGATTTTTAACAGGCATCTGTAATCCACCAGTGATTGAAATTCGCTACTTTTAATAAAAGTGTGAAATAACAGCGAGTTGTTATTTCACTACTTTGGTAACGAATTATATCAATCACTGTTTTTATCATGTTAGTTAAGTAAATTTATGTATGTATGTAGTTGTTGCTGTTAAATTATCCCATTGCTGGAGAGAGTGATACAAAGTTTGAACATTCATACGTAACGCTTTTACATTTTAACATTTGAGAGAATTATTCGGAAATTATTTGTCATTTATTAATATCTTTTAATATTGGTTCTGTTGTTTAGTGTCTTACAATTATATTATTCCCAATTTTAATTAAAAATACGGATTTGTTATAGATAAAAACCTTAGCTTCATTTAAAATAAATTTCACAATTAAAATGTCAGAAATGAAAAGAAAAACGAGTCAAATATGGCAATTTTTCGAGCCAATTGATGCTATATATGCAAAATGTAATATTTGTAAGTCCAAAATGTCGTATAACACGACAATATCAAACTTAAGAAAACACATGCAGAATAGGCATCCAACAGTGACATTACCTACAAACATCATAATATCGAATTTAAATGTAAGTTAATATTCATATATTTAAATATCTAAATTTTGCTATAAAATTTCCTTCTTTCTGTATTTAAAACACCAGAATGAACACCCTATTATAAATGAAGATATACATATTTGTGCATCCAAAACAAGAAAAGATTTAGTTGAAAACATTGCATCATCTTCAGTCAGGAATATAGTAAAACTAATGTCGATTGCTACAGAATGCTCAACTTTTCATAAAAGTTTGGTAAATTCAAATCGATCGTCTTCTATTCTACGGCAATGTAAATTAACGATGTTTGAAAACAAAAAAAAAATTTCATTGAAATCGAAACAAGATATAGATGGAAAGCTTTTGTTTCTTTTTATTATTGACAATAATATCGCCGCTGTTATTTTACGGTTTTATTAAAAGTAGCGATTTTCAATCACTGTGAAAAAAGAACGGACTGTTAAAAATCACTCTTTTGATTATTTCACGCTTTTATTAAAAGTAGCGATTTTCAATCACTGTGAAAAAAGAACGGAATGTTAAAAATCACTCTTTTGATTATTGCACGCTTTTATTAAAAGTAGCGATTTTCAATCACTGTGAAAAAAGAACGGACTGTTAAAAATCACTCTTTTGATTATTTCACGCTTTTATTAAAAGTAGCGATTTTCAATCACTGTGAAAAAGAACGGACTGTTAAAAATCACTCTTTTGATCAAATCGCTGTTACTTTGTATATTCGATAACAATTGCTACCAGCGATTTTTAAATAACAGTGAAAAAATCACCGGCAGTGAAATTTTGCTCATCTCTATCGCAGTTATTTCTAATTAATTAAATATTTTATTAACTGGGGTGTCTGGTATTCAGAATCGCAGTTATTTTAAATAATTTAATATCTTATTAACAGGAGGGTCTGGAATTCAGAATCGCAGTTATTATTAATTAAATTCATATTTTATTAATTGGAGAGTCTAGAATTCAGAACCGCAGTTATTCTAAAAAATTTCATTTTTTTTTCTGGAAGGTCTGCAAATCAGAATCGTAGTTATTTTGAATTTTTTTTAATATTTTATTATCTGGAGGGTCTGGAATTAAGAACCGCTATAATTTTTAATTAATTTAATATCTTATTAACTGGAGATTCTGGTAATCAGAATCGCAGATATTTTTAATTAATTTAGTATTTTATTATCTGGTGGTTATGGAATTAAGAATCGGATTTATTTTTAATTAATTTAATATCTTATTAACTGGAGTTTCTGGTATTCAGAATCGCAGTTATTTTTAATTAATTTAGTATTTATTATCTGGAGTTTCTGGTATTCAGAATCGCAGTTATTTTTAATAAATTTAATATTTTATTATCTGGAGGGTCTGGTATTCAGAATCGCAGTTATTTTAAATAATTTAATATTTTCTTATCTGGAGGGTCTGGTATTCAGAATCGCAAATTTTTTTAAATAATTTAATATTTTATTATCTGGAGGGTCTTGAATGCAGAATAGCAGTTAATTTAATATCTTATTACTGGAGGTTCTGGAATTCAGAACCGTTGTTATTTTTAATTAATTTATTATCTTATTCTCTGGAGTTTCTGGTATTCAGAATCGCACTTATTTTTAATTAATTTAGTATTTTATTATCTTGAGTGTCTGGAAATCTGAATTGCAAATATTTTTAATTAATTTAATATTATATTAACTGGCGGGTCTGGAATTCAGAATCGCAGGTATTTTTAATAAATTTAATATTTTATTATATGGAGGTTCTGGAATTCAGGATCGCAGTTATTTTTAATTAATTTAATATTTTATTATCTGGAAGGTCTGGAATTTAGAAACGCAATTATTTTTTATTAATTTAATATTTTTTTAACTGGAGTGTCTGGTATTCAGAATCGCAGTTATTTTTAATTGATTTAATATTTTATTATCTGGCGGGTCTTGAATTCAAAATCGCAGTTATTTTCAATTAATTTAATATATAATTTATTTTAAATAAATTGAATACCCTATTAACTGGAGAGTCTGGAATTCAGAATCGCAGTTTTTTTTAAATAATTTTATCTGCAAATCAGAATCGTAATAATTTTGAAATTTTTTCATATTTTATTATCTGGAGAGTCTGGAATTAAGAACCGCAATAATTATTAATTAATTTAATATCTTATTAACTGGAGGTTGTGGTAATCAGAGTCGCAGATACTTTTAATTTATTTAGTATTTTATTATCTGGAGGGTATTGAATTCAGAATCGCAGTTATTTTTAATTATTTTAATATCTTATTAACTGGAGTTTCTGGTATTCAGAATCGCAGTTATTTTTAATTAATCTAGTATTTTATTATCTGGAGTGTCTGGAAATCCGAATTGCAGTTATTTTTAATTAATTTAATATCATATTAACAGGAGGGTCTGGAATTCAGAATCGCAGTTATTGTTAATAAATTTAATATTTTATTATCTGGAGGTTCTGGAATACAGAACCGCAGTTATTTTTAATTAATTTATTATCTTATTAACAGGCGGGTCTGGAATTCAGAATCGCAGGTATTGGCGGGTCTGGAATTCAGAATCGCAATTATTTTAATTAATTTAATATTTTATTATCTGGTCGATCTGGAATTAAGAATTGCAGTTATTTTTAATTAATTTAATAGTTTATTAGCTGGAGTGTCTGGACTTCAGAATCGCAGTTACTTTTAATTAATTTAATATTATATTAACTGGCGGGTCTGGAATTCAGAATCGCTGTTATTTTAATTAATTTAATATTTTATTATCTGGAGGTTCTGGAATTCAGAATCGCAGGTATTTTTAATAAATTTAATATTTTATTATATGGAGGTTCTGGAATTCATAATCGCAGTTATTTTTAATTAATTTAATATTTTATTATCTGGAGGGTCTGGAATTTAGAATCGCAATTATTTTTTATTAATTTAATATTTTTTTAACTGGAGTGTCTGGTATTCAGAATCGTACCTATTTTTAATTAATTTAATATTTTATTAAATGGAGTGTCTGGATTTCAGAATCGCAGTTATTTTTAATCAATTTTATATTTTATTAACTGGAGTGTCTGGTATCCAGAATCGCAGCTATTTTTAATTATTTTAATATTCTATTATCTGGAGGTCTGTAATTCAGAATCGCAGTTATTTTTAATTAATTTAATATCTTATTAACAGGCGGGTCTGGAATTCAGAATCGCAGTTATTTTAAATAATTTAATATTTTCTTATCTGAAGGGTCTGCTATTCAGAATCGCAAGTTTTTTAAATAATTTAATATTTTATTATCTGGAGGGTCTTGAATTCAGAATCGCAGTTATTTTTAATTATTTTAATATTTTATTGTCTGGAATGTCTGGGATTCAGAATCGCAGTTACTTTTAATTAATTTAATATATTGTTAACTGGAGGTTGTGGAATTCGGAATCGCAGTTATTTTTAATTAATTTAGTATTATATTAACTGGCGGGTCTGGAATTCAGAATCGCAATTATTTTAATTAATTTAATATTTTATTATCTGGAGGACCTGGAATTAAGAATTTCAGTTATTTTTAATTAATTTAATAGTTTATTAGCTGGAGAGTCTGGACTTCAGAATCGCAGTTACTTTTAATTAATTTAATATTATATTAACTGGCGGGTCTGGAATTCAGAATCGCTGTTATTTTAATTAATTTAATATTTTATTATCTGGAGGTTCTGGAATTCAGGATCGAAGTTATTTTTATTTAATTTAGTATCTTATTAACTGGAGTGTCTGGTATTCAGAATCACAGTTATTTCTAATTAATTAAATTGTATTCAGAATCGCAGTTATTTTAAATAATTTAATATCGTATTAACAGGAGGGACTGGAATTCAGAATCGCAGTTATTTTTAATTAATTTAATATATTATTAACTGGAGGTTCTGGAATTCAGAATCGTAGGTATTTTTAATAAATTTAATATTTTATTATATGGAGGTTCTGGAATTCATAATCGCAGTTATTTTTAATTAATTTAATATTTTATTATCTGGAGGGTCTGGAATTTAGAATCGCAATTATTTTTTATTAATTTCATATTTTTTTAACTGGAGTGTCTGGTATTCAAAATCGCAGTTATTTTTAATTGATTTAATATTTTATTATAAGGTGGGTCTTGAATTCAAAATCGCAGTTATTTTCAATTAATTTAATATTTTATTGCCCGGAATGTCTGGAATTCAGAATCGCAGTTATTTTAAATTAATTTAATACCGTATTAACTGGAGAGTCTGGAATTCAGAATCACAGTTTTTTTTAAATAATTTAATATTTTATAATCTTGAGATTCTGCAAATCAGAATCGCGGATATTTTTAATTAATTTCATATATTATTAACAGGCGGGTCTGCAATTCAGAATCGCAGCTATTTTAAATAATTTAATATTTTCTTATCTGGAGGGTCTGGTATTCAGAATCGCAAGTTTTTTTAAATAATTTAATATTTTATCGCAGAATCGCAGTTACTTTTAATTATTTTTATATTTTATTAACTGGAGTGTCTGGTATTCAGAATCGCAGTTTTTTTTAATAATTTATTGTTCTATTATCTGGAGGATCTGAAATTCAGAATCTCAGTTAGTTTTAATTAATTTCATATTTTATTAACTGGAGTGTCTAGAATTCAGAATCGTAGATATTCTAAATAATTTAATATTTTATTATCTGGAGGGTCTGCAAATCAGAATCGCCGTTATTTCTAATTAAGTTCATTTTTTATTAACTGGAGTGTCTAGAATTCAGAATCGTAGATATTCTAAATAATTTAATATTTTATTATCTGGAGGGTCTGCAAATCAGAATCGCCATCATTTTTAATTTTTTTAATATTTTATTATCTGGAGGATCTGGAATTCAGAACCGTTGTTATTTTTAATTAATTTATTATCTTATTCTCTGGAGTTTCTGGTATTCAGAATCGCACTTATTTTTAATTAATTTAGTATTTTATTATCTTGAGTGTCTGGAAATCTGAATTGCAAATATTTTTAATTAATTTAATATTATATTAACTGGCGGGTCTGGAATTCAGAATCGCAGGTATTTTTAATAAATTTAATACTTTATTATATGGAGGTTCTGGAATTCAGGATCGCAGTTATTTTTAATTAATTTAATATTTTATTATCTGGAAGGTCTGGAATTTAGAAACGCAATTATTTTTTATTAATTTAATATTTTTTTAACTGGAGTGTCTGGTATTCAGAATCGCAGTTATTTTTAATTGATTTAATATTTTATTATCTGGCGGGTCTTGAATTCAAAATCGCAGTTATTTTCAATTAATTTAATATATAATTTATTTTAAATAAATTTAATACCCTATTAACTGGAGAGTCTGGAATTCAGAATCGCAGTTTTTTTAAAATAATTTTATCTGCAAATCAGAATCGTAATAATTTTGAAATTTTTTCATATTTTATTATCTGGAGAGTCTGGAATTAAGAACCGCAATAATTATTAATTAATTTAATATCTTATTAACTGGAGGTTGTGGTAATCAGAGTCGCAGATATTTTTAATTTATTTAGTATTTTATTATCTGGAGTGTCTGGAAATCCGAATTGCAGTTATTTTTAATTAATTTAATATCTTATTAACAGGAGGGTCTGGAATTCAGAATCGCAGTTATTTTTAATTAATTTAATATATTATTAACTGGAGGTTCTGGAATTCAGAATCGCAGTTATTGTTAATAAATTTAATATTTTATTATCTGGAGGTTCTGGAATACAGAACCGCAGTTATTTTTAATTAATTTATTATCTTATTAACAGGCGGGTCTGGAATTCAGAATCGCAGGTATTTTAAATAATTTAATATCGTATTAACAGGAGGGTCTGGAATTCAGAATCGCAGTTATTTTTAATTAATTTAATATATTATTAACTGGAGGTTCTGGAATTCAGAATCGCAGGTATTTTTAATAAATTTAATATTTTATTATATGGAGGTTCTGGAATTCATAATCGCAGTTATTTTTAATTAATTTAATATTTTATTATCTGGAGGGTCTGGAATTTAGAATCGCAATTATTTTTTATTAATTTCATATTTTTTTAACTGGAGTGTCTGGTATTCAAAATCGCAGTTATTTTTAATTGATTTAATATTTTATTATAAGGTGGGTCTTGAATTCAAAATCGCAGTTATTTTCAATTAATTTAATATTTTATTGCCCGGAATGTCTGGAATTCAGAATCGCAGTTATTTTAAATTAATTTAATACCCTATTAACTGGAGAGTCTGGAATTCAGAATCGCAGTTTTTTTTAAATAATTTAATATTTTATAATCTGGAGGTTCTGCAAATCAGAATCGCGGATATTTTTAATTAATTTCATATTTTATTAACAGGCGGGTCTGCAATTCAGAATCGCAGCTATTTTAAATAATTTAATATTTTCTTATCTGGAGGGTCTGGTATTCAGAATCGCAAGTTTTTTTAAATAATTTAATATTTTATTATCTGTAGGGTCTTGAATGCAGAGTCGCAGTTATCTTTAATTAATTTAATATCTTATTACTGGAGGTTCTGGAATTCAGAATCGCAGCTATTTTTAATCAATTTAATATTTTTGAACTGGAGAGTCTGGTATTCAGAATCATACTTATTTTTAATTAATTTAATATTTTATTATCTGGAGAGTCTGGAATTGAGGATTGCAGTTATTTTAAATAATTTAGTATTCTATTATCTTGAAGATCTGGAATTCAGAATCGCAGTTATTTTTAATTAATTTTATATTTTATTAACTGGAGTGTCTGCTATCCACAATCGCAGTTATTTTTAATTAATTTAATATTTTATTATCTGGAGGGTCTGGAATTTAGAATCGCAATTATTTTTTATTAATTTAATATTTTTTTAACTGGAGTGTCTGGTATTCAGAATCGTACCTATTTTTAATTAATTTAATATTTTATTAAATGGAGTGTCTGGATTTCAGAATCGCAGTTATTTTTAATCAATTTTATATTTTACTAACTGGAGTGTCTGGTATCCAGAATCGAAGCTATTTTTAATTATTTTAATATTCTATTATCTGGAGGTCTGTAATTCAGAATCGCAGTTATTTTTAATTAATTTAATATCTTATTAACAGGCGGGTCTGGAATTCAGAATCGCAGTTATTTTAAATAATTTAATATTTTCTTATCTGAAGGGTCTGCTATTCAGAATCGCAAGTTTTTTAAATAATTTAATATTTTATTATCTGGAGGGTCTTGAATTCAGAATCGCAGTTATTTTTAATTATTTTAATATTTTATTGTCTGGAATGTCTGGAATTCAGAATCGCAGTTACTTTTAATTAATTTAATGTATTGTTAACTGGAGGTTGTGGAATTCAGAATCGCAGTTATTTTTAATTAATTTAGTATTATATTAACTGGCGGGTCTGGAATTCAGAATCGCAATTATTTTAATTAATTTAATATTTTATTATCTGGAGGACCTGGAATTAAGAATTTCAGTTATTTTTAATTAATTTAATAGTTTATTAGCTGGAGAGTCTGGACTTCAGAATCGCAGTTACTTTTAATTGATTTAATATTATATTAACTGGCGGGTCTGGAATTCAGAATCGCTGTTATTTTAATTAATTTAATATTTTATTATCTGGAGGTTCTGGAATTCAGGATCGAAGTTATTTTTATTTAATTTAGTATCTTATTAACTGGAGTGTCTGGTATTCAGAATCACAGTTATTTCTAATTAATTAAATATTTTATTAGCTGGGGTGTCTTGTATTCAGAATCGCAGTTATTTTAAATAATTTAATATGGTATTAACAGGAGGGACTGGAATTCAGAATCGCAGTTATTTTTAATTAATTTAATATATTATTAACTGGAGGTTCTGGAATTCAGAATCGTAGGTATTTTTAATAAATTTAATATTTTATTATATGGAGGTTCTGGAATTCATAATCGCAGTTATTTTTAATTAATTTAATATTTTATTATCTGGAGGGTCTGGAATTTAGAATCGCAATTATTTTTTATTAATTTCATATTTTTTTAACTGGAGTGTCGTATTCAAAATCGCAGTTATTTTTAATTGATTTAAAATTTTATTATAAGGTGGGTCTTGAATTCAAAATCGCAGTTATTTTCAATTAATTTAATATTTTATTGCCCGGAATGTCTGGAATTTAGAATCGCAGTTATTTTAAATTAATTTAATACCCTATTAACTGGAGAGTCTGGAATTCAGAATCGCAGTTTTTTTTAAATAATTTAATATTTTATAATCTTGAGGTTCTGCAAATCAGAATCGCGGATATTTTTAATTAATTTCATATATTATTAACAGGCGGGTCTGCAATTCAGAATCGCAGCTATTTTAAATAATTTAATATTTTATTATCTGTAGGGTCTTGAATGCAGAGTCGCAGTTATCTTTAATTAATTTAATATTTTTTAACTGGAGAGTCTGGTATTCAGAATCATACTTATTTTTAATTAATTTAATATTTTATTATCTGGAGAGTCTGGAATTCAAGATTGCAGTTATTTTAAGTAATTTATTATTCTATTATCTTGAAGATCTGCAATTCAGAATCGCAGTTATTTTTAATTAATTTTATATTTTATTAACTGGAGTGTCTGCTATCCACAATCGCAGTTATTTTTAATTAATTTAATATTTTATTATCTGGAGGGTCTGGAATTTAGAATCGCAATTATTTTTTATTAATTTAATATTTTTTTGACTGGAGTGTCTGGAATTCAGAATCGCAGTTATTTTTAATTAATTTAATATCTTATTAACAGGCGTGTCTGGAATTCAGAATCGCAGTTATTTTAAATAATTTAATATTTTCTTATCTGGAGGGTCAGGTATTCAGAATCGCAAGTTTTTTTAAATAATTTAATATTTTATTATCTGGAGGGTCTTGAATGCAGAATTGCATTTAATTTAATATCTTATTACTGGAGGTTCTGGAATTCAGAATCGCAGTTATTTTTAATCAATATAACATTTTTTAACTGGAGAGTCTGGTATTCAGAATCCTACTTATTTTTTATTAATTTAACTAGAGTGTCTGGTATTCAGATTCGCAGTTATTTTTAATTAATTTAATATTCCATTATCTGGAGAGTCTGGACTTCAGAATCGCAGTTACTTTTAATTAGTTTTATATTTTATTAACTGGAGTGTCTGGTATTCAGAATCGCCGTTATTTTTAAATTTTTTTATATTTTCTTATCTGGAGGGTTTGGAATTCAGAACCGTTGTTATTTTTAATTAATTTATTATCTTATTCACTGGAGTGTCTGGTATTCAGAATCGCACTTATTTTTAATTAATTTAATATTTTATTATCTGGAGAGTCTGGAATTCAGGATTGCAGTCATTTTAAATAATTTATTATTCTATTATCTTGAAGATCTGGTATTGAGAATCGCAGTTATTTTTATTTAATTTTATAGTTTATTAACTGGAGTGTCTGCTATCCACAATCGCAGTTATTTTTAATTAACTTAATATTTTATTATCTGGAGGGTCTGGAATTTAGAATCGCAATTATTTTTTATTAATTTAATATTTTTTTAACTGGAGTGTCTGGTATTCAGAATCGTACCTATTTTTAATTAATTTAATATTTTATTAAATGGAGTGTCTGGATCTCAGAATCGCAGTTATTTTTAATTGATTTAATATTTTATTAGCTGGGGTGTCTGGTATTCAAAATCGCAGTTATTTTAAATAATTTAATATCGTATTAACAGGAGGGACTGGAATTCAGAATCGCAGTTATTTTTAATTAATTTAATATTATATTAACTGGCGGGTCTGGAATTCAGAATCGATGTTATTTTGATTAATTTAATATTTTATTATCTGGAGGTTCTGGAATTCAGGATCGAAGTTATTTTTATTTAATTTAAGATCTTATTAACTGGAGTGTCTGGTATTCAGAATCGCAGTTATTTTTAATTAATTTAATATATTATTAACTGGAGGTTCTGGAATTCAGAATCGCAGGTATTTTTAATAAATTTAATATTTTATTATATGGAGGTTCTGGAATTCAGGATCGCAGTTATTTTTAATTAGTTTTATATCTTATTAACTGGAGAGTCTGGAATTCAGAATCGCAGTTATTTTTAATTGATTTAATATTTTTTGACTGGAGTCTCTGGTATTCTGAATCGTACTTATTTTTAATTAATTTAATATTTTATTATCTGGAGAGACTGGAATTCAAAATTGCAGTTATTTTAAATAATTTATTATTCTATAATCTGGGGGATATGGATTTCAGAATCGCAGTTATTTTTAATTAATTTCATATTTTATTAACTGGAGGTTCTTGAATTCAGACTCGCAGTTATTTTTAATAATTTTAATATTTTATTAACAGGCGGGTCTGGAATTCAGAATCACAGATATTTGAAATAATTTAATATTTGCTTATCTGGAGGGTCTGGAATTCAGAATCGCAAGTTTTTTTAAATAATTTAATATTTTATTATCTGGAGGGTCTTGAATGCAGAATCGCCGTTATCTTTAATTAATTTAATATCTTATTACTGGAGGTTCTGGAATTCGGAATCGCAGTTATTTTTAATCAATTTAATATTTTTTAACTGGAGAGTCTGGTTGTCAGAATCGTACTTATTTTTAATTAATTCAATATTTTATTATCTGGAGAGTCTGGAATTCAGGATTGCAGCTATTTTAAATAATTTATTATTCTATTATCTTGAAGATCTGGAATTAAGAATCGCAGTAATTTTTAATTAATTTTATATTTTATTAACTGGAGTGTCTGCTATCCACAATCGCAGCTTTTTTTAATTAACTTAATATTTTATTATCTGGAGGGTCTGGAATTTAGAATCGCAATTATTTTTTATTAATTTAATATTTTTTTAACTGGAGTGTCTGGTATTCTGAATCGTACCTATTTTTAATTAAGTTAATATTTTATTAAATGGAGTGTCTGGAATTCAGAATCGCAGTTCTTTTTAATTGATTTAATTATTTATTATCTGGAGGGTCTGGAATTCACAATCGCAGTTATTTTAAATTAATTTAATATTTCATTAACTGGCGGGGCTGGAATTCAGAATCGCAATTATTTTAATTAATTTAATATTTTATTATCTGGAGGTTCTGGAATTCAGAATCGCACTTATTTTTAATTAATTTAGTATTTTATTATCTTGAGTGTCTGGAAATCTGAATTGCAATTATTTTTAATTAATATAATATCTTATTAACAGGAGGGTCTGGAATTCAGAATCGCAGGTACTTTTAATTAATTTAATATATTGTTAACTGGAGGTTCTGAAATTCGGAATCGCAGTTATTTTTAATAAATTTAATATTTTCTTATCTGAAGTGTCTGGTATTCAGAATCGTGGATATTTTTAATTAATTTAATATTTTATTAACTGGAGTGTCTGATATTCAGAATCGCAGTTATTTTTAATTAATTGAATATCTTATTAACTGGCGGGTCTGGAATTCAGGATCGCAGTTATTTTTAATTAATTTCATATTTTATTAACTGGAGTGTCTGATATTCAGAACCGCAGTTGTTTTTAACTAATTTAATATTTTATTATCTAGAGAGTCTGGAATTCAGAACCGAAGTTATTTTTAATTAATTTAATATTTTATTATCCGGAGGGTCTGGAATGCAGAATCGCAGTTATTTTTAATACATTTAATATTTTATTAACTGGAGGGTCTGGAATTCAGGATCGCAGCTATTTTTAATTAATTTCATATTTTTTTATCTGGAGGGTCTGCAAATCAGAATCGCAGTTATTTTTAATTAATGTAATATTTTCTTATCTGGATAGTCTGGAATTCAGAATCGCTGTGATTTTTAATTAATTTAATATTTCATTAACTGCAGGGTCTGGAATTAAGAATCGCAGTTATTTTTAATATATGTGATATTTTATTATCTGGAGAGTCTGGAATTCAGAATTGCAGTTATTCATAACTAATTTCATAGTTTTATATCTGGAGGGTCTGGAACTACGGATCGCAGTTATTTTTAATTAATTTCATAGTTTATTATCTTTAGTGTCTGGTACTCAGAATCGCAGATATTTTTAATAAATTTAATATTTTATTATCTGGAGGCTCTGGAATTCAGGATCGTAGTTATTTTTAATTAATCTAATATCTTATTAACTGGCGGGTCTGGAATTCAAAATCGCAGTTATTTTTAATTAATTTAATATTTTATTAACTGGAGTGTCTGGTATTCAGAATCGCAGTTATTTTTAATCAATTTAGTATTTTATTATCTGGATGTTCTGGAATTCAGAATTGCAGTTATTTTTAATTAATTTAAAATCCTAGTAACTGGCGGGTCTGGAATTCAGAATCGCAGTTATTTTAAATTAATTTAATATCATATTAACTGACGTGTCTGGTATCCAGAATCGCAGTTATTTTTAATAAATGTGATATTTTATTATCTGGAGAGTCTGGCATTCAGAATCGCAGTTATTTTTAATAAATTTAATATTTTATCATCTGGAGGTTCTGGAATTCAGGATCGCAGCTATTTTTAAATAATTTACTATTTTATTAACTGGCGGGTCTGGAATTCAAAATCGCAGTTATTTTTAATTAATTTAATATCTTATTAACTGGAGGGTCTGGAATTCATAATCGCAGTTTTCTTAAATTAATTTAATATCTTATTAACTGAAGTGTCTGGTATCCAGATTCGCAGTTATTTTTAATTAATTTAATATTCCATTATCTGCAGATTCAGGAGTTCAGAATCGCAGTTACTTTTAATTATTTTTATATTTTATTAACTGGAGTGTCTGGTATTCAGAATCGCAGCTATTTTTAATTAATGTAATATTTTATTATCTGGAGAGTCTTGAATGCAGTATCGCATTTATTTTTAATTCATTTAATATCTTATTAACTGGAGTGTCTGGAATTGAGAATCGAAGCTATTTTAAATAATTTAATTTTTTTTTTATCTGGAGGGTCTGCAAATCAGAATCGCAGTTACTTTTAATTAATGTAATATTTTCTTATTTGGAGAGTCTGAAATTCAGAATCCTTGCTATTTTTAATTAATTTAATATTTTATTAACTACAGGGTCTGGAATTAAGAATCGCAGTTATATTTAATAAATGTGATATTTTATTATCTGTAGAGTCTGGAATTCAGAATCGCAGATATTCTTAACTTATTTCATAGTTTTATATCTGCAGGGTCTGAAAAACGGATCGCAGTTATTTTTAATTAATTTCATATTTTATTAACTTAAGTGTCTGTAATTCAGAATCGCAGTTATTTTTAATAAATTTAATATCTTTTTAACTGGAGAGTTTTGAATTCAGAATCGCAGTTATTTTTAATCAATTTAATATTTTTTAACTGGAGTCTCTGGTATTCTGAATCGTACTTATTTTTAATTAATTAATAATTTTATTATCTAGAGAGACTGGAATTTAAAATTGCCGTTATTTTAAACAGTTTATTATTCTATAATCTGGGGGATCTGGATTTCAGAATCGCAGTTATATTTAATTAATCTAGTATTTTATTATCTGGAGTGTCTGGAAATCCGAATTGCAGTTATTTTTAATTAATTTAATATCTTATTAACAGGCGGGTCTGGAATTCAGAATCGCAGTTATTTTAAATAATTTAATATTTTCTTATCTGGAGGGTCTGGTATTCAGAATCGCAAATTTTTTTAAATAATTTAATGTTTTATTATCTGGAGTGTCTTGAATTCAGAATCGCAGTTATTGTTAAATATTTTAATATTTTATTGTCTGGAATGTCTAGAATTAAGAATCGCAGTTATTTTTAATTAATATTATATTTTATTAACTGGAGTGTCTGGTATCCAGAATCGAAGTTATTTTTAATTATTTTAGTATTCTATTATCTGGAGAGTCTGGAATTCAGAATCGCAGTTATTTTTAATCAATTTAGTATTTTAATATCTGGAGGTTCTGGAATTCAGAATTGCAGTTATTTTTAATTAATTTAAAATGCTAGTAACTGGCGGGTCTGGAATTCAGAATCGCAGTTATTTTAAATTAATTTAATATCATATTAACTGACGTGTCTGGTATCCAGAATCGCAGTTATTTTTAATAAATGTGATATTTTATTATCTGGAGAGTCTGGCCTTCAGAATCGCAGTTATTTTTAATTAATTTAATATTTTGTTAACTGGAGTGTCTGGTATTCAGAATCGTGGATATTTTTAATTAATTTAATATTTTATTATCTGGAGGGTCTTGAATTCAGAATCGCAGTTATTTTTAAATAATTTAATATTTTATTAACTGGGGTGTCTGGTATACATAATCGCAGTTATTTTTAATTAATTGAATATCTTATTAACTGGCGGGTCTGGTATTCTGAATCGCAGTTATTTTTAATTAATGTCATTTTTTATTAACAGGATTGTCTGGTATTAGAATCGCAGTTATTTTTACTTAATTTAATATTTTATTATCGGTAGGGTCTGGAATGCAGAATCGCAGTTATTTTGAATTCATTTAATATCTTATTAACTGGAGGGTCTGGAATTCAGGATAGCAGTTATTTTTAATTAATTTCATTTTGTATTAACTGGAGTGTCTGGTATTCAGAATCGCAGTTATTTTTAATAAATTTAATATTTTATCATCTGGAGGTTCTGGAATTCAGGATCGCAGCTATTTTTAAATAATTTAATATTTTATTAACTGGCGGGTCTGGAATTCAAAATCGCAGTTATTTTTAATTAATTTAATATCTTATTAACTGGAGGGTGCGGAATTCAGAATCGCAGTTTTCTTAAATTAATTTAATATCTTATTAACTGAAGTGTCTGGTATCCAGAATCGCAGTTATTTTTAATAAACGTGATATTTTATTATCTGGAGAGTCTGGAATTCAGAATCGCAGTTATTTTTAATTAATTTAATATCTTATTAACTGGAGGGTGCGGAATTCAGAATCGCAGTTTTCTTAAATTAATTTAATATCTTATTAACTGAAGTGTCTAGTATCCAGAATCGCAGTTATTTTTAATAAACGTGATATTTTATTATCTGGAGGGTCTGGAATGCAGAATCGCAGTTATTTTTAATTCATTTAATATCTTATTAACTGAAGGGTCTGGAATTCAGGATAGCAGTTATTTTTAATTAATTTCATTTTTTATTAACTGGAGTGTCTGGTATTCAGAATCGCAGTTATTTTTAATACATTTAATATTTTATTATCTGGAGGTTCTGGAATTCAGGATCGCAGTAATTTTTAAATAATTTAATATCTTATTAACTGGCGGGTCTGGAATTCAAAATCGCAGTTATTTTTAATTCATTTAATATCTTATTAACTGGAGGGTCTGGAATTCAGAATCGCAGTTTTCTTAAATTAATTTAATATCTTATTAACTGAAATGTCTGGTATCCAGAATCGCAGTTATTTTTAATAAACGTGATATTTTATTATCTGGAGAGTCTGGAATTCAGAATCGCAGTTATTTTTAATTAATTTAATATTTTATTAACTGGAGTGTCTGGTATTCAGTCAGAATCGTAGTTATTTTTAATTAATATAATATTTTATTATCTGGAGAGTCTTGAATTCAGAATCGCAGTTATTTTTATTTAATTTAATATATTATAAACTGGAGTGTCTGGAATTCAGAATCGAAGCTATTTTAAATAATTTTATATTTTCTTATCTGGAGGGTCTGCAAATCAGAATCGCAGTTATTTTTAATTAATGTGATATTTTATTATCTGGAGAGTCTGGAATTCAGAATCGCAGTTATTTTTAATTAATTTAATATTTTGTTAACTGGAGTGTCTGGTATTCAGAATCGTGGATATTTTTAATTAATTTAATATTTTATTATCTGGAGGGTCTTGAATTCAGAATCGCAGTTCTTTTTAATTAATTTAATATTTTATTAACTGGGGTGTCTGGTATACATAATCGCAGTTATTTTTAATTAATTGAATATCTTATTAACTGGCGGGTCTGGAATTCTGAATCGCAGTTATTTTTAATTAATTTCATTTTTTATTAACAGGATTGTCTGGTATTAGAATCGCAGTTATTTTTACTTAATTTAATATTTTATTATCTGGAGGGTCTGGAATGCAGAATCGCAGTTATTTTTAATTAATTTAATATATTATAAACTGGAGGGTCTGGAATTCAGGATAGCAGTTATTTTTAATTAATTTCATTTTTTATTAACTGGAGTGTCTGGTATTCAGAATCGCAGTTATTTTTAATAAATTTAATATTTTATCATCTGGAGGTTCTGGAATTCAGGATCGCAGCTATTTTTAAATAATTTAATATTTTATTAACTGGCGGGTCTGGAATTCAAAATCGCAGTTATTTTTAATTAATTTAATATCTTATTAACTGGTAGGTGCGGAATTCAGAATCGCAGTTTTCTTAAATTAATTTAATATCTTATTAACTGAAGTGTCTGGTATCCAGAATCGCAGTTATTTTTAATAAACGTGATATTTTATTATCTGGAGAGTCTGGAATTCAGAATCGCAGTTATTTTTAATTAATTTAATATTTTATGAACTGGAGTGTCTGGTATTCAGAATCGCAGCTATTTTTAATTATTGTAATATTTTATTATCTGTAGAGTCTGGAATTCAGAATCGCAGATATTCTTAACTTATTTCATAGTTTTATATCTGCAGGGTCTGAAAAACGGATCGCAGTTATTTTTAATTAATTTCATATTTTATTAACTTAAGTGTCTGTAATTCAGAATCGCAGTTATTTTTAATAAATTTAATATCTTTTTAACTGGAGAGTTTTGAATTCAGAATCGCAGTTATTTTTAATCAATTTAATATTTTTTAACTGGAGTCTCTGGTATTCTGAATCGTACTTATTTTTAATTAATTAATAATTTTATTATCTAGAGAGACTGGAATTTAAAATTGCCGTTATTTTAAACAGTTTATTATTCTATAATCTGGGGGATCTGGATTTCAGAATCGCAGTTATATTTAATTAATCTAGTATTTTATTATCTGGAGTATCTGGAAATCCGAATTGCAGTTATTTTTAATTAATTTAATATCTTATTAACAGGCGGGTCTGGAATTCAGAATCGCAGTTATTTTAAATAATTTAATATTTTCTTATCTGGAGGGTCTGGTATTCAGAATCGCAAATTTTTTTAAATAATTTAATGTTTTATTATCTGGAGTGTCTTGAATTCAGAATCGCAGTTATTGTTAAATATTTTAATATTTTATTGTCTGGAATGTCTAGAATTAAGAATCGCAGTTATTTTTAATTAATATTATATTTTATTAACTGGAGTGTCTGGTATCCAGAATCGAAGTTATTTTTAATTATTTTAGTATTCTATTATCTGGAGAGTCTGGAATTCAGAATCGCAGTTATTTTTAATCAATTTAGTATTTTAATATCTGGAGGTTCTGGAATTCAGAATTGCAGTTATTTTTAATTAATTTAAAATGCTAGTAACTGGCGGGTCTGGAATTCAGAATCGCAGTTATTTTAAATTAATTTAATATCATATTAACTGACGTGTCTGGTATCCAGAATCGCAGTTATTTTTAATAAATGTGATATTTTATTATCTGGAGAGTCTGGCCTTCAGAATCGCAGTTATTTTTAATTAATTTAATATTTTGTTAACTGGAGTGTCTGGTATTCAGAATCGTGGATATTTTTAATTAATTTAATATTTTATTATCTGGAGGGTCTTGAATTCAGAATCGCAGTTATTTTTAAATAATTTAATATTTTATTAACTGGGGTGTCTGGTATACATAATCGCAGTTATTTTTAATTAATTGAATATCTTATTAACTGGCGGGTCTGGTATTCTGAATCGCAGTTATTTTTAATTAATGTCATTTTTTATTAACAGGATTGTCTGGTATTAGAATCGCAGTTATTTTTACTTAATTTAATATTTTATTATCGGTAGGGTCTGGAATGCAGAATCGCAGTTATTTTTAATTCATTTAATATCTTATTAACTGGAGGGTCTGGAATTCAGGATAGCAGTTATTTTTAATTAATTTCATTTTTTATTAACTGGAGTGTCTGGTATTCAGAATCGCAGTTATTTTTAATAAATTTAATATTTTATCATCTGGAGGTTCTGGAATTCAGGATCGCAGCTATTTTTAAATAATTTAATATTTTATTAACTGGCGGGTCTGGAATTCAAAATCGCAGTTATTTTTAATTAATTTAATATCTTATTAACTGGAGGGTGCGGAATTCAGAATCGCAGTTTTCTTAAATTAATTTAATATCTTATTAACTGAAGTGTCTGGTATCCAGAATCGCAGTTATTTTTAATAAACGTGATATTTTATTATATGGAGAGTCTGGAATTCAGAATCGCAGTTATTTTTAATTAATTTAATATCTTATTAACTGGAGGGTGCGGAATTCAGAATCGCAGTTTTCTTAAATTAATTTAATATCTTATTAACTGAAGTGTCTGGTATCCAGAATCGCAGTTATTTTTAATAAACGTGATATTTTATTATCTGGAGGGTCTGGAATGCAGAATCGCAGTTATTTTTAATTCATTTAATATCTTATTAACTGGAGGGTCTGGAATTCAGGATAGCAGTTATTTTTAATTAATTTCATTTTTTATTAACTGGAGTGTCTGGTATTCAGAATCGCAGTTATTTTTAATACATTTAATATTTTATTATCTGGAGGTTCTGGAATTCAGGATCGCAGTTATTTTTAAATAATTTAATATCTTATTAACTGGCGGGTCTGGAATTCAAAATCGCAGTTATTTTTAATTCATTTAATATCTTATTAACTGGAGGGTCTGGAATTCGGAATCGCAGTTTTCTTAAATTAATTTAATATCTTATTAACTGAAATGTCTGGTATCCAGAATCGCAGTTATTTTTAATAAACGTGATATTTTATTATCTGGAGAGTCTGGAATTCAGAATCGCAGTTATTTTTAATTAATTTAATATTATATTAACTGGGGTGTCTAGTATTCAGTCAGAATCGTAGTTATTTTTAATTAATATAATATTTTATTATCTGGAGAGTCTTGAATTCAGAATCGCAGTTATTTTTAATTAATTTAATATATTATTATCTGGAGTGTCTGGTATTCAGAATCGCAGCTATTTTTAATTAATGTAATATTTTATTATCTGGAGGGTCTTAAATGCAGAATCGCATTTATTTTTAATTCATTTAATATCTTATTAACTGGAGTGTCTGGAATTCAGAATCGAAGCTATTTTAAATAATTTTATATTTTCTTATCTGGAGGGTCTGCAAATCAGAATCGCAGTTATTTTTAATTAATGTGATATTTTATTATCTGGAGAGTCTGGAATTCAAAATCGCAGATATTCTTAACTTATTTCATAGTTTTATATCTGCAGGGTCTGGAAATACGGATCGCAGTTATTTTTAATTAATTTCATATTTTATTATCTTAAGTGTCTGGTATTCAGAATCGCAGTTATATTTAATAAATTTAATATCTTTTTAACTGGAGAGTCTGGAATTCAGAATCGCAGTTATTTTTAATTAATTTAATATTATATGAACTGGCGGTTCTGGAACTCAGAATCGAAGTTATTTTAAATAATTTAATATTTTATAATCTGGATGGTCTACAAATCAGAATCGTAGTTATTTTGAAAGTTTTTAATATTTTATTTTCGGGAGGGTTTGGAATTAAGAACCGCAGTAATTTTTAATTAATTTAATATCTTATTAACTGGAGGGTCTGGAATTCAGAATCGCAGTTATTTTTAATAAATTTAATATTTTATTAACTGGAGTGTCTGGTATTCAGAATCGTAGTTATTTTTAATCAATTTAGTATTTTATTATCTGGAGATTCAGGAATTCAGAATCGCAGTTATTTTTAATTAATTTAATATTTTATTAACTGGAGTGTCTGGTATTCAGAATCGCATTTATTTTTAATTAATTGAATATCTTATTAACAGGCGGGTCTGGAATTCTGAATCGCAGTAATTTTTAATTAATTTCATATTTTATTAGCAGGAGTGTCTGGTATTTAGAATCGTAATTATTTTTAATTAATTTAATATTTCATTATCTGGAGGGTCTGGAATGCAGAATCGCAGTTATTTTTAATTCATTTAATATCTTATTAACTGGAGGGTCTATAATTCAGGATCGCAGTTATTTTTAATTAATTCATTTTTTATTAACTGGAGTGTCTGGTATTCAGAATCGAAGCTATTTTAAATATTTTAATATTTTTTTATCTGGAGGGTCTGGAAATCAGAATCGCAGTTATTTTTAATTAATGTAATATTTTCTTATCTGGAGAGTCTGGAATTCAGAATCGCTGTTATTTTTAATTAATTTGATGTTTTATTATTAACTGCGGGGCTAAGCTCAGGCTACCGTGGGGGTCAGAGGTGGCGGATAGTGAACGGCCTACCAGAGTAGGTTAGCTGCGAATAACCAATAAGTAGTCCCCGACCAAGAGCGGCAAGCGAGGAGAGTGCGACTGAAAAGGTCTGCAAACTCTGAGAAACGCATGTGACAGGACGAGTAGGCACCGTCTAAAGAAGTGCTCCCCATCCATTCACAGATGGCATCGTGGGAGACACAAGTAAATGGAAACTGACGCGGTATGCCCCTAGGAAAACGATTTGAAAACATATATGAACTGTCTTCCTTGGGCTGGTAGCTGCAGTATTCCGTTACCTCAGTACACCAGAGCGATATCTGGTGGAAATGGCTTTCGGGCTAATGCTGTAGCTGCCTCCGTCCCGTTAAAACCGTGGCGGGTCTTCAAGTACGTTCGATGTTGCGTCACCATTAAGTTGGCGGTACAGGCTCAGTTGAGCATCAATCCTGACTAACGCTTATCCTGGCTCTGAGTACAAGTTCTCATGAAGACTTGTGCCAACCCTCGGTGGAACTCCCTGCTTGCATATACAACCACAGGGATATTTTCAAAGCGACTGTACAACGAACGGAGATAGCTGCTTGAAGCGGGGACCCATATAAAATGAATACACCTCAGCAACAAACAAAGAAACAAACACAACCTAAACCTCAAATACAGCAGGAAGTAACTCCAAGCGATCCAGAAAGGGGAAGCTGCTTTAGAAGAAGTAGCAAAATTATGCGATCGCCAGAAGAGGGAGTAACAAACCAGCAACAACCCCAAGTAAGTAACACACCGATAGATGGAGCGTGTAACAAATCGCGCACCATCCCTGCCGCGAACCAAACGCCTCTGGGCGCAAAAGGGAACCAACAACAGCAGGAGTCTTCTGGAAATCCCACACCTGTATTGATGAAATGTCCCGTCAGCTCACCCATACAGGAATTCATCATAGAGATGAGAACGGCAGAAGAAGAAGTTCTCACGAAATGTCGGAAACTCTTGACGAAGATGAAGCAAGCCATGATATAGCAGAAGAACGTGAGCATGGACGTAAAGACCGGAGTTTCCGAGCTAGACGAGCTTTTCGACGTAATGGAAAGCTATCGGCGAAACTGGACGGAAAAAGAGAACGAGTGCAAACTTGTTATGGCACCGAAACCGAGGCACACGACCCTGACAAGCGCTTCAGCAACACCGACGATGCCTAGACCCAAACGAGGAGCTTCTAGCCCAGCAGAACCAGAAGATGGGAAAAAATTCTGCGAAAGTAAGGCCGATGGGTGGCAAACTGTCACAAGGTGTAGACGAGTGGCAACACGAAGTCAAATACAGGAAAATTCAGCAGCAAAAAATTCCGTGGGCGACAACGATAAGTCACGAACAACAATGCAAGGAAGACATAGGACGAAGGAGACAAAACCAAAGCCTGAAGCCGTCCTTATCAAACCAGCAGAGGGTTTCAAATATGCGGATGTCCTGAAAAGCATCCGCTGAAATGTCAAACAAGAGGATGCACCTACCAAGGTGCGATCGATCCAGAAAACAAGAGCAGGTGGGCTTCTGCTGGAGCTGGATAAAGGAGCAAAAGTGACAACGGGCTTTTGTGAACTTTTAAAAGGGTCACTACAGGAGTCAGCAGTTGTGACTGATCTTAAGCCAAGAGCCACTATAGAGATATGAGATCTCGATCTGCTCGCCACAAAGGAAGAAGTACACCAAGCCGTAAAGGAGTCATTTCCCGAAAATATGAGAACTGCTTCCTATGAGGATATGGTAAAAACTATAACAGCACCAAATAGTCGGGAGCAGGAGCGAGCGTATGTAATGATGTCATCGTAGCTCGCCAATATATTGCTGAAGAAAGATCGCAGCAGGATCGGATGGGTTAACTGCAGATTAAGGCCAGGCCATAGCACAAAACGGTGTTTCCGGTGCTTTGCTCCTGGTCATCTAACATGGCAGTGCAAAGGACCTGACAGGAAAGGTCAAGGTGCATACGATGTTACGAAACGGGGCACAAATTAAAAGAGTGCAGTAACACCCCAAAGTGCTGCCTCAGCGTTGATGCTCAATGAAGTCCGGTAGACCGTATCCCGAGCTCAAGTAGATGCGCGATGAACAAAAAATTGACATCTAAATGAAAGTGCTGCAAGGAAACATGCACAGAAGCATGATCGATACTTTACTTTGATAAGCTGCTACTTAACTCCAAGTGATTGCGCAGAAGTATTCCAGAAAAAGATCGATGACATCGAAGATAAAGCACAAGAGTTTGGAGGAGCACTCATCATCGCTGGCGATTGAGAGCATTGCTCACAGAGTAAGTACATGGAAAGTCTTAGAAGACTATAATGGAAGCGATCACCAATACATTACGTTTTCCATTAAAAAAGTGCCAAGCAACCATGACCACAACATAAGTGGACGCGGAACTCGCAAGTGGAATGTATCAAAGTTAAATCCGGAAGTGCTACTTGCTGAGCTGGAGGCAAACATTACATAAGACAGCCACGCTAACGATGCTAATAGCAAGGTGAAGCAGACCATGCAGTGTATAGAGAGAGCCTGTACCAAAGCGATGCCGAAAATAAGACCAAATAAACACAAGAAGGCCGTTTACTGGTGGACAGAGGAAATAGCTCAACTCAGACGGGTCTGTCTGCGCTGTAGAAGAAAATACACTAGGGCCAGGTGTGTTGGATCCGCGATTGCCGAAAGAGAAGATCTCCAAGCTGCTAGGAAAATCCTCAAAACTGCTATTCGCACCAGGAAGGAGAAGAAATGGGAGGAGCTTCGAAACGACATAAACAACAATCCATGGGGACTGGGATATAAAGTCGTAATGAAAAAGCTTGGAGCAAGAGTATCGGTACCCCAACTAGAAGACCATGCTGTGGAAAACATAGTAAACGCTCTATTTCCTATACATGCCTTAAGAGAAGAATCGGAAGTGCTGGTCAAGGAAGTCCCACCTCCTTTCACGGAAGACGAACTTAAAGCAGCCGCCATAACCCTACAAAGCAACAAAGCACCTGGTATCGACGGTATTCCAGCAGAAGTCCTCAAAATAGTGTCAAATAGCCATGCCCAAGTACTCCTCGATATGTACAATGCCTGCCTGACAGAAGGAATATTCACAGACGTATGGAAAAGACAGCGGCTAGTGCTCATCAGCAAGGGAAAAGGAAGCCCTGAATCACCGTCAGCATATCGACCACTGTGTATGCTAGACACCGCGGGCAAACTTTTGGAGCGACTCCTCAAACCCCGAATAGCAGCAGCCATTGAAAACGCTGGGGGATTATCCACTCGACAACACGGTTTTCGACCAGGAAAGTCCACAATTGGCGCCGTAGAAGACGTCATAGAAAGTGTGCTAGCGGCACAGAAAGGAAATCACTACTCCAGACGAGTGGTACTCCTTGTTACATTAGACGTAGGAAACGCTTTCAACAGCGCTAGGTGGGTGGATATGATCGAGGCACTTGAAAATCGTTTTCAGATACCAGTTTATCTGAAGAAGATAATCCGGAGCTACCTTAAAGATAGAATGTTGTTATACGAGACCAACAATGGCACCCGAAGCAAAACCATCACGTCAGGGGCAGCGCAAGTGTCCATCCTCGGACCGGACCTTTAGAATATAAGCTACGATGGCATTTTGCGCATAGAGATGTCAGATGACACTCATCTAGTCGGATACGCAGACGACATTGCGGCTGTCATCACCGCACGCGACTCGGAAGACGCCCAAAGAAAGCTGAACCAGGTCATGATCAGAACCCAGAAGTGGCTCGATTCACATGGCTTGAAGTTGGCCACGGAAAAGACATAAATGCTATTCCTCACGTGAAAGCACATTCCAATAGAAATCGACTTGAGAGTTTGCTCCGAGACCATCAGGGCAAAAAGGTGATAAAGTACCTGGGAATTCAGCTTGACTCCAAGCGCACCTACTGGGCGCAAATGCAAAATGCGGCGACGAAGGCAGCACGGGTAACGGCTTCTCTCAGCAGACTAATGGCAAACATCGGAGGGCCGACATCCATCAAGAGGAAGCTTCTGATGATGACAACGCACTCCATTCTGCTGTATGGTAGCGAATTGTGGGCTGACAAGCTAAAGGTGCACGCCCGAAGAAAAGTTTTATCCTCCGTACAACGAACCACAGCTCTGCGAGTAGCTTCAGCGTACCGTACTGTATCGGAGCCGGCAATTCTGGTAATTAGCTGCTTAATCCCTATCGATCTCTTGGCCCTCGAGCGAAAACACCTACGAGAAGCCAAGATGGGTAAGAATACCAGAGGAATAAAGCAACAAACCGTGCAACATTGGCAGGATCGATGGGCCGCCGAGAGTCGCGGAAGATGGACAGCGAGACTCATACCCGACATAGCGAACTGGATAGGAGGAACAGCCGGAACCGGCAATTTCTACCTCACGCAGTTACTGTCTGGTCTCGGATACTTCTGCAAGTATCTACACCGAATGGGAAAAATTGGAGGGCCTGAGTGCATATACGGCGACAGCAATGTGGATGATGCAGAGCACACCTTTTTCAAATGCACAAGGTGGCAAACAGAGCGCACCACGCTTGAAATGGAAATCGGGGAAACCTTAGCCACCGAGAACATTGTGGAGCTTATGCTAAGCAGCAAAGAAAACTGGGACCACGTAGATAAATATGTGGAAAATGTGTTCCGGCGGAAAAAGCGGGACCTGGACGCAGGAATAATGTCGAGAGTCCAATAGGGACGAAGTGAGAAGCTCCACCTTGAAGGAAGTATAAAAAGGGTTCCAGGGTGGGGAGATGTTCTCAGCGAGGGAGGGGGATGTTTTAGTGGGTGCAATTCTCACATACCAAATCTGTGACGACAGTTTTGATGATGCGGAAGGCATTTTTACAATCTCTACCTAAAAAAAAAAAAATTAAAAATATTTTATTATCTGGAGGGTCTGGAATTCAGAATCGCAGTTATTTTTAATTAATTTAATATTTTATTAACTGGAGTGTCTGGTATTCACAATCGTAGTTATTTTTAATTAATTTAATATTTTATTATCTGGAGGGTCTGGAATGCAGAATCGCATTTATTTTTAATTCATTTAATATCTTATTTACTGGAGTGTCTGGAATTCAGAATCGAAGTTATTTTAAATAATTTAATATTTTATAATCTGGAGGGTCTGCAAATCAGAATCGCAGTTATTTTTAATTAATTTAATATTTTAATTATTGGAGTGTCTAGAACTCAGAATCGAAGTTATTCTAAATACTTTCGCATTTTATTTTCTGGAGGGTCTGCAAATCAGAATCCTAGTTATTTTGAATGTTTTTAACTTTTTATTATCTGGAGGGTCTGGAATTAAGAACCGCAGTAATTTTTAATTAATTTAATATTTTATTATCTGGAGGGTATTGAATTCAGAATCGCAGTTATTTTTAATTAATTTAATATTCTACTATATGGAGTGTATGCATATCAGAGTCGTGGCTATTTTGAAATTTTTTAATATTTTATTATCTGGAGGGTCTGGAATTAAGAACCGCATTAATTTTTAATTAATTTAATATCTTATTAACTGGAGGGTCTGGAATTCAGAATTGCAGTTATTCCTTATTAATTTCATAGGTTTATATATGGAGGGTCTGGAAATAAGGATCGCAGTTATTAATTAATTTCATATTTTATTAACTGGAGTGTCTGGTATTCAGAACCGCAGTTATTTTTAATTATATTAATATTTTATTATCTGGAGAGTCTGGAATTCAGAATCGCAATTATTTTGAATAATTTAATATTTTATTATCTGGAGGATCTGCAAATCAGAATCGCAGTTATTTTTAATTAATCTAATATTTTATTAATTGGAATGTCTAGAACTCAGAATCGAAGTTATTCTAAATAATTTCATATTTTATTTTCTGGAAGGTCTGCAAATCAGAATCCTAGTTATTTTGAAAGTTTTTAACTTTTTATTATCTGGAGGGTTTGGAATTAAGAACCGCAGTAATTTTTAATTAATTTAATATCTCATTAACTACAGGGTCTGGAATTCAGAATCGCAGTTATTTTTAATTAATTTATTATTTTATTAACTGGAGTGTCTGGTATTTAGAATAGCAGTTATTTTTAATAAATTTAATATTTTATTATTTGGAGGGTATTGAATTCAGAATCGCAGTTATTTTTAATTAATTTAATATTTTATTATCTGGAGTGTCTGGTATTTAGAATAGCAGTTATTTTTAATAAATTTAATATTTTATTATCTGGAGGGTATTGAATTTAGAATCGCAGTTATTTTTAATTAATTTAATATTTTATTATTTGAAGGGTATTGAATTTAGAATCGCAGTTATTTTTAATTAATTTAATATTTTATTATCTGGAGGGTCTGCAAATCAGAATCGCAGTTATTTTTAATTAATGTAATATATTATTATCTGGAGAGTCTGAAATTCAGAATCGCTGTTATTTTTAATTTATTTAATATTTTATTAACTGGAGAGTCTGGAATTCAGAATCGCAGTTATTCTTAATTAATTTCATATTTTATATATGAAGGGTCTGGAAATAAGGATCGCAGTTATTTTTAATTAATTTCATATTTTATTAACTGGAGTGTCTGGTATTCAGAACCGTAGTTATTTTTAATTATATTAATATTTTATTATCTGGAGAGTCTGGAATTCAGAATCGCAATTATTTTAAATAATTTAATATTCTATTATCTGGAGGATCAGGAATTCAGAATCGCATTTATTTCTAATTAATTTAATATTTTATTAACTGGAGGGTCTGGAATTAAGAATCGCAGATATTTCTAATTAATTTAATATTTTATTATCTGGAGGGTCTGGAATTCAGAATCGCAGTTATTTTTAATTAATTTAATATTTTATTAACTGGAGTGTCTGGTATTCACAATCGTAGTTATTTTTAATTAATTTAATATTTTATTATCTGGAGGGTCTGGAATGCAGAATCGCATTTATTTTTAATTCATTTAATATCTTATTTACTGAAGTGTCTGGAATTCAGAATCTAAGTTATTTTAAATAATTTAATATTTTATAATCTGGAGGGTCTGCAATTCAGAATCGCAGTTATTTTTAATTAATTTAATATTTTATTAATTGGAGTGTCTAGAACTCAGAATCGAAGTTATTCTAAATAATTTCATATTTTATTTTCTGGAGGGTCTGCAAATCAGAATCCTAGTTATTTTGAAAGTTTTTAACTTTTTATTATCTGGAGGGTTTGGAATTAAGAACCGCAGTAATTTTTAATTAATTTAATATTTCATTAACTACAGGGTCTGGAATTCAGAATCGCATTTATTTTTAATTCATTTAATATCTTATTTACTGGAGTGTCTGGAATTCAGAATCCTAGTTATTTTTAATTAATTTAATATTTTATTATCTGGAGGGTCTGGAATTCAGAATCGCAGTTATTTTTAATTAATTTAATATCTTATTAACTGGAGTTTCTGGTATTCAGAATCGCAGTTATTTCTAATTAATTTAATATTTTATTAGCTGGGGTGTCTGGTATTCAGAATCGCAGTTAATTTAAATAATTTAATATTGTATTATCTGGAGGATCAGGAATTCAGAATCGCAGCAATTTTTAATTAAATTAATATATTATTAATTTGAAGTTTTGGAATTCAGAATCATAGTTATTTTTCGTCAATTTAATATTTTATTAACTGGAGTGTCTGGTATTCACAATCGTAGTTATTTTTAATTAATTTAATATTTTATTATCTTTAGGGTCTGGAATTCAGAATTGCATTTATTCTTAATTAATTTCATAGGTTTATATATGGAGGGTCTGGAAATAAGGATCGCAGTTTTTAATTAATTTCCTATTTTATTAACTGGAGTGTCTGGTATTCAGAAGCGCAATTATTTTAAATAATTTAAAACTTTATTATCTGGAGGATCTGGAATTCACAATCGCAGTTATTTTTAATTAATTTAATATTTTATTAACTGGAGGGTCTGGAATTAAGAATCGCAGATATTTCTAATTAATTTAATATTTTATTAGCTGGGGTGTATGGTATTCACAATCGCAGTTATTTTAAATCATTTAATATTTTATTATCTGGAGGGTCTGGAATTCAGAATCGCAGTTATTTTTAATTAATTAAAGATTTTATTATCTGGAGTGTCTGGTATTCACAATCGTATTTATTTCTAATTAATTTAATATTTTATTATCTGGAGGGTCTGCAATTCAGACTCGCAGTTATTTTTAATTCATTTAATATCTTATTTTCTGGAGTGTCTGGAATTCAGAATCGAAGTTATTTTAAATAATTTAATATTTTATAATCTGGAGGGTCTGCAAATCAGAATCGCAGTTATTTTTAATTAATCTAATATTTTATTAATTGGAGTGTCTAGAACTCAGAATCGAAGTTATTCTAAATAATTTCATATTTTATTTTCTGGAAGGTCTGCAAATCAGAATCCTAGTTATTTTGAAAGTTTTTAACTTTTTATTATCTGGAGGGTCTGGAATTAAGAACCGCAGTAATTTTTAATTAATTTAATATCTCATTAACTACAGGGTCTGGAATTCAGAATCGCAGTTATTTTTAATTAATTTAATATTTTATTAACTGGAGTGTCTGGTATTTAGAATAGCAGTTATTTTTAATAAATTTAATATTTTATTATTTGGAGGGTATTGAATTCAGAATCGCAGTTATTTTTAATTAATTTAATATTTTATTATCTGGAGTGTCTGGTACTTAGAATAGCAGTTATTTTTAATAAATTTAATATTTTATTATCTGGAGGGTATTGAATTTAGAATCGCAGTTATTTTTAATTAATTTAATATTTTATTATCTGGAGGGTCTGGATTGCAGAATCGCATTTATTTTTAATTCATTTAATATCTTATTAACTGGAGTTTCTGGTATTCAGAATCGCAGTTATTTCTAATTAATTTAATATTTTATTAGCTGGGGTGTCTGGTATTCAGAATCGCAGCTATTTTAAATAATTTAATATTCTATTATCTTTAGGATCTGGAATTCAGTATCGCAACAATTTTTAATTAATTTAATATATTATAATTGGAGGATTTGGAATTCAGAATCGCAGTTATTTTTAGTAAATTTAATATTTTATTAACTGGAGTGTCTGGTATTCCGAATCGCAGTTATTTTTAATTATATTAATATTTTATTATCTGTAGAGACTGAAATTCATAATCGAAGCTATTTTAAATAATTTAATATTTTTTTTTGTCTGGAGGGTCTGCAAATCAGAATCGCAGTTATTTTTAATTAATGTAATATGTTATTATCTGGAGAGTCTGAAATTCAGAATCGCTGTTATTTTTAATTTATTTAATATTTTATGAACTGGAGGGTCTGGAATTCAGAATCGCAGTTATTCTTAATTAATTTCATATTTTATATATCGAGGGTCTGGAAATAAGGATCGCAGTTATTTTTAATTAATTTCATATTTTATTAACTGGAGTGTCTGGTATTCAGAACTGTAGTTATTTTTAATTATATTAATATTTTATTATCTGGAGGGTCTCGAATGCAGAATAGTATTTATTTTTCATTCATTTAATATCTTATTTACTGAAGTGTCTGGAATTCAGAATCTAAGTTATTTTAAATAATTTAATATTTTATAATCTGGAGGGTCTGGAATTAAGAACCGCAGTAATTTTTAATTAATTTAATATTTCATTAACTACAGGGTCTGGAATTCAGAATCGCAGTTATTTTTAATTAATTTAATATTTTATTAACTGGAGTGTCTGGAATTTAAAATAGCAGTTATTTTTAATAAATTTAATATTTTATTATCTAGAGGGTATTGAATTCAGAATCGCTGTTATTTTTAATTAATTTAATATTTTATTATCTGGAGGGTCTGGAATGCAGGATCGCATTTATTTTTAATTCATTTAATATCTTATTTACTGGAGTGTCTGGAATTCAGAATCGTAGTTATTTTTAATTAATTTAATATTTTATTATCTGGAAGGTATTGAATTCAGAATCGCAGTTATTTTTAATTAATTTAATATCTTATTAACTGGAGTTTCTGGTATTCAGAATCGCAGTTATTTCTAATTAATTTAATATTTTATTAGCTGGGGTGTCTGGTATTCAGAATCGCAGTTATTTTAAATAATTTAATATTGTATTATCTGGAGGATCAGAATTCAGAATCGCAACAATTTTTAATTAATTTAATATATTATTAATTTGAAGTTTTGGAATTCAGAATCACAGTTATTTTTCGTCAATTTAATATTTTATTAACTGGAGTGTCTGGTATTCACAATCGTAGTTATTTTTAATTAATTTAATATTTTATTATCTGGAGGGTCTGGAATTCAGAATTGCAGTTGTTCTTAATTAATTTCATAGGTTTATATATGGAGGGTCTGGAAATAAGGATCGCAGTTATTAATTAATTTCATATTTTATTAACTGGAGTGTCTGGTATTCAGAATCGCAATTATTTTAAATAATTTAGTACTTTATTATCTGGAGGATCTGGAATTCACAATCGCAGTTATTTTTAATTAATTTAATATTTTTTTAACTGGAGGGTCTGGAATTAAGAATCGCAGATATTTCTAATTAATTTAATATTTTATTATCTGGAGGGTCTGGAATTCAGAATCGCAGTTATTTTTAATGAATTTAATATTTTATTAACTGGAGTGTCTGGTATTCACAATCGTAGTTATTTTTAATTAATTTAATATTTTATTATCTGGAGGGTCTGGAATGCAGAATCGTATTTATTTTTAATTCATTTAATATCTTATTTACTGAAGTGTCTGGAATTCAGAATCTAAGTTATTTTAAATAATTTAATATTTTATAATCTGGAGGGTCTGCAATTCAGAATCGCAGTTATTTTTAATTAATTTAATATTTTATTAATTGGAGTGTCTAGAACTCAGAATCGAAGTTATTCTAAATAATTTCATATTTTATTTTCTGGAGGGTCTGCAAATCAGAATCCTAGTTATTTTGAAAGTTTTTAACTTTTTATTATCTGGAGGGTCTGGAATTAAGAACCGCAGTAATTTTTAATTAATTTAATATTTCATTAACTACAGGGTCTGGAATTAAGAATCGCAGTTATCTTTAATTAATTTAATATTTTATTAACTGGAGTGTCTGGTATTTAAAATAGCAGTTATTTTTAATTCAGAATCGCAGTTATTTTTAATTCATTTAATATCTTATTTTCTGGTATTTAAAATAGCAGTTATTTTTAATAAATTTAATATTTTATTATCTAGAGGGTATTGAATTCAGAATCGTAGTTATTTTTAATTAATTTAATATTTTATTATCTGGAGGGTATTGAATTCAGAATCGCAGTTATTTTTAATTAATTTAATATCTTATTAACTGGAGTTTCTGGTATTCAGAATCGCAGTTATTTCTAATTAATTTAATATTTTATTAGCTGGGGTGTCTGGTATTCAGAATCGCAGTTATTTTAAATAATTTAATATTGTATTATCTGGAGGATCAGGAATTCAGAATCGCAACAATTTTTAATTAATTTAATATATTATTAATTTGAAGTTTTGGAATTCAGAATCACAGTTATTTTTCGTCAATTTAATATTTTATTAACTGGAGTGTCTGGTATTCACAATCGTAGTTATTTTTAATTAATTTAATATTTTATTATCTGGAGGGTCTGGAATTCAGAATTGCAGTTATTCTTAATTAATTTCATAGGTTTATATATGGAGGGTCTGGAAATAAGGATCGCAGTTATTAATTAATTTCATATTTTATTAACTGGAGTGTCTGGTATTCAGAATCGCAATTATTTTAAATAATTTAATACTTTATTATCTGGAGGATCTGGAATTCACAATCGCAGTTATTTTTAATTAATTTAATATTTTATTAACTGGATGGTCTGGAATTAAGAATCGCAGATTTTTCTAATTAATTAAATATTTTATTAGCTGGGGTGTATGGTATTCACAATCGCAGTTATTTTAAATCATTTAATATTTTATTAGCTGGAGGGTCTGGAATTCAGAATCGCAGTTATTTTTAATTAATTTCATATTTTATTAACTGGAGTGTCTGGTATTCAGAACTGTAGTTATTTTTAATTAATTTAATATTTTATTATCTGGAGGGTCTGGAATGCAGAATCGCATTTATTTTTAATTCATTTAATATCTTATTTACTGAAGTGTCTGGAATTCAGAATCTAAGTTATTTTAAATAATTTAATATTTTATAATCTGGAGGGTCTGGAATTAAGAACCGCAGTAATTTTTAATTAATTTAATATTTCATTAACTACAGGGTCTGGAATTCAGAATCGCAGTTATTTTTAATTAATTTAATATTTTATTAATTGGAGTGTCTGGAATTTAAAATAGCAGTTATTTTTAATAAATTTAATATTTTATTATCTAGAGGGTATTGAATTCAGAATCGCTGTTATTTTTAATTAATTTAATATTTTATTATCTGGAGGGTCTGGAATGCAGGATCGCATTTATTTTTAATTCATTTAATATCTTATTTACTGGAGTGTCTGGAATTCAGAATCGTAGTTATTTTTAATTAATTTAATATTTTATTATCTGGAAGGTATTGAATTCAGAATCGCAGTTATTTTTAATTAATTTAATATATTATTAATTTGAAGTTTTGGAATTCAGAATCACAGTTATTTTTCGTCAATTTAATATTTTATTAACTGGAGTGTCTGGTATTCACAATCGTAGTTATTTTTAATTAATTTAATATTTTATTATCTGGAGGGTCTGGAATTCAGAATTGCAGTTGTTCTTAATTAATTTCATAGGTTTATATATGGAGGGTCTGGAAATAAGGATCGCAGTTATTAATTAATTTCATATTTTATTAACTGGAGTGTCTGGTATTCAGAATCGCAATTATTTTAAATAATTTAGTACTTTATTATCTGGAGGATCTGGAATTCACAATCGCAGTTATTTTTAATTAATTTAATATTTTATTAACTGGAGTGTCTGGTATTCACAATCGTATTTATTTCTAATTAATTTAATATTTTATTATCTGGAGGGTCTGCAATTCAGAATCGCAGTTATTTTTAATTCATTTAATATCTTATTTTCTGGAGTGTCTGGAATTCAGAATCGAAGTTATTTTAAATAATTTAATATTTTATAATCTGGAGGGTCTGCAAATCAGAATCGCAGTTATTTTTAATTAATCTAATATTTTATTAATTGGAGTGTCTAGAACTCAGAATCGAAGTTATTCTAAATAATTTCATATTTTATTTTCTGGAAGGTCTGCAAATCAGAATCCTAGTTATTTTGAAAGTTTTTAACTTTTTATTATCTGGAGGGTCTGGAATTAAGAACCGCAGTAATTTTTAATTAATTTAATATCTCATTAACTACAGGGTCTGGAATTCAGAATCGCAGTTATTATTAATTAATTTAATATTTTATTAACTGGAGTGTCTGGTATTTAGAATAGCAGTTATTTTTAATAAATTTAATATTTTATTATTTGGAGGGTATTGAATTCAGAATCGCAGTTATTTTTAATTAATTTAATATTTTATTATCTGGAGTGTCTGGTACTTAGAATAGCAGTTATTTTTAATAAATTTTATATTTTATTATCTGGAGGGTATTGAATTTAGAATCGCAGTTATTTTTAATTAATTTAATATTTTATTATCTGGAGGGTCTGGAATGCAGAATCGCATTTATTTTTAATTCATTTAATATCTTATTAACTGGAGTTTCTGGTATTCAGAATCGCAGTTATTTCTAATTAATTTAATATTTTATTAGCTGGGGTGTCTGGTATTCAGAATCGCAGCTATTTTAAATAATTTAATATTCTATTATCTTTAGGATCTGGAATTCAGTATCGCAACAATTTTTAATTAATTTAATATATTATAATTGGAGGATTTGGAATTCAGAATCGCAGTTATTTTTAGTAAATTTAATATTTTATTAACTGGAGTGTCTGGTATTCAGAATCGCAGTTATTTTTAATTATATTAATATTTTATTATCTGTAGAGACTGAAATTCATAATCGAAGCTATTTTAAATAATTTAATATTTTTTTTTGTCTGGAGGGTCTGCAAATCAGAATCGCAGTTATTTTTAATTAATGTAATATGTTATTATCTGGAGAGTCTGAAATTCAGAATCGCTGTTATTTTTAATTTATTTAATATTTTATTAACTGGAGGGTCTGGAATTCAGAATCGCAGTTATTCTTAATTAATTTCATATTTTATATATCGAGGGTCTGGAAATAAGGATCGCAGTTATTTTTAATTAATTTCATATTTTATTAACTGGAGTGTCTGGTATTCAGAACTGTAGTTATTTTTAATTATATTAATATTTTATTATCTGGAGGGTCTCGAATGCAGAATCGCATTTATTTTTAATTCATTTAATATCTTATTTACTGAAGTGTCTGGAATTCAGAATCTAAGTTATTTTAAATAATTTAATATTTTATAATCTGGAGGGTCTGGAATTAAGAACCGCAGTAATTTTTAATTAATTTAATATTTCATTAACTACAGGGTCTGGAATTCAGAATCGCAGTTATTTTTAATTTATTTAATATTTTATTAACTGGAGTGTCTGGAATTTAAAATAGCAGTTATTTTTAATAAATTTAATATTTTATTATCTAGAGGGTATTGAATTCAGAATCGCTGTTATTTTTAATTAATTTAATATTTTATTATCTGGAGGGTCTGGAATGCAGGATCGCATTTATTTTTAATTCATTTAATATCTTATTTACTGGAGTGTCTGGAATTCAGAATCGTAGTTATTTTTAATTAATTTAATATTTTATTATCTGGAAGGTATTGAATTCAGAATCGCAGTTATTTTTAATTAATTTAATATCTTATTAACTGGAGTTTCTGGTATTCAGAATCGCAGTTATTTCTAATTAATTTAATATTTTATTAGCTGGGGTGTCTGGTATTCAGAATCGCAGTTATTTTAAATAATTTAATATTGTATTATCTGGAGGATCAGAATTCAGAATCGCAACAATTTTTAATTAATTTAATATATTATTAATTTGAAGTTTTGGAATTCAGAATCACAGTTATTTTTCGTCAATTTAATATTTTATTAACTGGAGTGTCTGGTATTCACAATCGTAGTTATTTTTAATTAATTTAATATTTTATTATCTGGAGGGTTTGGAATTCAGAATTGCAGTTGTTCTTAATTAATTTCATAGGTTTATATATGGAGGGTCTGGAAATAAGGATCGCAGTTATTAATTAATTTCATATTTTATTAACTGGAGTGTCTGGTATTCAGAATCGCAATTATTTTAAATAATTTAGTACTTTATTATCTGGAGGATCTGGAATTCACAATCGCAGTTATTTTTAATTAATTTAATATTTTTTTAACTGGAGGGTCTGGAATTAAGAATCGCAGATATTTCTAATTAATTTAATATTTTATTATCTGGAGGGTCTGGAATTCAGAATCGCAGTTATTTTTAATTAATTTAATATTTTATTAACTGGAGTGTCTGGTATTCACAATCGTAGTTATTTTTAATTAATTTAATATTTTATTATCTGGAGGGTCTGGAATGCAGAATCGTATTTATTTTTAATTCATTTAATATCTTATTTACTGAAGTGTCTGGAATTCAGAATCTAAGTTATTTTAAATAATTTAATATTTTATAATCTGGAGGGTCTGCAATTCAGAATCGCAGTTATTTTTAATTAATTTAATATTTTATTAATTGGAGTGTCTAGAACTCAGAATCGAAGTTATTCTAAA
Organism: Clusia tigrina; assembly: GCA_920105625.2. Classification (NCBI taxonomy): domain Eukaryota; kingdom Metazoa; phylum Arthropoda; class Insecta; order Diptera; family Clusiidae; genus Clusia; species Clusia tigrina. The sequence continues at coordinate 119,603,029 of OV050030.1, read as the reverse complement.
TAATTTCATATTTTATTTTCTGGAGGGTCTGCAAATCAGAATCCTAGTTATTTTGAAAGTTTTTAACTTTTTATTATCTGGAGGGTCTGGAATTAAGAACCGCAGTAATTTTTAATTAATTTAATATTTCATTAACTACAGGGTCTGGAATTAAGAATCGCAGTTATCTTTAATTAATTTAATATTTTATTAACTGGAGTGTCTGGTATTTAAAATAGCAATTATTTTTAATTTAGAATCGCAGTTATTTTTAATTCATTTAATATCTTATTTTCTGGTATTTAAAATAGCAGTTATTTTTAATAAATTTAATATTTTATTATCTAGAGGGTATTGAATTCAGAATCGTAGTTATTTTTAATTAATTTAATATTTTATTATCTGGAAGGTATTGAATTCAGAATCGCAGTTATTTTTAATTAATTTAATATCTTATTAACTGGAGTTTCTGGTATTCAGAATCGCAGTTATTTCTAATTAATTTAATATTTTATTAGCTGGGGTGTCTGGTATTCAGAATCGCAGTTATTTTAAATAATTTAATATTGTATTATCTGGAGGATCAGAATTCAGAATCGCAACAATTTTTAATTAATTTAATATATTATTAATTTGAAGTTTTGGAATTCAGAATCACAGTTATTTTTCGTCAATTTAATATTTTATTAACTGGAGTGTCTGGTATTCACAATCGTAGTTATTTTTAATTAATTTAATATTTTATTATCTGGAGGGTTTGGAATTCAGAATTGCAGTTGTTCTTAATTAATTTCATAGGTTTATATATGGAGGGTCTGGAAATAAGGATCGCAGTTATTAATTAATTTCATATTTTATTAACTGGAGTGTCTGGTATTCAGAATCGCAATTATTTTAAATAATTTAGTACTTTATTATCTGGAGGATCTGGAATTCACAATCGCAGTTATTTTTAATTAATTTAATATTTTTTTAACTGGAGGGTCTGGAATTAAGAATCGCAGATATTTCTAATTAATTTAATATTTTATTATCTGGAGGGTCTGGAATTCAGAATCGCAGTTATTTTTAATTAATTTAATATTTTATTAACTGGAGTGTCTGGTATTCACAATCGTAGTTATTTTTAATTAATTTAATATTTTATTATCTGGAGGGTCTGGAATGCAGAATCGTATTTATTTTTAATTCATTTAATATCTTATTTACTGAAGTGTCTGGAATTCAGAATCTAAGTTATTTTAAATAATTTAATATTTTATAATCTGGAGGGTCTGCAATTCAGAATCGCAGTTATTTTTAATTAATTTAATATTTTATTAATTGGAGTGTCTAGAACTCAGAATCGAAGTTATTCTAAATAATTTCATATTTTATTTTCTGGAGGGTCTGCAAATCAGAATCCTAGTTATTTTGAAAGTTTTTAACTTTTTATTATCTGGAGGGTCTGGAATTAAGAACCGCAGTAATTTTTAATTAATTTAATATTTCATTAACTACAGGGTCTGGAATTAAGAATCGCAGTTATCTTTAATTAATTTAATATTTTATTAACTGGAGTGTCTGGTATTTAAAATAGCAATTATTTTTAATTTAGAATCGCAGTTATTTTTAATTCATTTAATATCTTATTTTCTGGTATTTAAAATAGCAGTTATTTTTAATAAATTTAATATTTTATTATCTAGAGGGTATTGAATTCAGAATCGTAGTTATTTTTAATTAATTTAATATTTTATTATCTGGAGGGTATTGAATTCAGAATCGCAGTTATTTTTAATTAATTTAATATCTTATTATTAACTGGAGTTTCTGGTATTCAGAATCGCAGTTATTTCTAATTAATTTAATATTTTATTAGCTGGGGTGTCTGGTATTCAGAATCGCAGTTATTTTAAATAATTTAATATTGTATTATCTGGAGGATCAGGAATTCAGAATCGCAACAATTTTTAATTAATTTAATATATTATTAATTTGAAGTTTTGGAATTCAGAATCACAGTTATTTTTCGTCAATTTAATATTTTATTAACTGGAGTGTCTGGTATTCACAATCGTAGTTATTTTTAATTAATTTAATATTTTATTATCTGGAGGGTCTGGAATTCAGAATTGCAGTTATTCTTAATTAATTTCATAGGTTTATATATGGAGGGTCTGGAAATAAGGATCGCAGTTATTAATTAATTTCATATTTTATTAACTGGAGTGTCTGGTATTCAGAATCGCAATTATTTTAAATAATTTAATACTTTATTATCTGGAGGATCTGGAATTCACAATCGCAGTTATTTTTAATTAATTTAATATTTTATTAACTGGATGGTCTGGAATTAAGAATCGCAGATTTTTCTAATTAATTAAATATTTTATTAGCTGGGGTGTATGGTATTCACAATCGCAGTTATTTTAAATCATTTAATATTTTATTAGCTGGAGGGTCTGGAATTCAGAATCGCAGTTATTTTTAATTAATTTCATATTTTATTAACTGGAGTGTCTGGTATTCAGAACTGTAGTTATTTTTAATTATATTAATATTTTATTATCTGGAGGGTCTGGAATGCAGAATCGCATTTATTTTTAATTCATTTAATATCTTATTTACGGAAGTGTCTGGAATTCAGAATCTAAGTTATTTTAAATAATTTAATATTTTATAATCTGGAGGGTCTGGAATTAAGAACCGCAGTAATTTTTAATTAATTTAATATTTCATTAACTACAGGGTCTGGAATTCAGAATCGCAGTTATTTTTAATTAATTTAATATTTTATTAATTGGAGTGTCTGGAATTTAAAATAGCAGTTATTTTTAATAAATTTAATATTTTATTATCTAGAGGGTATTGAATTCAGAATCGCTGTTATTTTTAATTAATTTAATATTTTATTATCTGGAGGGTCTGGAATGCAGGATCGCATTTATTTTTAATTCATTTAATATCTTATTTACTGGAGTGTCTGGAATTCAGAATCGTAGTTATTTTTAATTTATTTAATATTTTATTATCTGGAAGGTATTGAATTCAGAATCGCAGTTATTTTTAATTAATTTAATATCTTATTAACTGGAGTTTCTGGTATTCAGAATCGCAGTTATTTCTAATTAATTTAATATTTTATTAGCTGGGGTGTCTGGTATTCAGAATCGCAGTTATTTTAAATAATTTAATATTGTATTATCTGGAGGATCAGAATTCAGAATCGCAACAATTTTTAATTAATTTAATATATTATTAATTTGAAGTTTTGGAATTCAGAATCACAGTTATTTTTCGTCAATTTAATATTTTATTAACTGGAGTGTCTGGTATTCACAATCGTAGTTATTTTTAATTAATTTAATATTTTATTATCTGGAGGGTCTGGAATTCAGAATTGCAGTTGTTCTTAATTAATTTCATAGGTTTATATATGGAGGGTCTGGAAATAAGGATCGCAGTTATTAATTAATTTCATATTTTATTAACTGGAGTGTCTGGTATTCAGAATCGCAATTATTTTAAATAATTTAGTACTTTATTATCTGGAGGATCTGGAATTCACAATCGCAGTTATTTTTAATTAATTTAATATTTTTTTAACTGGAGGGTCTGGAATTAAGAATCGCAGATATTTCTAATTAATTTAATATTTTATTATCTGGAGGGTCTGGAATTCAGAATCGCAGTTATTTTTAATTAATTTAATATTTTATTAACTGGAGTGTCTGGTATTCACAATCGTAGTTATTTTTAATTAATTTAATATTTTATTATCTGGAGGGTCTGGAATGCAGAATCGCATTTATTTTTAATTCATTTAATATCTTATTTACTGAAGTGTCTGGAATTCAGAATCTAAGTTATTTTAAATAATTTAATATATTATAATCTGGAGGGTCTGCAATTCAGAATCGCAGTTATTTTTAATTAATTTAATATTTTATTATCTGAAGGGTATTGAATTCAGAATCGCAGTTATTTTTAATTAATTTAATATCTTATTAACTGGAGTTTCTGGTATTCAGAATCGCAGTTATTTCTAATTAATTTAATATTTTATTAGCTGGGGTGTCTGGTATTCAGAATCGCAGTTATTTTAAATAATTTAATATTGTATTATCTGGAGGATCAGGAATTCAGAATCGCAACAATTTTTAATTAATTTAATATATTATTAATTTGAAGTTTTGGAATTCAGAATCACAGTTATTTTTCATCAATTTAATATTTTATTGACTGGAGTGTCTGGTATTCACAATCGTAGTTATTTTTAATTAATTTAATATTTTATTATCTGGAGGGTCTGGAATTAAGAATCGCAGATTTTTCTAATTAATTAAATATTTTATTAGCTGGGGTGTATGGTATTCACAATCGCAGTTATTTTAAATCATTTAATAATTTATTAGCTGGAGGGTCTGGAATTCAGAATCGCAGTTATTTTTAATTAATTTCATATTTTATTAACTGGAGTGTCTGGTATTCAGAACTGTAGTTATTTTTAATTATATTAATATTTGATTATCTGGAGGGTCTGGAATGCAGAATCGCAATTATTTTTAATTCATTTAATATCTTATTTACTGAAGTGTCTGGAATTCAGAATCTAAGTTATTTTAAATAATATAATATTTTATAATCTGGAGGGTCTGCAAATCAGAATCGCAGTTATTTTTAATTAATCTAATATTTTATTAATTGGAGTGTCTAGAACTCAGAATCGAAGTTATTCTAAATAATTTCATATTTTATTTTCTGGAGGGTCTGCAAATCAGAATCCAAGTTATTTTGAAAGTTTTTAACTTTTTATTATCTGCAGGGTCTGGAATTAAGAACCGCAGTAATTTTTAATTAATTTAATATCTCATTAACTACAGGGTCTGGAATTCAGAATTGCAGTTATTTTTAATTAATTTTATATTTTATTAACTGGAGTGTCTGGTATTTAAAATAGCAGTTATTTTTAAAAAATTTAATATTTTATTATCTAGAGGGTATTGAATTCAGAATCGCTGTTATTTTTAATTAATTTAATATTTTATTATCTGGAGGGTGTGGAATGCAGAATCGCATTTATTTTTAATTCATTTAATATCTTATTTACTGGAGTCTCTGGAATTCAGAATCGTAGTTATTTTTAATTAATTTAATATTTTATTAACTGGAGTTTCTGGTATTCAGAATCGCAGTTATTTCTAATTAATTTAATATATTATTAATTTGAAGTTTTGGAATTCAGAATCACAGTTATTTTTCGTCAATTTAATATTTTATTAACTGGAGTGTCTGGTATTCACAATCGTAGTTATTTTTAATTAATTTAATATTTTATTATCTGGAGGGTCTGGAATTCAGAATTGCAGTTATTCTTAATTAATTTCATAGGTTTATATATGGAGGGTCTGGAAATAAGGATCGCAGTTATTAATTAATTTCATATTTTATTAACTGGAGTGTCTTGTATTCAGAATCGAAGTTATTTTAAATAATTTAATATTTTATAATCTGGAGGGTCTGCAATTCAGAATCGCAGTTATTTTTAATTAATTTAATATTTTATTAATTGGAGTGTCTAGAACTCAGAATCGAAGTTATTCTAAATAATTTCATATTTTATTATCTGGAGGGTCTGCAAATCAGAATCCTAGTTATTTTGAAAGTTTTTAACTTTTTATGATCTGGAGGGTCTAGAATTAAGAACCGCAGAAATTTTTAATTAATTTAATATCTCATTAACTACAGGGTCTGGAATTCAGAATCGCAGTTATGTATTAATTTAATATTTTATTAACTGGAGGGTCTGGAATTCAGAATCGCAGTTATTCTTAATTAATTTAATATTTTATTATCTGGAGGGTCTGGAATTCAGAATCGGAGTAATTTTTTTTTATTAATTTAATATCTTATTAACTGGAGGGTCTGGAATTCAGAATCGCAGTTATTCTTAATTAATTTCATAGTTATATGGAGGGTCTGGAATTAAGAATCGCAGATATTTCTAATTAATTTAATATTTTATTAGCTGGGGTGTCTGGTGTTCACAATTGCAGTTCTTCTAAATCATTTAATATTTTATTATGTGGAGGGTCTGGAATTCAGAATCGCAGTTATTTTTAATTAATTTAATATCTTATTAACTGGAGGGTCTGGAATTTAAAATCGCAGTTATTCTTAATTAATTTCATAGTTTTATATATGGAGGTTCTGGAAATAAGGATCGCAGTTTTTTTTAATTAATTTCATATTTTATTAACTGGAGTGTCTGGTATTCAGAATGGTAGTTATTTTTAATTAATTTAATATTTCATTATCTGGAGGGTCTGGAATTCAGAATCGGAGTTATTTTTAATTAATTTAATATTTTATTAGCTGGGGTGTCTGGTATTCAGAATCGCAGTTATTTTAAATAATTTGATATTCTATTATCTGGAGGATATGGAATTCAGAATCGCAGTTATTTTTAATTATTTTAATATTCTATTATCTGAAGGGTATGCATATCAGAGTCGTAGTTATTTTGAAATTTTTTAATATTTTATTATCTGGAGGGTCTGGAATTAAGAACCGCAGTTGTTTTTAATTAGTTTAATATCTTATTAACTGGAGGGTCTGGAATTTAGAATCGCAGATATTCTTAATTAATTTCACAGTTTTATATATGGAGGGTCTGGAAATAAGGATCGCAGTTATTTTTAATTAATTTCAGATTTTATGAACTGGAGTGTCTGGGATTGAGAATCGCAGCTATTTTTAATTAATTTAATGTATTATTATCTGGAGGGTCTGGAATTCAGAATCGCAGTTATTTTTAATTATTTTAATATTCTATTATCTGGAGGGTATGCATATCAGAGTCGTAGTTATTTTCAAATTTTTTAATATTTTCTTATCTGGAGGGTCTGGAATTAAGAACCGCAGTTGTTTTTAATTAGTTTAATATCTTATTAACTGGAGGGTCTGGAATTTAGAATCGCAGTTATTCTTAATTAATTTCACAGTTTTATATATGGAGGGTCTGGAAATAAGGATCGCAGTTATTTTTAATTAATTTCATATTTTATTAACTGGAGTGTCTGGTATTCAGAACCGCAGTTATTTTTAATTATATTAATATTTTATTATCTGGAGAGTCTGGAATTCAGAATCGCAATTATTTTAAATAATTTAATATTATAATTAATATAACTGAAACGCAGTTATTTTCAATTATATTAATATTTTATTATCTGGAGAGTCTGGAATTCAGAATCGCAATCATTTTAAATAATTTAATATTTTATTATCTGGAGGATCTGGAATTCAAAATCGCGGTTATTTTTTATTAACTTAATATTTTATTAACTGGAGGGTCTGGAATTAAGAATCGTAGATATTTCTAATTAATTTAATATTTTATTAGCTGGGGTGTCTGGTGTTCACAATTGCAGTTCTTCTAAATCATTTAATATTTTATTATCTGGAGGGTCTGGAATTCAGAATCGGAGTTATTTTTAATTAATTTAATATTTTATTAACTGGAGGGTCTGGAATTAAGAATCGCAGATATTTCTAATTAATTTAATATTTTATTACCTGGGGTGTCTGGTATTCACAATTGCAGTTCTTTTAAATCATTTAATATTTTATTATCTGGAGGGTCTGGAATTCAGAAACGCAGTTATTTTTAATTAATTTAATATCTTATTAACTGAAGGGTCTGGAATTTAAAATCGCAGTTATTCTTAATTAATTTCATAGTTTTATATATGGAGGTTCTGGAAATAAGGATCGCAGTTATTTTTAATTAATATCATATTTTATTAACTGGAGTGTCTGGTATTCAGAATCGTAATTAATTTAATATTTTATTATCTGGAAGGAATTGAATTCAGATTCGCAGTTCTTATTAACTGGAGTTTCTGGTATTCACAATCGCAGTTACTTCTAATTAATTTTATATTTTATTAGCTGGGGTGTCTGGTATTCAGAATAGTAGTTATTTTAAATAATTTGATATTCTATTATCTGGAGGATCTGGAATTCAGAATCGCAGTTATTTTTAATTAGTTTCAATTCTTATTAACGGGAGTGTCTGGGATTGAGAATCGCAGCTATTTTTAATTAATTTAATATTTTATTATCTGGAGGGTCTGGAATTCAGAATCGCAGTTATTTTTAATTAATTTAATATCTTATTAACTGGAGGGTCTGGAATTTAAAATCGCAGTTATTCTTAATTAATTTCATAGTTTTATATATGGAGGTTCTGGAAATAAGGATCGCAGTTATTTTTAATTAATTTCATATTTTATTAACTGGAGTGTCTGGTATTCAGAATCGTAGTTATTTTTAATTAATTTAATATTTTATTATCTGGAGGGTCTGGAATTCAGAATCGGAGTTATTTTTAATTAATTTAATATTTTATTATCTGGAAGGAATTGAATTCAGATTCGCAGTTATTTTTAATAAATTTAATGTCTTATTAACTGGAGTTTCTGGTATTCACAATCGCAGTTACTTCTAATTAATTTTATATTTTATTAGCTGGGGTGTCTGGTATTCAGAATCGCAGTTATTTTAAATAATTTGATATTCTATTATCTGGAGGATCTGGAATTCAGAATCGCAGTTATTTTTAATTAATTTCAATTTTTATTAACGGGAGTGTCTGGGATTGAGAATCGCAGCTATTTTTAATTAATTTAATATTTTATTATCTGGAGGGTCTGGAATTCAGAATCGCAGTTATTTTTAATTATTTTAATATTCTATTATCTGCAGGTTATGCATATCAGAGTCGTAATTATTTTGAAATTTTTTAATATTTTATTATCTGGAGGGTCTGGAATTAAGAACCGCAGTTGTTTTTAATTAATTTAATATCTTATTAACTGGAGGGTCTGGAATTTAGAATCGCAGTTATTCTTAATTAATTTCACAGTTTTATATATGGAGGGTCTGGAAATAAGGATCGCAGTTATTTTTAATTAATTTCATATTTTATTAACTGGAGTGTCTGGTATTCAGAACCGCAGTTATTTTTAATTATATTAATATTTTATTATCTGGAGAGTCTGGAATTAAGAATCGCAATTATTTTAAATAAATTAATATTTTATTATCTGGAGGATCTGGAATTCAGAATCGCAGTTATTTTTAATTAATTTAATATTTTATTAACTGGAGGGTCTGGAATTAAGAATCGCAGATATTTCTAATTAATTTAATATTTTATTACCTGGGGTGTCTGGTATTCACAATTGCAGTTCTTTTAAATCATTTAATATTTTATTATCTGGAGGGTCTGGAATTCAGAATCGCAGTTATTTTTAATTAATTTAATATCTTATTAACTGGAGGGTCTGGAATTTAGAATCGCAGTTATTCTTAATTAATTTCATAGTTTTATATATGGAGGTTCTGGAAATAAGGATCGCAGTTATTTTTAATTAATTTCATATTTTATTAACTGGAGTGTCTGGTATTCAGAATCGTAGTTATTTTTAATTAATTTAATATTTTATTATCTGGAGGGTCTGGAATTCAGAATCGGAGTTATTTTTAATTAATTTAATATTTTATTATCTGGAAGGAATTGAATTCAGATTCGCAGTTATTTTTAGTAAATTTAATGTCTTATTAACTGGAGTTTCTGGTATTCACAATCGCAGTTACTTCTAATTAATTTTATATTTTATTAGCTGGGGTGTCTGGTATTCAGAATCGCAGTTATTTTAAATAATTTGATATTCTATTATCTGGAGGATCTGGAATTCAGAATCGCAGTTATTTTTAATTAATTTCAATTTTTATTAACGGGAGTGTCTGGGATTGAGAATCGCAGCTATTTTTAATTAATTTAATATTTTATTATCTGGAGGGTCTGGAATTCAGAATCGCAGTTATTTTTAATTATTTTAATATTCTATTATCTGCAGGTTATGCATATCAGAGTCGTAATTATTTTGAAATTTTTTAATATTTTATTATCTGGAGGGTCTGGAATTAAGAACCGCAGTTGTTTTTAATTAATTTAATATCTTATTAACTGGAGGGTCTGGAATTTAGAATCGCAGTTATTCTTAATTAATTTCACAGTTTTATATATGGAGGGTCTGGAAATAAGGATCGCAGTTATTTTTAATTAATTTCATATTTTATTAACTGGAGTGTCTGGTATTCAGAACCGCAGTTATTTTTAATTATATTAATATTTTATTATCTGGAGAGTCTGGAATTAAGAATCGCTATTAATTTAATTAATTTAATATTTTATTATCTGGAGGATCTGGAATTCAGAATCGCAGTTATTTTTAATTAATTTAATATTTTATTAACTGGAGGGTCTGGAATTAAGAATCGCAGATATTTCTAATTAATTTAATATTTTATTACCTGGGGTGTCTGGTATTCACAATTGCAGTTCTTTTAAATCATTTAATATTTTATTATCTGGAGGGTCTGGAATTCAGAATCGCAGTTATTTTTAATTAATTTAATATCTTATTAACTGGAGGGTCTGGAATTTAGAATCGCAGTTATTCTTAATTAATTTCATAGTTTTATATATGGAGGTTCTGGAAATAAGGATCGCTGTTATTTTTAATTAATATCATATTTTATTAACTGGAGTGTCTGGTATTCAGAATCGTAATTAATTTAATATTTTATTATCTGGAAGGAATTGAATTCAGATTCGCAGTTTTTTTTATAAATTTAATGTCTTATTAACTGGAGTTTCTGGTATTCACAATCGCAGTTACTTCTAATTAATTTTATATTTTATTAGCTGGGGTATCTGGTATTCAGAATAGTAGTTATTTTAAATAATTTGATATTCTATTATCTGGAGGATCTGGAATTCAGAATCGCAGTTATTTTTAATTAGTTTCAATTCTTATTAACGGGAGTGTCTGGGATTGAGAATCGCAGCTATTTTTAATTAATTTAATATTTTATTATCTGGAGGGTCTGGAATTCAGAATCGCAGCTATTTTTAATTAATTTAATATCTTATTAACTTGAGGGTCTGGAATTTTAAATCGCAGTTATTCTTAATTAATTTCATAGTTTTATATATGGAGGTTCTGGAAATAAGGATCGCAGTTATTTTTAATTAATTTCATATTTTATTAACTGGAGTGTCTGGTATTCAGAATCGTAGTTATTTTTAATTAATTTAATATTTTATTATCTGGAGGGTCTGGAATTCAGAATCGGAGTTATTTTTAATTAATTTAATATTTTATTATCTGGAAGGAATTGAATTCAGATTCGCGGTTATTTTTAATAAATTTAATGTCTTATTAACTGGAGTTTCTGGTATTCACAATCGCAGTTACTTCTAATTAATTTTATATTTTATTAGCTGGGGTGTCTGGTATTCAGAATCGCAGTTATTTTAAATAATTTGATATTCTATTATCTGGAGGATCTGGAATTCAGAATCGCAGTTATTTTTAATTAATTTCAATTTTTATTAACGGGAGTGTCTGGGATTGAGAATCGCAGCTATTTTTAATTAATTTAATATTTTATTATCTGGAGGGTCTGGAATTCAGAATCGCAGTTATTTTTAATTATTTTAATATTCTATTATCTGCAGGTTATGCATATCAGAGTCGTAATTATTTTGAAATTTTTTAATATTTTATTATCTGGAGGGTCTGGAATTAAGAACCGCAGTTGTTTTTAATTAATTTAATATCTTATTAACTGGAGGGTCTGGAATTTAGAATCGCAGTTATTCTTAATTAATTTCACAGTTTTATATATGGAGGGTCTGGAAATAAGGATCGCAGTTATTTTTAATTAATTTCATATTTTATTAACTGGAGTGTCTGGTATTCAGAACCGCAGTTATTTCTAATTATATTAATATTTTATTATCTGGAGAGTCTGGAATTAAGAATCGCAATTATTTTAAATAATTTAATATTTTATTATCTGGAGGATCTGGAATTCAGAATCGCAGTTATTTTTAATTAATTTAATATTTTATTAACTGGAGGGTCTGGAATTAAGATTCGCAGATATTTCTAATTAATTTAATATTTTATTACCTGGGGTGTCTGGTATTCACAATTGCAGTTCTTTTAAATCATTTAATATTTTATTATCTGGAGGGTCTGGAATTCAGAATCGAAGTTATTTTTAATTAATTTAATATCTTATTAACTGGAGGGTCTGGAATTTAGAATCGCAGTTATTCTTAATTAATTTCATAGTTTTATATATGGAGGTTCTGGAAATAAGGATCGCAGTTATTTTTAATTAATATCATATTTTATTAACTGGAGTGTCTGGTATTCAGAATCGTAATTAATTTAATATTTTATTATCTGGAAGGAATTGAATTCAGATTCGCAGTTTTTTTTATAAATTTAATGTCTTATTAACTGGAGTTTCTGGTATTCACAATCGCAGTTACTTCTAATTAATTTTATATTTTATTAGCTGGGGTGTCTGATATTCAGAATAGTAGTTATTTCAAATAATTTGATATTCTATTATCTGGAGGATCTGGAATTCAGAATCGCAGTTATTTTTAATTAGTTTCAATTCTTATTAACGGGAGTGTCTGGGATTGAGAATCGCAGCTATTTTTAATTAATTTAATATTTTATTATCTGGAGGGTCTGGAATTCAGAATCGCAGTTATTTTTAATTAATTTAATATCTTATTAACTGGAGGGTCTGGAATTTAAAATCGCAGTTATTCTTAATTAATTTCATAGTTTTATATATGGAGGTTCTGGAAATAAGGATCGCAGTTATTTTTAATTAATTTCATATTTTATTAACTGGAGTGTCTGGTATTCAGAATCGTAGTTATTTTTAATTAATTTAATATTTTATTATCTGGAGGGTCTGGAATTGAGAATCGGAGTTATTTTTAATTAATTTAATATTTTATTATCTGGAAGGAATTGAATTCAGATTCGCAGTTGTTTTTAATAAATTTAATGTCTTATTAACTGGAGTTTCTGGTATTCACAATCGCAGTTACTTCTAATTAATTTTATATTTTATTAGCTGGGGTGTCTGATATTCAGAATAGTAGTTATTTCAAATAATTTGATATTCTATTATCTGGAGGATCTGGAATTCAGAATCGCAGTTATTTTTAATTAGTTTCAATTCTTATTAACGGGAGTGTCTGGGATTGAGAATCGCAGCTATTTTTAATTAATTTAATATTTTATTATCTGGAGGGTCTGGAATTCAGAATCGCAGTTATTTTTAATTAATTTAATATTTTATTATCTGGAGAGTCTGGAATTCAGAATCGCAATTATTTTAAATAATTTAATATTTTATTATCTGGAGGATCTGGAATTCAGAATCGCAGTTATTTTTAATTAATTTAATATCTCATTAACTGAAGTGTCTGGTATCCCGAATCGCAGTTATTTTTAATAAATTTAATGATTTATTATCTGGAGAGTATGGAATCCAGAATCGCAGTTATTTTTAATTAATTTAATATTTTATTAGCTGGGGTGTCTGGTATTCAGAATAGTTATTTTAAATAATTATATATTTTATAATCTGGAGGGTCTGCAAATCAGAAAAGCAGTTATTTTTAATTAATTTAATATTTTATTATCTGGAGGGTCGTGAATTCAGAATCGCAGTTATTTTAAATTAATTTAATATCTTATTAACTGAAGTGTCTGGTATCCCGAATCACAGTTATTTTTAATAAATTTAATGATTTATTATCTGGAGAGTATGGAATTCAGAATCGCAGTTATTTTTAATTAATTTAATATTTTATTAGCTGGGGTGTCTGATATTCAGAATAGTTCTTTTAAATAATTTAATATTTTATTATCTGGAGGGTCTGCAAATCAGAAAAGCAGTTATTTTTAATTAATTTAATATCTTATTAACTGGAGGGTCTGGAATTCAGAATCGCAGTTATTTTTAACTAATTTAATATTTTATTAACTGGAGTGTCTGGTATTCAGAATTCCATCTATTTTTAATTCATTTAATATCTTATTAACTTCAGTGTCTGGAATTCAGAAATGAAGTTGTTTTAAATAATTTAATATTTTATTAACCCGAAGCAAAACCATCACGTCAGGGGCAGCGCAAGGGTCCATCCTCGGACCTGTTGGGGTGTCCTTACTGCTCGTCTGGAGACGTCCTGTCGCGGTTCGCTGGGCGCGTAGCTGAAAACTTTAAAACCCTATTGCTTTTAAATAAAGACCAAAGACACTTTTCGTTTAAAGATAAAATCACAAGACATTTATTCTTACAAATACTAATTCTTGTATACTATTTCTTAACACTCATCTCAGTCTGTGAACTGACCTTCCTGGTGTTCCAGCTCCGCACCTGCTAATTGGTGTCAGTTGGTCAAGCCAACTGACCTACTATGAAAGTGTTGACGGTGCATTACACTGCCCTTCGTTAACTCGACTGCGGAACTGTAACACCCTAAAAGTTTACATAATTACATTACACAGATCATATTAACTTGAAATACTTAGACCCTAAAAGTATGTTTTATTCTTAAATAATTTTTAGCACATGCTAATCCCACAGAGTGGGCATCTATTAGGAGTCGATGCTGTGAGTCAACTACTCGTAGGTAGCCTGGTTCTAACTCACAACATCCGTCCCCTCTTTCTAAAAGAAGTTAGTGCAACTAACTTCTAATGAAAGTTTACAATCATTTCTGCACTTTAAACAATCTGTGCATTTTCTTAAACCTATAGTACATATGTATAATTTTTCTTTTTTTTCAAATTCGCCTTATTTGGGTTCTCTTATTGTATTCTTTTCTTTTTACTTTTGTATTCTTTTTTTTCTCTTTTCTTTTCTCTTATTACTTCTTCTTTTACAGTTTTTTTTTTCTTTTGTTTTATTTTGTTCTTTTATCTCTATCTTTTTTCCTTCTTTTTTATGTAGTTATATTCACCTTTTGATATTCACTATCTGATCGGGTACCAGTCTCTGTGTCCTCTTGTATTAAATCATATTTCATATGTAAATCACATTTCATATGTTCATACTCTAGATTGGATATATACTTCAACTGTTAACTTCCGCGAGCCAAATTTCCTCTGCTTATTATATTTGGTGATGGTTTCAGTCACCCACCTTAAACTTTTACCCATCTTCAACTTTTCCAAAATCGATTCTGTCGAGATTGTGATACAATGGGTGGACATTGTAATATAAAACTGTCCAATGCAAAACATGACTCCGCAAGGAAACTTGTTTATTTTTCGTTGCTTGTCAATAACTCATCCACAACGCGTTCAAATGCTGCGGCCATATGCAGTTTTGAGAATATCACACCCCAATCCATTAGATTGGCATCCTTGCGGTCACAACCGGATTCCCAAACCTTGGATAGCTGCCAGAAATCTCTGATTTTCAAAAACACATCTTTCCGAATAATACGTTGGTCCCTTAGTCTGCACCGTCTTCCGATATGCGCTGTTCCTGGAATTTCCTGCTTCGGTTTACATCATCAAAACTGAATACTTATAATAATTTTCTTAGTTTTCTAGTTAACATTTTCATTTGATATTTTTCTATGTTTAATTTCAGCCGAACATTTCAATTTAATAAATCAATTTCAAAATTGTAAAATATTTGAACAAATATACTATATATACCCTTGGGTAAAATTTTCCTATTTAGTATAATTTGTGTGTTCTTTGGATTATTACATTTACTTCTTTATAAATTTAGAATTTAAATAATTAATTTCTGTAACATTAATTATTTTCTAAACTACCTTTAATTTTAATCTGAACTTTTACACAGATTATAATTTTTTAATTTATAACTTTTCTTAAACATACGCTATTCCTGAAAAAAAACAATATTTCTATAACATGCTTATTCTATAGTGGAATGCTATATCATTCAATTTACATCCACTCGTCTTTTCCCCTTACATTATCGGATTCGCTACCGTATCCTAGAGGAAAAGAGGACTGGACTATGTGGTTTCATAGCCATATAGGGCATCAGTTTTGCTTTGTTTAAAATTTTTCCATGCTTTTCTTTCCAATGTGAGTTGTCACTCATTTAAATTTCGAGCACATCCCTTTGCTCGTCCTACAAAAACAAGATTATACAAGATAAACCCGTTTATGTTAAAAACTTGTCCATTGCATGACTGAACTTTTCATTGCATACAATTACTTTTTATTTAAATTTACTTCTAGCCTGATATGTATATAACCATTAACGATTGTATTTTCCATACTGTAATTAGCTCGTATATGAATACATACATACATTCAAGGCATTTTATAATTAATTGTTTAAAATTAATTGCTACAGTTATTACCTAATGTGTAATGGTTAGCTAAATATATTCTTCTAATTCAATATATGTATATGTATACATTACTATTCCCCACACGCTAATTTCCTAAGCGATAAACCGAAAAAACCTATGTATATTTACATGTCGCCTGCTACAGTATGTAAATATCTGCACAAATATACATACGTACATACCCATTCCTCATAACTAGAATACTTTCTTCACCAACGGTGCCGTTGCCTGGCGTTAACGCTTATGCGTCGAATTTCATTGCATACACTGCCGTATGTATGTATGTACATATTTGAAGTTAAGTTTTATAGTACTTACCCACGACTGTCTTATGATTTTATTTTTTAATTACGTGCAATGAACCCGTTTCTTATTATTTAATATATAAAAAATATTTTTCTCTACTGTGCTTCGTTCGGCCATAGTGCCTAATAAGCACATTTTTCTTACGTCAATTATACTCGCTCGATTTTAAGTGGCACACTTCTACTGGCCTTGACTTTGAAAATCGGAGCTGTGTGTGTTATTTGATAAACACACGAACATGTTTACGTTGTTCTTCTTGTGTTTACACTTGTAAAGCACTGTTAACACATGTCTTTATTTGTGTGGTCTGGAACAATTTAAACAAATTATTATGTAGCTTTTTATTATTGCCCTTAATTGTTACGACTGTTGTAACGGGGCTGCGGATTTCTGCTACTACATACGGACCTATCCACACAGGTGAGAGTTTGTTTCTCTTAGCCTGATTATTCATTAGTACTTGGTCACCCACATGAAAAACCACTGGGTTTAATACCTTGTTATAGGCTTCCCTGGCTACTCGTTTAGCACAATCCTGGTTTTCTCTAACCAATTCGTGCGCTCGCTATAGCTGGTACTTTTGCACTTTATTGGGATCATCAGCATTGTACACTGGCGCACATTTGCGCTTCAGATTTGCTGGCATGTTGAAATCAAACCCGTATAGCGTTCTAAACGGAGTTTGCTTCGTTGATACATGTACCGTATTATTGTGTACATGCATTGCAGTAGTCAACCATTGATCCCAATCCGAGCCGTCTTCCTTGGCAAAACTGCGCAAGTACTCGGCCAGAGGTCGATGACTACGCTCCAATGAGCCATTCGCCTGTGGATGATATGGAGTTATATGCAATTTCTTATTTCCCAGCATTTTACAAGTTTCTGAGAATAATTTCGATACAAAATTGGAACCATTGTCGGTTATCAAAACCTTAACCCAAAGAACGCTTTGGCTACCGTGCTTGCTTCAGCATCGGGTATAGCCACGCACGCCAAATACTTTGAGAAATCATCTTGGATCGTCAATATGTACTTGTTTCCCGAAACTGTCTCAGGTAAAATACCTACAATATCCATATGCACTTTATAAAATGGCTGTTTTGGTGTGTCAGTTAACACCATTGGCATCTTTGTCATCCTTGAACTTTTATTAGCCTGACATTTCGGACAACTCTTTATATACATTTTTTATGTCCCGGAGCATACCTTTCCATCCGTATACTCGTCTAATTCTGTCATGGGTTTTCCGGAATCCCTGATGTCCACCTAGAGGTGAATCATGGGAACCCTTTAACACTGCCTGGATATCCTTTATATCCTCTAGCCATTCCACACTACTGGCTCTCTGTTCATTGGCATCGTCATCCGCATTGTTAACATCTCTTGTAGATTCAATTTTATTTTCTGGCATTCTCTTGGCCTCCTCCTTATCTGACCGTGCTTTGGCCCTTCTTTGCACTACTGATACCTTCTGAGCCTGCGGTACTCTGCTGAGTGCGTCCGCATTCAAATTCTTTTTCCCATGTTTATATACGACTTCAAAATCATACTCAGACAACTTGTCTCTGAACCAGGCTAGCCTAGACGTTTGGTCTTTCAAATTGGCTATGCCTCTCAACGGCTGGTGATCAGTGTATATCTTAAATGGGCGACCTAGCAGATATGCCCTAAAATTCTTCGTAGCCCATACTATGGCTAGAAATTCCTTTTCTATTGTGGAGTATCTCTTCTCCGTGTCGCTAAGCGCCCTGCTTTCGAATGCTATTGGTCGGTCACTACCGACTTCCCCTTGTGATAATACTGCCCCTAATGCTTCATTGCTAGAATCAGTGGTCAACAAAAAAGTTTGCTCAAAGTCGGGGTAAGCCAAAATCGGTGGCGAGCTAATTATTTCCTTTAGCCTCTCGAATGCTTGCTGCCATCTCTCTGTCCATTCGAACTTTGATTCTTTTCGTAGCAACTTATTAATCGGCAACGCAGTTCCGGCTAGTCCTTCTACGAACTTTCTGTAATAGTTCACTAGTCCTAGGAATGCTTGCATTTCCTTTCTATTTCTCGGAATCGCTAAATTTTTAACGCATTCCACCGTCTGCGGGTCAGGTAGTGCACCTGCCTCTGAGCAACGATGGCCTAAATAAGCCACCTCTCTTCGCAAAAATTGACACTTCTCCGTGTTCAATTTCAAATTGTGTTCTCGTCATTTCTGGAGCACCTTGCACAAGCGTTGCGAATGCTGCTGCAAGTTCTTCCCATAAATTACAATATCATCGAGATACACAAAACAATCTAACCCTTGCAAGCCGTTAGCACATGGTTCATTAGCCGTTGGAAGGTAGCCGGTGCTCCTGTTAATCCAAACGGCATTCTATTAAACTCATAATGCCCTAAACCGGTGCAGAACGCGGTTTTCTGCTTACCTTGGGTATCCACCAGAACTTGGTGGTAGCCACTCGCTAAATCAAGTGTAGAAAAATATCTACTATGCCCCAATTGATCCAGAATTTCTTCTATCCTTGGAATCGGGAACACCTGCTTGATAGTGGCGTCGTTCAATTTCCTAAAATCGACGACCATTCTCCACTTCTTCTGACCGTGAGCACCTCCCTTCTTTGGTACCAAAATTATTTGTGAATTCTAAGGCGAGATACTCGGTGAAATTATGTTATCTTTTAACATTCCTTCCACTTGCCTATTTACCTCATCTTTGTGAGCTTGTGGCAATCTGTATTGCTTCTGGTTAATTGGTGGTTGATTCACTCTAGTAGGTATTTCATGCTCTACCTCTGGTGTATATGTCAACTGGTCTCCTTCCAGCAAAAATATGTCATGGAATGACGTACAAATGGCTTCTATCGATGCCTTTTCTTCTAAATTTACGCTTGGGTCTAACCTCAATGATTCTAGCACTCTCTCCATTCTTTTTCTTATATCTACCTGCTTAATGTGATTAACCGACCTATAATTCGGTTCTTTAAAATTATTATAACTAGTGAACTTAGGCCTAAAATTCTCATCCATCAGGTAGTCCTTTTCTGATGCGTTGAGTACACAAGCGTACACCTTACCCTTGTCCACGATCGTTATGGTTTCTCCCATATATACACCCTCCGCTAGCTGCTGCTTGTGCAAAGCAACAGTCCTAAGTCTCGTATTTACATACATTGTAACTACTCTGCTCGATCTTGCGTTTACTACCTCCATACAATTCCTAACCCTATTCACGGTTCCTTCCTCCCATGAGGGAAGAGTAAGGATTCTATTCTTATTTTCATCATAAAATGATAACCGCTTTTCTAGAGCATCTAGAACGGTGCGGCCCCAGAGATTATCACGGCCAATTATCCCATCGGCCGGGATACCTTCCCTATTCAATTCCACTGCGTGCACTCTCAAACTCACTGTGCCCTATTCTGAGCGATCCCCGTGTCCTGATGCAACCTCCAAACGCTCCATTACGCGTTCTTACATCCATTTGATTAATATCCACCAATTTCCGTAAAATACTAGATTTTTCGAGACTGGAATCCGCCCCTGAATCTACTAAAAGCACTAGCTTTCCACTAGCTGCTTCCTTGCAGGGTATCTCGATGAAGGCTACCCTATCCTGCTCATAACGAAACAATGTCCTTCCGTTCCCAACATGGACGCGTATCTACTTCCTAACTCTTCAAATTGTTTTCTCCATGCACCACAGTTATCCCTTACAATCCTATACTCGTTCAAAACGACCGTGAATATCTTAACTATCCATTCTCGTACCACGTGCGCGGCGATTGGCCTATACTTTCTAACCTTATTAAAATTTAATCTAAGTACTAGAATCATCACAGTTACCCCAATTAACGCGCAATCAAAAATTTTTTCCAGGAGAGACTCTTGCTCCTCCGTATCTTGAACCATTCTTCTTACATTACTCGGTACGTGGTATTGGAGAGCCTCTTGCTCATCCTTTTCCTGGACTGTAATTCCTACATTACCAGTCAAACGTTCTTTTGGCCTAACTTTTACTTCCTTCTTTTTTGCTTTTCAGTCTACTGGCCTCAACTCATTCACTCCCCCCGGTTCTGAAATGTACTTGACTAGTGACGGACTCAAACTTATTAGTCTTCGACCGCTTGTTCGTACAGGCGAAATATTGTCCGCTGTATCGGGACTTTGGAGCTGGAAGTTTCCCTGGTTCCTTTGTTGGAATTGTCTATCCCTGCATTCCGCTGCCCGATGTCCCATCCGTCCACATGAAAAGCATTTCAACCCCTGTTGGGTGTTGCCTATCCTTGGTTCACTTCTAGAATTCCAATTTGGTCGCTGCTGACCACTCCCAGTGTTGAAAGGATTTCTTCCTTGGCTAATTCCTTCCGTTGAATTAACTCGTCGACTACTACCCCTGCTGTCCCGCAAGGGTGGATCCGGGCGCCTCGTACCTGGCTGCCTTATACTTTGATCTCATTTAGTGTCTATTTGGCACTGTCTACTTGCCTCATGACGATATGTTTGGCACTCCATACAGCAGGGCGTATTTTTGCGTGTAATGCATTCATCCCTTGTATGACCTGGCTTATGGCAGAACGAACATGTGGGTGCCCTCTGTACAAACTCCCTGTGCGGATTTCTCTGATTCACGGCTCTGCTGTCGGAGACACCGGGATTTTACGCTCCTCTGTATATGTTTGGGACGGAATTACTTCCTTCTCTATCCATGACAGCGGCAGTTAAACTGTCCTGTCTATTCTCGAACATATGTATTTCCCCCAAACCGGCCGTACTCCGTTCCACGAGGACTTGTGCTCTAATTGCTTCTTCTACCAGTTCCTCCAGATTTCCTGTTCTGCTATTCAGCATATGAATCTTTAGAGCGGTGTTACGGAGGCCCACTACGAAAGTTGTTAACACCGACTTGTCAACTTCGTATAATAGTGCTGTATCTCCAACGCCATTGTACTTATTTTTTATTTCTTCCTGGGCCAACATCCGAAGTGACTCCAAACGCCTGGCAAAGGCGCGTATGTCTTCCCCTGCCAGCTGTTTCCCGATTCTAATCTCTTGGGATATGTCTTCCAGAGTTCTATCCATTAAATAGGTTCTCTTCAGAAGGCCGTAAAGCTCGTTCACACTGGCGAATTGTTTTGGCAGCACAAGCTTGTATGCATCTCCAAATAATCTTTGCTTAATACAGTCGAAGAAATCCTGTAACTCATCAGGGCTTATGCTCCGCTTTGCAAGCTCACAACCTTGAATGCACCTACTGAGTTCTGACCTTCAATCTCCTGAAGCAGCACCAGTAAACACAGGTACTAACCTGACCACTGCCTTTGAAATCTCCTCTATACTCATTCTACTTATTCTCGTTTTACCTATGGCTTGTAAAACTTGAGCGTTGAGCGCGTTGTCTTCTTGGGTTGTTTCCAAATTCACTCCCCCCGGATCTGAAATGTACTTGACCAGTGACGACTCAAACTAATTAGTTTGCGACCGTTTGCTCGTACAGGCAAAATATTGTCCACTGTATCGGGACTTTGCAGCACTGTTTCCGCTTCTGGCTCGATTGGCGGATAACCCTGATTTTTATTATCTATTGAACTTCCCGGAGAAAATGGCTCGACACCGATTTCAGATGCGTCAAACAAAAACTCCGCTTCACTCTCTTCACTCAATACTAATCTGGCATTTACCACACGACCTATCCCTTCCGGAGTTAAATATTCCGGCCAGCGAACTTCTGGTGGCAAGGCTAGTACTGTTTACGTATGTATTTGAGAGGTAGTTAATTAATTTAATATATTATTAATTGGAGGTTTTGGAATTCAGAATCGCAGTTATTTTTAGTCAATTTAATATTTTATTAACTGGAGTGTCTGGTATTCAGAATCGCTGTTATTTTTAATTATATTAATATTTTATTATGTAATGATTAGACGGTGTTTTTAAGTTCATGGTTTAAAATGTTACTTTATTGATCGAACATTAATCATTAACAGTCGACTATTAACTATTGACTCTCGACTATCTACTGTGTTACAATTACAATGTTGGACTTATATTTATACTTAAAATAGTAGAGTCGTCGATGACATCACTGTTCGATGACTCAAGAGGTATCGATGGATAAGAGTCAGTTATTTGAGACGTATGTGTGCTGGCTCACATTTCACGGTCGTTGACCGTCGCCTTGAATGTTGGTGTCTCATATCGGCACCACTTTGGAATGTTGCACACTTTGCAATTGTTAACTGATTTTAGGTCATTAGATTCATATGTCTATTAATTCAATGACCGTTATCCATGACACCTCCCCTTTTTGGGAAAAGAAAAAAAAACTTTCTTTTTTTTTCTTTTATATGTATGTATATATTTATCTGTATATGTATATATTATTTTTAACTTATAACAATTACATGATTGGATAAAGTATATTTTGAAGTAAGGGTTGTAATATATAAAGTTATTGGCATCGTGTGGGATGCTGGAATATAGAGCTATCGGCCGATAGTTATTTTGTAAAAAAAAAAAAAAAATAAATTATATATAGGTATATTTATTTATATTTTAATATCTATTATTTCTTATGCTAGTTTTAGTCTATTTTTGTGCACAACAATTGATTTAGATTTTGTGTCAATTTTGCAATTTCCAAAATGGTCCGTCTCAATCACCTTGTATGGACCTTTAAAAATACTATCTAATTTGTGATTGGTTTCATCTTTTAGGTATACCATATCGTTTGGCCGAATATTTTGTGGATTTACATTCTTGTCATAAATGTGTTTTGTCTTTATTTTAGCCTTTTCTAGCATTTCTGATGCTCTTTTCTGAGCTACTTGCAATTTGAATTGGAGTTCGTTTTTGTAGTCGTCAAAGTTGTATACCGGATTTATTTTTCCATTTAGTATAAAGTCGTATGGAACTGGCGCTTTTCCGAATACTAATTCGAAAGGTGTGTAACCATGAGTTGTTGGTGTCGTGTTGTAACATTACGTGAAATATTTGAGCCAATGGTCCCAGTCTAATTTGTTAGTTGAAATGTATGATCTTATGTACTCGTTAAATGTTTTATGGGATCGTTCTACTGTACCTAAAGTTCGATGGTGATAAGGGGTGGATGTTTTTCTTTCTATTTGTAAAAGCTTGCATATTTGGTCAAATATTTGGTTTTTATATTCGGTACCCATGTCTGTTAATATTTGTTTTATGGGTCCGTAAATTAAAATAAGGTTTTCTACTATTGCTTTTGCAACTATATTAGCGGACTTAGCTGGGATGGGTACTGTAATGAGAAATTTAGTTAAATCACATATTATTGTGAGCGCGTATTCGTTAGAATTAAATGACTTTGGTAATGGGCCTACAGTGTCTATTTGTACACATTCAAAAGCTCTTGCTGGTGTTGGTGTTTTTATTAAAGGTTCTAGGTGATTAGTACTGGCTTTGTTTTGTTTACATTTTTGGCAGTTTTCGACATAAGACTTCACGTCTGAAGCCATGGTTTTCCAAACATAATGTCGTTGTAGTTTTGATAAGAATCGTGTGACTCTTGGGTGGCCTCCAAAAACAGGGTCATCATGATATTTTTGTAGTATTTCAAGTTTTTGCGTGGGTGAAGTGATTTCAATAAGCTTTGGTGTTATAGCTATTGTTATTTCTTTCAATTGTTCATTGCCTTTCTTTTTAAATTCCTCTATGTCGACATATTCAAATAAATTATGATTGATTGCAATCCTTATACTCTTAAAGTTTGTTTTGCCAACTATATTTTCAAGTTTGGGAAATAATTGCGCTAGTTCAATTTTCCCATAAGCAATAAAATCTTTAGAGTTTAATTTAAATATTTTTTTTTTCCATGGAAGAAAACGAAATGTGAGGAATTTTCTAATGTTTTATTGTGCACATTTGTGGTTAATTTCAGGCATGGTAATTTTTTCACTTCTTGTAACGTAATCGTGTTATATACTTGTTGTTTTAAGGTTTCTTTGGCTTCAATAATGTTCTGATTAGTTTGGAAATGAGTATGTTTTGATTTTGATCTAGTAATCATCTGTATGATAGCAAAGTTTTCTTCCCTAAGCTGCTTGATTTGCCCAAAATCAATGCGCGATAAAGCATCTGCACCGCAGTTATCTTTTCCTTTAATGTATTCAATTTCGAAATCAAATTCTTCCAAATCTAGCCTCATTCTTGTTAACTTTGAGGAAGGGTTCTTCAAAGCAAATAGGTATGTAAGTGGTTTATGATCACTTTTTATTAAAAATTTTGTTCCATAAATGTATGGTTTGAAGAAATTTATTGCCCAGTGTATAGCGGTAAGTTCTTGTTCTATGACCGATTTATTACTCTCCCCTTTAGTAAAGGTTCGAGAGGCGAACGCTATTGGCAATTGTTTACCATTGTGGTTCTGACTTAGAACTGCGCCACATGCAATTTTGCTTGCATCTGTAGTAATGCAAAAAGGTTTTTTGAAATCAGGGTATTGCAATATTTTTGGGGATAGCAGACAACTTTTAAAATATTGAAATGCCTTTTCGCATTCAGGTGTCCATTCGAACTGGGATTTTTTCCTTGTTAATTTTGTTATGTGTACTGCATGATTTGCGAAATTTGGTATGAATCTTCTATAATAGTTTACAAATGCTACGAACCGCTTACATTCATCGGCGTTCGTTGGTTTTTGGTATGACACAATCTTGTCGTATTTAGATTCATCTGGAAGAATGCCTTGGTCTGTGCATTTATGTCCTAGGAAGGTGACTTGTGAATCGTAAAATTTACACTTGTCCGGATGCAACTTAATATTTGTTTTCCTGCAGATCTCGAAAACTGATTTTAAATTTGCTAACATATGTGTTTCGGAGCATCCAATGACTATGAGGTCGTCCATATATATAAAAGTTTTCCCTGGTACTAGTCCAGAAAATGCAATATTCATCATCCTTTGAAAGGAAGTTGGGGCTATTTTTAATCCAAAAGGTAATCTTTTGAATCTAATGGATCCTTGTTCGGTTGAGAATGATGTAACGTTTCTTGAATTTTCCTCAAGCTCTATTTGATGAAAACCTGAAATCAAATCCAAACACGAAAAATACTTCGCACGACCTAACTGGTCAAGGATATCGTCAATTCTAGGCAATGGGTACTTGTCTGATGCTAATTTTTTATTGACTTGTCTATAGTCTATTACAAGTCTCCATTTTTTTCCGAGGAATTTGGTAAGAATTTCTTCGGGACTAAAAGTATAGGGCTATTATACTCTGAGACTGACGGTTCAATGATATCATCTCTAAGCAGTTTTTCTATTTGTTTATTTATTTCGGCTTTATGAGTATGAGGAGTCCTATAGTTTTTTATGTAAACCGGATTATTTTCGTTTAAGTGTAATTTCTGTTTATAAAAATTATTGTATGTACACGCATCGCTTTCGTTTGAAGCGAGTTGAACTAGTTTTTCTCTATGAAGTATTGGGCAGTTGTTTGCTAATTTATTCAAAATTTTGGTTTGTCGTTCTTGATTGTTATTTTGTTTATCTATTTTAATAATTGTAACGATAATTGTCGTTTTCGCTGGGGTAAAAACTCAGCGGGTCCCAGGGTCACTTACAGAAATTTATTTCAATAGCGTTAGTTTTTATAAGTGTTTTTATTTATTTTCAAAATTACTACTTATTTCCTATACATATATATAATTATATTTAATTACTACCCTACTCTATGTGCTCGTGGTAGTCTCCGTGGTTTGTACTAGTGTCCCAGGGAGAGTCGGTCAAAACCATAAACTCCACTGGCTCTGTCTACGTTGCGTGTGTGTCCCAGGGAGAGTCGGTCAAAACCATAAACTCCACTGGCTCTGTCTGCGTTGCGTGTGTGTCCCAGGGAGAGTCGGTCAAAACCATAAATCCACTGGCTCTGTCTGCGTTGCGTGTGTGTCCCAGGGAGAGTCGGTCAAAAACATAAACTCCACTGGCTCTGTCTGCGTTGCGTGTGTCCCCCAGGGAGAGTCGGTCAATAGTCACAGTACCTAGTTTCGATGCTTGGTGCGTCTCTAGGAGCTTGGTGCGTTGTCTACTTACGGAGCGATGCTGGATCAAAGAGGCTTGGTGTTTGGTTCATTCCGCTTATACAGCGAAAGCTTGCCAGGGGATCAGTGCTCGTTGTTGTTGTGGCCCAGTTGTCCTTAGGCCACCTTCAACTTCCGCTGGTTGTCCACCTTGTTGTAGTTCCCCTAGTTGTCCATCGTAGTTGTTGCTTGCAGTAGTGTGGCCTGATCGCTGCTGTTAGTTGTCGCTTTGCTGTTGTTGTAGTTAATATATCGTTCACACTCCGCTTGCTTACGGCTCTGTGTTTACGATCGGTGCGCTCTCGTTGTTATCCGTGCTCCGCCTTCGGTCGCTGTAGTGTTGTTTTTGTTAATATATTCTTTCACACTCCGCCTGCTTACGGCTCTGTGTTTACGATCGGTGCGCTCTCGTTGTCATCCGTGCTCCGCCTTCGGTCGCTGTAGTGTTGTTGTTGTTAATATATTCTTTCACACTCCGCCTGCTTACGGCTCTGTGTTTACGATCGGTGCGCTCTCGTTGTCATCCGTGCTCCGCCTTCGGTCGCTACAGTGTTGTTGTTGTTAATATACTGGTTTCTACTTCTTTGTGTTTACGATCGGCTCGCGTATCTGTGGTGCGCTCTCGTTGTCATCCGTGCTCCGCCTTCGGTCGCTGTAGTGTTGTTGTTGTTGCAGAGATTGGTTTGCACTCTGCCTGCTTACTGCTTTGTGTGTGCGATCGGTTAGCGTGTGTGTAATGCTCTTTCGGGATTCTCTGTGTTCCGCCTTTGGTCGCTGCACTGTTGTAGAAATGTTTGCTTGCTGTTTCTTTTCTCCTTTATAGCCGTACTAGTCCCTCTTGATGTTCTTTGTACTATTAAGCCGTCGTCGTCATCAGTCTAACTCTTTCGGTTTCTGCGCTCCTCACCACCTGTACGTTTATTGGACCGATCGTCTGTGCGTAAATGTTTTGTTATACTTATCCGCTGTCTTTGTTGTTGCATTTAGCGTGGGAGGTGGTTACCTTTTTAAGCTGCATGATATCGGGGATGGTTGCATGCTTGAATATTGTTTGTGGTTAAAACAAATAAAATATGGTGGACATCGTTATTTGTTTTTGGACTTAACACGGTCTCTGGTGGTAGCATATAGTTTTTGTTGTGTATGCGGAAAATACTTCTGGTATTTTCCGTCTTTACACGTCCTCCCGACTTTATGGACGAAGGAGGAACGTTGCTTCTCCGTGGTGCACTATGACCCGGTACGGTGGTTGTTCGAACCGTAGGCGTTTTTTTCTAGCTTGGGTTTCTTTTAGTATCTTTATCGTTTTTCTTACCAGTGCCGTGGGCAGCCCTTTCGCCTTGGGTCCCTCTAGTTCCTGTACACTGTAGAAATGGACGTCTTCCTTGTGGGGTTCCTTTAATGCGGGTAGTATTCCAGGTGAATCTTTGTTGTACTTCTGTCTTTTCCAGGTGGTCTCCGTATCGCTGTCCGTGGTTTCTGATTCTTCCTGTTGGTAGTTTGGTGTCCCATGCGGGTCCAGTGGAGGTGATTCCTTCGCTTGTTTTGAGAGCATTTCCGCAGTTTTTTTTCGTTTCTCGGCCCCAACTAATTGTTTAACTAGGTGATATATTTCTGCTCGTTTGTGGGTGGCGTCCTCAGGGCTGAACCAGGTAGACAAGTCAGCCGTGTCCCATGTGTTTCCTGGTATGGATTGTGTTAGGAACTTCTCTGCGTTCTGGAGTAGATAAATGCCACAGTCGGTATTGTTTATCTGTTGCCGCGTTTTAAGTCGATGGGAGGGTACCCTGGTGGCATTTATGGGTATTGGTGGGTCTTCCATAAATTTACTGCGGTATTCCTCGTTCAGGTATCTTCTTAGTATTTCGGCCTCCTCTTCGTGTGAACCTCGGTCCAGGGAGTCGAATATTAATATTGTGGCACCTTTTGTCCCTGTCACCAGAGTTCCGGGGAAACAGACAACGGCCAAATACCAATGATTTGCCTTGTTTATGGGCACCATTATTAAATCGGTGTCGAAAAGGTTCTTCCCCTTTGTCCATCGTTTTACGCCCATGTGCATGTCGGTCGCAGTTCCCCGTTGTCTGGTGAGTCGGGTGAAGAAATGAGTACTACAAATGTGCACTCTACCCCGCTTTCTGCTGGGTACCAGGTTCTCTCGGAGCCATCTCAAATAGAAATCGATTAGCACATCGTTAAGTAGGCAGTTCGGTCGTAGGCGAGCGATATCCGAACTCCTGATAGCGATGCCTCCGGTGGTTGTCGGGTAAATCGTGATGACTTCGTCGCCGGACGGGGTGTTGTCTTCTTCTACTTGGACGCGTGCGGCCTGGATTATCGTTATTTGAGCCATCGTGGGTTTTTTTTTCTTTGGTTTGTTAGTTTCGAGAACGTTGTTTTACTTACGTGCGCTGAAGATCAAAGAGGCTTGTATGGTGGCGTGGAGGCCCTTTTATACCCGTTTTGGTGAGGTAACGGTATTCCACGAGAGCGGCAATCTGGTTCTCTCAGCTCTTAGATTTCCGCTCTCCTGGTCCTCTCACCGTTTCTCCTTTGTATTAGTGTGGGTCATTGTTGTCTTCCTCGTGGTTACCAGGCGCACAGTATGTTTTAATTTCGCTGAGATGAGCGGTCTTCCTGCATTTGTCTCCCTTTCGCTGCAGCTCCATGATTACCGGTGAAATGAAGTTTACTATCTGGTAGGGTCCCTCATATCGCGGTGCTAGCTTGGCGGCGAAGTGCTCTGTTGCTTTGGACAAGTGGTGTTGCTTGACTAACACCCATTGTCCAACTTCCGGTTTCCACTCTCGGCGTCGCAGATTATAATGTCTTCTTTGATCCTGTGTTGCTCGTTCCAAGTTTTGCCTCACGATTCGATAAGCTTCTTGTAGTTGATCTACCCGTTCGTTAGCTGTCTGTGGGGTTAGCCCTGTACCCAACGTTGTCTCATCGTACAGCGCCTTTGGTAGTCGCGGTTCACGCCCTTGTATCAGATAAGCCGAACTGTATCCCGTTGTCTCCGATACACTAGTATTAATGGCAAGAGTCAATTCGGGAAGCAAGTCGTCCCACTTCTGCTGCCGTTGACTCGCAAATTGGGCCACCATAGTCTTGATGGTGCGATTGGTGCATTCCACCGCATTTTCCTGCGGAGTGTAGGGCGCCGTGAACTGATGTTTGATGCCATACCCTTCGGTGAACCGGCGGAACGCTCGACTACTAAATTGAGACCCATTGTCCGTCACTAGGATTTTAGGTACTCCAAAGCGAGACAGGATGTGTTCCCGGAAAGCCCGTTGCAATGTCTCGGTGGTGGCTTTTCGGAGGGGGGCCATCTCGGTCCATTTGGAGAATTTATCGAAGAACACGACTAGCATGGTGTTGCCATGTGTGGACCGGGGTAAGGGCCCGACAAAGTCGGCGCACAAGATAGACCAAGGTTCAGTGGGGATGTGGCTCAACATTTTCCCAGCTGGTTGTTGGTGGCTGCTTTTAAATCGTTGGCAGGAGGAGCATTGACGCACGTATCGACTTGTATCGCGGAATAGCCCCGGCCAGTAATATCGGTTGGCTATCCGTGCTATTGTTTTCCTGATACCTAAGTGTCCTGCCGTGGGTGCATCGTGATTTTCCTGTAGGACCCGGTTCCTGAGCGCTCTTGGCACACACAGTTTCCACGGGACGCAATCTTCGTCGCCGCGATAACTCGGGATGTGCCTGTATAACTGTCCACCTTCCAATTGGTAATCAGCATATTTCTCCGGCCTAGCGATGACCTCTGCTTTTCGTTTCTGCCACCAGGGGCAGTCTGGTTCTGTTCGGTCCTCAATGGTAATGGTGCAGGCGGCTTCTGTTGGCTGTCTAGACAAGGCGTCGGCTAACACGTTCAATTTTCCCTTCCGGTATTGCACGTCGAATGTGTACTGTTGCAGTTCAAGGGCACATCTTGCGATACGACGAGGCAGGGCTTTCGATGGAGTTTAACCATTTTAGTGATAGGTGGTCCGTGATGACCGTAAATTGGTATCCCTCGAGGTAGGGTCGCATCTTTCTACCACACACGATCGCTAAGCACTCCTTCTCTGTGGGTGAATAGTTCCGCTCTGCGTTATTTAAGTGGCGGCTGGCGTAGGCTATCACGCGTTCCATCCCGTCGACGTCTTGAGTGAGTACCGCGTCTAGTCCGTAGTCGCTTGCGTCGGTTTTTAGCACAAATTTCTTATTAAAATCCGGGCACGCCAGGACTGGTGCCTCTGTCAATTTCTGCTTCAATTGTTTGAACGCGTGCTGTTGCTCTCCAGCCCACTTGAAGTGCTTGCCCTTTTTTAGCAATAGTGTTAACGGGTGTACTGTCTTGGCGAAGTCTGGAACAAAACGACGGTACCATGACGCTACACCCAGGCAGCGTCGCACCTCTCGTATGTTTTGGGGTGGTTCGAGCTCTCTGATGGCCGCGATTTTATCTGGATCAGTGTGGATTCCTTGGTCACTGACCACGTGACCCAAACACTTTAATTTCCTCTGGAAGAACGCGCATTTGTCTTTATTCAATTTAAGGTTGGCCTTTCGCAGGCGTCGGAATACTTCGGTTATGTTCTGTTGGTGTTCCTCTAGTCTTCGCCCTGTGACGATGATATCATCCAGGTATGCGAACGCGTGCGGCTCCATCTCAGGACCTATTAACTGGTCTAAAGCTCGTTGAAAGGTCGCAGGTGCTGAATGTAGCCCGAATGGCATTACTTTCCACTGGAAGAGTCCACGGCCTGGCACGGTGAATGCGGTGTACTCTTTGCTGTGGGCATCCATGGGAATTTGCCAGTACCCGTTCTTTAAGTCTAGGGTGCTAATGTATTTCGCCTCCCGTAAGCGGTCCAATATATGCTGTATCCTGGGCAACGGATATGCATCCGGTATGGATCTGGCATTCAGTTGCCTGTAGTCTATGCACAGTCTCCACCTCCCGTCTTTTTTGCGCACGAGGACAATTGGGGCGCTATGTGGGCTATGTGAAGGCTCTATACATCCCTTTTTCAGCAATTCTTCCACTTCGGCGTTGATTACTTCCTGCTGTGCGGGGTTCCTGGGGTCGTTGGTTTATTGACCTGTCGTCACGCATCACAATTTTGTGACTCGTGATGTTGGCTACTCCAGGCTTGTCCTCAAACTTAGCCAGCTCGGTCTTCAGAAATCCTTCGATAGTCTCCTTTTCCGTAATGGTCTCTTCTTGAATGGACGTGCACCGTGTAATGTCGCTGTTTTGCACGCCCCCAATCTGAGATCCTAGTACGATTTCTTGGTCCCCGCATTCGATTTTTGTTCCCATAGTTGACATGAAATCGAGTCCCAGAAGGAGGTCGTCTGTTGAGTCGGGCATGGTGAGTAGCTCTAGTTCGCAGCTTCGGCCCCCTAATTTTATGTTTACTCGCAGTACCTCCGTGATCTCTCGTGTGCGTCCGTCAGCCATACGTGCACGTATGTGTGTAGGAATTACCCTACCGGTGGTTGCACGTAACTGACGGCTAAGGCTTTCGCTGATGAAACTCCGAGTGGCTCCGGTATCGACAGTGGCCGTCACTTCGTTGGTGTCGATGGTGACTGCAGCACAGATACGCTGCCCCTCGCAACGTAAAGCGTTTAGTGTTGTTGAGGGCTGTTGCTGATAGGCTGCGCCCCGCCTCGCTCTTGACGGCAGCCCCGCTCGTTTCCCCCTTGCGCTCTGCAGCACCCCACTGTTCTTATGTTCCTCTGGCCGCACTCGCAACAGAATAGAACCTGAGCATTTCGGCAGTGTCGCGCCAAATGCCCCGTCTGTCCGCAGCGTCTGCAAGCTGTGCGCACATCGATGCCTGCCTCCGCTCCAGTGTGACTAATCGGCGCTACCTGTCGATTGCGGGCCTCACGTGGTGGTGTACGCTCGACTCGTGATTGTACAGAGGGTATTCGGTGTGGGTCCCGGTCGCCACGGAAGCCTTCCAAGTCTTCGGCCATCTCCACTAGTTCTTCCAGCGTTCCAAAATCCTTCCGGCGCACGTACCATTGGTACTCTTCCAAGCAATTCCGGAAAATGCGCTCTAGCTTCTGTGATTCCGTGTACCCCGCTTGCCGCATCAGATTTTGCATCTCCAACACATACTCTTTGAATTTCTCACGTGGTTTTTGCCGCCTCTGTCGGATCTCATCCTCCAACTTCTCCAGGTATCTGGCAGGCAAGAAGAATTTAAGAAAATCCTTCCGGAATAAATTCCATGCTGTCCAGGAACGATTTTTATTGCGATACCATAGAAGCGCACGATCTTTTAACAGTTCCGGCATGGTACGTGGGAGCATATCCTTGTTGAGCCCATATACTGCCGAGAGCTCCTCCACTCGTTCAAGGAATGCCAGCGGGTCACGGCCACCGTCGTATTTAATAGACCATTTCTTCACATGATCTATGACTCCGGCGTACTGTGCCTGGTGTGGCTGGTCAATGGCCGGTGGTGACACAGCGCGATGCAGTGATGTCCTCCGAAACTCTGCCTCCCATGTCGCTGGTATTTCGCCTGTGAATATATGGCCTGGTCTGTCCACGCTCAGCGTATTGCGGGTACCTATGGGCGTAGCCAGCTTGGGTGACGTACTCCTGACGTACCTGGATTTTAGCTTTTCTAAGCGGTTTCGTTGTTCTTCAGTCAATTCAGTCTCCGTGAAGAACTCTGATAGTTGCTTACGGAGATCTTCCACGGTTCCTGCAGCTTCTATGCCGAATTCCACAGCGAAAATCACCAGCTCCTCTTTGCGCAGCGTGTACAACCAACTTGTTTTCACCATCCTGTGTTCGTCTTAGATGATGATGAAAACAATGGGTGTTTGTGTGTATAACCTGGTGCTGATTCGGCACTCCTCTGAGTGACTGCGTAGATCGACGTAGTTGTTTATCACTCTGTTTTTTTTAAAATCCGATGCGTTGAATTTCTTTTGAAGGTGCCTGCTCGGGCGCTACTGTAACGACTCGTTTTCGCTGGGGTAAAAACTCAGCGGGTCCCAGGGTCACTTACAGAAGTTTATTTCAATAGCGTTAGTTTTTATAAGTGTTTTTATTTATTTTCAAAATTACTACTTATTTCCTATACATATATATAATTATATTTAATTACTACCCTACTCTATGTGCTCGTGGTAGTGTCCGTGGTTTATACTAGTGTCCCAGGGAGAGTCGGTCAAAACCATAAACTCCACTGGCTCTGTCTGCGTTGCGAATGTGTCCCAGGGAGAGTCGGTCAAAACCATAAACTCCACTGGCTCTGTCTGCGTTGCGTGTGTGTTCCAGGGAGAGTCGGTCAAAACCATAAACTCCACTGGCTCTGTCTACGTTGCGTGTGTGTCCCAGGGAGAGTCGGTCAAAACCATAAACTCCACTGGCTCTGTCTGCGTTGCGTGTGTGTCCCAGGGAGAGTCGGTCAAAACCATAAATCCACTGGCTCTGTCTGCGTTGCGTGTGTGTCCCAGGGAGAGTCGGTCAAAAACATAAACTCCACTGGCTCTGTCTGCGTTGCGTGTGTGTCCCAGGGAGAGTCGGTCAATAGTCACAGTACCTAGTTTCGATGCTTGGTGCGTCTCTAGGAGCTTGGTGCGTTGTCTACTTACGGAGCGATGGGAAGAGGCTTGGTGTTTGGTTCATTCCGCTTATATAGCGAAAGCTTGCCAGGGGATCAGTGCTCGTTGTTGTTGTGGCCCAGTTGTCCTTAGGCCACCTTCAACTTCCGCTGGTTGTCCACCTTGTTGTAGTTCCCCTAGTTGTCCATCGTAGTTGTTGCTTGCAGTAGTGTGGCCTGATCGCTGCTGTTAGTTGTCGCTTTGCTGTTGTTGTAGTTAATATATCGTTCACACTCCGCTTGCTTACGGCTCTGTGTTTACGATCGGTGCGCTCTCGTTGTCATCCGTGCTCCGCCTTCGGTCGCTGTAGTGTTGTTGTTGTTAATATATTCTTTCACACTCCGCCTGCTTACGGCTCTGTGTTTACGATCGGTGCGCTCTCGTTGTCATCCGTGCTCCGCCTTCGGTCGCTATAGTGTTGTTGTTGTTAATATACTGGTTTCTACTTCTTTGTGTTTACGATCGGCTCGCGTATCTGTGGTGCGCTCTCGTTGTCATCCGTGCTCCGCCTTCGGTCGCTGTAGTGTTGTTGTTGTTGCAGAGATTGGTTTGCACTCTGCCTGCTTACTGCTTTGTGTGTGCGATCGGTTAGCGTGTGTGTAATGCTCTTTCGGGTTTCTCTGTGTTCCGCCTTTGGTCGCTGCACTGTTGTAGAAATGTTTGCTTGCTGTTTCTTTTCTCCTTTATAGCCGTACTAGTCCCTCTTGATTTTCTTTGTACTATTAAGCCGTCGTCGTCATCAGTCTAACTCTTTCGGTTTCTGCGCTCCTCACCACCTGTACGTTTATTGGTCCGATCGTCTGTGCGTAAATGTTTTGTTATACTTATCCGCTGTCTTTGTTGTTGCATTTAGCGTGGGAGGTGGTTACCTTTTTAAGCTGCATGATATCGGGGATGGTTGCATGCTTGAATATTGTTTGTGGTTAAAACAAATAAAATATGGTGGACATCGTTATTTGTTTTTGGACTTAACACGGTCTCTGGTGGTAGCATATAGTTTTTGTTGTGTATGCGGAAAATACTACTGGTATTTTCCGTCTTTACATAATGTAATAGTCATCAAGGTTTTCTGTTCTTATTGTGTTTTGCTGCAAAAAAAGGTTGTTATCCGTTGTATTAATAATTCGAACATATGGGTTTTTTGTATTAACGATTGTATTTGCTATGAAAACACCATCTTCAAGTTCCTGATTGGGTATTAAGAGGTCATTTTCCGTACTTGTTATGCTGGGAGTGAGAGTATTTTCCCCTGATGTGAATCCAATATTTCGATTTCTAGTTCAATATTTAAACAGTTTGGCCTAATAATGAGCCAACTTGGACCAGAATTTTTGTAGTCTAATACACAATTATAATTTTTTATGAAATCATAGCCTATTATACCATCACAAGTTAGCGGGAAAGAATCATCCACTATGTGGAAATTATGAGATATTGTTAAATTATTTATGTATAGACTTGCTTGTGTGACACCGAGTGTTTTTATTGTACCACTGCCTTTACCTCTGAGGTTGAATATTTGATTTATATTGTTTGTAGCATTGTCTACATGGTTTGTTTTGAAGAGACTTATATCTGATCCTGTATCTAAAAGAAATGTAGAGGTGGACTGACTTAAGGATGATTTTATTCTGATGTAATTGTTTAAACAGAGGTTTACATTTAAAATTCTGTGCTCATTTAATTTGATACATTCCCCAGTTGGCGGACTGGGGGACATCCCCGTTTTCCGACGCCTCTGTATACCGAACGTTTCCATTATTATGTCTGCGTCCTCTATAATTATTGTTGTGTCCATAATTTCTATTTCTATTATTGTTGTCTCGGTTATCAGAGTAAGACTCGTTACGCCGTGTATTATAATTCCGGTTCGAAGAGCTTCTTTGTCCACGATATGATCTGTTTCCACGACCCCTATATATTACGTTGGAATTTCGAAATTTGTTGATGTAATTTACTTGTAAAGTTCCTGAATTTTCCGAACTTAACTCAAGAAATTTTGAAATAGCGTCTCCTACTGTTGGGAACTGACCTGCCCTCATTAGCAATTTTACCTCTTCAGATTTCGCATTTGTTTTTATTGTTTTCACTGCATGTTGAGTGGAGTAGCTTTTTGCTAGTGCAGGCGTCAAACCGTCTGCAATAAATGATTGCTCCAATTGCAATGATAAAGTTTCAATTTCTTTGGCAAAATCACTGTCGCTTTTATTATGCTGCTTTACGGTATTAAGTCTGGCTGAAATACTCTGTGGAGATTCGTATTTCACGTTTGCAAGTAATTTGCTTTTGATTGCTTGAATAGTACTCTCGTTTGTTATCAATGTACTTGCTGAGTGAGCTAATTTCGTGTGTACTTGCTGAGTGAGCTAATTTATTAATGAAATTGCTATGTTTTCATGGGTTTCTTTTATGGTTTCCAATAAATCAATGGCGTTTATGAATTTATTTAAATTTTCAATTTTGCCATCAAACTCTGGAAGCAATTTCGTTGCAGTGTTAATGAACTCGATAGGTGTCATATTGCTGAGATTGTTTATTTCGTTTAGTTCTTTTAATGTGTCTTCTAATGAATCAGTATCTGTGTCAGAGCTTTCGCTGCAAAGTAATGAATTAATAGTCAGGTCAAGTAATTTTGTTATACTTGTTGGTACTTCTTGTGGTACTTGTAATTTATTAAAAAGTACTTTCAGTCTATTTTTAATGGAAGTGAAATAATTTTCGAATTCTAGCTTATGGTCTATGCTAAGTACCGGGTAAATTGTCCTACCTAAATTGGCAATTGTATTATGCTGACATGCAAGAATACCAATATGTTTTAGTTGAGTAATTTTGGATGGTAGGGGTGTTTTATTTAAACATTTGTACGATTTGTCAAAAGTGATCTTTATTTCATGAAATTTTCTCAAAACTTTGTCCCATGTGATTGGTGAGGACATAATAAATGGACCATACATAATTAGGAAATTGCAACATTCATAAATTTACATGTTTTAATAAAAAGCTTAATTTTGTCTATTTGTTTATATTATTTTCTTGTCATTCGTGTGTTGTTGCTTGCACGGTGTTTTTAATGTGAATACTTAGTTGTAACTATTAGTTTTATATTGTGAAATTGAATTTAATAATATTGCTTATCTTATATGATGATGATTTTTGTTGTCCTTTACGAAGCTGCAATTCTTCTCCAGATAGTTTTTCAGATAGTTTAGATCCTGACCGCTGGTGTTTCCACACGTTGTATCCTTCGTTTTAAATAGTTTTTGAGTGCCGAATGTATTGCCATTATTAGCACCAAGGCTCCGATTAAACACATAATTTCCCAAGGAATTGTTTTGATGTTTTGATTGTCACTTTTCTGTTGGTATTTGTCTATATATTTTACAACTTCTGTATTCTTCTGTTGCACTTATTTTCCCACTTCATAGCCAGAAATTGCTATCATCACTATACTTATTGCTTTTTTCCACCAACCCATGGTGTTGATTGAAGTTTTTTCATGGATATTTCTATACTTTATCTTTTTTTAAATTTTTCCCACTTTTGTTTTTTTTTTTTTATGCTTAGCAGTTCATTTTCAGCAATTGTCTATTGTAAGCAAATATTCACTGAAGTTACACTTTTTGTTATTAAAAAAAATATTTATTTAAAAGTTATTTATTTTTAGCGTCACTTATACCACGGTCGCCATGTAATGATTAGACGGTGTTTTTAAGTTCATGGTTTAAAATGTTACTTTATTGATCGAACATTAATCATTAACAGTCGACTATTAACTATTGACTCTCGACTATCTACTGTGTTACAATTACAATGTTGGACTTATATTTATACTTAAAATAGTTGAGTCGTCGATGACATCACTGTTCGATGACTCAAGAGGTATCGATGGATAAGAGTCAGTTATTTGAGACGTATGTGTGCTGGCTCACATTTCACGGTCGTTGACCGTCGCCTTGAATGTTGGTGTCTCATATCGGCACGACTTTGGAATGTTGCACACTTTGCAATTGTTAATTGATTTTAGGTCATTAGATTCATATGTCTGTTAGTTCAATGACCGTTATCCATGACAATTATCTGTAGATCTGGAATACAGAATCGAAGCTATTTTAAATAATTTAATATTTTTTTTTTGTCTGGAGGGTCTGCAAATAAGATTCGCAGTTATTTTTAATTAAAGTAATATTTTATTATCTGGAGAGTCTGGAATGCAGAATCGCAGTTATTTTTAATTAAATTCATATTTTATTAACTGAAGTGTATTGTATTCGGAATCGCAGTTATTTTTAATTAATTTATTATTTTATTATCTAGAGAGTCTGGAATTGAGAATCGCAGTTATTTTTAAATAATTTAACATCTTATTAACTAGAGTGTCTGGAATTCAAAATCGCAGTTATTTTTAGTTAATTTAATATTTTATTATCTGGTGGGTCTGGAATTCAGAATCGCATTTATTTTAAATAATTTAATATTTTATTATCTGGAGGGTATGGAATGCAGAATCGCACTAATTGTTAATTAATATAAAATTTTTTAACTGGAGGGTCTGGAATTCAGAATAGCAGTTATTTTTAATTAATTTAATATTTTATTAACCGGAGGGTCTTGAATTAAGAAACGCATTTATTTCTAATTAATTTAATATTTTATTAGCTGGGGTGTCTGGTATTCAGAATCGCAGTTATTTTTAATTAATTTAATATTTTATTAACTGGAGTGTCTGGTATTCAGAATCTTAGTTATTTTTAATTAATTTAATATTTTATTATCTGGGAGGGTCTAGAATTCAGAATCGCAGTTATTTTTAATTAATCTAATATTTTATTAACTGGAGTGTCTGGTATTCAGAATCCTAGTTATTTTTAATTAATTTAATATTTTATTATCTGGAGGGTCCCGAATTCAGAATCGCAGTTATTTTTATTAATTTAATATTTTATTAACTGGAGTGTCTGGTATTCAGAATCATAGTTATTTTTAAATAATTTAATATTTTATTATCTGGAGGGTCTGGAATTTATAATCGCTGTTATTTTTATTAATTTAATATTTTATTAACTGGAGTGTCTGGTATTCAGAATCATAGTTATTTTTAATTAATTTAATATTTTATTATCTGGGAGGGTCTAGAATTCAGAATCGCAGTTATTTTTAGTTAATTTAATATTTTATTAACTGGAGTGTCTGGTATTCAGAATCCTAGTTATTTTTAATTAATTTAATATTTTATTATCTGGTGGGTCTGAAATTCAGAATCGCTCCTGTTAATCCAAACGGCATTCTATTAAACTCATAATGCCCTAAACCGGTGCTGAACGCGGTTTTCTGCTTGTCTTGGGTATCCACCAGAACTTGGTGGTACCCACTCGTTAAATCAAGTGTAGAAAAATATCTACTATGCCCCAATTGATCCAGAATTTATTCTATCCTTGGAATTGGGAACACCTGCTTGATAGTGGCGTCGTTCAATTTCCTAAAATCGACGACCATTCTCCACTTCTGTTGACCCTAAGCACCTCCCTTCTTTGGTACCAAAATTATTGGTGAATTCCAAGGCGAGATACCCGGTGAAATTATGTTATCTTTTAACATTCCTTCCACTTGCCTATTTACCTCATCTTTGTGAGCTTGTGGCAATCTGTATTACTTCTGGTTAGTTGGTGGTTGATCCGCTCTAGTAGGTATTTCATGCTCTACCTCTGGTATATATGTCAACTGGTCTCCTTCCAGCAAAAATATGTCATGGAATGACGTACAAATGGCTTCTATCGATGCCTTTTCTTCTAAATTTACGCTTGGGTCTAACTTCAATGATTCTAGCACTCTCTCCATTCTTTTTCTTATATCTACCTGCTTAATCTGATTAACCGACCTATAATTCGGTTCTTTAAAATTATCATAACTAGTGAACTTAGGCCTAAAATTCTCATCCATCAGGTAGTCCTTTTCTGATGCGTTGCGTACACAAGCGTACACCTTACCCTTGTCCACGTTCGTTATGGTTTCTCCCATATATACACCCTCCGCTAGCTGCTGCTTGTGCAAAACAACAGTCCTAAGTCTCGTATTTACATACATTGTAACTACTCTGCTCGATCTTGCGTTTACTACCTCCATACAATTCCTAACCCTATTCACGGTTCCTTCCTCTCATGACTTCAATGGAAGAGTAAGGATTCTATTCTTATTTTCATCATAAAATGATAACCGCTTTTCTAGCGCATCTAGTATGGTGCGGCCCCAGAGATTATCACGGCCAATTATCCCATCCGCCGGGATACCTTTCCGTAAAATACTAGATTTTTCGAGGCTGGAATCCGCCCCTGAATCTACTAAAAGCACACTACCTGCTTCCTTGTAGGGTATCTCGATGAAGGCTACCCTATCCTACTCATAACGAAACAACGTCCTTCCATTCTCAACATGGACGCGTATCTACTTCATAACTCTTCCAATTGTTTTCTCCATGCACCACAGTTATCCCTTACAATCCTATACTCCTTCAAAACGACCGTGAATATCTTAACTATCCATTCTCGTACCACGTGCGCGGCGATTAGCCTATACTCTCTAACCTTATTAAAACTTAATCTAAGTACTAGAATCATCACAGTTACCCCAATTAACGCGCAATCAAAAATTTTTTCCAGGAGAGACTCTTGCTTCTCCGTATCTTGAACTATTCTTCTTACATTACTCGGTACGTGGTATTGGAGAACCTCTTGCTCATCCTTTTCCTGGACTGTAATTCCTACATTACCAGTCAAACGTTCTTTTGGCCTAACTCTTACTTCCTTCTTTTTGGCTTTTCAGTCTACTGGCCTCAACTCATTCACTCCCCCCGGATCTGAAATACACTTGACCAGTGACGGACTCAAACTTATTAGTCTTCGACCGCTTGTTCGTAGAGGCGAAATATTGTCCACTGTATCGGGACTTTGGAGCTGGAAGTTTCCCTGGTTCCTTTGTTGGAATTGTCTATCACTGCATTCCGCTGCCCGATATCCCATCCGTCCACATGAACAGCATTTCAACCCCTGTTGGGTGTTGCCTATCCTTGGTTCACTTCTAGAATTCCAATTTGGTCGCTGCTGACCACTCCCAGTGTTGAAAGGATTTCTTCCTTGGCTAATTCCTTCCGTTGAATTAACTCGTCGACTACTACCCCTGCTGTCCCGCAAGGGTGGATCCGGGCGCCTCGTACCTGGCTGCCTTATACTTTGATCCCATTTAGTGTCTATTTGGCACTGTCTACTTGCCTCATGACGATATGTTTGGCACTCCATACAGTAGGGCGTATTTTTGCGTGTAATGCATTCATCCCTTGTATGACCTGGCTTATGGCAGAACGAACATGTGGGTGCCCTCTGTACAAACTCCCTGTGCGGATTTCTCTGATTCACGGCTCTGCTGTCGGAGACCCCGGGATTTTACGCTCCTCTGTATATGTTTGGGACGGAATTACTTCCTTCTCTATCAATGACAGCGGCAGTTAAACTGTCCTGTCTATTCTCGAACATATGTATTTCCCCCAAACCGGCCGTACTCCGTTCCACGAGGACTTGTGCTCTAATTGCTTCTTCTACCAGTTCCTCCAGATTTCCTGTTCTGCTATTCAGCATATGAATCTTTAGAGCGGTGTTACGGAGGCCCACTACGAAAGTTGTTAACACCGACTTGTCAACTTCGTATAATAGTGCTGTATCTCCAACGCCATTGTACTTATTTTTTATTTCTTCCTGGGCCAACATCCGAAGTGACTCCAAACGCCTGGCAAAGGCGCGTATGTCTTCCCCTGCCAGCTGTTTCCCGATTCTAATCTCTTGGGATATGTCTTCCAGAGTTCTATCCTTTAAATAGGTTCTCTTCAGAAGGCCGTAAAGCTCGTTCACACTGGCGAATTGTTTTGGCAGCACAAGCTTGTATGCATCTCCAAATAATCTTTGCTTAATACAGTCGAAGAAATCCTGTAACTCATCAGGGCTTATGCTCCGCTTTGCAAGCTCACAACCTTGAATGCACCTACTGAGTTCTGACCTTCAATCTCCTGAAGCAGCACCAGTAAACACAGGTACTAACCTGACCACTGCCTTTGAAATCTCCTCTATACTCATTCTACTTATTCTCGTTTTACCTATGGCTTGTAAAACTTGAGCGTTGAGCGCGTTGTCTTCTTGGGTTGTTTCCAAATTCACTCCCCCCGGATCTGAAATGTACTTGACCAGTGACGACTCAAACTAATTAGTTTGCGACCGTTTGCTCGTACAGGTGAAATATTGTCCACTGTATCGGGACTTTGCAGCACTGTTTCCGCTTCTGGCTCGATTGGCGGATAACCCTGATTTTTATTATCTATTGAACTTTCCGGAGAAAATGGCTCGACACCGATTTCAGATGCGTCAAACA
Organism: Clusia tigrina; assembly: GCA_920105625.2. Lineage (NCBI taxonomy): Eukaryota > Metazoa > Arthropoda > Insecta > Diptera > Clusiidae > Clusia > Clusia tigrina. Next base: position 119,560,377 of record OV050030.1, on the reverse strand, counting down.
AAAACTCCGCTTCACTCTCTTCACTCAATACTAATCTGGCATTTACCAAACGACCTATCCCTTCCGGAGTTAAATATTCCGGCCAGCGAACTTCTGGTGGCAAGGCTAGTACTGTTTACGTATGTATTTGAGAGGTAGTTAATTAATTTAATATATTATTAATTGGAGGTTTTGGAATTCAGAATCGCAGTTATTTTTAGTCAATTTAATATTTTATGAACTGGAGTGTCTGGTATTCAGAATCGCAGTTATTTTTAATTATATTAATATTTTATTATCTGTAGATCTGGAATACAGAATCGAAGCTATTTTAAATAATTTAATTTTTTTTTTTGTCTGGTGGGTCTGCAAATAAGAATCGCAACTATTTTTAATTAAAGTAATATTTTATTATCTGGAGAGTCTGGAATTCAGAATCGCTGTTATTTTTAATTAATTTAATATTTTATTAACCGGAGGGTCTTGAATTAAGAAACGCAGTTATTTCTAATTAATTTAATATTTTATTAGCTGGGGTGTCTGGTATTCAGAATCGCAGTTATTTTAAATAATTTAATATTTTATTATCTGGAGGGTCTGGAATTCAGAAGCGCAGTTATTTTTATTAATTTAATATTTTATGAACCAAAGTGTCTGGTATTCAGAATCATAGTTATTTTTAATTAATTTAATATTTTATTATCTGGGAGGGTCTGGAATTCAGAATCGCAGTTATTTTTAATTAATATAATATTTTATTAACTGGATTGTCTGGTATTCAGAATCCTAGTTATTTTCAATTAATTTAATATTTTATTATCTGGAGGGACCCGAATTCAGAATCGCAACTATTTTTAATTAATTTCATATTTTATTAATTGGAGTGTCTAGAATTCAGAATCGCAGTTATTCTAAATAATTTCATATTTTATTTTCTGGAGGGTCTGCAAATCAGAATCCTAGTTATTTTGAAAGTTTTTAATTTTTTATTATCTGGAGAATTTGAAATTAAGAACCGCAGTAATTTTTAATTAATTTAATATCTCATTAACTACAGGGTCTGGAATTCAGAATCGCAGTTATTTTTAATTAATTTAATATTTTATTACCTGGGGTGTCTTGTATTCAGAATAGTTATTTTAAATAATTTAATATTTTATAATCTGGAGGGTCAGCAAATCAGAAAAGCAGTTATTTTTAATTAATTTAATATTTTATTATCTGGAGGGTATTGAATTCAGAAGCGCAGTTATTTTTAATTAATTTAATATCTTATTAACTGGAGTTTCTGGTGTTCAGAATCGCATCTATTTTTAATTTATTTAATATCTTATTAACTTCAGTGTATGGGATTCAGAATTGAAGCTATTTTAAATAATTTAATATTTTATTAGCCGGAAGCAAAACCATCACGTCAGGGGCAGCGCAAGGGTCCATCCTCGGACCGGACCTTTGGAGTATAAGTTACGACAGAATTTTACGCATAGAAATGCCAGATGACACTCATCTAGTCGGATACGCAGACGACATTGCGGCTGTCGTCACCGCACGCGACTCAGAAGACGCCCAAAGAAAGCTGAAGCAGGTCATGATCAGAACCCAGAGGTGGCTCGATTCACATGGCTTGAAGTTGGCCACGGAAAAGACGAGACTGCTATTCCTCAAGAGAAAGAACATTCCAGTAGAAATCGATTTCAGAGTTTGCTCCGAGACCATCAGGACTCAAAAGGTGAAAAAGTACCTGGGAATTCAGCTTGACTCCGGGCTCACCTACTGGGCGCAAATGCAAAATGCGGCGACGAAGAGACCACGGGTAACGGCTTCTCTCAGCAGACAGCGCCAGTTTATACCTTCTTGTAAATGGTACTAACATTGTTTTTGCTGGATTGATATTCAGCCCAACCTTGGCGCACCATCTCTTCGTTAGTTTAAGTCCTAGCTGAATTCTATCACATAGAGTATCCTCAAGTTTGCCTCTACAGATGATGACTATGTCGTCCGCATAGCCCTGAAATCACAGACCATTATTTTCTAGTTCTGCCAATAGCTCGTCTACTACTATACTCCACATAAGTGGTGATAGCACACCTCCTTGTGGGCAACCCCGTGTGGTGTTAGCAATTATACTTCCTGTACTAGTTGGTATTTCTACCTTCCTGGTATGAAGCATATTGCTCATCCAAGAAGCTAGAGTATTGTCAACCCCTCTTCTTGTAAGAGCTCTTCTGATAGCGTCATGTGAAGTATTGTCAAAAGCACCTTCTATGTCTAGGAAGGCGCATAGCGCCGTTTCCTTCTTTCCTAAGCTATCCTGCAGTAAGTTCGTCAGTTGGTACAGTGCAGTTTCAGTGGAATGCCCTGCTCTATATGCATGCTGACAGGAGTGCGGGGTTCGTATTAAAACCGTGGTCCGGATGTAGTTGTTTACTACCTTCTCTACAGTTTTTAAAGCAAAGGATGTCAGGCAGATTGGCCTGAAGGATTTCGGATGGACCTACCTTCGGATTACCTACCTTCGGCAAAAATACCACCTTTGCCCTTCTCCAAATCTTAGGTATGTAACCTAGCGCTATACTGCTTCTTGCTATTCTCGTCAGTGGACCTAATAGCTGCTCTATACCCTCCTGGAGTAGGGCAGGAAAAATACCGTCTACCCCAGGTGATTTCAATGGTTTAAAAGTGTTAACTGCCCATCTAATCCTCGGTTCCGTGCAAATTTCGCTTGCTATTCATTCCTGCTTATTCTTCCCAGCTTTTCAGTATATTCTGTCCCTGCTGCCACATATGTGGAAGATCCTGGGAAGTGTGTATCAAGAAGTAATTCTACTCTCTCTTCTTCATTTTCGGTGAAGGAACCTTCCTCTTTTTTATGGTTGGTGGATGATATACTACTGCCTTTGGCAATCACTTTATAGAGTTTTGAAACCTCAGTGGTGTGCTCAAAGCTCTCGCAAAAATTTCTGAAACTTGTGCGTTATGCTTCTCTAATCTCTTTGTTGTAGAGTGTTAGAGTACTTCTGTATTCAGTCCAATCCCCGGTAATTTTTGATCTATTAGATAGCCTACGAACCTCAGATCTTAGATTCTTTAGATCATTGCTCCACCAAGGTACGTCCTTGGTAGAGCTTACCTTCGCTTCGCTACTATACAGCAGAATGGAGTCCGTTGTCATCATCAGAAGCTTCCTCTTGATGGATGTCGGTCCTCCAATGTTTGCCATTGGTAAGATCGGTAATTCCATTTGACCTGGGGCTTCTAAAAACTCATGAATGCCATCATTTTGTTGTGGATTTTGGGAAATGGTGTTTGGTAACTGTCTTTGCTTTATCTCTGTCAGTTTTTGGCCAAGAAGCCTTCACAGTTTTGATGAAAGACAATTCGAGTAGTGGGTTGCTTCAAATTTTTTGTTGCTTTCTATAATGAATATTCCGTGGCATCTGATGCTGATAAATTTGACCAAGAGTGCTGAATTTTATCATATCATTCTCTACTTGCTGAGCTTGTGACTTAAGACATTTGTTATCTTCTGGATTCCTCATAATTTGCTTGTATTGTTTTGTACAATTCTTTTCCTTTTGAATTAAAAGTCCTCAAGCCCAAGTAGTTATTTTTGGTATTATAGTTACCACAGGCATGGAACCTATTTCGTAGTGTGCTATAGATATGCGCTACCTTGTTAATCGTGTACCTCGGGGGGTACATGTTGGTCTTGGACAGAAATTTTTATTATTTTTTTTAATTCAACATGGATTTATTTATTTCATCTTTTCAATCGAAACCAACAATAATTTTACAAAGCTTACAACTAATAAATAAATTGATGCTCCGCGCCAGTGCTTAGAGCAATTTTAGTTCAAGTATTATGTAAATTATGTAGAAAAAATAAAAATAAAAATATAAATATAAAGAAACTCTATTTTTAAAAAAGTGGCCTTTTAAGACGGATGTATTCATCCTGCAAAGCATATTCCTTGCTAGTTTGTTAGGATGACACTGGAGTTTGGATTGGTATTGTTTTTAAAACTACTAGTTCTTCTTCAACGGGTGCTATATTAAGGCCGCGGTGAATATTTTCGTTTCTGACGAACCATGGAGCGCCTCTGATCGTTCTCAGAATTTTCAATTGAGCCCTTTGAATTATTTGCAAGTTTGATGCACTAGTAGTGCCCCATATCTAAATACCATAAGTCCAAATCGGTTTAATTACAGCCTTGTATATAAGTACTTTATACTCTAAACGCAGTTTTGATTTTCGGTTGGTAAGCCAATACAAGGAACTTGCCTTGAGTTTCATTTGCATTTTCTTGGCTTCTATATGTTTTTTCCAGGTGAGCCGTCGGTCAAAATGCACTCCTAAGTATTTAACCTCTGTTGCTTGCGGGATTACAATGCCATTTAAAGAGACTGCCGGACAAGAACTGGGCTTAAGAGTAAATGTCACATGTACACTTTTTTGATCATTTACTTTGATGCGCCAATCTGCTAGCCAACTTTCTAATTTTTTAAGGTGTTCCTCTAAATCCCGGGAGGCTGTCCGTGGATTTAGGTGAGAGCTCAGGATAGCTGTGTCGTCCGCAAAAGTCGAGGTAACGAGGTTTTTATCCGTTGGCAGATCGGATGTGTACAGAGTGTAAAGCATAGGTCCAAGCACACTACCTTGTGGTACTCCAGCCATAATTTCAAAGTCTGGCGTTACAAATTCTTTATATTTAACCCTAAATTTGCGATTTGTTAAATATGACTCCAGAATCTTATGCGACCTTTTTGGCAAAAGTTTTTTAATTTTATATATGAGTCCTTCGTGCCAGACTTTGTCAAAGGCTTGTGCAACGTCTAGGAATATTCCGGAGCAGTACATCCTCTGTTCAAATGCTCGCCTTATATCAGAGGCAATACGGTGCACCTGCTCAATAGTTCCATGATGTTTGCGGAAACCAAATTGGTGGTGAGGAATGATTAAATTGAGCTTTGGTGCTAGTTTTTGCAGCAGTAAGCGTTCGAGCATTTTAGAGAGCGTTGGCAGGAGACTTATGGGCCGATAAGAAGATACCTGAGTAGGGTCTTTTCCGGGTTTTGGAATCATTATTATTTCCGATGTTTTCCATGTTATAGGGAAGTAGCCCAGACGGAGTATTGCGTTAAAAATGTGTGTGAGATGTACCAGAGCTATTTGCGGCAATTCACTTACCATTTTATTGGTAATTAAGTCAGAACCAGTTGCCTTTTTTGGGTTTAGATCCGTTGTACATAGGCGTATACCTTCCTTTGGTTTGAAATGAATTGGTACTGCTGACTTCGTAATTGGAAAGTTCTGTATGCTAGTGTTGTTGCAGGTCGGCGGGTTAGGTTGAAATACTGACCTCAGATGGGCTGCAAAGAAGTTGCCTTTTTCTTCTTCTGTTTTTGCCCAAGTTCCATCGTTTTGTCTTAGATGCGATTCACTATCCTTCGGTGTTTTAACCATTCTTGTCGCTCTCCAGAGTGAGTAATTGGTGACTTTGAGAGGAGCCAAATCTTCAAGGTACTTATTAAGGTTTTCTTCCTTTTCCTCCCGTAGAGTGTTTTTCAGCTGATTTTGTAATGACTTTAATTTTACTCTTAGTGCTGGAGATCTGTATTTTTGCCATTCACGCCTTAATCTCCTCCTTTCTCTAACGAGGCATTCCACATAGTATGACGTAGTATGCCTCGCGCTAGTTTTAGTTGAGTTTTGTGCAGGCGTGGCACCAATAGCAGCTGCTTTTATTATTGATCCAAGAGCCTGCGTCGCTGATTCAATGTCCTCTCCACTCTTAAGTTTTGTTTTAACGTACACGTGGGTACTAATATATTTGCGATATTTGAGCCAGTTTGTTTTCTTGGAGGTCAGTTTTATTGTTTTTTCAATGAACTCTTGTCTTTTTTTTAATATATTATCACCGGTGAGTGATCGAATGATAAGTCGAAACAGGGCTCGGTTTCCAAGAAACACCTTTCAATATTTTTAGTTATGCCAAAGTCAATAAGATCGGGAATTTTTTTTTTGATCATTTGGCCAGTATGTAGGTTTTCCAGATGATACAAAATTTAGACCATTCCGAGAGTTTATCAGCACATTAAACAATTGCTTCACTTTAGGGTTGATTAACCGTGAATTGAAGTCTCCGGCAGAGAGAAATTTGTTACCGAGCGATTTAAAGAAAGAGACAAAATCGGTTGTGGAAATAGGAAACCTAGGATGACAATAGACTGATGAAATTACTATTGGCTCACCCCAACACTGTAAAGAGATGGAAGTAAAATGGATGATTTTTTTTGCGTAGTGCTTTAATCGAGCCTTAATTAGAATTCCCGTACCACCATAACCTTTTCCTTGTGGGTGGTTTGTTGAGTAAAAATTATAGCCTGCTAGTTTGAAGTTATATTTTATAGTTAAATGTGTTTCTGAGATAAGTATGATGTCTATGCTGTTACTGTCTAGAAAATTTTTTAATTCAATTTTGTGTTGGTTAATACCGTTAGCATTCCAGTGACATATTCTTAGAACATTCATTTTTGTGAAAGTAGAGTTTTCATAAGTACGTTTTGGTTATGTACAAGCTCTTGAATCATAGATTGCATCGCGTGAAATTAGTAATACACTGAGACAAGTTAAATATTAACTTTTCTAAATTTTGAGGTTGCATAGGGTGACTCGGCTTATCAGAAACGCCAGTTTTCAGTACATTCGCATAGCTAGTGGATGAAGAGATGTATTCGGTGGTGCTTCCTATATGGTTTGTATTGGTAGGTATAGCACTATATTTTTGGGTGCGAACTGTCTTAGCAGTTTGGTTCATACTGGTTTTTAGTTGTGTATATATCGGGCAGCCTCTGTAGTTAGCAGTATGATTCCCCCCACAATTGCTGCATTTTTTTGAATCCTGTCACTTTTGTTCAGCTTGCATTCCTTTGAAGGATGGAAGTCGAGACACGCAACGCATACAGTACGTAGGGTGCAGTACGATTTCGAATGACCATACTCTTGACAATTTGTGCATTGTATTGGGCATCTTCGTTTGTGCGGCTCCTTGACTATTATTCTCCGATGCATTAAATATCGTACGTAAATAGGGTGAGTTTCATTTTGTTTTAATTTAATATTCCCTGGTTTTAGTTCTATTCTGAAGAGTGGTTGCGGAATTTGTTCCCTATTCCTTATATTAAAAACAGATTTTGCTGTGAATCCTTCTCTTGGGGTGCATCTTTTAGTTCTATAGGGTCTACTTCTGGTTCTATACCTTTAATAACAACTGTCAACCCTTTGCTACTCTTTATCTGATAAGTGTAGTAATTTTTCTTTTCACTTTCAAGGAAAGAAACAATTGCGCGATAGTCTTTTTCCAAATAAATTTGAATTTTTGTTTCTTGTATTTTACCCTTCAACAGCGGGACCACATGAAAATTATTTTTACCAATTAAGCTGGCAACACTGTCTATTAATAAGTTGGAACTGTGTTCCCGCAGGTAAATTGGCATTGAATGCAATACTCTTAGTTGGTTCAGACTCTGCACTATCGCTTAATAAAGCAAAACGGTTGTTGTTTAGGGTATCTGTATTATTTTTAACAAGTTTATTCTTTTCTGCCTTGGCAATCGGGCTGCGTTTTCGTTTTATTGTTCTGTATTGATCAATACCTGTTTGTGTGCTTATGTTTGGTTTTGCACACTATATTTCTATAGTTTTATTTGCAATATTGGTAAGTTGTTGTTGCTTATATATACTTATAGCAGAACCTTTGTTGTTTTTGATTTGTGTTGCAGGAGATGCTGTTGAATTTGGAGAGGCACATTGTCCACTCCAAGAGAGCTGAAAGTTTGCTGGCATACTTAGCGCAGCCGAGTCTGCTTGAGAATCTGTGCTTATTTTTTTTGTTGTGCAAAGAGCAATGTTGTTTTGCTTCTGCGTGTTTATTAGTTTTATTGGTGTGGGTGTGACTAGCTTACAAGTTTGAGCGTGCTCAGTGCTTACCGTTTGCTGAATTACTGGTGGGGCGCATGTGCTGAACTATTGTGAGAGATCATCTCCGTTGGGTTTAAATTGATTTTTTGGAAAGAAATGCTAGTCGCTTGTGTATGAGGCTTATCATACTCTTCTTGTACGGTATGTTTAATCCTGTTTTAATAATAATGACGGTGCCCCTCTGTAATTTGTGTAGCATTTGCAAATTTTGAAGACACTTTTATTAGAGTCTGATACTACAAATTTGTTTTTTTTTTCTTTACGGCTGACGAGGACGAAAGTGTCTATCGCAACATCAAATCTGTGGTTAATTGCAGTCATTAAAACATCCCTTTCACTCACTGAGATCATCTCCCCACTCTGGAAATCTTTTCATACTTCCTTTGTAATGAATCAAATTGCTGGCGTAAGTTCAGATGGTTCCAAGACTAGGTTACAAACAAGTGTTAACCGAAGGAAACATAGTTGCAGAATTATTTGAAAATCATAACATATTTTTTTGCTCCCTAACTATACTACTACTTTGTATTAGAATCATATGGTAATTTAACCTTGACATAAGGTAATACGTCTTAGTTTACGTAAGTTGGGTTTCTCTTCTGCATCTAGTTGTCGTGAATCTTGGTCTCAGTAGAATTGGTGACAACCTTCCGACTGCTACTCTATCTTGCGTATAAGTAACTCTCACCAGAATCGGTGAAAATCTTAGGCTGCTGTTCTGCCTTGTATATAAGTCTCAGTAGAATCGGGGAAAATCTTAGACTACTGTTCTCTCTTGCGTATAAGTAAGACTTAGCAAGGCTTCAAAAATCTTAAGGCAGGCAATTGTAACATAAAGCAGACGCGGTAAAAGAGACAGAAACAGAACTGAAAATTATAATTTATGTAGTAGATTATATTATTGCTCGTATTCAAAAGAAATTATTCAAAATAGTATTTCATTTTTAGCGTGGACGATAGAAAATTTTCCTATTATATTTATTCAACCTACCTTCGTTCCTCTGTAGTATATGGAAAACGACGTAATTTCCAAAATTCGTTAGATTTGCCTATTTCGTTTTGTTAAGCTTTGGGAATAAGCAAAAGGAAAATAAAGCCTTATTTTATTCCAAACTTCAAAAAAACCCAATAAAATAGAAACATAATTATTGTAATATGTAGAGATTGAATTTTATACATATTTTTTTTAATATGTAGCATTTAAATAGAAAAAATTTATATTTAATATTCCTAAATGAGATTAGGAAATTGCATTATTGCTGATCGTTAATGGTATAGTCTTCTCAAGCTTTCCATGTATCGGCCCCTTGAGGTGGCTGTTTATATACTCCGTTCGACAGGGATGGAGTTAAAATATTCAGCGATGATGAGTGGTCCTCCAAACCAATAAAGATGTGGCATTCTCAGGAAGCTCCTGCTGTTGCTAGTTTCTTTTTGTACCCTGTTGCTTTGCTTCGTGTTTGTGACGCCAAATGCTATGCTCTGCCTCTGCAAGTGTGTCCCTTGCTTGAAGTTGATCCTTGTTAGTTACTCCCCCTTCTGGTGATCCTATTATTTTCCTATTTCTTGGAAAACAGTTTCCTCTTTCTGGATCACGTGGAGTTATTTGCTTGTGTGCTTGAGATTGCTGTGGATGTTGTTTTGTTTTTAGCTGTGGTGTGTTCATTTTGAAAGGTACATTTCAAGTCGCTATCTCCGTTCGATATACAGTCGTTTTAAAATATCCTTATATGTGCCACAGAGGAAAGCCACACAAGGGTTGACATATGTCTTCTGTACAGAGTCAGGATGAAACGTTAGTGAGGATCGATGCTCATCTGGACCTAAAACCGCCAATTTACTGGTGACACAACATCTAACGTTCCCCACCAAGATTTTAACAGAACGGAGGCAGCTACAGCAATACCCTAGAAGATTTCATAATGTCAATGCTCGCATTCCAAACTGAAATTTTTATAGAGTGCATCAATATGAAATTTCAAAGATGATCGTTGTTAACAAATTGGCCATTTGTTCATTAGGCCTTCAAGCATGTTCTTTAACTCGATCATTATATTGGTCTGCTGTTATGATCAAACAGCATATTCTGTTGATTGGGTGCAGATTTTTTCTTGTTGAACATTATGTTTTACCACTTGCGCATAAGTGCTTCTTGTTAGAACTTGGATTTGTGGAGAATTAATTGCACTTGTTTTTTATATAACTTTATTCTCGAAATATAGGGAATGACTTTAGCTGAAAGTTTTATATATATATAGTAAGTCTTCTATAATTGGCCGGATGGTTCCCTCCACGGAATATATATATAATTATTTTTAATTATATTAATATTTTATTATCGGTAGAGTCTGGAATTCAGAATCGAAGCTATTTTAAATAATTTAATTTTTTTTTTGTTGGAGGGTCTGCAAATCAGAATCGTAGTTATTTTTAATTAAGGTAATATTTTATTATCTGGAGAGTCTGGAATTCAGAATCGCTGTTATGTTTAACTTATTTAATATTTTATTAACCGGAGGGTCTTGAATTAAGAAACGCAGTTATTTCTAATTAATTTAACATTTTATTAGCTGGGGTGTCTGGTATTCAGAATCGCAGTTATTTTAAATAATTTAATATCTTATTATCTGGAGGGTCTGGAATTCAGAATCGCAGTTATTTTTAAATAATTTAATATTTTATTATCTGGAGTGTGGTATTCAGAATCGTAGATATTTTTAATTAATTTAATATTTTATCATCTGGGAGGGTCTGGAATTCGGAATCGCAGTTATTTTTAATTAATTTAATATTTTATTAACTGGAGTGTCTGGTATTCAGAATCGTAGTTATTTTTAATTAATTTAATATTTCATTATCTGGAGGGTCTGGAATTCAGAATCGGAGTTATTTTTAATTAATTTAATATCTTATTAACTGGAGGGTCTGGAATTCAGAATCGCAGTTATTCTTAATTAATTTCATAGTTATATGGAGGTTCTGGAAATAAGGATCGCAGTTATTTTTAATTAATTTCATATTTTATTAACTGGAGTATCTAATATTTAGAAACGCAGTTATTTTTAATTATATTAATATTTCATTATCTGGAGGGTCTGGTATTCAGAATCGCAATTATTTTAAAGAATTTAATATTCTATTACCTGGAGGATCTGGAATTCAGAATCGCAGTTATTTAAAATTAATTTAATATTTTATTAACTACAGGGTCTGGAATTCAGAATCGCAGTTATTTTTAATTAATTTAATATCTTATTAACTGGAGTGTCTGGTGTTCACAATCGTAGTTATTTTTAATTAATTTAATATTTTATTATCTGGAGTTAATCTAATATTTTATTTTCTGGGAGGGTCTGGAATTCAGAATCGCTGTTATTTTTTATTAATTTAATTTTTATTAACTGGAGTGTCTGGTATTCAGAATCGTATTTATTTTTAATTAATTTAATATTTTATTATCTGGAGGGTCTGGAATTTAGAATCGGAGTTATTTTTAATTAATTTAATATCTTATTAACTGGAGGGTCTGGAATTTAGAGTCGCAGTTATTCTTAATTAATTTCATAGTTTTATATATGGAGGTTCTAGAAATAAGGATCGAAGTTATTTTTAATTAATTTAATATCTTATTAACTGGAGGGTCTGGAATTTAGAATCGCAGTTATTCTTAATTAATTTCATAGTATTATATATGGAGGTTCTGGAAATAAGGATCGCAGTTATTTTTAATTAATTTCATATTTTATTAACTGGAGTGTCTGGTATTCAGAATCGTAGTTATTTTTAATTAATTTAATATTTTATTATCTGGAGGGTCTGGAATTCAGAATCGGAGTTATTTTTAATTAATTTAATATCTTATTAACTGGAGGGTCTGGAATTTAGAATCGCAGTTATTGTTAATTAATTTCATAGTTTTATATATGGAGGTTCTGGAAATAAGGATCGCAGTTATTTTTAATTAATTTAATTTTTATTAACTGGAGTGTCTGGTATTCAGAATCGTAGTTATTTTTAATTAATTTAATATTTTATTATCTGGAGTGTCTGGTATTCAGAATCGTAGTTATTTTTAATTAATTTAATATTTTATTATCTGGAGGGTCTGGAATTCAGAATCGGAGTTATTTTTAAATAATTTAATATCTTATTATTTGGAGTGTCTGGTATTTAGAATCGCAGTTATTCTTAATTAATTTCATAGTTTTATATATGGAGGTTCTGGAAATAAGGATCGCAGTTATTTTTAATTAATTTCATATTTTATTAACAGGAGTGTCTGGTATTCAGAATCGTAGTTATTTTTAATTAATTTAATATTTTATTATCTGGAGGGTCTGGAATTCAGAATCGGAGTTATTTTTAATTAATTTAATATCTTATTATTTGGAGTGTCTGGTATTCAGAATCGTAGTTATTTTTAATTAATTTAATATTTTATTATCTGGGAGGGTCTGGAATTCAGAATCGCCGTTATTTTTAATTAATTTAATTTTTATTAACTGGAGTGTCTGGTATTCAGAATCGTAGTTATTTTTAATTAATTTAATATTTTATTATCTGGAGGGTCTGGAATTCAGAATCGGAGTTATTCTTAATTAATTTAATATCTTATTAGCTGGAGGGTCTGGAATTTAGAATCGCAGTTATTCTTAATTAATTTCATAATTTTATATATGGAGGTTCTGGAAATAAGGATCGCATTCTAATTAATTTTATATTTTATTAGCTGGGGTGTCTGGTATTCAGAATCGCAGCTATTTTAAATAATTTAATATTCTATTATCTGCAGGATCTGGAATTCAGAATCGCAGTTATTTTTATTAATTTAATATTTTATGAACCAAAGTGTCTGGTATTCAGAATCATAGTTATTTTTAATTAATTTCAGTTCTTATTAACTGGAGTGTCTGGGATTGAGAATCGCAGCTATTTTTAATTAATTTAATATTTTATTATCTGGAGGGTCTGGAATTCAGAATCGCAGTTATTTTTAATTAATTTAATATTCTATTATCTGGAGGGTATGCATATCAGAGTCGTAGCTATTTTGAAATTTTTTAATATTTTATTATCTGGAGGGTCTGGAATTAAGAACCGCAGCTATTTTTAATTAATTTAATATCTTATTAACTGGAGGGTCTGGAATTTAGAATCGCAGTTATTCTTAATTAATTTCACAGTTTTATATATGGAGGGTCTGGAAATAAGGATCGCAGTTATTTTTAATTAATTTCATATTTTATTAACTGGAGTGTCTGGAATTCAGAACCGCAGTTATTTTTAATTATATTAATATTTTATTATCTGGAGAGTCTGGAATTCAGAATCGCAATTATTTTAAATAATTTAATATTCTATTATCTGGAGGATCTGGAATTCAGAATCGCAGTTATTTTTAATTAATTTAATATTTTATTAACTGGAGGGTCTGGAATTAAGAATCGGAGATATTTTTAATTAATTTAATATTTTATTAGCTGGAGTGTCTGGTGTTCACAATCGTAGTTATTTTTAATAAAATTAATATTTTATTATCTGGAGAGTCTGGAATTCAGAATCGCAATTATTTTAAATAATTTAATATTCTATTATCTGGAGGATCTGGAATTCAGAATCGAAGTTATTTTAAATAATTGAATATTTTATAATCTGGAGAGTCTGCAAATCGGAATCGCAGTAATTTTTAATTAATTTAATATTTTATTAATTGGAGTGTCTAGAACTCAGAATCGAAGTTATTCTAAATAATTTCATATTTTATTTTCTGGAGGGTCTGCAAATCAGAATCCTAGTTATTTTGAAAGTTTTTAACTTTTTATTATCTGAAGGGTCTGGAATTGAGAACCGCAGTAATTTTTAATTAGTTTAATATCTCATTATCTACAGGGTATGGAATTCAGAATCGCAGTTATTGTATACTATTTCTTAACACTCATCTCAGTCTGTGAACTGACCTTTCCGGTGTTCCAGTTCCGCACCTGCTTTTAAATTAATTCAATATATTATTAACTGGAGTGTCTGTTATTCGGAATCGCAGCTATTCAAAATAATTTAATATTTTATTATCTGGAGGGTCTGGAATTCAGAATCGCTGTTATTTTTAATTAATTTCATATTTTATTAATTGGAGTGTCTAGAACTCAGAATCGAAGTTATTCTAAATAATTTCATATTTTATTTTCTGGAGGGTCTGCAAATCAGAATCCTAGTAATTTTGAAAGTTTTTAACTTTGTATTATATGGAGGGTCTGGAAGTAAGAACCGCAGTAATTTTTAATTAATTTAATATCTCATTAACTACAGGGTCTGGAATTCAGAATCGCAGTTATTTTTAATTATTTTTAATATTTTATTAACTGGAGTGTCTGGGATTTAGAATAGTAGATATATTTAAAAAATTGAATATTTTATTATCTGGAGGGTATTTAATTCAGAATCGCAGTTATTTTTAATTAATTTAATATTTTATTATCTGGAGGGTATTGAATTCAGAATCGCAGTTATTTTTAATTAATTTAATATGTTATTAACTGGAGTTTCTGGTATTCAGAATAGCAGTTATTTGTAATAAATTTAATATTTTATTATCTGGAGGTTCTGGAATTCAGAATCGCAGTTATTTTTAATTAATTTAATATCCTATTAACTGGCAGGTCTGGCATTCAGAATCGCAGTTATTTTAAATTAATTCAATATCTTATTAACTGGAGTGTCTGGTATCCCGAATCGCAGTTATTTTTAATAAATTTAATGATTTATTATCTGGAGAGTCTGGAATTCAAATAATTTAATATTTTATAATCTGGAGGGTCTGCAAATCAGAAAAGCAGTTATTTTTAATTAATTTAATATTTTATTATCTGGAGGGTCTTGAATTCAGAATCGCAGTTATTTTTAATTAATTTAATATTTTATTAACTGGAGTGTCTGGTATTCAGAATCGCATCTATTTTTAATTCATTTAATATCTTATTAACTTCAGTGTCTGGAATTCAGAAATGAAGTTGTTTTAAATAATTTAATATTTTATTAACCCGAAGCAAAACCATCACGTCAGGGGCAGCGCAAGGGTCCATCCTCGGACCTGTTGGGGTGTCGTTGCTCGGACCTGTTGGGGTGTCGTTCGCTGGTCGCGTAGCTGAAAACTTTAAAACCTTATTGCTTTTAAATAAAGACCAACACTTAGACCCTAAAATTATGTTTTATTCTTAAATAATTTTTAGCACATGCTAATCCCACAGAGTGTGGCATCTATTAGGAGTCGATGCTGTGAGTCAACTACTCGTAGGTAGACTGGTTCTAACTCACAACATCCCTCCCCTCTTTCTAAAATAAGTTAGTGAAACTAACTTCTAATGAAAGTTTCCAATCATTTCTGCACTTTAAACAATCTGTGCATTTTCTTAAACCTATAGTACATATGTATAATTTTTCTTTTTTTTCAAATTCGCCTTAATTGGGTTCTCTTTTTTTATTCTTTTCGTTTTACTTTTGTATTCTTTTTTTCTCTTTTCTTTTCTGTTATTACTTCTTCTTTTATAGATTTTTTTCTTTTGTTTTATTTTGTTCTTTTATCTCTATCTTTTTTCCTTCTTTTTTTTATGTAGTTATATTCCCCTTTTTTGTTTGGTCTTTCATGGACTCTTTTCTCTTTGGTGTATAAACAATTTCATATACTGCTATATTTTACACCTAAAATCTTATGTTATACTGCGTCCTCTGCTTTCTGCTGATTTGGATGCCGGCCGTCGTTGTCGGAGTGAAATCCCTCGATGAACTCTGCATACCCCTCCCTTCTTTCTGGACCGGTACGAGCCAAGATGATTCAAGGTTGGGCGACTAGATTCACTGCTGACGAAGTCAAAATAGATATTCGCTTAGTAAGTGACAGTGTATATTTACTTAGTTGGGGAAATCGTTATGAAATTAGCCGATAAAGCTTGGCTATGTCGTGCTTGATCTTTTCGTGGTTAAAACGATTTTTTGCGCTAGGAGAATATTCTACGATGCTAACTGAATGATGGTAGTTTTGGCTGATATTGTTGCTGTAACCGTTTCTCTCTAAAATTACGGAGTAACCTCGGGTTTTGGCTAAAATTATCTCTTCCTCTTTCTAGACAATAATACAGTATACCTACTGACATATGTAATAATGGCACGTTGGATTTTTTATACGGACAACGTACATATTAGTGTTTTTCATACCATTTCGTCAGTTATGCAATAAAGCTCAAGTATTATTAGACTTTTACTTGTCAGATAGAGACTATTGTATTCAGCCGATACCATCTCCATTTTTTCATAAGCTTAAATCGTAGTCATCTCGCACATGGGAAGTTGGAAGCTCTTCCACTCTTTCATATACAAATGAATTCCCACTAATCTCGTTCTCATTTTCCTCCAAACCAAAAATTATCTCGGTACATCATCGTTGCAAATTTCGTATTATCATTTTGCGGCTTACTGATTACCCTTCTTCTACATCTCCTTATTTTTTTCTTATTTGGTCAGATTTTGTCCGCTTCTAGTGCATTTCATCTCCCGGTCTCATGGATGTTGGGTAACATATCACTTTGTCTTCGACGTGTAGACTATCGGTATTTCCCTGAGATACACGCTAAATGACGTAATCTGTGTAATCTGATCGGTAACCAGTCTCTGTGTCCTCTTGTATTAAATCATATTTCATATGTAAATCACATTTCATATGTTCATACTCTAGATTGGACATATACTTCAACAGTTAACTTCCGCGAGCCAAATTTCCTCTGCTTATTATATTTGGTGAAAGTTTCAGTCACCCACCTTAAGCTTTTACCCATCTTCAACTTTTCCAAAATCGATTCTGTCGAGATTGTGATACACTGGGTGGACCAATGCAAAACATGACTCCGCAAGGAAACTTGTTTATTTTTCGTTGCTTGTCAATAACTCATCCACAACGCGTTCAAATGCTGCGGCCATATGCTGTTTCGAGAATATCACATCCCAATCCATTAGATTGGCATCATTGCGGTCACAACCGGATTCCCAAACCTTGGATAGCTGCCAGAAATCTCTGATTTTCAAAAACACATCTTTCCGAATAATACGTTGCTCCCTTAGTCTGCACCGTCTTCCGATATGCGCTGTTCCTGGAATTTCCTGCTTCGGTTCACATCATCAAAACTGAATACTTATAATAATTTTCTTAGTTTTCTAGTTAACATTTTCATTTGATATTTTTCTATGTTTAATTTCAGCCGAACATTTCATAAGTTAATTTAATAAATCAATTTCAAAATTGTATAATATTTAAACAAATATACTATATATATAATATATACCCTTGGGTATAATTTTCCTATTTAGTATAATTTGTGTGTTCTTTGGATTATTACATTTACTTCTTTATAAATTTAGAATTTAAATAATTAATTTCTGTAACATTAATTATTTTCTAAACTACCTTTAATTTTAATCTGAACTTTTACACAGATTATAATTTTTTAATTTATAACTTTTCTTAAACATACGCTATTCCTGAAAAAAAACAATATTTCTATAACATGCTTATTCTATAGTGGAATGCTATATCATTCAATTTACATCCACTCGTCTTTTCCCCTTACATTATCGGATTCGCTACCGTATCCTAGAGGAAAAGAGGACTGGACTATGTGTTTTCATAGCCATATATGGCATCAGTTTTGCTTTGTTTAAAATTTTTCCATGCTTTTCTTTCCAATGTGAGTTGTCACTCATTTAAATTTCGAGCACATCCCTTTGCTCGCCCTACAAAAACAAGATTATACAAGATAAACCCGTTTATGTTAAAAACTTGTCCATTGCATGACTGAACTTTTCACTGCATACAATTACTTTTTATTTAAATTTACTTCTAGCCTGATATGTATATAACCATTAACGATTGTATTTTCCTTACTGTAATTAGCTCGTATATGAATACATACATACATTCAAGGCATTTTATAATTAATTGTTTAAAATTAATTGCTACAGTTATTACCTAATGTGTAATGGTAAGCTAAATATATTCTTCTAATTCAATATATGTATATGTATACATTACTATTCCCCACACGCTAATTTCCTAAGCGATAAACCGAAAAAATCTATGTATATTTACATGTCGCCTGCTACAGTATGTAAATATCTGCACAAATATACATACGTACATACCCATTCCTCATAACTAGAATACTTACTTCACCAACGGTGCCGTCGCCTACCGTTAACGCTTATGCGTCGAATTTCATTGCATACACTGCCGTATGTATGTATGTACATATTTGAAGTTAAGTTTTATATTACTTACCCACGACTGTCTTATGATTTTATTTTTTAATTACGTGCAATGAACCCGTTTCTTATTATTTAATATATAAAAAATATTTTTCTCTACTGTGCTTCGTTCGGCCATAGTGCCTAATAAGCACATTTTTCTTACGTCAATTATACTCGCTCGATTTTAAGTGGCACACTTCTACTGGCCTTGACTTTGAAAATCGGAGCTGTGTGTGTTATTTGATAAACACACGAACATGTTTACGTTGTTCTTCTTATGTTAAAGCACTGTTAACACATGTCTTTAGTTGTGTGGTCTGGAACAATTTAAACAAATTATTATGTAGCTTTTTATTATTGCCCTTAATTGTTACGACTGTTGTAACGGGGCTGCGGATTTCTGCTACTACATACGGACCTATCCACACAGGTGAGAGTTTGTTTCTCCTAGCCTGATTCTTCATTAGTATGTACTTGGTCACCCACATGAAAAACCACTGGGTTTAATACGTTGTTATAGGCTTCCCTGGCTACTCGTTTAGCACTGGCTACTGGTTTTCTCTAACCTGGCTACTGGTTTTCTCTAACCAATTCGTGCGCTCGCTATAGCTGGTACTTTTGCACTTTATTGGGATCATCAGCATTGTACACTGGCGCACATTTGCGCTTCAGATTTGCTGGCATGTTGAAATCAAACCCGTATAGCGTTCTAAACGGAGTTTGCTTCGTTGATACATGTACCGTATTATTGTGTACATGCATTGCAGTAGTCAACCATTGATCCCAATCCGAGCCGTCTTCCTTGGCAAAACTGCGCAAGTATTCGGCCAGAGGTCGATGACTACGCTCCAATGAGCCATTCGCCTGTGGATGATATGGAGTTATATGCAATTTCTTAATTCCCAGCATTTTACACGTTTCTGAGAAAAATTTCGATACAAAATTGGAACCATTGTCGGTTATCAAAACCTTAGGTATGTTATATCGTGCTATGATTTCGTCAAAGAACGCTTTGGCTACCGTGCTTGCTTCAGCATCGGGTATAGCCACGCACGCCAAATACTTTGAGAAATCATCTTGCTTCCCGAAACTGTCTCAGGTAAAATACCCACAATATCCATATGAACTTTATCAAATGGCTGTTTTGGTGTGTCAGTTAATACCATTGGCATCTTTGTCATCCTTGAACTTTTATTAGCCTGACATTTCGGACAACTCTTTATATACATTTTTTATGTCCCGGAGCATACCTTTCCATCCGTATACTCGTCTAATTCTGTCATGGGTTTTCCGGAATCCCTGATGTCCACCTAGAGGTGAATCATGGGAACCCTTTAACACTGCCTGGATATCCTTTATATCCTCTAGCCATTCCACACTACTGGCTCTCTGTTCATTGGCATCGTCATCCGCATTGTTAACATCTCTTGTAGATTCAATTTTATTTTCTGGCATTCTCTTGGCCTCCTCCTTATCTGACCGTGCTTTGGCCCTTCTTTGCACTACTGATACCTTCTGAGCCTGCGGTACTCTGCTGAGTGCGTCCGCATTCAAATTCTTTTTCCCATGTTTATATACGATTTCAAAATCATACTCAGACAACTTGTGTCTGAACCTGGCTAGCCTAGACGTTTGGTCTTTCAAATTGGCTATGCCTCTCAACGGCTGGTGATCAGTGTATATCTTAAATGGGCGACCTAGCAGATATGCCCTAAAATTCTTCGTAGCCCATACTATGGCTAGAAATTCCTTTTCTATTGTGGAGTATCTCTTCTCCGTGTCGCTAAGCGCCCTGCTTGCGAATGCTATTGGTCGGTCATTACCGACTGCCCCTTGTGACAATACTGCCCCTAATGCTTCATTGTTAGCATCAGTGGTCAACAAAAAGGTTTGCTCAAAGTCGGGGTAAGCCAAAATCGATGGCGAGCTAATTATTTCCTTTAGCCTCTCGAATGCTTGCTGACATCTCTCTGTCCATTCGAACTTTGCTTCTTTTCGTAGCAACTTATTAATCGGCAACGCAATTCCGGCTAGTCCTTCTACGAACTTTCTGTAATAGTTCACTAGTTCTAGGAATGCTTGCACTTCCTTTCTATTTCTCGGAATCGCTAAATTTTTAACGCATTCCATCTTCTGCTTGTCAGGTAGTGCTCCTGCCTCTGAGCAATGATGGCCTAAATAAACCACCTCTCTTCGCAAAAATTGACACTTCTCCGTGTTCAATTTAAACTTGTGTTCTCGTAGTTTCTGGAGCACCTTGCACAAGCGTTGCGAATGCTGCTGCAAGCTCTTCCCATAAATTACAATATCATCGAGATACACAAAACAATCTAACCCTTGCAAGCCTGTTAGCACATGGTTCATTAGCCGTTGGAAGGTAGCCGGTGGTCCTGTTAATCCAAACGGCATTCTATTAAACTCATAATGCCCTAAACCGATGCAGAAAGCGGTTTTCTGCTTACCTTGGGTATCCACCAGAACTTGGAGGTAGCCACTCGCTAAATCAAGTGTAGAAAAATATCTACTATGCCCCAATTGATCCAGAATTTCTTCTATCCTTGGAATTGGGAACATCTGCTTGATCGTTCAATTTCCTAAAATCGACGACCATTCTCCACTTCTTCTGACCCTGAGCACCTCCCTTCTTTGGTACCAAAATTATTGTTGAATTCGAAGGCGAGATACTCGGTGAAATTATGTTATCTTTTAAGATTCCTTCCACTTGCCTATTTACCTCATCTTTGTGAGCTTGTGGCAATCTGTATTACTTCTGGTTAATTGGTGGTTGATCCACTCTAGTAGGTATTTCATGCTCTACCTCTGGTGTATATGTCAACTGGTCTCCTTCCAGCAAAAATATGTCATGGAATGACGTACAAATGGCTTCTATCGATGCCTTTTCTTCTAAATTTACGCTTGGGTCTAACTTCAATGATTCTAGCACTCTCGTTCCTTAAAATTATCGTAACTAGTGAACTCGGGCCTGAAATCCTCATCCATCAGGTAGTCCTTTTCCGATGCGTTGAGTACACAAGCGTACACCTTACCCTTGTCCACGTTCGTTATGGTTTCTCCCATATATACACCCACCGCTAGCTGCTGCTTGTGCAAAACAACAGTCCTAAGTCTCGTATTTACATACATTGTAACTACTCTGCTCGATCTTGCGTTTACTACTTCCATACAATTCCTAACCCTATTCACGATTCCTTCCTCCCATGACGGAAGAGTAAGGATTCTATTCTTATTTTCATCATAAAATGATAACCGCTTTTCTAGCGCATCTAGTATGGTGCGTCCCCAGAGATTATCACGGCCAATTATCCCATCGGCCGGGATACCTTCCCTATTCAATTCCACTGCGTGCACTATAAAACTCATGCCCTTAACTCCACTGTGCCCTATTCTGAGCGATCCCCGTGTCCTGATGCAACCTCCAAACGCTCCATTACGCGTTCTTACATCCATTTGATTAATATCTAGCAATTTACGTAAAATACTAGATTTTTCGAGACTGGTATCCGCCCCTGAATCTACTAAAAGCACTAGCTTTCCGCTAGTTGCTTCCTTGCAGGGTATCTCGATGAAGGCATCCCCTATCCTGCTCATAACGAAACAACGTCTGTTTGTTTCCAACATGGACGCGTATCCACTTCCTAACTCTTCAAATTTTTTCCTCCATGTACCACAGTTATCCTTTACAATCCTACACTCCCTAAAAAATATCTCAATTATCTTGCCTATGAACTCTCGTACTGCGTTCATGGCGATTGGCCTATACTTTCTAACCTTATTAAAACTTAATATAAGTACTAGAATCATCACATTTACCCAAATCAACACGCAATCAAAAAATTTTTCCCGGGGGGACTCTTGCTTCTCCGTATCTCAATTATTAGACGTTTACTTGTCAGATAGAGACTATTATATTCAGCCGATACCATCTCCATTTTTTCATAAGCTTAAATCGTAGTCATCTCGCACATGGGAAGTTGGAAGCTCTTCCACTCTTTCATATACAAATGAATTCCCACTAATCTCGTTCTCATTTTCCTCCAAACCAAAAATTATCTCGGTACATCATCGTTGCAAATTTCGTATTATCATTTTGCGGCTTACTGATTACCCTTCTTCTACATCTCCTTATTTTTTTCTTATTTGGTCAGATTTTGTCCGCTTCTAGTGCATTTCATCTCCCGGTCTCATGGATGTTGGTTAACATATCACTTTCTCTTCGACGTGTAGACTATCGGTATTTCCCTGAGATACACGCTAAATGACGTAATCTGTGTAATCTGATCGGTAACCAGTCTCTGTGTCCTCTTGTATTAAATCATATTTCATATGTAAATCACATTTCATATGTTCATACTCTAGATTGGACATATACTTCAACAGTTAACTTCCGCGAGCCAAATTTCCTCTGCTTATTATATTTGGTGGTAGTTTCAGTCACCCACCTTAAGCTTTTACCCATCTTCAACTTTTCCAAAATCGATTCTGTCGAGATTGTGATACACTGGGTGGACCAATGCAAAACATGACTCCGCAAGGAAACTTGTTTATTTTTCGTTGCTTGTCAATAACTCATCCACAACGCGTTCAAATGCTGCGGCCATATGCTGTTTCGAGAATATCACATCCCAATCCATTAGATTGGCATCCTTGCGGTCACAACCGGATTCCCAAACCTTGGATAGCTGCCAGAAATCTCTGATTTTCAAAAACACATCTTTCCGAATAATACGTTGGTCCCTTAGTCTGCACCGTCTTCCGATATGCGCTGTTCCTGGAATTTCCTGCTTCGGTTCACATCATCAAAACTGAATACTTATAATAATTTTCTTAGTTTTCTAGTTAACATTTTCATTTGATATTTTTCTATGTTTAATTTCAGCCGAACATTTCATAAGTTAATTTAATAAATCAATTTCAAAATTGTATAATATTTAAACAAATATACTATATATACAATATATACCCTTGGGTATAATTTTCCTATTTAGTATAATTTGTGTGTTCTTTGGATTATTACATTTACTTCTTTATAAATTTAGAATTTAAATAATTAATTTCTGTAACATTAATTATTTTCTAAACTACCTTTAATTTTAATCTGAACTTTTAGACAGATTATAATTTTTTAATTTATAACTTTTCTTAAACATACGCTATTCCTGAAAAAAAACAATATTTCTATAACATGCTTATTCTATAGTTGAATGCTATATCATTCAATTTACATCCACTCGTCTTTTCCCCTTACATTATCGGATTCGCTACCGTATCCTAGAGGAAAAGAGGACTGGACTATGTGTTTTCATAGCCATATATGGCATCAGTTTTGCTTTGTTTAAAATTTTTCCATGCTTTTCTTTCCAATGTGAGTTGTCACTCATTTAAATTTCGAGCACATCCCTTTGCTCGTCCTACAAAAACAAGATTATACAAGATAAACCCGTTTATGTTAAAAACTTGTCCATTGCATGACTGAACTTTTCACTGCATACAATTACTTTTTATTTAAATTTACTTCTAGCCTGATATGTATATAACCATTAACGATTGTATTTTCCATACTGTAATTAGCTCGTATATGAATACATACATACATTCAAGGCATTTTATAATTAATTGTTTAAAATTAATTGCTACAGTTATTACCTAATGTGCAATGGTAAGCTAAATATATTCTTCTAATTCAATATATGTATATGTATACATTACTATTCCCCACACGCTAATTTCCTAAGCGATAAACCGAAAAAATCTATGTATATTTACATGTCGCCTGCTACAGTATGTAAATATCTGCACAAATATACATACGTACATACCCATTCCTCATAACTAGAATACTTACTTCACCAACGGTGCCGTCGCCTACCGTTAACGCTTATGCGTCGAATTTCATTGCATACACTGCCGTATGTATGTATGTACATATTTGAAGTTAAGTTTTATATTACTTACCCACGACTGTCTTATGATTTTATTTTTTAATTACGTGCAATGAACCCGTTTCTTATTATTTAATATATAAAAAATATTTTTCTCTACTGTGCTTCGTTCGGCCATAGTGCCTAATAAGCACATTTTTCTTACGTCAATTATACTCGCTCGATTTTAAGTGGCACACTTCTACTGGCCTTGACTTTGAAAATCGGAGCTGTGTGTGTTATTTGATAAACACACGAACATGTTTACGTTGTTCTTCTTGTGTTTACACTTGTAAAGCACTGTTAACACATGTCTTTAGTTGTGTGGTCTGGAACAATTTAAACAAATTATTATGTAGCTTTTTATTATTGCCCTTAATTGTTACGACTGTTGTAACGGGGCTGGGGATTTCTGCTACTACATACGGACCTATCCACACAGGTGAGAGTTTGTTTCTCCTAGCCTGATTCTTCATTAGTATGTACTTGGTCACCCACATGAAAAACCACTGGGTTTAATACGTTGTTATAGGCTTCCCTGGCTACTCGTTTAGCACTGGCTACTGGTTTTCTCTAACCTGGCTACTGGTTTTCTCTAACCAATTCGTGCGCTCGCTATAGGTGGTACTTTTGCACTTTATTGGGATCATCAGCATTGTACACTGGCGCACATTTGCGCTTCAGATTTGCTGGCATGTTGAAATCAAACCCGTATAACGTTCTAAACGGAGTTTGCTTCGTTGATACATGTACCGTATTATTGTGTACATGCATTGCAGTAGTCAACCATTGATCCCAATCCGAGCCGTCTTCCTTGGCAAAACTGCGCAAGTACTCGGCCAGAGGTCGATGACTACGCTCCAATGAGCCATTCGCCTGTGGATGATATGGAGTTATATGCAATTTCTTAATTCCCAGCATTTTACACGTTTCTGAGAATAATTTCGATACAAAATTGGAACCATTGTCGGTTATCAAAACCTTAGATATGTTATATCGTGCTATGATTTCGTCAAAGAACGCTTTGGCTACCGTGCTTGCTTCAGCATCGGGTATAGCCACGCACGCCAAATACTTTGAGAAATCATCTTGGATCGTCAATATGTACTTGTTTCCCGAAACTGTCTCAGGTAAAATACCTACAATATCCATATGAACTTTATCAAATGGCTGTTTTGGTGTGTCAGTTAACACCAATGGCATCTTTGTCATCCATGAACTTTTATTGGCCTGACATTTCGGACAACTCTTTATATAAATTTTTTATGTCCCGGAGCATACCTTTCCATCCGTATACTCGTCTAATTCTGTCATGGGTTTTCCGGAAACCCTTATGTCCACCTAGAGGTGAATCATGGGAACCCTTTAACACTGCCTGGATATCCTTTATATCCTCTAGCCATTCCACACTACTGGCTCTCTGTTCATTGGCATCGTCATCCGCATTGTTAACATCTCTTGTAGATTCAATTTTATATTCTGGCATTCTCTTGGCCTCCTCCTTATCTGACCGTGCTTTGGCCCTTCTTTGCACTACTGATACCTTCTGAGCCTGCGGTACTCTGCTGAGTGCGTCCGCATTCAAATTCTTTTTCCCATGTTTATATACGATTTCAAAATCATACTCAGACAACTTGTGTCTGAACCTGGCTAGCCTAGACGTTTGGTCTTTCAAATTGGCTATGCCTCTCAACGGCTGGTGATCAGTGTATATCTTAAATGGGCGACCTAGCAGATATGCCCTAAAATTCTTCGTAGCCCATACTATGGCTAGAAATTCCTTTTCTATTGTGGAGTATCTCTTCTCCGTGTCGCTAAGCGCCCTGCTTGCGAATGCTATTGGTCGGTCATTACCGACTGCCCCTTGTGACAATACTGCCCCTAATGCTTCATTGTTAGCATCAGTGGTCAACAAAAAGGTTTGCTCAAAGTCGGGGTAAGCCAAAATCGATGGCGAGCTAATTATTTCCTTTAGCCTCTCGAATGCTTGCTGACATCTCTCTGTCCATTCGAACTTTGCTTCTTTTCGTAGCAACTTATTAATCGGCAACGCAATTCCGGCTAGTCCTTCTACGAACTTTCTGTAATAGTTCACTAGTTCTAGGAATGCTTGCACTTCCTTTCTATTTCTCGGAATCGCTAAATTTTTAACGCATTCCATCTTCTGCTTGTCAGGTAGTGCTCCTGCCTCTGAGCAATGATGGCCTAAATAAACCACCTCTCTTCGCAAAAATTGACACTTCTCCGTGTTCAATTTAAACTTGTGTTCTCGTAGTTTCTGGAGCACCTTGCACAAGCGTTGCGAATGCTGCTGCAAGCTCTTCCCATAAATTACAATATCATCGAGATACACAAAACAATCTAACCCTTGCAAGCCTGTTAGCACATGGTTCATTAGCCGTTGGAAGGTAGCCGGTGGTCCTGTTAATCCAAACGGCATTCTATTAAACTCATAATGCCCTAAACCGATGCAGAAAGCGGTTTTCTGCTTACCTTGGGTATCCACCAGAACTTGGAGGTAGCCACTCGCTAAATCAAGTGTAGAAAAATATCTACTATGCCCCAATTGATCCAGAATTTCTTCTATCCTTGGAATTGGGAACATCTGCTTGATCGTTCAATTTCCTAAAATCGACGACCATTCTCCACTTCTTCTGACCCTGAGCACCTCCCTTCTTTGGTACCAAAATTATTGTTGAATTCGAAGGCGAGATACTCGATGAAATTATGTTATATTTTAAGATTCCTTCCACTTGCCTATTTACCTCATCTTTGTGAGCTTGTGGCAATCTGTATTACTTCTGGTTAATTGGTGGTTGATCCACTCTAGTAGGTATTTCATGCTCTACCTCTGGTGTATATG
This sequence comes from Clusia tigrina, assembly GCA_920105625.2. Classification (NCBI taxonomy): domain Eukaryota; kingdom Metazoa; phylum Arthropoda; class Insecta; order Diptera; family Clusiidae; genus Clusia; species Clusia tigrina. The sequence goes on along the minus strand of OV050030.1, from coordinate 119,533,325 downwards.
TCAACTGGTCTCCTTCCAGCAAAAATATGTCATGGAATGACGTACAAATGGCTTCTATCGATGCCTTTTCTTCTAAATTTACGCTTGGGTCTAACTTCAATGATTCTAGCACTCTCGTTCCTTAAAATTATCGTAACTAGTGAACTCGGGCCTGAAATCCTCATCCATCAGGTAGTCCTTTTCCGATGCGTTGAGTACACAAGCGTACACCTTACCCTTGTCCACGTTCGTTATGGTTTCTCCCATATATACACCCACCGCTAGCTGCTGCTTGTGCAAAACAACAGTCCTAAGTCTCGTATTTACATACATTGTAACTACTCTGCTCGATCTTGCGTTTACTACTTCCATACAATTCCTAACCCTATTCACGATTCCTTCCTCCCATGACGGAAGAGTAAGGATTCTATTCTTATTTTCATCATAAAATGATAACCGCTTTTCTAGCGCATCTAGTATGGTGCGTCCCCAGAGATTATCACGGCCAATTATCCCATCGGCCGGGATACCTTCCCTATTCAATTCCACTGCGTGCACTCTAAAACTCATGCCCTTAACTCCACTGTGCCCTATTCTGAGCGATCCCCGTGTCCTGATGCAACCTCCAAACGCTCCATTACGCGTTCTTACATCCATTTGATTAATATCTAGCAATTTACGTAAAATACTAGATTTTTCGAGACTGGTATCCGCCCCTGAATCTACTAAAAGCACTAGCTTTCCGCTAGTTGCTTCCTTGCAGGGTATCTCGATGAAGGCATCCCCTATCCTGCTCATAACGAAACAACGTCTGTTTGTTTCCAACATGGACGCGTATCCACTTCCTAACTCTTCAAATTTTTTCCTCCATGTACCACAGTTATCCTTTACAATCCTACACTCCCTAAAAAATATCTCAATTATCTTGCCTATGAACTCTCGTACTGCGTTCATGGCGATTGGCCTATACTTTCTAACCTTATTAAAACTTAATATAAGTACTAGAATCATCACATTTACCCAAATCAACACGCAATCAAAAAATTTTTCCCGGGGGGACTCTTGCTTCTCCGTATCTCAATTATTAGACTTTTACTTGTCAGATAGAGACTATTGTATTCAGCCGATACCATCTCCATTTTTTCATAAGCTTAAATCGTAGTCATCTCGCACATGGGAAGTTGGAAGCTCTTCCACTCTTTCATATACAAATGAATTCCCACTAATCTCGTTCTCATTTTCCTCCAAACCAAAAATTATCTCGGTACATCATCATTGCAAATTTCGTATTATCATTTTGCGGCTTACTGATTACCCTTCTTCTACATCTCCTTATTTTTTTCTTATTTGGTCAGATTTTGTCCGCTTCTAGTGCATTTCATCTCCCGGTCTCATGGATGTTGGTTAACATATCACTTTCTCTTCGACGTGTAGACTATCGGTATTTCCCTGAGATACACGCTAAATGACGTAATCTGTGTAATCTGATCGGTAACCAGTCTCTGTGTCCTCTTGTATTAAATCATATTTCATATGTAAATCACATTTCATATGTTCATACTCTAGATTGGACATATACTTCAACAGTTAACTTCCGCGAGCCAAATTTCCTCTGCTTATTATATTTGGTGGTAGTTTCAGTCACCCACCTTAAGCTTTTACCCATCTTCAACTTTTCCAAAATCGATTCTGTCGAGATTGTGATACACTGGGTGGACCAATGCAAAACATGACTCCGCAAGGAAACTTGTTTATTTTTCGTTGCTTGTCAATAACTCATCCACAACGCGTTCAAATGCTGCGGCCATATGCTGTTTCGAGAATATCACATCCCAATCCATTAGATTGGCATCCTTGCGGTCACAACCGGATTCCCAAACCTTGGATAGCTGCCAGAAATCTCTGATTTTCAAAAACACATCTTTCCGAATAATACGTTGGTCCCTTAGTCTGCACCGTCTTCCGATATGCGCTGTTCCTGGAATTTCCTGCTTCGGTTCACATCATCAAAACTGAATACTTATAATAATTTTCTTAGTTTTCTAGTTAACATTTTCATTTGATATTTTTCTATGTTTAATTTCAGCCGAACATTTCATAAGTTAATTTAATAAATCAATTTCAAAATTGTATAATATTTAAACAAATATACTATATATACAATATATACCCTTGGGTAAAATTTTCCTATTTAGTATAATTTGTGTGTTCTTTGGATTATTACATTTACTTCTTTATAAATTTAGAATTTAAATAATTAATTTCTGTAACATTAATTATTTTCTAAACTACCTTTAATTTTAATCTGAACTTTTACACAGATTATAATTTTTTAATTTATAACTTTTCTTAAACATACGCTATTCCTGAAAAAAAACAATATTTCTATAACATGCTTATTCTATAGTGGAATGCTATATCATTCAATTTACATCCACTCGTCTTTTCCCCTTACATTATCGGATTCGCTACCGTATCCTAGAGGAAAAGAGGACTGGACTATGTGTTTTCATAGCCATATATGGCATCAGTTTTGCTTTGTTTAAAATTTTTCCATGCTTTTCTTTCCAATGTGAGTTGTCACTCATTTAAATTTCGAGCACATCCCTTTGCTCGCCCTACAAAAACAAGATTATACAAGATAAACCCGTTTATGTTAAAAACTTGTCCATTGCATGACTGAACTTTTCACTGCATACAATTACTTTTTATTTAAATTTACTTCTAGCCTGATATGTATATAACCATTAACGATTGTATTTTCCTTACTCTAATTAGCTCGTATATGAATACATACATACATTCAAGGCATTTTATAATTAATTGTTTAAAATTAATTGCTACAGTTATTACCTAATGTGTAATGGTAAGCTAAATATATTCTTCTAATTCAATATATGTATATGTATACATTACTATTCCCCACACGCTAATTTCCTAAGCGATAAACCGAAAAAATCTATGTATATTTACATGTCGCCTGCTACAGTATGTAAATATCTGCACAAATATACATACGTACATACCCATTCCTCATAACTAGAATACTTACTTCACCAACGGTGCCGTCGCCTACCGTTAACGCTTATGCGTCGAATTTCATTGCATACACTGCCGTATGTATGTATGTACATATTTGAAGTTAAGTTTTATATTACTTACCCACGACTGTCTTATGATTTTATTTTTTAATTACGTGCAATGAACCCGTTTCTTATTATTTAATATATAAAAAATATTTTTCTCTACTGTGCTTCGTTCGGCCATAGTGCCTAATAAGCACATTTTTCTTACGTCAATTATACTCGCTCGATTTTAAGTGGCACACTTCTACTGGCCTTGACTTTGAAAATCGGAGCTGTGTGTGTTATTTGATAAACACACGAACATGTTTACGTTGTTCTTCTTGTGTTAAAGCACTGTTAACACATGTCTTTAGTTGTGTGGTCTGGAACAATTTAAACAAATTATTATGTAGCTTTTTATTATTGCCCTTAATTGTTACGACTGTTGTAACGGGGCTGCGGATTTCTGCTACTACATACGGACCTATCCACACAGGTGAGAGTTTGTTTCTCCTAGCCTGATTCTTCATTAGTATGTACTTGGTCACCCACATGAAAAACCACTGGGTTTAATACGTTGTTATAGGCTTCCCTGGCTACTCGTTTAGCACTGGCTACTGGTTTTCTCTAACCTGGCTACTGGTTTTCTCTAACCAATTCGTGCGCTCGCTATAGCTGGTACTTTTGCACTTTATTGGGATCATCAGCATTGTACACTGGCGCACATTTGCGCTTCAGATTTGCTGGCATGTTGAAATCAAACCCGTATAGCGTTCTAAACGGAGTTTGCTTCGTTGATACATGTACCGTATTATTGTGTACATGCATTGCAGTAGTCAACCATTGATCCCAATCCGAGCCGTCTTCCTTGGCAAAACTGCGCAAGTATTCGGCCAGAGGTCGATGACTACGCTCCAATGAGCCATTCGCCTGTGGATGATATGGAGTTATATGCAATTTCTTAATTCCCAGCATTTTACACGTTTCTGAGAATAATTTCGATACAAAATTGGAACCATTGTCGGTTATCAAAACCTTAGGTATGTTATATCGTGCTATGATTTCGTCAAAGAACGCTTTGGCTACCGTGCTTGCTTCAGCATCGGGTATAGCCACGCACGCCAAATACTTTGAGAAATCATCTTGCTTCCCGAAACTGTCTCAGGTAAAATACCCACAATATCCATATGAACTTTATCAAATGGCTGTTTTGGTGTGTCAGTTAACACCATTGGCATCTTTGTCATCCTTGAACTTTTATTAGCCTGACATTTCGGACAACTCTTTATATACATTTTTTATGTCCCGGAGCATACCTTTCCATCCGTATACTCGTCTAATTCTGTCATGGGTTTTCCGGAATCCCTGATGTCCACCTAGAGGTGAATCATGGGAACCCTTTAACACTGCCTGGATATCCTTTATATCCTCTAGCCATTCCATACTATTGGCTCTCTGTTCATTGGCATCTTCATCCGCATTGTTAACATCTCTTGTAGATTCAATTTTATCTTCTGGCATTCTCTTGGCCTCCTCCTTATCTGACCGTGCTTTGGCCCTTCTTTGCACTACTGATACCTTCTGAGCCTGCGGTACTCTGCTGAGTGCGTCCGCATTCAAATTCTTTTTCCCATGTTTATATACGATTTCAAAATCATACTCAGACAACTTGTGTCTGAACCTGGCTAGCCTAGACGTTTGGTCTTTCAAATTGGCTATGCCTCTCAACGGCTGGTGATCAGTGTATATCTTAAATGGGCGACCTAGCAGATATGCCCTAAAATTCTTCGTAGCCCATACTATGGCTAGAAATTCCTTTTCTATTGTGGAGTATCTCTTCTCCGTGTCGCTAAGCGCCCTGCTTGCGAATGCTATTGGTCGGTCATTACCGACTGCCCCTTGTGACAATACTGCCCCTAATGCTTCATTGTTAGCATCAGTGGTCAACAAAAAGGTTTGCTCAAAGTCGGGGTAAGCCAAAATCGATGGCGAGCTAATTATTTCCTTTAGCCTCTCGAATGCTTGCTGACATCTCTCTGTCCATTCGAACTTTGCTTCTTTTCGTAGCAACTTATTAATCGGCAACGCAATTCCGGCTAGTCCTTCTACGAACTTTCTGTAATAGTTCACTAGTTCTAGGAATGCTTGCACTTCCTTTCTATTTCTCGGAATCGCTAAATTTTTAACGCATTCCATCTTCTGCTTGTCAGGTAGTGCTCCTGCCTCTGAGCAATGATGGCCTAAATAAACCACCTCTCTTCGCAAAAATTGACACTTCTCCGTGTTCAATTTAAACTTGTGTTCTCGTAGTTTCTGGAGCACCTTGCACAAGCGTTGCGAATGCTGCTGCAAGCTCTTCCCATAAATTACAATATCATCGAGATACACAAAACAATCTAACCCTTGCAAGCCTGTTAGCACATGGTTCATTAGCCGTTGGAAGGTAGCCGGTGGTCCTGTTAATCCAAACGGCATTCTATTAAACTCATAATGCCCTAAACCGATGCAGAAAGCGGTTTTCTGCTTACCTTGGATATCCACCAGAACTTGGAGGTAGCCACTCGCTAAATCAAGTGTAGAAAAATATCTACTATGCCCCAATTGATCCAGAATTTCTTCTATCCTTGGAATTGGGAACATCTGCTTGATCGTTCAATTTCCTAAAATCGACGACCATTCTCCACTTCTTCTGACCCTGAGCACCTCCCTTCTTTGGTACCAAAATTATTGTTGAATTCGAAGGCGAGATACTCGGTGAAATTATGTTATCTTTTAAGATTCCTTCCACTTGCCTATTTACCTCATCTTTGTGAGCTTGTGGCAATCTGTATTACTTCTGGTTAATTGGTGGTTGATCCACTCTAGTAGGTATTTCATGCTCTACCTCTGGTGTATATGTCAACTGGTCTCCTTCCAGCAAAAATATGTCATGGAATGACATACAAATGGCTTCTATCGATGCCTTTTCTTCTAAATTTACGCTTGGGTCTAACTTCAATGATTCTAGCACTCTCGTTCCTTAAAATTATCGTAACTAGTGAACTCGGGCCTGAAATCCTCATCCATCAGGTAGTCCTTTTCCGATGCGTTGAGTACATAAGCGTACACCTTACCCTTGTCCACGTTCGTTATGGTTTCTCCCATATATACACCCACCGCTAGCTGCTGCTTGTGCAAAACAACAGTCCTAAGTCTCGTATTTACATACATTGTAACTACTCTGCTCGATCTTGCGTTTACTACTTCCATACAATTCCTAACCCTATTCACGATTCCTTCCTCCCATGACGGAAGAGTAAGGATTCTATTCTTATTTTCATCATAAAATGATAACCGCTTTTCTAGCGCATCTAGTATGGTGCGTCCCCAGAGATTATCACGGCCAATTATCCCATCGGCCGGGATACCTTCCCTATTCAATTCCACTGCGTGCACTCTAAAACTCATGCCCTTAACTCCACTGTGCCCTATTCTGAGCGATCCCCGTGTCCTGATGCAACCTCCAAACGCTCCATTACGCGTTCTTACATCCATTTGATTAATATCTAGCAATTTACGTAAAATACTAGATTTTTCGAGACTGGTATCCGCCCCTGAATCTACTAAAAGCACTAGCTTTCCGCTAGTTGCTTCCTTGCAGGGTATCTCGATGAAGGCATCCCCTATCCTGCTCATAACGAAACAACGTCTGTTTGTTTCCAACATGGACGCGTATCCACTTCCTAACTCTTCAAATTTTTTCCTCCATGTACCACAGTTATCCTTTACAATCCTACACTCCCTAAAAAATATCTCAATTATCTTGCCTATGAACTCTCGTACTGCGTTCATGGCGATTGGCCTATACTTTCTAACCTTATTAAAACTTAATATAAGTACTAGAATCATCACATTTACCCAAATCAACACGCAATCAAAAAATTTTTCCCGGGGGGACTCTTGCTTCTCCGTATCTCAATTATTAGACTTTTACTTGTCAGATAGAGACTATTGTATTCAGCCGATACCATCTCCATTTTTTCATAAGCTTAAATCGTAGTCATCTCGCACATGGGAAGTTGGAAGCTCTTCCACTCTTTCATATACAAATGAATTCCCACTAATCTCGTTCTCATTTTCCTCCAAACCAAAAATTATCTCGGTACATCATCGTTGCAAATTTCGTATTATCATTTTGCGGCTTACTGATTACCCTTCTTCTACATCTCCTTATTTTTTTCTTATTTGGTCAGATTTTGTCCGCTTCTAGTGCATTTCATCTCCCGGTCTCATGGATGTTGGTTAACATATCACTTTCTCTTCGACGTGTAGACTATCGGTATTTCCTCTGAGATACACGCTAAATGACGTAATCTGTGTAATCTGATCGGTAACCAGTCTCTGTGTCCTCTTGTATTAAATCATATTTCATATGTAAATCACATTTCATATGTTCATACTCTAGATTGGACATATACTTCAACAGTTAACTTCCGCGAGCCAAATTTCCTCTGCTTATTATATTTGGTGAAAGTTTCAGTCACCCACCTTAAGCTTTTACCCATCTTCAACTTTTCCAAAATCGATTCTGTCGAGATTGTGATACACTGGGTGGACCAATGCAAAACATGACTCCGCAAGGAAACTTGTTTATTTTTCGTTGCTTGTCAATAACTCATCCACAACGCGTTCAAATGCTGCGGCCATATGCTGTTTCGAGAATATCACATCCCAATCCATTAGATTGGCATCCTTGCGGTCACAACCGGATTCCCAAACCTTGGATAGCTGCCAGAAATCTCTGATTTTCAAAAACACATCTTTCCGAATAATACGTTGCTCCCTTAGTCTGCACCGTCTTCCGATATGCGCTGTTCCTGGAATTTCCTGCTTCGGTTCACATCATCAAAACTGAATACTTATAATAATTTTCTTAGTTTTCTAGTTAACATTTTCATTTGATATTTTTCTATGTTTAATTTCAGCCGAACATTTCATAAGTTAATTTAATAAATCAATTTCAAAATTGTATAATATTTAAACAAATATACTATATATACAATATATACCCTTGGGTAAAATTTTCCTATTTAGTATAATTTGTGTGTTCTTTGGATTATTACATCTACTTCTTTATAAATTTAGAATTTTAATAACTAATTTCTGTAACATTAATTATTTTCTAAACTACCTTTAATTTTAATCTGAACTTTTACACAGATTATAATTTTTTAATTTATAACTTTTCTTAAACATACGCTATTCCTGAAAAAAACAATATTTCTATAATATGCTTATTCTATAGTTGAATGCTATATCATTCAATTTACATCCACTCGTCTTTTCCCCTTACATTATTGGATTCGCTACCGTATCCTAGAGGAAAAGAGGACTGGACTATGTGTTTTCATAGCCATATAGGGCATCAGTTTTGCTTTGTTTAAAATGTTTCCATGCTTTTCTTTCCAATGTGAGTTGTCACTCATTTAAATTTCGAGCGCGACTGCAATGAACCCGTTTCTTATTATTTACTATATAAAAAATATTTTTCTCTACTGTGCTTCGTTCGGCCATAGGGCCTAATAAGCACATTTTTCTTACGTCAATTATACTCGCTCGATTTTAAGTGGCACACTTCTACTGGCCTTGACTTTGGAAATCGGAGCTGTGTGTATTATTTGATAAACACACGAACATGTTTACGTTGTTCTTCTTGTGTCTACACTTGTAAAGCACTGTTAACACATGTCTTTAGTTGTGTGGTCTGGAACAATTTAAACAAATTATTATGTAGCTTTTTTTCTTGCCCTTAATTGTTACGACTGTTGTAACGGGGCTGCGGATTTCTGCTACTACATACGGACCTATCCATACAGGTGAGAGTTTGTTTCTCCTAGCCTGATTCTTCATTAGTACTTGGTCACCCACATGAAAAACCACTGGGTTTAATACCTTGTTATAGGCTTCCCTGGCTACTCGTTTAGCACAATCCTGGTTTTCTCTAACCAATTCGTGCGCTCGCTGTAGCTGGTACTTTTGCACTTTATTGGGATCATCAGCATTGTACACTGGCGCACATTTGCGCTTCAGATTTGCTGGCATGTTGAAATCAAACCCGTATAGCATTCTAAACGGAGTTTGCTTCGTTGATACATGTACCGTATTATTGTGTACATGTATTGCAGTAGTCAACCATTGATCCCAATCCGAGCCGTCTTCCTTGGCAAAACTGCGCAAGTACTCGGCCAGAGGTCGATGACTACGCTCCAATGAGCCATTCGCCTGTGGATGATATGGTGTTATATGCAATTTCTTAATTCCCAGCATTTTACACGTTTCTGAGAATAATTTCGATACAAAATTGAAATAATTGTCGGTTATCAAAACCTTAGATATGTTATATCATGCTATGATTTCGTCACAGAACGCTTTGGCTACTTTGGCTGGGTATAGCCACGCACGCCAAATACTTAGAGAAATCATCTTGGAACGTCAATATGTACTTGTTTCCCGAAACTGTCTCAAGTAAAATACCTACAATATCCATATGAACTTTATCAAATGGCTGTTTTGGTCTGTCAGTTAACACCATTGGCATCTTTGTCATCCTTGAACTTTTATTGGCCTGACATTTCGGACAACTCTTTATATACTTTTATATGTCCTGGAGCATACCTTTCCATCCGTATACCCGCCTAATTCTGTCATGGGTTTTCCGGAATCCCTGATGTCCACCTAGAGGTGAATCATGGAAACCCTTTAACACTGCCTGGATATCCTTTATATCCTCTAGCCATTCCATACTACTGGCTCTCTGTTCATTGGCGTCGTTATCCGCATTGTTAACATCTCTTGTAGATTCAATTTTATCTTCTGGCATTCTCTTGGCCTCCTCCTTATCTGACCGTGCTTTGGCCCTTCTTTGCATTACTGATACCTTCTGAGCCTGCGGTACTCTGCTGAGTGCGTCCGCATTCAAATTCTTTTTCCCAAGTTTAATACGGTTTCAAAATCATACTCAGACAACTTTTGTCTGAACCTGGCTAGCCTAGACGTTTGGTCTTTCAAATTGGCTATGCCTCTCAACGGCTGGTGATCAGTGTATATCTTAAATGGGCGACCTAGCAGATATGCCCTAAAATTCTTCGTATCCCATACTATGGCTAGAAATTCCTTTTCTATTGTGGAGTATCTCTTCTCCGTGTCGCTAAGCGCCCTGCTTGCGAATGCTATTGGTCGGTCATTACCGACTGTCCCTTGTGATAATACTGCCCCTAATGCTTCATTGTTAGCATCAGTGGTCAACAAAAAGGTTTGCTCAAAGTCGGGGTAAGCCAAAATCGATGGCGAGCTAATTATTTCCTTTAGCCTCTCGAATGATTGCTGACATCTCTCTGTCCATTCGAACTTTGCTTCTTTTCGTAGCAACTTATTAATCGGCAACGCAATTCCGGCTAGTCCTTCTACGAACTTTCTGTAATAGTTCACTAGTTCTAGGAATGCTTGCACTTCCTTTCTATTTCTCGGAATCGCTAAATTTTTAACGCATTCCATCTTCTGCTTGTCAGGTAGTGCTCCTGCCTCTGAGCAATGATGGCCTAAATAAACCACCTCTCTTCGCAAAAATTGACACTTCTCCGTGTTCAATTTCAAATTGTGTTCTCGTAATTTCTGGAGCACCTTGCACAAGCGTTGCGAATGCTGCTGCAAGCTCTTCCCATAAATTACAATATCATCGAGATACACAAAACAATCTAACCCTTGCAAGCCGTTAGCACATGGTTCATTAGCCGTTGGAAGGTAGCCGGTGCTCCTGTTAATCCAAACGGCATTCTATTAAACTCATAATGCCCTAAACCGATGCAGAACGCGGTTTTCTGCTTACCTTGGGTATCCACCAGAACTTGGAGGTAGCCACTCGCTAAATCAAGTGTAGAAAAATATCTACTATGCCCCAATTTATCCAGAATTTCTTCTATCCTTGGAATTGGGAACATCTGCTTGATCGTTCAATTTCCTAAAATCGACGACCATTCTCCACTTCTTCTGACCCTGAGCACCTCCCTTCTTTGGTACCAAAATTATTGGGGAATTCGAATCTCGGTGAAATTATGTTATCTTTTAAGATTCCTTCCACTTGCCTATTTACCTCTCGTGAGCTTGTGGCAATCTGTATTACTTCTGGTTAATTGGTGGTTGATCCACTCTAGTAGGTATTTCATGCTCTACCTCTGGTGTATATGTCAACTGGTCTCCTTCCAGCAAAAATATGTCATGGAATGACGTACAAATGGCTTCTATCGATGCCTTTTCTTCTAAATTTGCTTGGGTCCAACTTCAATGATTCTAGCACTCTCTCCATTCTTTTTCTTATATCAACTTGTTTAATCTGATTTACCGATCTATAATTCGGTTCCTTAAAATTATCGTAACTAGTGAACTTGGGCCTGAAATCCTCATCCGTCAGGTAGTCCTTTTCCGATGCGTTGAGTACACAAGCGTACACCTTTCCCTTGTCCACGTTCGTTATGGTTTCTCCCATATATACACCCTCCGCTAGCTGCTGCTTGTGCAAAACAACAGTCCTAAGTCTCGTATTTACATACATTGTAACTACTCTGCTCGATCTTGCGTTTACTACTTCCATACAATTCCTAACCCTATTCACGATTCCTTCCTCCCATGACGGAAGAGTAAGTATTCTATTCTTATTTTCATCATAAAATGATAACCGCTTTTCTAGCGCATCTAGTATGGTGCGTCCCCAGAGATTATCACGGCCAATTATCCCATCGGCCGGGATACCTTCCCTATTCAATTCCACTGCGTGCACTCTAAAGCTCATGCCCTTAACTCCACTGTGCCCTATTCTGAGCGATCCCCGTGTCCTGATGCAACCTCCAAACGCTCCATTACGCGTTCTTACATCCATTTGATTAATATCTAGCAATTTACGTAAAATACTAGATTTTTCGAGACTGGTATCCGCCCCTGAATCTACTAAAAGCACTAGCTTTCCGCTAGTTGCTTCCTTGCAGGGTATCTCGATGAAGCCATCCCCTATCCTGCTCATAACGAAACAACGTCTGTTTGTTTCCAACATGGACGCGTATCCACTTCCTAACTCTTCAAATTTTTTCCTCCATGTACCACAGTTATCCTTTACAATCCTACACTCCCTAAAAAATATCTCAATTATCTTGCCTATGAACTCTCGTACTGCGTTCACGGCGATTGGCCTATACTTTCTAACCTTATTAAAACTTAATATAAGTACTAGAATCATCACAGTTACCCAAATCAACACGCAATCAAAAAATTTTTCCCGCGGGGACTCTTGCTCCTCCGTATCTTGAACCATTGTTCTTACATTACTCGGTACGTGGTATTGGAGAGCCTCTTGCTCCTTCTTCTCTTGTACTGTAATTCCTACATTACCAGCCACGCGTACTTCCGGCCTAATTATTACTTCCTTTCATTTGGCTTTCCATTCTACTGGCCTCGACTGGGCCGCTGGAAGTTTCCCTGGTTCCTTTGTTGGATCCCTGCATTCCGCTGCCCGATGTCCCATTCGTCCACATGAGAAACATCTCAACACCTGCTAGGTGTTGCTTATCCTCGGTTCATTTCTGGAATTCCAATTTGGTCGCTGCTGACCACTCCCAGTGTTGAAAGGATTTCTTCCATGGTTAATTCCTTCCGTTGAATTAACTCGGGGACTACCCCTGCTGTCACTCAAGGGTGGATCCGGACGCCTCGTAGCTGGCTGCCTTCTACTCTGATTCCATTCTGTGTCTCCTTGGCACTGTCTACTTGCCTCATGACCATATGTTTGGCACTCCATACAGTAGGGCATGTTTTGGGGAGTAACGCATTCATCCCTTGTATGACCTGGCTTACGGCAGAAGGAGCAAATGGGTTTCCTCGGCTGGAATCTCTCGACTAGGAATCCTTGTTCTCTTTCTTGCGGAAATTGGCCCATCAATCTGCCGACTCCACTTGGGATCCGCTGCTGTACCGGTGCTACCTCTGCAGCGCAGTAGTCCAGCAGATTCTACCTGATGTCGTTCGTTGTTGTATTGCTGCTTCAGCGGAAGAGACTGCTCTGCCATACTCCTCGGCGTGAGATTAAGAGTACAATTAGCTAAGTCCCTATTTATCAGTCCTGCATTAAAGACAGGAATCATAGATCGTTCTACTTGAGTCTTGTATGCTGCAACGTTTCCTGGAAACTACCTGTTGTCTTCTGTCTCAGCAGCGTTCCGCAGAGCTCTCAATTCCTCTCCAGGCTCTCAATTCCTCTCCAGGTTTCTGAGTTGATTCCTGTATTTCCCGTACAAGACAGTCGTACGAATTTGTTTTAAATTTGTCCGATCCAAAAGTGCATATAACTCTGCCAGGGTGCTTACTGAGCTATGCGCAAATAAATCAAACGTATCACCTGTGGTTCTTTGTCTAATACACTTTATTAAGTGTTCCCCTTCTGCTTCCGGAAGACTCTGTTGCGGTAGCTCAGAACCGTCTTTGAAGCGCCGTATCTCAGTTCTCAGATCATACAACTAGACTCCTGAGAACATGGGCACCAACTTCTCCACCGCAGGAGCAACTTTCAGAATGCTAATTTTACTCCTTTGTGTTTTCTTAATTTTTGATAAAAACTTAGCGTTAATCTCTGGGGGGGTTTCCAGATTCTCTTCTCCCGAATCAGAGAGGTATTTGACCAATGACGGACTCAAACTAATTAGTCTTCGACCGTTTGCTCGCGCAGGCGAAATAGTGTCCAAAGTATTGGAGCTTTCATGCACAGTTACTGGTTCTGACTCCTTGGCGGATATACCTTGATATTATTTTGTACCGGACTTCGCGGCGAAAAAGGCGCCACACCGATCTGGGATGCGCCAAACAACAATTCCGCTTCACTCTCTTCACTCAATACTAATCTGGCCTTTACTGGTGGCAAAGCTAGTACTGTCTGCGTATGTATTTGAGAGGTTGAAACCGGCTTAGTAGTTGCCCTGATTCTCTTAAGCTCTAAATTTTCCTTCTCCAGATGCGATGCGGCTTCCTTAGTTTCCCAGAGTTGCCTAGAAAGTACTCTAGTTTTAATCTCGAGAAATTCCGTATTTATCTTCAATTCTTCTGTATCCTTGAAGACTTGGAAAAATTTTTCGTCCATTCGACGCTGAATAGTCGCTAATGCTTGGTCTGCTGCTTCCAAAGTTGACAAGTTTCCACCGTCCCTCGCTAATCTCCAGAGTACCTGGGCTTCACTCTTGCTGGTTGCCTCTTCCAATTGTTCAAACAATTTTTCTGCTAACAATTTTACCTCCGTCTGTTAAGACCTTAGCTTGTCTTGAGCATTGCCCTCCTGCGAACTAGGACTATCTTCCTGTGCTTCCAGCTCTTCTAGATCCAATCTGAATTTGGTCAACCAGTCCCGTGTTAAACCGTTGACATATAAGGGATAATCCTTGGTGAAGTACTCCTTGTCACCACAACAGTCCTTAAAATTTAACAACTCCTCGTTGTTATCATTGAATGTATTACACAAGGCTTCTAATTCCACTATGGGTAGTACGCGCTATTTTTTCTTGCCTTGCTATCCTTACTACAATTCCTGATTCTCTTATGGATTGCCTCGCTCTGCAGCTTTTGAGCTTCCAGCAATCTTATAGCTTCTCTTGGCGTTTCCATAGACCGAACAAATTCTTATCTATGAAGCTGTATATTTCATAAATAATAAATACTACACATTTTTTTTCTTCCCTTTTTTTATATAAACTTTATTAATTAATAAATACTTTTTTAAATTAGTTGTGATTCTTAAACTAACAATTTAAGCATAACAATGATACTATTCTTATAGCATCCCACGTCTCTTGTATTGCTGCTCCTCCAATTGGCATACCTCTTGCCACAATCTATTTGCTTGTTCCCACGGCATAAGGACCTCCACAGTTTCCTGCTCCTTCAGTATTTCTCTTAAACACGCCAGTCGCTCCCGTTCCCGCTTTTTCTCTCCTCCTCTTTTCCTAATCCCAAAACGCTTTCCGTCCTTCAGCAACGACGTTATATCCTTCAGTTGCCCCTCAGTGCTCCGAGGTTCATTTCCAACATTTGTTTTCTTTAAAATCAAAGAAAAAATTGTGATTGATTATATTCTCACTAAACACGATTTCGTGTCTACTTTTTAGTGTAATGCCGCGGAAATAAATTATTTGTATAATTACTAGTATAAAAATTATACTTAAATTAATAGTATAAATAATTATACTCAATTAATTTCGCAATTACCGTAGGTAAATACTGATTATTTACAATATTTCTCTACGATCCAATGTTGAAGATGTTTTTAGTTTCACAAAATTATTTCCAAAATCTTCATACCAAAAGAAGAATTTTACAGCAGAATCATACGCACTTTCATTTCAGTACAATGATATGCTTAGCTGTTTCGCTTTTTCGTGCGAAATATTGCTTTAACATTGCTACGAAAATTGTAGTTCCGGAACTACACAAACTTTGATGCAACAACATGTGTTGTAAATACTTCTTGAAATATTTCTGCCTATTACCCTAAGCTCAAAATGCCAAATATTTAAATCAAATGTTCTATGTTTGTTTTCAAACAACATAAATTTAGAACATCAGAATTTTAACAATACAAAAACAATTTAAATGTCTTAATATAGACTACATGGCCTTATAAACAATATAAATGTCCCTCACGACAAGAAATTCAAATCCCCTACAAAAAAAAACATCACAGCTAGGATGAACATACATAGACCGCCCGATCAAAGTGACGGTTTATGGTTGCCATTCCAAGCTGCGTGCAACAGCGCAAACGCGCCTGTATGTTGCGACTTCTTTGACCAGCGCTACGGCGCCTTCAGGGTCGCAGAAGTATCTACTTAGATTACGCTATTATACATTCTACTCACCATTATTTTATTTGATGACATCTTTATCATGCTAGTCCCACAGTGTGTGGCATCTATTAGGAGTCGACGCTGTGAGTCAACCACTCGTAGGTAGCCTGGTTCTAACTCACAACATCCCACCCCTCTTTCTAAAAGAAGTTAGTGCAACTAACTTCTAATGAAAGTTTACAATCATTCCTGCACTTTAAACAATCTGTGCATTTTCTTAAACCTATAGTACATACTCGTATGTATAATTTTTCTTTTTTTTCAAATTCGCCTTATTTGGGTTCTCTTATTGCATTCTTTTCTTTTTACTTTTGTATTCTTTTTTTCTCTTTTCTTTTCTCTTATTACTCCTTCTTTTATAGTTTTTTTTCTTTTGTTTTATTTTGTTCTTTTATCTCTATCTTTTTTTCCTTCTTTTTTTATGTAACTAGTTATATTCCCCTTTTTTGTTTGGTCTTTCATGGACTCTTTTCTCACTGGCGTATAAACAATTTCATATACTGCTATATTTTATACCTAAAATCTTATGTTATACTGCGTCCTCTGCTTTCTGCTCATTTGGATGCCGGCCGTCGTTGTCGGAGTGAAATCCCTCGATGAACTCTGCATACCCCTCCCTTCTTTCTGGACTGGTACGAGCCAAGATGATGCAAGGTTCTGCGACTAGATTCGCTTCTGACGAAGTAAGTGACAGTGTATATTTACTTAGTTGGGGAAATCGTTATGAAATTAGCCGATAAAGCTTGGCTATGTCGTGCTTGATCTTTTCGTGGTTAAAACGATTTTTTGCGCCAGGAGAATATTCTACGATGCTAACTGAACGATGGTAGTTGTGGCTGATATTGTTGCTGTAACCGTTTCTCTCTAAAATTACGGAGTAACCTCGGGTTTTGGCTAAAATTATCTCTTCCTCTTTCTAGACAATAATACAGTATACATACTGACATATGTAATAATGGCAGACAAGTTGGATTTTTTATACGGACAACGTACATATTAGTGTTTTTCATACCATTTCGTCAGTTATGCAATAAAGCTCAAGTATTATTAGACTTTTACTTGTCAGATAGAGACTATTGTATTCAGCCGATACCATCTCCATTATTTCATAAGCTTAAATCGTAGTCATCTCGCACATGGGAAGTTGGAAGCTCTTCCACTCTTTCATATACAAATGAATTCCCACTAATCTCGTTCTCATTTTCCTCCAAACCAAAAATTATCTCGGTACATCATCGTTGCAAATTTCGTATTATCATTTTGCGGCTTACTGATTACCCTTCTTCTACATCTCCTTATTTTTTTCTTATTTGGTCAGATTTTGTCCGCTGCTAGTGCATTTCATCTCCCGGTCTCATGGATGTTGGTTAACATATCACTTTGTCTTCGACGTGTAGACTATCGGTATTTCCCTGAGATACACGCTAAATGACGTAATCTGTGTAATCTGATCGGTAACCAGTCTCTGTGTCCTCTTGTATTAAATCATATTTCATATGTAAATCACATTTCATATGTTCATACTCTAGATTGGACATATACTTCAACAGTTAACTTCCGCGAGCCAAATTTCCTCTGCTTATTATATTTGGTGAAAGTTTCAGTCACCCACCTTAAGCTTTTACCCATCTTCAACTTTTCCAAAATCGATTCTGTCGAGATTGTGATACACTGGGTGGACCAATGCAAAACATGACTCCGCAAGGAAACTTGTTTATTTTTCGTTGCTTGTCAATAACTCATCCACAACGCGTTCAAATGCTGCGGCCATATGCTGTTTCGAGAATATCACATCCCAATCCATTAGATTGGCATCCTTGCGGTCACAACCGGATTCCCAAACCTTGGATAGCTGCCAGAAATCTCTGATTTTCAAAAACACATCTTTCCGAATAATACGTTGGTCCCTTAGTCTGCACCGTCTTCCGATATGCGCTGTTCCTGGAATTTCCTGCTTCGGTTCACATCATCAAAACTGAATACTTATAATAATTTTCTTAGTTTTCTAGTTAACATTTTCATTTGATATTTTTCTATGTTTAATTTCAGCCGAACATTTCATAAGTTAATTTAATAAATCAATTTCAAAATTGTATAATATTTAAACAAATATACTATATATACAATATATACCCTTGGGTAAAATTTTCCTATTTAGTATAATTTGTGTGTTCTTTGGATTATTACATCTACTTCTTTATAAATTTAGAATTTTAATAACTAATTTCTGTAACATTAATTATTTTCTAAACTACCTTTAATTTTAATCTGAACTTTTACACAGATTATAATTTTTTAATTTATAACTTTTCTTAAACATACGCTATTCCTGAAAAAAACAATATTTCTATAATATGCTTATTCTATAGTTGAATGCTATATCATTCAATTTACATCCACTCGTCTTTTCCCCTTACATTATTGGATTCGCTACCGTATCCTAGAGGAAAAGAGGACTGGACTATGTGTTTTCATAGCCATATAGGGCATCAGTTTTGCTTTGTTTAAAATGTTTCCATGCTTTTCTTTCCAATGTGAGTTGTCACTCATTTAAATTTCGAGCGCGACTGCAATGAACCCGTTTCTTATTATTTACTATATAAAAAATATTTTTCTCTACTGTGCTTCGTTCGGCCATAGTGCCTAATAAGCACATTTTTCTTACGTCAATTATACTCGCTCGATTTTAAGTGGCACACTTCTACTGGCCTTGACTTTGGAAATCGGAGCTGTGTGTATTATTTGATAAACACACGAACATGTTTACGTTGTTCTTCTTGTGTCTACACTTGTAAAGCACTGTTAACACATGTCTTTAGTTGTGTGGTCTGGAACAATTTAAACAAATTATTATGTAGCTTTTTTTCTTGCCCTTAATTGTTACGACTGTTGTAACGGGGCTGCGGATTTCTGCTACTACATACGGACCTATCCATACAGGTGAGAGTTTGTTTCTCCTAGCCTGATTCTTCATTAGTACTTGGTCACCCACATGAAAAACCACTGGGTTTAATACCTTGTTATAGGCTTCCCTGGCTACTCGTTTAGCACAATCCTGGTTTTCTCTAACCAATTCGTGCGCTCGCTGTAGCTGGTACTTTTGCACTTTATTGGGATCATCAGCATTGTACACTGGCACACATTTGCGCTTCAGATTTGCTGGCATGTTGAAATCAAACCCGTATAGCATTCTAAACGGAGTTTGCTTCGTTGATACATGTACCGTATTATTGTGTACATCTGTACCGTATTATTGTGTACATCATCTTGGTATTGCAGTAGTCAACCATTGATCCCAATCCGAGCCGTCTTCCTTGGCAAAACTGCGCAAGTACTCGGCCAGAGGTCGATGACTACGCTCCAATGAGCCATTCGCCTGTGGATGATATGGTGTTATATGCAATTTCTTAATTCCCAGCATTTTACACGTTTCTGAGAATAATTTCGATACAAAATTGAAATAATTGTCGGTTATCAAAACCTTAGATATGTTATATCGTGCTATGATTTCGTCACAGAACGCTTTGGCTACTTTGGCTGGGTATAGCCACGCACGCCAAATACTTAGAGAAATCATCTTGGAACGTCAATATGTACTTGTTTCCCGAAACTGTCTCAAGTAAAATACCTACAATATCCATATGAACTTTATCAAATGGCTGTTTTGGTGTGTCAGTTAACACCATTGGCATCTTTGTCATCCTTGAACTTTTATTGGCCTGACATTTCGGACAACTCTTTATATACTTTTATATGTCCTGGAGCATACCTTTCCATCCGTATACCCGCCTAATTCTGTCATGGGTTTTCCGGAATCCCTGATGTCCACCTAGAGGTGAATCATGGAAACCCTTTAACACTGCCTGGATATCCTTTATATCCTCTAGCCATTCCATACTACTGGCTCTCTGTTCATTGGCATCGCTATCCGCATTGTTAACATCTCTTGTAGATTCAATTTTATCTTCTGGCATTCTCTTGGCCTCCTCCTTATCTGACCGTGCTTTGGCCCTTCTTTGCACTACTGATACCTTCTGAGCCTGCGGTACTCTGCTGAGTGCGTCCGCATTCAAATTCTTTTTCCCAAGTTTAATACGGTTTCAAAATCATACTCAGACAACTTTTGTCTGAACCTGGCTAGCCTAGACGTTTGGTCTTTCAAATTGGCTATGCCTCTCAACGGCTGGTGATCAGTGTATATCTTAAATGGGCGACCTAGCAGATATGCCCTAAAATTCTTCGTATCCCATACTATGGCTAGAAATTCCTTTTCTATTGTGGAGTATCTCTTCTCCGTGTCGCTAAGCGCCCTGCTTGCGAATGCTATTGGTCGGTCATTACCGACTGTCCCTTGTGATAATACTGCCCCTAATGCTTCATTGTTAGCATCAGTGGTCAACAAAAAGGTTTGCTCAAAGTCGGGGTAAGCCAAAATCGATGGCGAGCTAATTATTTCCTTTAGCCTCTCGAATGCTTGCTGACATCTCTCTGTCCATTCGAACTTTGCTTCTTTTCGTAGCAACTTATTAATCGGCAACGCAATTCCGGCTAGTCCTTCTACGAACTTTCTGTAATAGTTCACTAGTTCTAGGAATGCTTGCACTTCCTTTCTATTTCTCGGAATCGCTAAATTTTTAACGCATTCCATCTTCTGCTTGTCAGGTAGTGCTCCTGCCTCTGAGCAATGATGGCCTAAATAAACCACCTCTCTTCGCAAAAATTGACACTTCTCCGTGTTCAATTTCAAATTGGGTTCTCGTCACTTCTGGAGCACCTTGCACAAGCGTTGCGAATGCTGCTGCAAGCTCTTCCCATAAATTACAATATCATCGAGATACACAAAACAATCTAACCCTTGCAAGCCTGTTAGCACATGGTTCATTAGCCGTTGGAAGGTAGCCGGTGCTCCTGTTAATCCAAACGGCATTCTATTAAACTCATAATGCCCTAAACCGATGCAGAACGCGGTTTTCTGTTTACCTTGGGTATCCACCAGAACTTGGAGGTAGCCACTCGCTAAATCAAGTGTAGAAAAATATCTACTATGCCCCAATTGATCCAGAATTTCTTCTATCCTTGGAATTGGGAACATCTGCTTGATAGTGGCCTCCTTCAATTTCCTAAAATCGACGACCATTCTCCACTTCTTCTGACCCTGAGCACCTCCCTTCTTTGGTACCAAAATTATTGGGGAATTCGAAGGCGAGATACGCGGTGAAATTATGTTATCTTTTAAGATTCCTTCCTCTTGCCTATTTACCTCATCTTTGTGAGCTTGTGGCAATCTGTATTACTTCTGGTTAATTGGTGGTTGATCCACTCTAGTAGGTATTTCATGCTCTACCTCTGGTGTATATGTCAACTGGTCTCCTTCCAGCAAAAATATGTCATGGAATGACGTACAAATGGCTTCTATCGATGCCTTTTCTTCTAAATTTACGCTTGGGTCTAACTTCAATGATTCTAGCACTCTCTCCATTCTTTTTCTTATATCAACTTGTTTAATCTGATTTACCGATCTATAATTCGGTTCCTTAAAATTATCGTAACTAGTGAACTTGAGCCTGAAATCCTCATCCATCAGGTAGTCCTTTTCCGATGCGTTGAGTACACAAGCGTACACCTTACCCTTGTCCACGTGCGTTACGGTTTCTCCCATACATACACCCTCCGCTAGCTGCTGCTTGTGCAAAACAACAGTCCTAAGTCTCGTATTTACATACATTGTAACTACTCTGCTCGATCTTGCGTTTACTACTTCCATACAATTCCTAACCCTATTCACGATTCCTTCCTCCCATGACGGAAGAGTAAGGATTCTATTCTTATTTTCATCATAAAATGATAACCGCTTTTCTAGCGCATCTAGTATGGTGCGTCCCCAGAGATTATCACGGCCAATTATCCCATCGGCCGGGATACCTTCCCTATTCAATTCCACTGCGTGCACTCTAAAGCTCATGCCCTTAACTCCACTGTGCCCTATTCTGAGCGATCCCCGTGTCCTGATGCAACCTCCAAACGCTCCATTACGCGTTCTTACATCCATTTGATTAATATCCAGCAATTTCCGTAAAATACCAGATTTTTCGAGGCTGGAATCCGCCCCTGAATCTACTAAAAGCACTAGCTTTCCACTAGCTGCTTCCTTGCAGGGTATCTCGATGAAGGCTACCCTATCCTGCTCATAACGAAACAACGTCCTTCCGTTCCCAACATGGACGCGTATCTACTTCCTAACTCTTCAAATTGTTTTCTCCATGCACCACAGTTATCCCTTACAATCCTATACTCGTTCAAAACGACCGTGAATATCTTAACTATCCATTCTCGTACCACGTGCGCGGCGATTGGCCTATACTCTCTAACCTTATTAAAACTTAATCTAAGTACTAGAATCATCACAGTTACCCCAATTAACGCGCAATCCAAAATTTTTTCCAGGAGAGACTCTTGCTCCTCCGTATCTTGAACCATTCTTCTTACATTACTCGGTACGTGGTATTGGAGAGCCTCTTGCTCATCCTTTTCCTGGACTGTAATTCCTACATTACCAGTCTAACGTTCTTTTGACCTAACTTTTACTTCCTTCTTTTTTGCTTTTCAGTCTACTGGCCTCAACTCATTCACTCCCCCCGGATCTGAAATGTACTTGACCAGTGACGGACTCAAACTTATTAGTCTTCGACCGCTTGTTCGTACAGGCGAAATATTGTCCACTGTATCGGGACTTTGGAGCTGGAAGTTTCCCTGGTTCCTTTGTTGGAATTGTCTATCCCTGCATTCCGCTGCCCGATGTCCCATCCGTCCACATGAAAAGCATTTCAACCCCTGTTGGGTGTTGCCTATCCTTGGTTCACTTCTAGAATTCCAATTTGGTCGCTGCTGACCACTCCCAGTGTTGAAAGGATTTCTTCCTTGGCTAATTCCTTCCGTTGAATTAACTCGTCGACTACTACCCCTGCTGTCCCGCAAGGGTGGATCCGGGCACCTCGTACCTGGCTGCCTTATACTTTGATCCCATTTAGTGTCTATTTGGCACTGTCTACTTGCCTCATGACGATATGTTTGGCACTCCATACAGTAGGGCGTATTTTTGCGTGTAATGCATTCATCCCTTGTATGACTTGGCTTATGGCAGAACGAACATGTGGGTGCCCTCTGTACAAACTCCCTGTGCGGATTTCTCTGATTCACGGCTCTGCTGTCGGAGACACCGGGATTTTACGCTCCTCTGTATATGTTTGGGACGGAATTACTTCCTTCTCTATCCATGACAGCGGCAGTTAAACTGTCCTGTCTATTCTCGAACATATGTATTTCCCTCAAACCGGCCGTACTCCGTTCCACGAGGACTTGTGCTCTAATTGCTTCTTCTACCAGTTCCTCCAGATTTCCTGTTCTGCTATTCAGCATATGAATCTTTAGAGCGGTGTTACGGAGGCCCACTACGAAAGTTGTCAACACCGACTTGTCAACTTCGTATAATAGTGCTGTATCTCCAACGCCATTGTACTTATTTTTTATTTCTTCCTGGGCCAACATCCGAAGTGACTCCAAACGCCTGGCAAAGGCGCGTATGTCTTCCCCTGCCAGCTGTTTCCCGATTCTAATCTCTTGGGATATGTCTTCCAGAGTTCTATCCTTTCAATAGGTTCTCTTCAGAAGGCCGTAAAGCTCGTTCACACTGGCGAATTGCTTTGGCAGCACAAGCTTGTATGCATCTCCAAATAATCTTTGCTTAATACAGTCGAAGAAATCCTGTAACTCATCAGGGCTTATGCTCCGCTTTGCAAGCTCACAACCTTGAATGCACCTACTGAGTTCTGACCTTCAATCTCCTGAAGCAGCACCAGTAAACACAGGTACTAACCTGACCACTGCCTTTGAAATCTCCTCTATACTCATTCTACTTATTCTCGTTTTACCTATGGCTTGTAAAACTTGAGCGTTGAGCGCGTTGTCTTCTTGGGTTGTTTCCAAATTCACTCCCCCCGGATCTGAAATGTACTTGACCAGTGACGACTCAAACTAATTAGTTTGCGACCGTTTGCTCGTGCGTGAAATGCATCGCTAATCTCCGTTGGGGTGGTAATCTCATCGAGGTCTCTGCACTGTATGGTAAGCATATGGGTCTTCGCCGCCACCGTTGCCGCCTCCTTCAGCACCTCTGCGATCGCAGCTTGGTAAGTCGTTGTCTTGCGTTCGTCAGTCCGTTTCAATTCGATGATCAGTTCGCCGTTTGCCGTTCTACGAATGGTTTTGACGTCCTCGCCAAGAGCTTTAAGTGTTGTCCTTGTCTTTACCTTCCGCAAGATTTCTGCGTACGATGCCTCTCTGGTTTTTGCAATTATGAGAGCATCGGGCCTCGGGCGGATCTCCTTGACTACTTTTTTGTAGCTTTTGTGGGCTCCTTGGCTCCGAAATCCCGCTTGACTGTTGTCTTCCGTTGACGTTTGCGTTGCCCTCGCTGTGGCTTCGGCTGTTTTTTTGCGGATCTCCTCTCTTGTTGCTGATTGGTGCAGTCTACTGATATCCGCGAGAAGGGATCTCATCGCTTTGTTTATATTACGCTGACTATCCATCATGCCGGTCAGCTCTTCGATTTTTTTTCCCATTATCATGAGAGTATCCGCACTCACAATGCCCTTCATTTCAGCATTCTCTCTCTCGGGGTTAACAGTCGGTGTTACCAAAAATTGTGTGTCGATCGATGTTGGAGTCGAAACTACCTCGCTATCGGTGTCGCAATTCTCATCATATTCTAATCCCCGCACTACGAGTGGTGCACTAATGCACGCAGTCGCTTTGCGCACCCCGGGGGGCGATCGCTGGACGCTCATAGTTTCGGTAAATTTACACTATTATCCCTATCCACTTTTCCTTTTCTTATTTTTTTATTTTTTTATTGTATATTAATTATTTAATCCCTTTGGGGAAAAAATAAACCAAAGGGGGAAAAAGAATCCAAAGGGGGAAAACTAAACCAAAAGGGGGAAATAAAAAGAACACTAAAAACAATACTTATCTGATGTCCAGTCGTATTGGCAACACTATTTTTTTTTTAAATTTTATTAAGACTCCTCTGTCTCCACTCAGCTGAGCGAATAGAATATACAACCTCCTACGCTCTCTAAATTTATTTAGGATAAACCAATTGTGAGTTCGCGCTCAGCACAACGGATAAACCGGTCCAGAGTCAAGACTGCCGCAAATCACGCACAGAAGCACCCGAATTAAAAAATTTTAATTTGATCGCGTCAAAGAATCCAAGTCGCACCATTCACTACACGGGGTGCGCACTTTGGCTACTCTTTTCAGGATACAAATTAAAATTGTATTTACAGCGCAAACTTTCCTCTTTTACAAAATATACCCGGAGCAAAATTTTTCACGTCTACTCAGTGGGCACATAGACTACTCGGTCTGTCCTGTGCCACTTTGTGCTTGGCCTTCGTTTTTGGGTGTTGTTAAGAACCAAAAAAAAAATAATAACTAACTGTGAAAAACATTTCTTAAGAAATATTGTAGAACAAAAGAAAAAGCAAATCTATTAAGACCAAATGCACAAAATCAATTTATTATCGTGTTACATTAAAGAAAGTGCAATGAACAAGAATTAACAAAAAAAAAACTCTCAAGTCAATACCAAGTGAATCCTCATCAAGGCCAAACCGAGGCACAGCAAACCCAACAAAACTGATGCCAATAGAAACTAGATCCAGAAAATTCGAACTCCCGTCCAAGGAAGAAGACATACAAGCAGAGGCCAACACCAGATTAGAGATGTCGCAGGAGGAATCTGTACAAACAATGCAACAAACAATACCAGCAGTGAGACCAGCACCACCGTTGCCAATAACCATAACACCGAACGACCTTCTGAAGGATACGCAAAGGATACACGAGTTCACGGGGACTGGACATTATGCACTTTCTTCATTTCTACGAGAAGTGGATACGTTGTTACCATTACTGGACGGTAACCCGCAAATGAAGGCGTACATTTTCTCGAGGACCATCATAAATAAAATACAAGGACCTGCCTTAGATGTTGTCAGAACCTTGGGATCTAACGCCTCTTGGGACGACATAAAGGACGCACTTATAACCAACTTTGGAGTGAAGAAGACGTACCACCAGCTGTACCAGCGAGCCATCGCAACAAAAAACTATCAAGTAAGATCCTATTATTTAGAGCTAAGAAGTATTTTAAGTAAACTTAATGAAAAGTATGAATACGACATAAATAAGCCCATAGAATTTAGCCCAGCAAATAATGAGGGCATAATATTAAGAACCTTTATAAATAACATCAACATTAACTTAGAAACACTAATACTTAACAAAAATATAACAAACTTACGGAGTGCATTCGACTTGCTAGAAAGTTTAGGAATGATTAGGGATGCCAATAGTCATACTTCCACAGTACACAATAATTTCAAACATAGTAACACTAGCTACAGACAATACAACCACGGTCAAAATAATCCAGGACAATACACACAATACAACCACGGACAAAATAATCCAGGACAATACAGACAATACAACCAAGTACAAAATAACCAAAGACAAATGCGACAGCACGATGAAAGACTATATAATGGCCAAAACAGACAACAAAATAATCCTAGACAGGGTTACAATAATCGGAGAGAATCAAGGTTCACTAACGTAAACCATATGGATCATGAAGTAAATTTTCCCTTAACGCCTCACAAACGTACTTACCTATAGTAATCTTGTCGATAGGCAACGACACAATTAGGCGTCTAATAGATACAGGATCATCAACATTCTTACTCGATGACAGAAAATTACCACAATATAGGAGGGAAAAACTAACAGCATCAATTAAATTCAATTCACTCAACAACCAAACGCTGATTGACACGCAAATTACAACTGCTTTACCTAGTGAATTTAATGAAGATGCAAATACGGTTTGGAAAATTACAAAATTTTTTAATAAACAATTCGACGCAATATTAGGCCAAAATCTACTGAGTCCATTAGGAGCAGTTGTGGATATGAGAGAGGAAGTGCTGTTAATCAATAACAACAAAATAAAATTTATAAGTGCTTGCCCATTTCAATTTGAAGAAATACATCAATTAGATTCTAACAGCTTCGGAGACGAAGATATGTCACAACTTACCAAATCTTTGAATTCTGAAGAATCAAGGCATTGGAAGAAGTTAATAAACTCTTATAGTGACCTATTTTATAAAGACGGTGACTATCTAACAAACACTACTGGAATCGAACACGAAATTAACACGAAAAATGAGCAGCCAATATATTCAAAAATATATAGGTACCCGCAAATCCACGAGCAAGAGATATCTACCCAAATTGCAGATATGCTCCAACAAGGTATTATAAAGGAAAGTAATTCACCTTATAATAGTCCCCTATGGATTGTACCTAAGAAGACTGACTACTCTGAAAAGAAAAAATGGCGCATAGTGATCGACTATAGGAAACTGAACGAAATAACAACCGATGACAAGTTTCCTATTCCCAACATTGACCACATTTTGGATAAATTAGGCAGGGCTCAGTATTTCATATCCCTTGACTTGGCAAAAGGCTTCCACCAAATTTTAGTAAAAGAGGAGGACAGGAAGAAAACTGCTTTTTCCACGCCTTTAGGACATTATGAGTACGTATGAATGCCGTTTGGTCTGAAAAATGCCCCATCAACTTTTCAACGCCTTATGAATTCGGTATTACAGGAATTCATAAACAAGATCTGCGTAGTATATATGGACGACTTATTGGTGTTTAGCACAACCATAGGCGAACATGTAAGTAGTATTAGGAAAATATTCGAGAAATTACGTTCGCATAACCTAAAAATTCAATTTGATAAATGCAAACTCTTTTCAAAAGAGACCGAATATTTGGGACACGTTCTGACACCCGAAGGCGTCAAACCTAATCCAAGGAAAATCGAAGCTATTTTCAACCTTAGATTGCCTCGAACAACAAAACAAATAAAATCATTTTTGGGAATAACTGGCTACTATCGCAAATTCATACGAGATTATTCCAAAATAGCTCAACCAATGACTCAATACCTCAAAAAAAACAGCAAAATAAACATAAACGACTCAAACTATATAAAAGCCTTTGAAAAACTAAAACTAATATTGACGGAAGCACCCATATTAAAATATCCTGACTTTAACAAAAAATTTAAAGTAGTTACCGATGCTAGCATGTTCGCTATAGGAGCTGTTCTTCAACAGAATAATCACCCTATTTGCTACGCTAGCAGAACATTAAACGATCATGAACGAAACTACTCAACCACAGAAAAGGAATTACTAGCAATCGTGTGGGCTACCAATTACTTCAGACCATACATTTATGGAGTAAATTTTGAACTGGCAACAGACCACCAACCCTTAAAATGGTTACATGCTAAAACAAAAGGCAAAGACATTAATCCTCGATTGCAAAGATGGCTTTTAAAACTAGGAGAATACAATATAAACATGGATTACATCAAAGAAGGCGATAATAAAGTAGCAGATTTTTTAAGCCGAGTTAATGCAGACATAAATGAAATCAACACAATAGAAGTTCACAGTCAAGAACCTGGTATTGAACATCCAGATACACAATACCCTAACAACCATATACCAACATTAGATACTGTAGTGAATAGATTGAAAACACAAATCATACTTACAAATGACAAAACAAAGGACTTTAGTATCAAACATGGCAATAAGAAAATTTTTTTAAGCGCAGCTGACCTACAACGTAACATATCTCATATCTTAAAGCACCACACAGGAAATGGAAAAATAGGAGTTTACTCAGAGTTAACTGACAACGATTTTAAAACATTTGAACATAAAGCAAAAGAGCTTTCCGAAAATAATTTAAAATTCGTAAGATGTGCCTGCTATGCAAAAGATATGGACAATGAAGATGAAACCTACAAACAAATACAAAAATACCACAAATACGAAACAGGACATACTGGAATTAATGAAAATTACGAAGGCCTCAAAAAATATATATATTACCCTAACCTAAAAAATATGATTCAGAAATACATAAACAATTGCGATACTTGCAACCGCGTAAAATATGATAGAAATCCTATCAAGGAAAATTTTCAAATGACAGAGACTCCAACAGACATTAACCAAATAGTACATATGGACGTATACACAAACTCAAAAGCTAATTTTTTGACATTTATCGATAGATTCGCAACCGCATATTTCCTTGAAGATAGAAATCACAGAACGATTATTGAAAAACTAAGAGATCTCAGATCACAAAAGGGTCATTTTAAGAAACTAATCACACATAATGAATTTAAAAGTATGAACGTAAAAGACTAGTTACGAAACGAGAACATAGAACTTCATTTAGTAAAAGCAAACAACCACACAGGAAACTCTGATATCGAACGGCTACACAATACATTAGCAGAGAGAATAAGAATTCTAAATATCGAAAACAAGCAACTTAGCATAAAAGAGAAAATGTGTAGGGCAATAGAATGGTATAATAATAGTTACCACTCAACAATAAAGGAAAAACCAATTAATGTACAACAAGGGAAGTGTGACAAAAGTCAGATTTATACAAATTCCATTAAAGAAAAAACTAGGTACATAATTAAACACAATACAAAAAGAGAACACTATTCAGAAAATACATCAGAAGGCTACATCAAAAATTATAAAAGTGTGAGGCATAAGGAATAACCAAAATATACTAAGAAAGCACTAGGAAATATACATACATCCAATATTAAAAGAGAAACTAAATTTGCAGGTAAAATGGATGTTAATAGTACTCCTGATACTGTGGACACCGAACGTAGGCCACACCCATCTGCTAATGGAGAAGATAGAAACCAACCTGGGCTACACCGAACTAACAATAGACAACGTCGCTCTCGTTAAAAACTACGATACAATACTACACTTTATAAATCCATACGAAATCTTAGATATAGTCGACAACTTACAAAATAATATAAGAAAATCAAACCTACAAGAAAAATCGATTGCTTTAGAAATACAATTAAATAACACCCGAAACAAAATTTAAACATTAATTCCACACAGAGAAAAACGTGGACTATTTAATTTCATGGGTACTGCACAAAAATGGCTTTATGGAACAATGAATGATGAAGACAGACAAGAAATAGAAGGACACCTTAACGTAATTGATAC
This sequence comes from Clusia tigrina, assembly GCA_920105625.2. Lineage (NCBI taxonomy): Eukaryota > Metazoa > Arthropoda > Insecta > Diptera > Clusiidae > Clusia > Clusia tigrina. The sequence goes on along the minus strand of OV050030.1, from coordinate 119,503,151 downwards.
AAACAATCACAATGCTATACAAAACCTTAACAGTCAGATAAAAATTAAACAAAAGATCAACGAAACCTTCTCCATATTGAAAAACGCAATCGATAAAGACAGAATACTAATACAGAACAAACTTAATGACATTAGTGGTCAATCAAGTACACTATACAGACAAACACTATATATAGACTTAATATTAAAGATAAAAATTTTACAAGATAACATAGACCATATACAGGACAACATTGCATCTGCTAGACTTGGCACTATTCATAGCAATTTACTAACAAACGAGGAAATAGAGGAATACAAAATCGACCTAGATAAATTACAAAATATAAAATTAAGCACAATTCTAGACCAAAATAAAAATATTATATTTGTTATAAGAATACCAAAAGATACTGTTATTCTACAAAGAATATTACTGTACCCAATAGCAGATAACCCTAATTTAGAATATATGTTTGAACCGCAAGAAATTGTCAAATATGAAAAAGAGATATACAATTATATTGGAGACAGGTATATTAAAAATTTAAGAAGATGTAATAACTGTATAATGAAAAAGAACTGCATGCACATATTTAATAACATTTCCGAAATTATAGAATTGAATAATGGACTTATAATAGCAAAAAACCAACATTTAGCAAATTTCTCAAATACTTGTGACGAACGTAAATTAATTTTAAATGGAAATTATTTATTTAAATTCAACAACTGTTCAATCATTATAAATAATAATAAAATACAAAATGCAGAGAGACAGTTTAAACAAAGCTTCACGATACCAAATTATTTGGAAAGCATTAAGGATTCAAATAAAAAGACAACATTTGACAACTTAATTCTAGAAAAAATTCAAAATCTGAAAGAAATCAGCGAAATTAAATATTCCAAGCACGAAAAATATTCTTTTGGAAGCACTTTAGTAATAATTGTAATTGTCATAATAATATTTATTATAACGTTGACCTGCAAGCACAAAAACCTGCAAGTGAAGATAAAAAATAACTAACTGCTGGCGTAACTCCTCCCCCCTTAGTTTGAGGACACTCCTGAGGCATCATATTTTTTCGTGTTCGATTCCAGTAGTGTTTGTTAGATAGTCACCGTCTTTATAAAATAGGTCATTATAATTGTTTATTAAAAAATTTTGTAATTTTCCAAACCATATTTGCATCTTCATTAAATTCACTAGGTAAAGCAGTTGTAATTTGCGTGTCAATCAGCGTTTGGTTGTTGAGTGAATTGAATTTTATTGATGCTGTTAGTTTTTCCCTCCTAGTTATATTGTGGTAATTTTCTGTCATCGGGTAAGGATGTTGATGATCCTGTATCTAATAGACACCTAATTTTGTCGTTGCCTATCGACAAGATTACTATAGGTAAGTACGTTTGTGAGGCGTTGAGGGAAAATTTACTTCATGATCCATGTGGTTTACGTTAGTGAACCCTGATTCTCTCCGATTATTGTAACCTGGTCTAGGATTATTTTGTTGTCTGTTTTGGCCATTATATTGTCTTTCATCGTGCTGTCGCATTTGTCTTTGGTTATTTTGTACTTGGTTGTACTGTCTGTATTGTCCTGGATTATTTTGTCCGTGGTTGTATTGTGTGTATTGTCCTGGATTATTTTGTCCGTGGTTGTATTGTCTGTAGCTAGTGTTACTATGTTTGAAATTATTTTGTAGTGTGGAAGTATGACTATTGGCATCCCTAATCATTCCTGAACTTTCTAGCAAGTCGAATGCACTCCGGAAGTTTGTTATATTTTTGTTTAGTATTAGTGTTGCTAAGTTAATGTTAATGTTATTTATATATAATGTTATTAAGGTTCTTAATATTATGCCCTCATTATTTGCTGGGCTAAATTCTATGGGCTTATTTATGTCGTATTCATACTTTTCATTAAGTTTACTTAAAATACTTCTTAGCTCTAAATAATAAGATCTTACTTGAAAGTTTTTTGTTAAGATGGCTCGCTGGTACAGCTGATGGTACGTCTCCTTCACTCCAAAGTTGGTTATAAGTGCGTCCTTTATGTCGTCCCAAGAGGCGTTAGATCCCAAGGTTCTGACAACATCTAAGGCAGGTCCTTGTATTTTATTTATGATAGTCCTCGAGAAAATGTACGCCTTCATTTGCGGATTACCGTCCAGTAATGGTAACAACGTATCCACTTCTCGTAGAAATGAAGAAAGTGCATAATGTCCAGTCCCCGTGAACTCGTGTATCCTTTGCGCATCCTTCAGAAGGTCGTTCGGTGTTATGGTTGTTGGCAACGGTGGTGCTGGTCTCACTGCTTGTATTGTTTGTTGCATTGTTTGTACAGATTCCTCCTGCGACATCTCTAATCTGGTGTTGGCCTCTGCTTGTATGTATTCTTCCTTGGACGGGAGTTCGAATTTTCTGGATCTAGTTTCTATTGGCATCGCTTTTCTTGGGTTTGCTGTGCCTCGGTTTAGCCTTGAAGATTCACTTGGTATTGACTTGAGAGTTTTTTATGTTAATTCTTGTTCACTGCACTTTCTTTAATGTAACACGATAATAAATTGATTTTGTGCGTTTGGTCTTAATAGATTTGTTTTTTTTTCTGTTCTACAATATTTCTTAAGAAATGTTTTTCACTGTTAATTATTTTTTTTTTAATTTTTGGTTCTTAATTATTTCTTCAGAAATAATTTCCACGACTGCGCCAGTTACATTAATAAAACGCGAAGAGAACTTCGGTTCAACGTTGTTTTTATTACGGAGTTTATTTTAAAACTAAACTAACAATTTTAAATTACTTATGCCGAAACCTTAACTAACTTACTTAACATCGATTATTTGTTATCGCTGCTGTAGGCACAAAAGTATTTTCTAAAATTATGTAGGAGGGTAGAAAGAGAGGTAAATGTCTATAACCACCAATAAGCAGAGTGCAAAGCCGTAGCTGAACAAGTGCTAATGCACTGAGAATTGCAGACGTTGCATTTAGGGGTTGTTTATGTCATTGCACTTCAGTTAATTTCTGTCATTGTACTGATCGTACTGACTTTGCTTTTTGGATTATTTATGTCATTGCACTTCAGCTGATTTATGTCATTGTACTGATCGTAATGACTTTGCTCTTTGGGAGGTTTGTGTCGATGCAACTGAGAATGGTCCCGAAATATGAAAGGGACTTGGAAAATGCATAAACGGCTTTGGTGGTCATTTGTGAGATTCATACTTGATAAGAACGATATCTCAGCTGACGTTTGGTGTTAGATTTAGGGTTCGCAGCAACTGCTGGCGTAACTCCTCCCCCCTTAGTTTGAGGACACTCCTGAGGCATCATATTTTTTATCTTTACTTGCAGGTTTTTGTGCTTACAGGTCAACGTTATAATAAATATTATGACAATTATGATTATTACTAAAGTGCTTCCAAATGCATATTTTTCGTGCTTGGAATATTTAATTTCACTGATTTCTTTCAGATTTTGAATATTTTCTAGAATTAAGTTGTCAAATGTTAGCTTTTTATTTGAATCTTTAATGCTTTCCAAATAATTTGGTATCGTGAAACTTTGTTTAAACTGTCTTTCTGCATTTTGTATCTTATTATTATTTATAATGATTGAACAGTTGCTGAAGTTAAATAAATAATTTCCATTTAAAATTAATTTACGTTCGTCACAAGTATTTGAGAAATTTGCTAAATGTTGGTTTTTTGCTAGTATAATTTCATTATTTAATTCTATAATTTCGGATATGTTATTAAATATGTGCATGCAGTTCTTTTTCAATATACAGTTTTTACATCTTCTTAAATTTTTAATATACCTGTCTCCTACATAATTGTATATCTCTTTTTCATATTTGACAATTTCTTGCGATTCAAACATATATTCTAAATTAAGGTTATCTGCCATTGGGTGCAGTAATATTCTTTGTAGAATTACAGTATCTTTTGGTATTCTTATAACAAATATAATATTTTTATTTTGGTTTAGAATTGTGATTAATTTTATATTTTGTAACTTATCTAGGTCGATTTTGTATTCCTCTATTTCCTCGTTTGTTAGTAAATTGCTATGAATAGTGCCAAGTCTAGCAGATGCAATGTTGTCCTGTATATAGTCTAAGTTATCTTGTAAAATTCTTATCTTTAATATGAAGTCTATATATAGTGTTTATCTGTATAGTGTACTTGATTGACCACTAATGTCATTAAGTTTGTTCTGTATTAGTATTCTGTCTTTATCGATTGCGTATTTCAATATGGAGAAGGTTTCGTTGAACTTTTGGTTAATTTTTATCTGACTGTTAAGGATTTGTATAGCATTGTGATTGTTTGTATCAATTACGTTAAGGTGTCCTTCTATTTCTTGTCTGTATTCATCATTCATTGTTCCATAAAGCCATTTTTGTGCAGTATCCACGAAATTAAATAGTCCACGTTTTTCTCTGTGTGGAATTAATGTATAAATTTTGTTTCGGGTGTTATTTAATTGTATTTCTAAAGCAATAGATTTTTCTTGTAGGTTTGATTTTCTTATATTATTTTGTAAGTTGTCGACTATATCTAAGATTTCGTATGGATTTATAAAGTGTAGTATTGTATCGTAGTTTTTAACGAGAGCGACGTTGTCTATTGTTAGTTCGGTGTAGCCCAGGTTGGTTTCTATCTTCTCCATTAGCAGATGGGTGTGGCCTACGTTCGGTGTCCACAGTATCAGGAGTACTATTAACATCCATTTTACCTGCAAATTTAGTTTCTCTTTTAATATTGGATGTATGTATATTTCCTAGTGCTTTCTTAGTATATTTTGGTTCTTCCTTATGCCTCACACTTTTATAATTTTTGATGTAGCCTTCTGATCTATTTTCTGAATAGTGTTCTCTGTTTGTGTTGTGTTTAATTATGTATCTAGTTTTTTCTTTAATGGAATTTGTATAAATCTGACTTTTGTCACACTTCCCTTGTTGTACATTAATTGGTTTTTCCTTTATTGTTGAGTGGTAACTATTATTATACCATTCTATTGCCCTACACATTTTCTCTTTTATGCTAAGTTGCTTGTTTTCGATATTTAGAATTCTTATTCTCTCTGCTAATGTATTGTGTAGCCGTTCGATATCAGAGTTTCCTGTGTGGTTGTTTGCTTTTACTAAATGAAGTTTTATGTTCTCGTTTCGTAAGTAGTCTTTTACGTTCATACTTTTAAATTCATTATCTGTGATTAGTTTCTTAAAATGACCCTTTTGTGATCTGAGATCTCTTAGTTTTTCAATAATCGTTCTGTGATTTCTATCTTCAAGGTAATATGCGGTGGCGAACTTAGGGAATTTATCGATAAATGTCAAAAAATTAGCTTTTGAGTTTGTGTATACGTCCATATGTACTATTTGGTTAATGTCTGTTGGAGTCTCTGTCATTTGAAAATTTTCCTTGATAGGATTTCTCTCATATTTTACGCGGTTGCAAGTATCGCAATTGTTTATGTATTTCTGAATCATATTTTTTAGGTTAGGGTAATATATATATTTTTTGAGGCCTTCGTAATTTTCATTAATTCCAGTATGTCCTGTTTCGTATTTGTGGTATTTTTGTATTTGTTTGTAGGTTTCATCTTCATTGTCCATATCTTTTGCATAGCAGGCACATCTTACGAATTTGAAATTATTTTCGGAAAGCTCTTTTGCTTTATGTTCAAATGTTTTAAAATCGTTGTCAGTTAACTCTGAGTAAACTCCTATTTTTCCATTTCCTGTGTGGTGCTTTAAAATATGAGATATGTTACGTTGTAGGTCAGCTGCGCTTAAAAAAATTTTCTTATTGCCATGTTTGATACTAAAGTCCTGTGTTTTGTTATTTGTAAGTATGATTTGTGTTTTAAATCTATTCACTACAGTATCTAATGTTGGTATATGGTTGTTAGGGTATTGTGTATCTGGATGTTCAATACCAGGTTCTTGACTGTGAACTTCTATTGTGTTGATTTCATTTATGTCTGCATTAACTCGGCTTAAAAAATCTGCTACTTTATTATCGCCTCCTTTGATGTAATCCATGTTTATATTGTATTCTCCTAGTTTTAAAAGCCATCTTTGCAATCGAGGATTAATGTCTTTGCCTTTTGTATTAGCATGTAACCATTTTAAGGGTTGGTGGTCTGTTGCCAGTTCAAAATTTACTCCATAAATGTATGATCTGAAGTAATTGGTAGCCCACACGATTGCTAGTAATTCCTTTTCTGTGGTTGAGTAGTTTCGTTCATGATCGTTTAATGTTCTGCTAGCGTAGCAAATAGGGTGATTATTCTGTTGAAGAACAGCTCCTATAGCGAACATGCTAGCATCGGTAACTACTTTAAATTTTTTGTTAAAGTCAGGATATTTTAATATGGGTGCTTCCGTCAATATTAGTTTTAGTTTTTTCAAAGGCATTTATATAGTTTGAGTCGTTTAAGTTTATTTTGCTGTTTTTTTTGAGGTATTGAGTCATTGGTTGAGCTATTTTGGAATAATCTCGTATGAATTTGCGATAGTAGCCAGTTATTCCCAGAAATGATTTTATTTGTTTTGTTGTTCGAGGCAATCTAAGGTTTAAAATAGTTTCGATTTTCCTTGGATTAGGTTTGACGCCTTCGGGTGTCAGAACGTGTCCCAAATATTCGGTCTCTTTTGAAAAGAGTTTGCATTTATCAAATTGAATTTTTAGGTTATGCGAACGTAATTTCTCGAATATTTTCCTAATACTACTTACATGTTCGCCTATGGTTGTGCTAAACACCAATAAGTCGTCCATATATACTACGCAGATCTTGTTTATGAATTCCTGTAATACCGAATTCATAAGGCGTTGAAAAGTTGATGGGGCATTTTTCAGACCAAACGGCATTCATACGTACTCATAATGTCCTAAAGGCGTGGAAAAAGCAGTTTTCTTCCTGTCCTCCTCTTTTACTAAAATTTGGTGGAAGCCTTTTGCCAAGTCAAGGGATGTGAAATACTGAGCCCTGCCTAATTTATCCAAAATGTGGTCATTGTTGGGAATAGGAAACTTGTCATCGGTTGTTATTTCGTTCAGTTTCCTATAGTGGATCACTATGCGCCATTTTTTCTTTTCAGAGTAGTCAGTCTTCTTAGGTACAATCCATAGGGGACTATTATAAGGTGAATTACTTTCCTTTATAATACCTTGTTGGAGCATATCTGCAATTTGGGTAGATATCTATTGCTCGTGGATTTGCGGGTACCTATATATTTTTGATTATATGGGCTGCTCATTTTTCGTGTTGATTTCGTGTTCGATTCCAGTAGTGTTTGTTAGATAGTCACCGTCTTTATAAAATAGGTCACTATAAGAGTTTATTAACTTCTTCCAATGCCTTGATTCTTCAGAATTCAAAGATTTGGTAAGTTGTGACATATCTTCGTCTCCGAAGCTGTTAGAATCTAATTGATGTATTTCTTCAAATTGAAATGGGCAAGCACTTATAAATTTTATTTTGTTGTTATTGATTAACAGCACTTCCTCTCTCATATCCACAACTGCTCCTAATGGACTCATACTTTTCATTAAGTTTACTTAAAATACTTCTTAGCTCTAAATAATAGGATGTTACTTGATAGTTTTTTGTTGCGATGGCTCGCTGGTACAGCTGGTGGTACGTCTTCTTCACTCCAAAGTTGGTTATAAGTGCGTCCTTTATGTCGTCCCAAGAGGCGTTAGATCCCAAGGTTCTGACAACATCTAAGGCAGGTCCTTGTATTTTATTTATGATGGTCCTCGAGAAAATGTACGCCTTCATTTGCGCGTTACCGTCCAGTAATGGTAACAACGTATCCACTTCTCGTAGAAATGAAGAAAGTGCATAATGTCCAGTCCCCGTGAACTCGTGTATCCTTTGCGCATCCTTCAGAAGGTCGTTCGGTGTTATGGTTGTTGGCAACGGTGGTGCTGGTCTCACTGCTGGTATTGTTTGTTGCATTGTTTGTACAGATTCCTCCTTCGACATCTCTAATCTGGTGTTGGCCTCTGCTTGTATGTATTCTTCCTTGGACGGGAGTTCGAATTTTCTGGATCTAGTTTCTATTGGCATCGCTTTTCTTGGGTTTGCTGTGCCTCGGTTTAGCCTTGAAGATTCACTTGGTATTGACTTGAGAGTTTTTTATGTTAATTCTTGTTCACTGCACTTTCTTTAATGTAACACGATAATAAATTGATTTTGTGCGTTTGGTCTTAATAGATTTGTTTTTTTTTCTGTTCTACAATATTTCTTAAGAAATGTTTTTCACTGTTAATTATTTTTTTTTTAATTTTTGGTTCTTAATTATTTCTTCAGAAATAATTTCCACGACTGCGCCAGTTACATTAATAAAACGCGAAGAGAACTTCGGTTCAACGTTGTTTTTATTACGGAGTTTATTTTAAAACTAAACTAACAATTTTAAATTACTTATGCCGAAACCTTAACTAACTTACTTAACATCGATTATTTGTTATCGCTGCTGTAGGCACAAAAGTATTTTCTAAAATTATGTAGGAGGGTAGAAAGAGAGGTAAACGTCTATAACCACCAATAAGCAGAGTGCAAAGCCGTAGCTGAACAAGTGCTAATGCTCTGAGAATTGCAGACGTTGCATTTAGGGGTTGTTTATGTCATTGCACTTCAGTTAATTTATGTCATTGTACTGATCGTACTGACTTTGCTTTTTGGATGGTTTGTGTCATTGCACTTCAGCTGATTTATGTCATTGTACTGATCGTACTGACTTTGCTCTTTCGGAGGTTTGTGTCGTTGCACTTGAGAATGGTCTCGAAATATAAAATGCATAAACGGCTTTGGTGGTCATTTGTGAGATTCATACTTGATAAGAATGATATCTCAGCTGACGTTTGGTGTTAGATTTAGGGGTCGCAGCAACTGCTGGCGTAACTCGTGTGGTAAATGCCAGATTAGTATCGAGTGAAGAGAGTGAAGCGGAGTTTTTGTTTGATGCATCTGAAATCGGTGTCTAGCCATTTTCACCGGGAAGTTCAATAGATAATAAAAATCAGGGTTATCCGCCAATCGAGCCAGAAGCGGAAACAGTGCTGCAAAGTCCCGATACAGTGGACAATATTTCGCCTGTACGAGCAAACGGTCGAAGACTAATAAGTTTGAGTCGTCACTGGTCAAGTACATTTCAGATCCGGGGGGAGTGAATTTGGATACAACCCAAGAAGACAACGCGCTCAACGCTCAAGTTTTACAAGCCATAAGTAAAACGAGAATAAGTAGAATGGGTATAGAGGAGATTTCAAAGGCAGTGGTCAGGTTAGTACCTGTGTTGACTGGTGCTGCTTCAGGAGATTTAAGGTCAGAACTCAGTAGGTGCATTCAAGGTTGTGAGCTTGCAAAGCGGAGCATAAGCCCTGATGAGTTACAGGATTTCTTCGACTGTATTAAGCAAAGGTTATTTGGAGATGCATACAAGCTTGTGCTGCCAAAACAATTAGCCAGTGTGAACGAGCTTTACGGCCTTCTGAAGAGAACCTATTTAAAGGATAGAACTCTGGAAGACATATCCCAAAAGATTAGAATCGGGAAACAGCTAGCAGGGGAAGACATACGCGCCTTTGGCAGGCGTTTGGAATCACTTCGGATGTTGGCCCAGGAAGAAATAAAAAATAAGTACAATGGCGTTGGAGATACAGCACTATTATACGAATTTGACAAGTCGGTGTTAACAACTTTCGTAGTGGGCCTTCGTAACACCGCTCTAAAGATTCATATGCTGAATAGCAGAACAGGAAATCTGGAGGAACTGGTAGAGGAAGCAATTAGAGCACAAGTCCTCGTGGAACGGAGTACGGCCGGTTTGGGGGAAATACATATGTTCGAGAATAGACAGGACAGTTTAACTGCCGCTGTCATGGATAGAGAAGGAAGGAATTCCGTCCCAAACATATACAGAGGAGCGTAAAATCCCGGTGTCTCCGACAGCAGAGCCGTGAATCAGAGAAATCCGCACAGGGAGTTTGTACAAAGGGCACCCACATTTTCTTTCTGCCATAAGCCAGGTCATACAAGGGATGAATGCATTACACGCAAAAATACGCCCTACTGTATGGAGTGCCAAACATATCGTCATGAGGCAAGTAGACAGTGCCAAATAGACACTAAATGGGATCAAAGTATAAGGCAGCCAGGTACGAGGCGCCCGGATCCACCCTTGCGGGACAGCAGGGGTAGTAGTCGACGAGTTAATTCAACGGAAGGAATTAGCCAAGGAAGAAATCCTTTCAACACTGGGAGTGGTCAGCAGCGACCAAATTGGAATTCTAGAAGTGAACCAAGGATAGGGAACACCCAACAGGGGTTGAAATGCTTCTCATGTGGACGGATGGGACATCGGGCAGCGGAATGCAGGGATAGACAATTCCAACAAAGGAACCAGGGAAACTTCCAGCTCCAAAGTCCCGATACAGTGGACAATATTTCGTTTGTACGAACAAGCGGTCGAAGACCAATAAGTTTGAGTCCGTCACTGGTCAAGTGTATTTCAGATCCGGGGGGAGTGAATGAGTTGAGACCAGTAGACTGAAAAGCCAAAAAGAAGGAAGTAAAAGTTAGGCCGAAAGTACGTGTGACTGGTAATGTAGGAATTACAGTCCAGGAAAAGGATGAACAAGAGGCTCTCCAATACCACGTACCGAGTAATGTAAGAAGAATGGTTCAAGATATGGAGGAGCAAGAGTCTCTCCTGGAAAAAATTTTTGATTGCGCGTTAATTATGGTAACTGTGATGATTCTAGTACTTAGATTAAGTTTTAATAAGGTTAGAGAGTATAGGCTAATCGCCGCGCACGTGGTACGAGAATGGATAGTTAAGATATTCACGGTCGTTTTGATGGAGTATAGGATTGTAAGGGATAACTGTGGTGCATGGAGAAAACAATTTGAAGAGTTAGGAAGTAGATACGCGTCCATGTTGAGAACGGAAGGACGTTGTTTCGTTATGAGCAGGATAGGGTAGCCTTCATCGAGATACCCTGCAAGGAAGCAGCTAGTGGAAAGCTAGTGCTTTTAGTGGATTCAGGGGCGGATTCCAGCCTCGAAATATCTAGTATTTTACAGAAATTGGTGGATATTAATCAAATGGATGTAAGAGCGCTTAATGGAGCGTTTGGAGGTTGCATCAGGACACGGGGATCGCTCAGAATAGGGCACAGTGGAGTTATGGGCATGAGTTTGAGAGTGCACGCAGTGGAATTGAATAGGGAAGGTATCCCGGCCGATGGGATAATTGGCCGTGATAATCTCTGGGGCCGCACCATTCTAGATGCACTAGAAAAGCGGTTGTCATTTTATGATGAAAATAAGAATAGAATTCTTACTCTTCCATTGAAGTCATGGGAGGAAGGAACCGTGAATAGGGTTAGGAATTGTATGGAGGTAGTAAACGCAAGATCGACCAGAGTAGTTACAATGTATGTAAATACGAGACTTAGGACTGTTGTTTTGCACAAGCAGCAGCTAGCGGAGGGTGTATGTATGGGAGAAACCATAACGATCGTGGACAAGGGTAAGGTGTACGCTTGTGTACTCAACGCATCAGAAAAGGACTACCTGATGGATGAGAATTTTAGGCCTACGTTCACTGGCTTTGATAATTTTAAAGAACCGAATTATAGATCGGTTAATCAGATTAAGCAGGTATATATAAGAAAAAGAATGGAGAAAGTGCTAGAATCATTGAAGTTAGACCCAAGCGTAAATTTAGAAGAAAAGGCATCGATAGAAGCCATTTGTACGTCATTCCATGACATATTTTTGCTGGAAGGAGACCAGTTGACATATACACCAGAGGTAGAGCATGAAATACCTACTAGAGTGGATCAACCACCAATTAACCAGAAGCAATACAGATTGCCACAAGCTCACAAAGATGAGGTAAATAGGCAAGTGGAAGGAATGTTAAAAGATAACATAATTTCACCGAGTATCTCACCTTGGAATTCGCCAATAATTCTGGTACCAAAGAAGGGAGGTGCTTAGGGTCAACAGAAGTGGAGAATGGTCGTCGATTTTAGGAAATTGAACGACGCCAGGAAATTGAACGACAAGGATAGAAGAAATTCTGGATCAATTGGGGCATAGTAGATATTTTTCTACACTTGATTTAGCGTGTGGGTACCACCAAGTTCTGGTGGATACCCAAGACAAGCAGAAAACCGCGTTCAGCACCGGTTGAGGGCATTATGAGTTTAATAGAATGCCGTTTGGATTAACAGGAGCACCGGCTACCTTCCAACGGCTAATGAACCATGTGCTAACAGGCTTGCAAGGGTTAGATTATTTTGTGTATCTCGATGATATTGTAATTTATGGGAAGAGCTTGCAGCAGCATTCGCAACGCTTGTGCAAGGTGCTCCAGAAGTGACGAGAACACAATTTGAAATTGAACACGGAGAAGTGTCAATTTTTGCGAAGAGAGGTGGTTTATTTAGGCCATCGTTGTTCAGAGGCAGGAGCACTACCTGACCCGCAGAAGGTGGAATGGAGGCGTTAAAAATTTAGCGATTCCGAGAAATAGAAAGGAAATGCAAGCATTCCTAGAACTAGTGAACTATTACAGAAAGTTCGTGGAAGGACTAGCCGGAATTGCGTTGCCGATTAATAAGTTGCTACGAAAAGAAGCAAAGTTCGAATGGATAGAGAGATGTCAGCAAGCATTCGAGAGGCTTAAGGAAATAATTAGCTCGCCACCGATTTTGGCTTACCCCGACTTTGAGCAAACTTTTTTGTTGACCACGGATTCTAGCAATGAAGCATTAGGGGCAGTATTGGCACAAGGGGAAGTCGGTAATGACCGACCAATAGCATTCGAAAGCAGGGCGCTTAGCGACACGGAGAAGAGATACTCCACAATAGAAAAGGAATTTCTAGCCATAGTATGGGCTACGAAGAATTTTAGGGCATATCTGCTAGGTCGCCCATTTAAGATATACACTGATCACCAGCCGTTGAGAGGCATAGCCAATTTGAAAGACCAAACGTCTAGGCTAGCCAGGTTCAGACACAAGTTGTCTGAGTATGATTTTGAAATCGTATTAAACTTGGGAAAAAGAATTTGAATGTGGACGCACTCAGCAGAGTACCGCAGGCTCAGAAGGTATCAGTAGTGCAAAGAAGGGCCAAAGCACGGTCAGATAAGGAGGAGGCCAAGAGAATGCCAGAAGATAAAATTGAATCTACAAGAGATGTTAACAATGCGGATGAAGATGCCAATGAACAGAGAGCCAATAGTATGGAATGGCTAGAGGATATAAAGGATATCCAGGCAGTGTTAAAGGGTTTCCATGATTCACCTCTAGGTGGACATCAGGGATTCCGGAAAACCCATGACAGAATTAGGCGGGTATACGGATGGAAAGGTATGCTCCGGGACATAAAAAAGTATATAAAGAGTTGTCCGAAATGTCAGGCCAATAAAAGTTCAAGGATGACAAAGATGCCAATGGTGTTAACTGACACACCAAAACAGCCATTTGATAAAGTTCATATGGATATTGTAGATATTTTACCTGAGACAGTTTCGGGAAACAAGTACATATTGACGATCCAAGATGATTTCTCAAAGTATTTGGCGTGCGTGGCTATACTCGATGCTGAAGCAAGCACGGTAGCCAAAGCGTTCTTTGACGAAATCATAGCACGATATAACATACCTAAGGTTTTGATAACCGACAATGGTTCCAATTTTGTATCGAAATTATTCTCAGAAACGTGTAAAATGCTGGGAATTAAGAAATTGCATATAACTCCATATCATCCACAGGCGAATGGCTCATTGGAGCGTAGTCATCGACCTCTGGCCGAATACTTGCGCAGTTTTGCCAAGGAAGACGGCTCGGATTGGGATCAATGGTTGACTACTGCAATGCATGTACACAATAATACGGTACATGTATCAACGAAGCAAACTCCGTTTAGAACGCTATACGGGTTTGATTTCAACATGCCAGCAAATCTGAAGCGCAAATGTGCGCCAGTGTACAATGCTGATGATCCCAATAAAGTGCAAAAGTACCACCTATAGCGAGCGCACGAATTGGTTAGAGAAAACCAGTAGCCAGGTTAGAGAAAACCAGTAGCCAGTGCTAAACGAGTAGCCAGGGAAGCCTATAACAACGTATTAAACCCAGTGGTTTTTCTTTGTGGGTGACCAAGTACATACTAATGAAGAATCAGGCTAGGAGAAACAAACTCTCACCTGTGTGGATAGGTCCGTATGTAGTAGCAGAAATTCGCAGCCCCGTTACAACAGTCGTAACAATTAAGGGCAATAATAAAAAGCTACATAATAATTTGTTTAAATTGTTCCAGACCACACAACTAAAGACATGTGTTAACAGTGCTTTAACACAAGAAGAACAACGTAAACATGTTCGTGTGTTTATCAAATAACACACACAGCTCCGATTTTCAAAGTCAAGGCCAGTAGAAGTGTGCCACTTAAAATCGAGCGAGTATAATTGACGTAAGAAAAATGTGCTTATTAGGCACTATGGCCGAACGAAGCACAGTAGAGAAAAATATTTTTTATAAATTAAATAATAAGAAACGGGTTCATTGCACGTAATTAAAAAATAAAATCATAAGACAGTCGTGGGTAAGTAATATAAAACTTAACTTCAAATATGTACATACATACATACGGCAGTGTATGCAATGAAATTCGACGCATAAGCGTTAACGGTAGGCGACGGCACCGTTGGTGAAGTAAGTATTCTAGTTATGAGGAATGGGTATGTACGTATGTATATTTGTGCAGATATTTACATACTGTAGCAGGCGACATGTAAATATACATAGATTTTTTCGGTTTATCGCTTAGGAAATTAGCGTGTGGGGAATAGTAATGTATACATATACATATATTGAATTAGAAGAATATATTTAGCTTACCATTACACATTAGGTAATAACTGTAGCAATTAATTTTAAACAATTAATTATAAAATGCCTTGAATGTATGTATGTATTCATATACGAGCTAATTACAGTAAGGAAAATACAATCGTTAATGGTTATATACATATCAGGCTAGAAGTAAATTTAAATAAAAAGTAATTGTATGCAGTGAAAAGTTCAGTCATGCAATGGACAAGTTTTTAACATAAACGGGTTTATCTTGTATAATCTTGTTTTTGTAGGGCGAGCAAAGGGATGTGCTCGAAATTTAAATGAGTGACAACTCACATTGGAAAGAAAAGCATGGAAAAATTTTAAACAAAGCAAAACTGATGCCATATATGGCTATGAAAACACATAGTCCAGTCCTCTTTTCCTCTAGGATACGGTAGCGAATCCGATAATGTAAGGGGAAAAGACGAGTGGATGTAAATTGAATGATATAGCATTCAACTATAGAATAAGCATGTTATAGAAATATTGTTTTTTTTCAGGAATAGCGTATGTTTAAGAAAAGTTATAAATTAAAAAATTATAATCTGTGTAAAAGTTCAGATTAAAATTAAAGGTAGTTTAGAAAATAATTAATGTTCTAGAAATTAATTATTTATATTCTAAATTTATAAAACAGTAGATGTTATAATCCAAAGAACACACAAATTATACTAAATAGGAAAATTATACCCAAGGGTATATATAGTATATTTGTTCAAATATTATACAATTTTGAAATTGATTTACTAAATTGAAATGTTCGGCTGAAATTAAACATAGAAAAATATCAAATGAAAATGTTAACTAGAAAACTAAGAAAATTATTATAAGTATTCAGTTTTGATGATGTGAACCGAAGCAGGAAATTCCAGGAACAGCGCATATCGGAAGACGGTGCAGACTAAGGGAGCAACGTATTATTCGGAAAGATGTGTTTTTGAAAATCAGAGATTTCTGGCAGCTATCCAAGGTTTGGGAATCCGGTTGTGACCGCAAGGATGCCAATCTAATGGATTGGGATGTGATATTCTCGAAACAGCATATGGCCGCAGCATTTGAACGCGTTGTGGATGAGTTATTGACAAGCAACGAAAAATAAACAAGTTTCCTTGCGGAGTCATGTTTTGCATTGGTCCACCCAGTGTATCACAATCTCGACAGAATCGATTTTGGAAAAGTTGAAGATGGGTAAAAGCTTAAGGTGGGTGACTGAAACTTTCACCAAATATAATAAGCAGAGGAAATTTGGCTCGCGGAAGTTAACTGTTGAAGTATATGTCCAATCTAGAGTATGAACATATGAAATGTGATTTACATATGAAATATGATTTAATACAAGAGGACACAGAGACTGGTTACCGATCAGATTACACAGATTACGTCATTTAGCGTGTATCTCAGGGAAATACCGATAGTCTACACGTCGAAGACAAAGTGATATGTTAACCAACATCCATGAGACCGGGAGATGAAATGCACTAGCAGCGGACAAAATCTGACCAAATAAGAAAAAAATAAGGAGATGTAGAAGAAGGGTAATCAGTAAGCCGCAAAATGATAATACGAAATTTGCAACGATGATGTACCGAGATAATTTTTGGTTTGGAGGAAAATGAGAACGAGATTAGTGGGAATTCATTTGTATATGAAAGAGTGGAAGAGCTTCCAACTTCCCATGTGCGAGATGACTACGATTTAAGCTTATGAAATAATGGAGATGGTATCGGCTGAATACAATAGTCTCTATCTGACAAGTAAAAGTCTAATAATACTTGAGCTTTATTGCATAACTGACGAAATGGTATGAAAAACACTAATATGTACGTTGTCCGTATAAAAAATCCAACTTGTCTGCCATTATTACATATGTCAGTATGTATACTGTATTATTGTCTAGAAAGAGGAAGAGATAATTTTAGCCAAAACCCGAGGTTACTCCGTAATTTTAGAGAGAAACGGTTACAGCAACAATATCAGCCACAACTACCATCGTTCAGTTAGCATCGTAGAATATTCTCCTGGCGCAAAAAATCGTTTTAACCACGAAAAGATCAAGCACGACATAGCCAAGCTTTATCGGCTAATTTCATAACGATTTCCCCAACTAAGTAAATATACACTGTCACTTACTTCGTCAGAAGCGAATCTAGTCGCAGAACCTTGCATCATCTTGGCTCGTACCAGTCCAGAAAGAAGGGAGGGGTATGCAGAGTTCATCGAGGGATTTCACTCCGACAACGACGGCCGGCATCCAAATGAGCAGAAAGCAGAGGACGCAGTATAACATAAGATTTTAGGTATAAAATATAGCAGTATATGAAATTGTTTATACGCCAGAGAGAAAAGAGTCAATGAAAGACCAAACAAAAAAGGGGAATATAACTACATAAAAAAAAGAAGGAAAAAAAGATAGAGATAAAAGAACAAAATAAAACAAAAGAAAAAAAACTATAAAAGAAGAAGTAATAACAGAAAAGAAAAGATAAAAAAAAGAATACAAAAGTAAAAAGAAAAGAATAAAATAAGAGAACCCAATTAAGGCGAATTTGAAAAAAAAGAAAAATTATACATATGTACTATAGGTTTAAGAAAATGCACAGATTGTTTAAAGTGCAGAAATGATTGTAAATTTCATTAGAAGTTAGTTGCACTAACTTCTTTTAGAAAGAGGGGACGGATGTTGTGAGTTAGAACCAGGCTACCTACGAGTAGTTGACTCACAGCATCGACTCCTAATAGATGCCCCACTCTGTGGGATTAGCATGTGCTAAAAATTATTTAAGAATAAAACATACTTTTAGGGTCTAAGTATTTCAAGTTAATATGATCTGTGTAATGTAATTATGTAAACTTTTAGGGTGTTACAGTTCCGCAGTCGAGTTAACGAAGGGCAGTGTAATGCACCGTCGACACTTTCATAGTAGGTCAGTTGGCTTGACCAACTGACACCAATTAGCAGGTGCGGAACTGGAACACCAGAAAGGTCAGTTCACAGACTGAGATGAGTGTTAAGAAATAGTATACAAGAATTAGTATTTGTAAGAATAAATGTCTTGTGATTTTGATCTTTAAACGAAAAGTGTCTTTGGTCTTTATTTAAAAGCAATAGGGTTTTAAAGTTTTCAGCTACGCGACCAGCGAACCGCGACAGGACGTCTCCCGACGAGCAACAAGAACCCCCCGACAGGTCCGAGGATGGACCCTTGCGCTGCCCCTGACGTGATGGTTTTGCTTCGGGTTAATAAAATATTAAATTATTTAAAACAACTTCATTTCTGAATTCCAGACACTGAAGTTAATAAGATATTAAATGAATTAAAAATAGATGCGATTCTGAATTCAAGACCCTCCAGATAATAAAATATTAAATTAATTAAAAATAACTGCTTTTCTGATTTGCAGACCCTCCAGATTATAAAATATTAAATTATTTAAAATAACTATTCTGAATACCAGACACCCCAGCTAATAAATCATTAAATTTATTAAAAATAACTGCGATTCGGGATACCAGACACTCAAGTTAATAAGATATTGAATTAATTTAAAATAACTGCGATTCTGAACTCCAGACTCTCCAGTTTCAAAAAAAAAAAAAATTTAAAATAACTGCGATTCTGAATACCAGACCTGCCAGTTAATAGGATATTAAATTAATTAAAAATAACTGCTATTCTGAATTCCAGACACTCCAGATAATAAAATATTAAATTAATTAAAAATAACTACGATTCTGAATACCAGACACTCCAGATAATAAAATATTAAATTAATTAAAAATAACTACGATTCGGGATACCAGACACTCCAGTTAATAAGATATTGAATTAATTTAAAATAACTGCGATTCTGAATGCCAGACCTGCCAGTTAATAGGATATTAAATTAATTAAAAATAACTGCGATTCTGAATTCCAGAACCTCCAGATAATAAAATATTAAATTTATTAAAAATAACTGCTATTCTGAATACCAGAAACTCCAGTTAATAACATATTAAATTAATTAAAAATAACTGCGATTCTGATATCAATACCCTCCAAATAATAAAATATTAAATTAATTAAAAATAACTGCGATTCTGAATTCAATACCCTCCAGATAATAATATATTAAATTTATTAAAAATATCTACTATTCTAAATCCCAGACACTCCAGTTAATAAAATATTAAATTAATTAAAAATAACTGCGATTCTGAATTCCAGACCCTGTAGTTATTGAGATATTAAACTAATTAAAAATTACTGCGGTTCTCAATTCCAGACCCTCCAGATAATAAAAAGTTAAAAACTTTCAAAATTACTAGGATTCTGATTTGCAGACCCTCCAGAAAATAAAATATGAAATTATTTAGAATAACTTCGATTCTGAGTTCTAGACACTCCAATTAATAAAATATGAAATTAATTAAAAATAACAGCGATTCTGAATTCCAGACCCTCCAGATAATAAAATATTAAATTATTTTGAATAACTGCGATTCTGAATACCAGACACTCCAGTTAATAAGATATTGAATTAATTTAAAAGCAGGTGCGGAACTGGAACACCGGAAAGGTCAGTTCACAGACTGAGATGAGTGTTAAGAAATAGTATACAATAACTGCGATTCTGAATTCCATACCCTGTAGTTAATGAGATATTAAACTAATTAAAAATTACTGCGGTTCTCAATTCCAGAGCCTTCAGATAATAAAAAGTTAAAAACTTTCAAAATAACTAGGATTCTGATTTGCAGACCCTCCAGAAAATAAAATATGAAATTATTTAGAATAACTTCGATTCTGAGTTCTAGACACTCCAATTAATAAAATATTAAATTAATTAAAAATAATTGCGATTCTGATTTGCAGACCCTCCAGATTATAAAATATTAAATTATTTAAAATAACTTCGATTCTTAATTCCAGACACTCCTGTAAATAAGATATTAAATGAATTAAAAATAAATGCGATTCTGCATTCCAGACCCTCCAGATAATAAAATATTAAATGATTTTAAATAACTGCAATTGTGAATACCAGACACCCCAGCTAATAAAATATTAAATTAATTAGAAATATCTGCGATTCTTAATTCCAGACCCTCCAGTTAATAAAATATTAAATTAATTAAAAATAACTGCGATTCTGAATTCCAGATCCTCCAGATAATAGAATATTAAATTATTTAAAATAATTGCGATTCTGAATTCCAGACTCTCCAGATAATAAAATATTAATATAATAAAAATAACTGCGTTTCTAAATACTAGATACTCCAGTTAATAAAATATGAAATTAATTAAAAATAACTGCGATCCTTATTTCCAGAACCTCCATATAACTATGAAATTAATTAAGAATAACTGCTATTCTGAATTCCAGACCCTCCAGTTAATAAGATATTAAATTAATTAAAAATAACTACGATTCTGAATACCAGACACTCCAGTTAATAAAATATTAAATTAATTAAAAATAACTGCGATTCCGAATTCCAGACCTTCCCAGATAATAAAATATTAAATTAATTAAAAATAACTACGATTCTGAATACCACACTCCAGATAATAAAATATTAAATTATTTAAAAATAACTGCGATTCTGAATTCCAGACCCTCCAGATAATAAGATATTAAATTATTGTAAATAACTGCGATTCTGAATACCAGACGAAGCAGCTAATAAAATATTAAAATAATTAGAAATAACTGCGTTTCTTAATTCAAGACCCTCCGGTTAATAAAATATTAAATTAATTAAACATAACAGCGATTCTGAATTCCAGACTCTCCAGATAATAAAATATTACATTAATTAAAAATTACTACGATTCTGATTTGCAGACCCTCCAACAAAAAAAAATACTAAATTATATAAAATAACTTCGATTCTGAATTCCAGACTCTACCGATAATAAAATATTAATATAATTAAAAATAATTATATGTATATTCCGTGGAGGGAACCATCCCGCCAATTATAGAAGACTTACTATATATATATATAAAACTTTCAGCTAAAGTCATTCGCTATAGTTCGAGAATAAAGTTATATAAAAAACAAGTGCAATTAGTTCTCCACAAATCCAAGTTCTAACAAGAAGCACTTATGCGCAAGTGGTAAAACATAATGTTCAACAAGAAAAAATCTGCACCCAATCAACAGAATATGCTGTTTGATCATTACAGCAGACCAATATAATGAACGAGTTAAAGAACATGCTTGAAGGCCTAATGAACAAATGGCCAATTTTTTAACAACGATCATCTTTAAAATTTCATATTGATGCACTCAATAGAAATTTCAGTTTGGAATGCGAGCATTGACATTATGAAATCTTCTAGGGTATTGCTGCCTCCGTTCTGTTAAAACCTTGGTGGGGAACGTTAGATGTTGTGTCACCAGTAAATTGGCGGTTTTAGGTCCAGATGAGCATCGACCCTCACTAACGTTTCATCCTGACTCTGTACAGAAGACATATGTCAACCCTTGTGTGGCTTTCCTCTGTGGCACATATAAGGATATTTTAAAACGACTGTATATCGAACGGAGATAGCGACTTGAAATGTACCTTTCAAAATGAACACACCACAGCTAAAAACAAAACAACATCCACAGCAATCTCAAGCACACAAGCAAATAACTCCACGTGATCCAGAAAGAGGAAACTGTTTTCCAAGAAATAGGAAAATAATAGGATCACCAGAAGGGGGAGTAACTAACAAGGATCAACTTCAAGCAAGGGACACACTTGCAGAGGCAGAGCATAGCATTTGGCGTCACAAACACGAAGCAAAGCAACAGGGTACAAAAAGAAACTAGCAACAGCAGGAGCTTCCTGAGAATGCCACATCTTTATTGGTTTGGAGGACCACTCATCATCGCTGAATATTTTAACTCCATCCCTGTCGAACGGAGTATATAAACAGCCACCTCAAGGGGCCGATACATGGAAAGCTTGAGAAGACTATACCATTAACGATCAGCAATAATGCAATTTCCTAATCTCATTTAGGAATATTAAATATAAATTTTTTCTATTTAAATGCTACATATTAAAAAAAATATGTATAAAATTCAATCTCTACATATTACAATAATTATGTTTCTATTTTATTGGGTTTTTTTGAAGTTTGGAATAAAATAAGGCTTTATTTTCCTTTTGCTTATTCCCAAAGCTTAACAAAACGAAATAGGCAAATCTAACGAATTTTGGAAATTACGTCGTTTTCCATATACTACAGAGGAACGAAGGTAGGTTGAATAAATATAATAGGAAAATTTTCTATCGTCCACGCTAAAAATGAAATACTATTTTGAATAATTTCTTTTGAATACGAGCAATAATATAATCTACTACATAAATTATAATTTTCAGTTCTGTTTCTGTCTCTTTTACCGCGTCTGCTTTATGTTACAATTGCCTGCCTTAAGATTTTTGAAGCCTTGCTAAGTCTTACTTATACGCAAGAGAGAACAGTAGTCTAAGATTTTCCCCGATTCTACTGAGACTTATATACAAGGCAGAACAGCAGCCTAAGATTTTCACCGATTCTGGTGAGAGTTACTTATACGCAAGATAGAGTAGCAGTCGGAAGGTTGTCACCAATTCTACTGAGACCAAGATTCACGACAACTAGATGCAGAAGAGAAACCCAACTTACGTAAACTAAGACGTATTACCTTATGTCAAGGTTAAATTACCATATGATTCTAATACAAAGTAGTAGTATAGTTAGGGAGCAAAAAAATATGTTATGATTTTCAAATAATTCTGCAACTATGTTTCCTTCGGTTAACACTTGTTTGTAACCTAGTCTTGGAACCATCTGAACTTACGCCAGCAATTTGATTCATTACAAAGGAAGTATGAAAAGATTTCCAGAGTGGGGAGATGATCTCAGTGAGTGAAAGGGATGTTTTAATGACTGCAATTAACCACAGATTTGATGTTGCGATAGACACTTTCGTCCTCGTCAGCCGTAAAGAAAAAAAAAACAAATTTGTAGTATCAGACTCTAATAAAAGTGTCTTCAAAATTTGCAAATGCTACACAAATTACAGAGGGGCACCGTCATTATTATTAAAACAGGATTAAACATACCGTACAAGAAGAGTATGATAAGCCTCATACACAAGCGACTAGCATTTCTTTCCAAAAAATCAATTTAAACCCAACGGAGATGATCTCTCACAATAGTTCAGCACATGCGCCCCACCAGTAATTCAGCAAACGGTAAGCACTGAGCACGCTCAAACTTCTAAGCTAGTCACACCCACACCAATAAAACTAATAAACACGCAGAAGCAAAACAACATTGCTCTTTGCACAACAAAAAAAATAAGCACAGATTCTCAAGCAGACTCGGCTGCGCTAAGTATGCCAGCAAACTTTCAGCTCTCTTGGAGTGGACAATGTGCCTCTCCAAATTCAACAGCATCTCCTGCAACACAAATCAAAAACAACAAAGGTTCTGCTATAAGTATATATAAGCAACAACAACTTACCAATGTTGCAAATAAAACTATAGAAATATAGTGTGCAAAACCAAACATAAGCACACAAACAGGTATTGATCGATACATAACAATAAAACGAAAACGCAGCCCGATTGCCAAGGCAGAAAAGAATAAACTTGTTAAAAATAATACAGATACCCTAAACAACAACCGTTTTGCTTTATTAAGAGTTAGTGCAGAGTCTGAACCAACTATCGCGCAATAGTTTCTTTCCTTGAAAGTGAAAAGAAAAATTACTACACTTATCAGATAAAGAGTAGCAAAGGGTTGACAGTTGTTATTAAAGGTATAGAACCAGAAGTAGACCCTATAGAACTAAAAGATGCCCTCCAAGAGACTGGATTCACAGCAAAATCTGTTTTTAATATAAGGAAAAAAAAACACTACGGGAGGAAAAGGAAGAAAACCTTAATAAGTACCTTGAAGATTTGGCTCCTCTGAAAGTCACCAATTACTCACTCTGGAGAGCGACAAGAATGGTTAAAACACCGAAGGATAGTGAATCGCATCTAAGACAAAACGATGGAACTTGGGCAAAAACAGAAGAAGAAAAAGGCAACTTCTTTGCAGCCCATCTGAGGTCAGTATTTCAACCTAACCCGCCGACCTGCAACAACACTAGCATACAGAATTTTCCAATTACGAAGTCAGCAGTACCAATTCATTTCAAACCAAAGGAAGGTATACGCCTATGTACAACGATCTAAACCCAAAAAAGGCACCTGGTTGTGACTTAACTACCAATAAAATGGTAAGTGAATTGCCGCAAATAGCTCTGGTACATCTCACACACATTTTTAACGCAATACTCCGTCTGGGCTACTTCCCTATAACATGGAAAACATCGGAAATTATAATGATTCCAAAACCCGGAAAAGACCCTACTCAGGTATCTTCTTATCGGCCCATAAGTCTCCTGCCAACGCTCTCTAAAATGCTCGAACGCTTACTGCTGGAAAAACTAGCACCAAAGCTCAATTTAATCATTCCTCTCCACCAATTTGGTTTCCGCAAACATCATGGAACTATTGAGCAGGTGCACCGTATTGCCTCTGAAATAAGGCGAGCATTTGAACAAAGGATGTACTGCTCCGGAATATTCCTAGACGTCGCATTAGCCTTTGACAAAGTCTGGCACGAAGGACTCATATATAAAATTAAAAAACTTTTGCCAAATAGTTCACATAAGATTCTGGAGTCATATTTAACAAATCGCAAATTTAGGGTTAATATAAAGAATTTGTAACGCCAGAATTTGAAATTATGGCTGGAGTACCACAAGGTAGCGTGCTTGGACCTATGCTTTACACTCTGTACACTTCCGATCTGCCAACGGATAAAAACCTCATTACCTCGACTTTCGAGGACGACACAGCTATCCTGAGCTCTCACCTAAATCCACGGACAGCCTCCCGGGATTTAGAGGAACACCTTAAAAAATTAGAAAGTTGGCTAGCAGATTGGCGCATCAAAGTAAATGATCAAAAAAGTGTACATGTGACATTTACTCTTAAGCCCAGTTCTTGTCCGGCAGTCTGTTTAAATGGCATTGTAATCCCGCAAGCAACAGAGGTTAAATACTTAGGAGTGCATTTTGACCGACGGCTCACCTGGAAAAAACATATAGAAGCCAAGAAAATGCAAATGAAACTCAAGGCAAGCTTCTTGTATTGGCTTACCAACTGAAAATTCTGAGAACGATCAGCGGCGCTCCATGGTTCGTCAGAAACGAAAATATTCACCGCGACCTTTATATAGCACCCGTTGAAGAAGAACTAGCAGTTTTAAAAACAAAATACCAATCCAAACTCCAGTGTCATCCTAACAAACTAGCAAGGAATATGCTTCGCAGGATGAATACATCCGTCTTAAAAGGCCACTTTTTTAAAAATAGAGTTTCTTTATATTTATATTTTTATTTTTATTTTTTCTACATAATTTACATAATACTTGAACTAAAATTGCTCTAAGCACTGGCGCGGAGCATCAATTTATTTATTAGTTGTAAGCTTTGTAAAATTATTGTTGGTTTCGATTGAAAAGATACAATAAATAAATCCATGTTGAATTAAAAAAAATAATAAAAATGTCTGTCCAAGACCAACATGTACCCCCCGAGGTACACGATTAACAAGGTCGCGCATCTCTATAGCACCCTACGAAATAGGTTCCATGCCTGTGGTAACTATAATACCAAAAATAACTACTTGGGCTTAAGGACTTTTAATTCAAAAGGAAAAGAAATTAATTCAAAACAATACAAGCAAATTATGAGGAATCCAGAAGGTAACAAATGTCTTAAGTCACAAGCTCAGCAAGTAGAGAATGATATGATAAAATTCAGCACTCTTCGTCAAATTTATCAGCATCAGAATCCACGGAATATTCATTATAGAATGCAACAAAAAATTTGAAGCAACCCACTACTCGAATTGTCTTTCATCTAAACTGTGAAGGCTTCTTGGCCAAAAACTGACAAAGATAAAGCAAAGACAGTTACCAAACACCATTTCCCAAAATCCACATCAAAATGATGGCATTCTTGAGTTTTTAGAAGCCCCAGGACAAATGGAATTACCGATCTTACCTATCAAAGTTCGAGAAGTAAAGAACTTTGTACTCAAAGCATCGAAATATGACCTGATAAAGGGTAAAATTCTAAAAGATGCAAAATTCTAAAAACACTTAGACACAGTCTCATGGCAGTATAAAATGACGAAATTCAGCACTATTTGTCAAATTTGTCACCAACAGATGCCACGGAATATTCGTTACGGAAGGCAACAAAAAAGTTGAAGCAACCCACTACTCGAGTTCCTCCCATCTAAACTGTGAATGGTTTTTGGGTAAAAACCGACAAAGACAAAGCAGAGACATTTGCCAACCACATTTGTGATGTCTTTACACCATTTCCCAAAAATCCACAACGTAATGATGATGACATTATTAGTTTTTGAAAGGTCCTTGTCAAATGGAATTACCAATCTCACATACCATAATAAGAAGTTTCTGCTTAAACACCTGAACATAAAAAAGGCACCAGGATAAAACCTGATAATTCTAATTCCAGAACCTGAAAAGCCAGAAGAAGAAGTGGTAGACCGAATATTTCCCAAGTTTTTGAAAAGTTGCTATTAAGGAATTTACTATGTAAGTAAAAACCCATACCTAATCACTAATTCGAGCTTCGCCGGCAACATGATATCACGGCACAATTACACAGAGTTTATCACATTGTAAAAAATGCTCTCGATTAGGGTTTGTTTTGTACAGCAGCATTCATTGTTATCATATAAGCGTTCGAAAGAGTTTAGCACACTGGCGAACTTTTCAAACTAAAATAGTCTCTGCATCAAACATATTTTGGTATTTTGAAATTATATCTTGAAGAGCGTCACTTCAGAGGGAAATTGAAAGCAGTAACTACCACACTTTTTAACGCTACTAAATCAATATAAGTAACTTCAACTTTGAAAAGGAGTGCCTTCCCCCTTGTAATTATAAATAGTCACCCAATGCCTTCAGCTGAGGATGTCAGATATCTTAGGCTACAACTTGATATGTGTTTGAGATCGAAAAAGGACATCTGTACTAAACGTAAGTAGTTGAGGTACAAACTTAGTTCAATGTACTGGTTAATGAGTTACAATTCTAAGCTAATACTCAACTTTTCATTTACAATACTGTAAAAAATTGTATGAACATATGGAATTCAGCTGTGGGGCACAGCAGCGAATGCAAATGTAAATATATTGCAAAAGTTCCAAGCAAAATTATTGCGGATAATTCTCAACGCACCATGGTTTGTCACAAGATATTAAGGAATCACCAACATACCGAGAGTCCACGAAGAAATAAAATCATACAGCACTAAATACTGGGCACAACTAAGTAAGAATTCTAACTTCTTATCTATCAGTCAGCTAGAGTCAACTTCATTAAAGCGCAGACTAAAACGAGCGGTACCCTTGTACAAATATATGGGTACGTATTTATTATTTTCCTTTAACTTGTAGATAATGTATTAATACCTGACATCCAAAAGCACAATTAGGCATTATGATGGCTTTGTAAAGCACCACTTTGTAAATTCAGTTTTGAATTTTTGTTTAGCCAGTTTAAGCTGCGAGCTGTGAGTTTCATTTGCTTAGTTTTTGCTGAAATATGGTTCCTCTATGTGAGCCTACAATCAAGATGAATACCCAGATATTTTACTTCGTTGCTTTGGGGTATCCCAACATTATTTAGAGAGATTGTTGGGCACAGTTTTTTGTTCAAAATGAAAGTAATATGTGTGCTTTTTTCATTCACTCGTATTCTCCGTTTGTATAGCTAATCTACTATCACCTTCAAATGTTCCTGTAGGTCTGTAGACGCCATTTTGGGGTTTTTATGCATGCTAAGCATATCTGTATCGTCTCCAAAAATCCACATTAAAAGGCTCTTATTCATAGGCAAGTCGGTATTCAGCTGTGGGGCACTGCGGCAACTTCCAATGTTTAAATACTTTAAAGATTCCAATCAAAGACCCTAAGAATGATTGTAAACGCACCTTATTATGTCACAAACAACCAAATCCATCGTGACCTCAAAGTTCCTACAGTCGCTCAAGAAACTAAAAAGCTCTATACTTTCCACAATCTGAGACTCCAAGTCCACCCAAATCTACTGATATCGGAACTGACTTCCAACCCCTTCACTTTCATCCGATTGAAGAGAAAATCCACAACAGATCTCCTGTGCTAATAGGCAATGGCTGCACCACTGGGTCCATAAAAGACATTAAATTCAAAAATTAGTCTTAGGTTATTAAATATTGCGTAATGTGTGATATAATAAAAATTTGGATATTAAAAAAAATGAATAAATAAATTAAAAGAATAGGCAAGTCGGATCTGAATACCCACTAATATTTGGTGTTCTGTGGAACAAGATTGTTTGACCTTAACGAAAAATCTTCTATTACCCAGGCTCTAGGATTTTATGTGAATCTGGAGGTAACAAGGATTTTATTTTGTAAATAAGTCCTTTGTGCCACACTTTGTCGAATGCCTGAGCAACATCGAGAAACACTGCGGAGCAATATCTTTTATCTTCATAAGCAGCTCTTATTTCAATTGCGATGCGATAAACTTCCCCAATAGTGCTATGCTTTTTGCGGAACCGGTACTGGTGATTTGGGTTTATATTTTTAGCACACAAAAACTGAGACAATTTATGCAGCAGTATCTTTTCAAAAACTTTAGATAAACAGAATAGCAAACTGATTGGTCTATATGATGGAACCAGCGTATGATCTTTTCCTGATTTTGGGATCATGGGAAGACGCAAGCTAGATATTGAGCAAAGGCACTGCTTTTTAATCACTTCTTGGCCAGGTATTATTCGGTGCTGCAACTTTGAACTGGAGCCTTCGAATTTTTATGCGCTTTCCACGACAAGTTGGATGCTTGTGAGCAATCTAAATTTTTAACTATCTGGCAATTTCCTTTCTTTTTGATTCTACTAGTCCATCTTTGAGATCTTTTTCTGCTGCTTTCAATTGTTAAAATGTGCCGACCTGTATTTTTGCCATTCGCGTCTCACCAACCGTTTCACAAGAGTTTCAATATAAACTGCTATTCTAACATCGTTTGTTTACTATTGTAGGGGTTTAATGCTGCTTGAAGCAATGCTGCGTTGTCTTTAGTGTCTTCTGAAGTTTTCAGAGACTGAATTGGCTGTTATGATCTCGTCGCTACTATACATGTTTATTATAACGGGAAAATGAAGTCGAAGGTTAGTTCCTCTATTATGTCACCTCTTTTAATATGCTTTGTAACCACAAAGTCAAAGAGATCTGAATTTTCCGGCAAACCGGTATGTTGGCTGCCCAGATTGAAATGAAAATCTAATTTGCTATTTGCAATTAAAATGGTTCTTAGTTGCTGTCCTTTTGGGTGCCCCAGTAGATATTTTCGGCGATGTAATCCCAGCTGCAGAATTCTGCAACTTTCAAGGCGTTAATTTAATGAGGGACAATCTGTACATAATGTTATTTTTTCGGTGGAACTATGTTTTTCTCAATCTAATTAGGGAACCAGTTCCCCGGCGAGCTATGCCGGATGGGTGATTGGTGTTGTACAAATCGTAGTCATTTTTAAATTATTATACTGCATCAAATGGGGTTTGAATTCAACATAACATCAATATAGTTTTTTTCTAGAAATTGTTTAATCTCAACACTGTATCCCTAAATTGTTCAAATTTTTATTGCGTTCATTTTTTGCTTAATGTTTGTATTAGGTGATTTTAGTTGTCAGTAAGTTGTTTCATCATTATTTGTATTGTATCCATAAAGTGTTTCATACCTGGAGTCAGTATGGATACAATATTTTCTAGAGATTTAAGAGTAGGAGAATCGTATGTTTGTTTTTCGAGGTCAGATATTAAAGCTTCTGCGTATAAAGTTTTAGTAGTTGCAGTATTAGTCTTTGGTTCAATATTAAATTCTGTATTATTTTGCTGAAGTTGAGGGTCGAATTTTTGGCGATGGAGCACTCTCTGTTTCACTGACGTGTAAATTGGGCACCCTACATAGTTCTCAGTATGATTTCCACTGCAATCACTGCATTTCTTTGACTGTTAACAATATTAAAATTGGCGAACTGTGTTTTAATATTGTTTCTACCATTCTTTTTCATGCTATGTCCTGGGTGGTTGTCGCCACGGCGATCGTTCTGTTGTCGTCTCTTTTGTTAATTGTATTCGTCTGTTTGTGTTTTTATTGTTTCATTTATAGGATATATATATATATATATAGATATATATATATATATATATATATATATATATATATATATATATATATATATATTTTGCAGCTACCTAGCGCTAGATGGCAGCACACACACAAAAACATTTTTTTTTTTGGATATTGCGATCTGTCAAACGTCAGCTGTTAAAATTTCACCTAAATTCATCGATTAGTTTATTTGTTGTAGTCGTTTGAAGTAAGCAACTTTTGTGTTTCTTGAAAATTGGAAAAAAGCGAATTTCGTGCAGTGATTAAACACTGTTATTTGAAAGGTAAAACGGCGAAAGAGACAATAGCAAAGCTCGATAAACATTACGGTGAGTCTGCTCCGTCAGATTACATGGTAAAATATTGGATTGCTGAATTTAAACGCAGCCCAACAAGCACTGCAACAATACCATCAACAGGAAGGCCAAAAGAGGTGGTTACTGAAGAAAATATCAAGAAAACGCTCGATATCGTTATGAATGATCGCCGAGTCAAGTTGCGTGAGATTGTTGAAATGGTAAACATATCATATGAACGTGTGTTCAACATTTTGCATGGACATTTGCATATGAAAAAGCTAGCGGCAAGATGGGTGCCGCGTTTGCTCAGTGTCGAACAAAAACGAGTTCGACAGACCACTTCACAGCGGTGTTTGGACATGATAAAGCGTAATCCTGTTGATTTTTGGCGTCGATTAATAACTGTTGATGAAACGTGGGTCCACCACTACACACCTGAAACCAAAAATCAATCGAAACAATGGGTGGAAGCTGGTGGAAGTGCTCCGAAGAAGGCGAAGGCAGTGAAATCGGCTGGCAAGGTTATGACCACTGTATTTTGGGATGCACACGGCATATTGCTCATCGATTATCTTGAAAAAGGATCCACAATCACAGGAAAGTATTGTCGTGCATTATTGGATCAATTGATTGATGCAATCAAGGAAAAACGGCCACATTTAAAGAAGAAAAATATGCTCTTTCTTCAAGACAACGCACCGGTTCACACAGCATTAGATACGATGCTAAAATTACGTGAAATACACTTCGAATTGGTTAATCACCCACCTTATAGTCCAGATTTAGCTCCTATTGACTTTTTCCTGTTTCCAAACTTGAAAAAGTGTCTCGCAGGAAAGCGATTCATCTCAAACGAATAAGTGATTACCGAAACTAACGCGTATTTTGAGGGGTTCCCGCAATCGTATTATTCAGATGGTATAAAAAAGTTGGAATATCGTCTTACTAAGTGTGTAGAAGTAAAAGGAGACTATGTTGAGAAATAAATGGTTTTTGAAAACACATGTTTTTTTCCTACTTAGGTAGCCTCAATATCAATCCGCCCTCGTATATATATATATATATATATATATATATATATATATATATATATATATATATATATATATATATATATATATATATATATATATATATATATATATATTTGAGGTGTGATCAAAAAAGAACCGTTATTGTGTGATCAAAAAATAAAGTATTTATTTATTCATCAACAACTATCTTGTCCCCTTTAAAGTAATTCCCCTCAGATATAATACACTTATGCCAGCATTTTTTTCAATCCTCGGAACACTTCTGAAATGCTTTTTTTTGGTATCGCCTACAGCTCCTGTTTCGATTTTTCTTTTATCTCCTCAATCGTAGCAAAATTCTTTCCTTTCATAGGTGTCTTCAGATTTGGAAAGAGGAAAAAGTCAGCGGGGGCCAAGTCCGGTGAATACGGTGGTTGAGGCATGATAACGGTTTTGTTTTTGGCCAAAAACAGCTGCTGAGCGATGTCCATGCGACGTTGTTTTTGCTCAAAATTTAGCAATTTTGGAAGAATCTTCGTTTCATGCCTAAAACATCCGTAAAAATTGCTTGGCTTGAGCCGAACGATATGCCAACATCATCAGCAACCTCTCTGCTAGTGATTCGACGATTATCCAAAATCATTTTCTTCACTGCATTAATGTTTTCATCGGTTCTTGACGTGCTCGGGCGACCAGAACGAGCATCGTCATTGACATCTTCTCGGCCTTCCTTAAACCGGTTATACCACAATTGAACTTGTGTTATGCTCATAGTAGACCCAAAGGCCACAGTCAACATTTCAAATGTCCTTGCGCATTTAATTTTATTTTTTACACAAAACTGAATACAGTTTCTTTGATCCATTTTTTCGAATAGTACAAAATCGAAGAGCACACCAAAACACGACCAACCTTTTTATCTGTCAAAAACAAACTGACAATCCAAAATGGTGGATCACAACAACAACACAACATTGAAGGTGGCCCAAGGGCAAAAACTTACAAGAACAACAGCGAGAAAACAACAACAATGTGCTGAAGGTGGCCCAAGGTCAAATTCAAACGAGAAGAACAATGCGGGAAACCGTAGCAACATGCCACAACAAACTACAGTTCCCGCACAACAACAACTATTGGATGATCTACACTAAACCTGAAGCATAAAAGCAGGAGCAACTGGCAACCCAGCCTCTTTCTTTCATTCGGCATCAGGCAGACAAGACGCTCTTTCTTTCTTCCGGCATCAGGCAGACAAGACTCTTCTTTCTTTCGACAGCAGGCAGACCAAACGCATCGTACTAAACAGGGTTATACCAACTGACAAACGCTACAGAAGCTAGGAGAATCTAGAAGAGATTATGGTTTATAATCGATTCTCTGCTAGAAACCCACACTGACAAACACAACAGAAGCTAGGGGAATCTAGAGGAGATTATGGTTTATAATCGATTCTCTGCTAGAAACCCACACTGACAAACGCAACAGAAGCTAGGGGAATCTAGAGGCGATTATGGTTTATAATCGATTCTCTGCTAGAAACCCACACTGACAAACGCTACAGAAGCTAGGGGGACATAGAGTTCAACTGTGTCCGTATTTAAGTTTAGTAAAAAAATTGTTACAACTAGTTAAGCCTTTTTTTTAAATTAATAAATAAATAAAATAATTAAATCCATCTAAACAACCTTTGAATACTTTAGAAATTTTCTGTAAACGACTCCTGGCAATCCGGCGAGCTTACCCCGGCGAAAACGAGTCGTTACAGTGGCGCCCGAGCAGGGACTCTCAGATTAAAGAGAGTAAATACAACAAAGCTATATTATCCAAGTCACGGCCCATCACCAGAGTCTGACACAGGATGGGAAAGACGAGTTGGGTGTACACCGTGCGGAAAGACCAACTGGTAGTCTTTGGCCTAGAGGCCACGGGCACTGTGGAAGATTACGAAAGAGGCTTGCAGAGTTCATCACCGATACAGAGATGACTCTAGACCAGGAGGTTCGGCTGGCAGAGCTACAGGCCCGATTCACGAGGAGTTTGTCTCCTGGACACAGTTCACACTTGAGAGCTAGCCCCAGCACAGAACGACCTATAAGCCCCGGAGCATCGACAGCCACGAAGAAAGATACGCTATGGGCAGCCGGAAATGCTCCAGCTGTATACGATACCACGTTCCAGACAGTAGTCCCCGAAGTCTCGCGAAGCGGGATTGCCATCTACTCGGCAGTCATCGACCACGTTACGAAATGGTCCTTGAAATATGATGAAGGGCATGATCCGATAGCTTTCATAGAGCGAGTGGAAGAATTATCGGAAGTCTATGGACTAAACAAGCACATGCTGCCTCGAACTATGCCAGAACTCCTAAAGGAGCGTGCTCTGCTCTGGTATAGAAAGAATAACCGAGCATGGGTCGGTTGGGTGCTATTCAAGAAGGACTTCTTGAAGTTTTGCTTACCCACCAGGTACTTCGAAAAGCTGGAGGATGAAATTCGCAACGACGGCAAAACCCACGTGAACACTTCAAACAGTACGTGGTAGAACTTCAAAACCTGATGCGTCACGCAGGATACACGGAGGTCCAGAAATTAGAACGAATCTTTCTTAACAGCCTGGAGGAATACCAATGGTATGTCCGGCGAAAGGATTTCGATGCGCTGGAAGAACTGGTGGAAATGGCGGAAGACCTCGATGGAATACGTGGTGACAGCGAAACTTCACGAGCAGCACCACCACGACCACCACCACCGCGACCACCACCAACACGCGACGAGATACAACCACGGGTCGGACACATGTCCCCACGCGAAGCCAGGAACCGACAGGTAGCACCGGCCAACTGTACCAACAATGTGGTACCTATAAATCCATGAACAGCTTGCAGACGATGTGGTCAGTCTGACCACATACCGCGACATTGCCGCAATGCCCAAGTACTCTTCTGTTGGGAGTGCGGAAATAGAGGCACTAGAACAGTTGAATGCTGTATGACGGTAGGGGGAAACGAGCGGGGCTGCCGCCAGCAACGAGGCATGGAGCAGCCCACCGACAACAAGCCTCAAACGCAGAAAGTGCACTACGCTACGATGGACAGCGTATCTGTGCCGCCGTCACCATTGGCATAGAAAACATCACGGCCACACTAGACACAGGCGCCACAAGGAGTTTTATAAGCGAGCGACTCATCTCCCATTTAGGTGCTACCACCGGAAGAGTAAACTCTTCATACACTAGAGCACGGATGGCGGATGGTCGAACAAGCGATATTACTCAAGCGTTTGTTACGTGTGTCAAGCTTGGAGGAAAGGTATGTCAGCTGGAGCTACTTAGCATTCCCGACTCCACCGACGACTTACTGCTCGGCCTGGACTTCATGACACAGCAAGGCCTATCCATGATATGTGGAGGCCACGAAATCCAGCTAGGCCCCCCGACGGATGGTGTGCAATCACAAGTTACCGCATCGTGCACAACCATACGACAAGAAGCCGCTACGTACGAATCAAAGATAAAATTGTTTCTGGCCACAGAGTTGGCTAAATTCACAGACTGCCCAAACGTGACCAATATCACAAGCCACAAAATAGTGATGCGCGATGACCGACCCATCAAACAACGATACTATCCGAGAAATCCAGCGCAGCAAGAAATCATTGGCGCGGACGTAGACGACTTGATAGCAAAAGGCTGTATCGAACCGTCGCATAGCCCCCACAGCGCACCGATTGTGCTAGTAAGAAAACAGGACTGGAAATGGCGTCTGTGCATCAACTATCGGCAGCTCAACGCCAGGTCCATACCCGACGCATACCCACTGCCGCGAATCCACCACATCTTAGACCGACTGCGTGAGGCTAAATTCATCAGTAGTCTCGATATGAAGAACGGGTATTGGCAGACACCAATGGAGGAGCACAGCCAGCAGTATACCGCATTCACGGTACCCGGCAGAGGCCTCTTCCAGTGGCGTGTTATGCCTTTCGGGCTACACTCAGCACCTGCAACGTTTCAAAGAGCACTGGACCAAGTTATTGGCCACGACATGGAGCCACACGCGTTTGCCTACCTTGATGACATTATTGCCACAGGGAGAGACCCAGAAGAACACATGAGAAACCTGCAAGAGGTGTTCCGACGGTTGAGGGAGGCAAATTTAAAACTAAATCTGGAGAAGTGTGCATTCTTTCGGAAGGAGTTAAAATATCTGGGACACGTGGTCAGCGACAAGGGAATACATACTGACCCAGATAAAATCGCTGCCATACGGGAGCTGCAACCACCAGAGAACATACTACAGCTACGCCGCTGCTTGGGTATCGCATCTTGGTACCGCCGTTTTGTACCCGACTTTTCAAAAGCAGTACACCCTTTAACGGCGCTGCTAAAGAAAGGAAAACATTTCCGATGGGGTACCGAACAACAAGAGGCATTTGAAATACTGAAACAACGATTGACGGAAGCTCCGATCCTCGCCTGCCCAGACTTTAATCAAAAGTTCACGCTCCAGACCGACGCCAGTGACTACGGGTTGGGAGCAGTGCTTACGCAGGAGATCGAGGGGGCGGAGCGAGTAATAGCGTACGCTAGCAGACACCTGAATGGAGCAGCAGAACTCCCCAACTGAGAAGGAGTGTCTAGCTTAAATAACGTGCCAAGTGCTTAAACAACCAACACTAAAATATACACGTAAATAATCCTAAGACTTTGGCACCTGCCACCTGCATTGCTAAAAAGCACATACACAACCACCTTCATATTTAGTGCAGCAGCCATCATACAACTGAATCTAAGACACCTCCCACCACAGTAATGCTACCAACAACAAGTATTATACTCTGCGTTGGGAGGACAGAAGACACAGCCACAATTATGTCAGAGAGTGGAACCCTGTGATAAGCGAGGAAAAATATGCAACGAAGTCAACAACGCAAGATAACACAGGAGAATACTACACAAACAATTGTGCAACCGGCTGACCACAGTTAAAATAAAATGAATGTACAACCACAGTGCCCAACGCACTGATATGAATTCACAACAACACCTGAACATAAAAAAGGCACCAGGATAAAACCTGATAATTCTAATTCCAGAACCTGAAAAGCCAGAAGAAGAAGTGGTAGACCGAATATTTCCCAAGTTTTTGAAAAGTTGCTATTAAGGAATTTACTATGTAAGTAAAAACCCATACCTAATCACTAATTCGAGCTTCGCCGGCAACATGATATCACGGCACAATTACACAGAGTTTATCACATTGTAAAAAATGCTCTCGATTAGGGTTTGTTTTGTACAGCAGCATTCATTGTTATCATATAAGCGTTCGAAAGAGTTTAGCACACTGGCGAACTTTTCAAACTAAAATAGTCTCTGCATCAAACATATTTTGGTATTTTGAAATTATATCTTGAAGAGCGTCACTTCAGAGGGAAATTGAAAGCAGTAACTACCACACTTTTTAACGCTACTAAATCAATATAAGTAACTTCAACTTTGAAAAGGAGTGCCTTCCCCCTTGTAATTATAAATAGTCACCCAATGCCTTCAGCTGAGGATGTCAGATATCTTAGGCTACAACTTGATATGTGTTTGAGATCGAAAAAGGACATCTGTACTAAACGTAAGTAGTTGAGGTACAAACTTAGTTCAATGTACTGGTTAATGAGTTACAATTCTAAGCTAATACTCAACTTTTCATTTACAATACTGTAAAAAATTGTATGAACATATGGAATTCAGCTGTGGGGCACAGCAGCGAATGCAAATGTAAATATATTGCAAAAGTTCCAAGCAAAATTATTGCGGATAATTCTCAACGCACCATGGTTTGTCACAAGATATTAAGGAATCACCAACATACCGAGAGTCCACGAAGAAATAAAATCATACAGCACTAAATACTGGGCACAACTAAGTAAGAATTCTAACTTATTATCTATCAGTCAGCTAGAGTCAACTTCATTAAAGCGCAGACTAAAACGAGCGGTACCCTTGTACAAATATATGGGTACGTATTTATTATTTTCCTTTAACTTGTAGATAATGTATTAATACCTGACATCCAAAAGCACAATTAGGCATTATGATGGCTTTGTAAAGCACCACTTTGTAAATTCAGTTTTGAATTTTTGTTTAGCCAGTTTAAGCTGCGAGCTGTGAGTTTCATTTGCTTAGTTTTTGCTGAAATATGGTTCCTCTATGTGAGCCTACAATCAAGATGAATACCCAGATATTTTACTTCGTTGCTTTGGGGTATCCCAACATTATTTAGAGAGATTGTTGGGCACAGTTTTTTGTTCAAAATGAAAGTAATATGTGTGCTTTTTTCATTCACTCGTATTCTCCGTTTGTATAGCTAATCTACTATCACCTTCAAATGTTCCTGTAGGTCTGTAGACGCCATTTTGGGGTTTTTATGCATGCTAAGCATATCTGTATCGTCTCCAAAAATCCACATTAAAAGGCTCTTATTCATAGGCAAGTCGGTATTCAGCTGTGGGGCACTGCGGCAACTTCCAATGTTTAAATACTTTAAAGATTCCAATCAAAGACCCTAAGAATGATTGTAAACGCACCTTATTATGTCACAAACAACCAAATCCATCGTGACCTCAAAGTTCCTACAGTCGCTCAAGAAACTAAAAAGCTCTATACTTTCCACAATCTGAGACTCCAAGTCCACCCAAATCTACTGATATCGGAACTGACTTCCAACCCCTTCACTTTCATCCGATTGAAGAGAAAATCCACAACAGATCTCCTGTGCTAATAGGCAATGGCTGCACCACTGGGTCCATAAAAGACATTAAATTCAAAAATTAGTCTTAGGTTATTAAATATTGCGTAATGTGTGATATAATAAAAATTTGGATATTAAAAAAAATGAATAAATAAATTAAAAGAATAGGCAAGTCGGATCTGAATACCCACTAATATTTGGTGTTCTGTGGAACAAGATTGTTTGACCTTAACGAAAAATCTTCTATTACCCAGGCTCTAGGATTTTATGTGAATCTGGAGGTAACAAGGATTTTATTTTGTAAATAAGTCCTTTGTGCCACACTTTGTCGAATGCCTGAGCAACATCGAGAAACACTGCGGAGCAATATCTTTTATCTTCATAAGCAGCTCTTATTTCAATTGCGATGCGATAAACTTCCCCAATAGTGCTATGCTTTTTGCGGAACCGGTACTGGTGATTTGGGTTTATATTTTTAGCACACAAAAACTGAGACAATTTATGCAGCAGTATCTTTTCAAAAACTTTAGATAAACAGAATAGCAAACTGATTGGTCTATATGATGGAACCAGCGTATGATCTTTTCCTGATTTTGGGATCATGGGAAGACGCAAGCTAGATATTGAGCAAAGGCACTGCTTTTTAATCACTTCTTGGCCAGGTATTATTCGGTGCTGCAACTTTGAACTGGAGCCTTCGAATTTTTATGCGCTTTCCACGACAAGTTGGATGCTTGTGAGCAATCTAAATTTTTAACTATCTGGCAATTTCCTTTCTTTTTGATTCTACTAGTCCATCTTTGAGATCTTTTTCTGCTGCTTTCAATTGTTAAAATGTGCCGACCTGTATTTTTGCCATTCGCGTCTCACCAACCGTTTCACAAGAGTTTCAATATAAACTGCTATTCTAACATCGTTTGTTTACTATTGTAGGGGTTTAATGCTGCTTGAAGCAATGCTGCGTTGTCTTTAGTGTCTTCTGAAGTTTTCAGAGACTGAATTGGCTGTTATGATCTCGTCGCTACTATACATGTTTATTATAACGGGAAAATGAAGTCGAAGGTTAGTTCCTCTATTATGTCACCTCTTTTAATATGCTTTGTAACCACAAAGTCAAAGAGATCTGAATTTTCCGGCAAACCGGTATGTTGGCTGCCCAGATTGAAATGAAAATCTAATTTGCTATTTGCAATTAAAATGGTTCTTAGTTGCTGTCCTTTTGGGTGCCCCAGTAGATATTTTCGGCGATGTAATCCCAGCTGCAGAATTCTGCAACTTTCAAGGCGTTAATTTAATGAGGGACAATCTGTACATAATGTTATTTTTTCGGTGGAACTATGTTTTTCTCAATCTAATTAGGGAACCAGTTCCCCGGCGAGCTATGCCGGATGGGTGATTGGTGTTGTACAAATCGTAGTCATTTTTAAATTATTATACTGCATCAAATGGGGTTTGAATTCAACATAACATCAATATAGTTTTTTTCTAGAAATTGTTTAATCTCAACACTGTATCCCTAAATTGTTCAAATTTTTATTGCGTTCATTTTTTGCTTAATGTTTGTATTAGGTGATTTTAGTTGTCAGTAAGTTGTTTCATCATTATTTGTATTGTATCCATAAAGTGTTTCATACCTGGAGTCAGTATGGATACAATATTTTCTAGAGATTTAAGAGTAGGAGAATCGTATGTTTGTTTTTCGAGGTCAGATATTAAAGCTTCTGCGTATAAAGTTTTAGTAGTTGCAGTATTAGTCTTTGGTTCAATATTAAATTCTGTATTATTTTGCTGAAGTTGAGGGTCGAATTTTTGGCGATGGAGCACTCTCTGTTTCACTGACGTGTAAATTGGGCACCCTACATAGTTCTCAGTATGATTTCCACTGCAATCACTGCATTTCTTTGACTGTTAACAATATTAAAATTGGCGAACTGTGTTTTAATATTGTTTCTACCATTCTTTTTCATGCTATGTCCTGGGTGGTTGTCGCCACGGCGATCGTTCTGTTGTCGTCTCTTTTGTTAATTGTATTCGTCTGTTTGTGTTTTTATTGTTTCATTTATATATATATATATATATATATATATATATATATATATAAATGAAATATATATATATATATATATATATATATATATATATATATATATATATATATATATATTTTGCAGCTACCTAGCGCTAGATGGCAGCACACACACAAAAACATTTTTTTTTTTGGATATTGCGATCTGTCAAACGTCAGCTGTTAAAATTTCACCTAAATTCATCGATTAGTTTATTTGTTGTAGTCGTTTGAAGTAAGCAACTTTTGTGTTTCTTGAAAATTGGAAAAAAGCGAATTTCGTGCAGTGATTAAACACTGTTATTTGAAAGGTAAAACGGCGAAAGAGACAATAGCAAAGCTCGATAAACATTACGGTGAGTCTGCTCCGTCAGATTACATGGTAAAATATTGGATTGCTGAATTTAAACGCAGCCCAACAAGCACTGCAACAATACCATCAACAGGAAGGCCAAAAGAGGTGGTTACTGAAGAAAATATCAAGAAAACGCTCGATATCGTTATGAATGATCGCCGAGTCAAGTTGCGTGAGATTGTTGAAATGGTAAACATATCATATGAACGTGTGTTCAACATTTTGCATGGACATTTGCATATGAAAAAGCTAGCGGCAAGATGGGTGCCGCGTTTGCTCAGTGTCGAACAAAAACGAGTTCGACAGACCACTTCACAGCGGTGTTTGGACATGATAAAGCGTAATCCTGTTGATTTTTGGCGTCGATTAATAACTGTTGATGAAACGTGGGTCCACCACTACACACCTGAAACCAAAAATCAATCGAAACAATGGGTGGAAGCTGCTGGAAGTGCTCCGAAGAAGGCGAAGGCAGTGAAATCGGCTGGCAAGGTTATGACCACTGTATTTTGGGATGCACACGGCATATTGCTCATCGATTATCTTGAAAAAGGATCCACAATCACAGGAAAGTATTGTCGTGCATTATTGGATCAATTGATTGATGCAATCAAGGAAAAACGGCCACATTTAAAGAAGAAAAATATGCTCTTTCTTCAAGACAACGCACCGGTTCACACAGCATTAGATACGATGCTAAAATTACGTGAAATACACTTCGAATTGGTTAATCACCCACCTTATAGTCCAGATTTAGCTCCTATTGACTTTTTCCTGTTTCCAAACTTGAAAAAGTGTCTCGCAGGAAAGCGATTCATCTCAAACGAATAAGTGATTACCGAAACTAACGCGTATTTTGAGGGGTTCCCGCAATCGTATTATTCAGATGGTATAAAAAAGTTGGAATATCGTCTTACTAAGTGTGTAGAAGTAAAAGGAGACTATGTTGAGAAATAAATGGTTTTTGAAAACACATGTTTTTTTCCTACTTAGGTAGCCTCAATATCAATCCGCCCTCGTATATATATATATACATATATATATATATATATATATATATATATATATATATATATATATATATATATATATATATATATATATATATATATATATATATATATATATATATATATATATATATATATATATATATATTTGAGGTGTGATCAAAAAAGAACCGTTATTGTGTGATCAAAAAATAAAGTATTTATTTATTCATCAACAACTATCTTGTCCCCTTTAAAGTAATTCCCCTCAGATATAATACACTTATGCCAGCATTTTTTTCAATCCTCGGAACACTTCTGAAATGCTTTTTTTTGGTATCGCCTACAGCTCCTGTTTCGATTTTTCTTTTATCTCCTCAATCGTAGCAAAATTCTTTCCTTTCATAGGTGTCTTCAGATTTGGAAAGAGGAAAAAGTCAGCGGGGGCCAAGTCCGGTGAATACGGTGGTTGAGGCATGATAACGGTTTTGTTTTTGGCCAAAAACAGCTGCTGAGCGATGTCCATGCGACGTTGTTTTTGCTCAAAATTTAGCAATTTTGGAAGAATCTTCGTTTCATGCCTAAAACATCCGTAAAAATTGCTTGGCTTGAGCCGAACGATATGCCAACATCATCAGCAACCTCTCTGCTAGTGATTCGACGATTATCCAAAATCATTTTCTTCACTGCATTAATGTTTTCATCGGTTCTTGACGTGCTCGGGCGACCAGAACGAGCATCGTCATTGACATCTTCTCGGCCTTCCTTAAACCGGTTATACCACAATTGAACTTGTGTTATGCTCATAGTAGACCCAAAGGCCACAGTCAACATTTCAAATGTCCTTGCGCATTTAATTTTATTTTTTACACAAAACTGAATACAGTTTCTTTGATCCATTTTTTCGAATAGTACAAAATCGAAGAGCACACCAAAACACGACCAACCTTTTTATCTGTCAAAAACAAACTGACAATCCAAAATGGTGGATCACAACAACAACACAACATTGAAGGTGGCCCAAGGGCAAAAACTTACAAGAACAACAGCGAGAAAACAACAACAAATGAAAAAGAACAATGCGGGAAACCGTAGCAACATGCCACAACAAACTACAGTTCCCGCACAACAACAACTATTGGATGATCTACACTAAACCTGAAGCATAAAAGCAGGAGCAACTGGCAACCCAGCCTCTTTCTTTCATTCGGCATCAGGCAGACAAGACGCTCTTTCTTTCTTCCGGCATCAGGCAGGCAAGACGCTCTTTCTTTCATTCAGCATCAGGCAGACAAGACTCTTCTTTCTTTCGACAGCAGGCAGACCAAACGCATCGTACTAAACAGGGTTATACCAACTGACAAACGCTACAGAAGCTAGGAGAATCTAGAAGAGATTATGGTTTATAATCGATTCTCTGCTAGAAACCCACACTGACAAACACAACAGAAGCTAGGGGAATCTAGAGGAGATTATGGTTTATAATCGATTCTCTGCTAGAAACCCACACTGACAAACGCAACAGAAGCTAGGGGAATCTAGAGGCGATTATGGTTTATAATCGATTCTCTGCTAGAAACCCACACTGACAAACGCTACAGAAGCTAGGGGGACATAGAGTTCAACTGTGTCCGTATTTAAGTTTAGTAAAAAAATTGTTACAACTAGTTAAGCCTTTTTTTTAAATTAATAAATAAATAAAATAATTAAATCCATCTAAACAACCTTTGAATACTTTAGAAATTTTCTGTAAACGACTCCTGGCAATCCGGCGAGCTTACCCCGGCGAAAACGAGTCGTTACAGTGGCGCCCGAGCAGGGACTCTCAGATTAAAGAGAGTAAATACAACAAAGCTATATTATCCAAGTCACGCCCCATCACCAGAGTCTGACACAGGATGGGAAAGACGAGTTGGGTGTACACCGTGCGGAAAGACCAACTGGTAGTCTTTGGCCTAGAGGCCACGGGCACTGTGGAAGATTACGAAAGAGGCTTGCAGAGTTCATCACCGATACAGAGATGACTCTAGACCAGGAGGTTCGGCTGGCAGAGCTACAGGCCCGATTCACGAGGAGTTTGTCTCCTGGACACAGTTCACACTTGAGAGCTAGCCCCAGCACAGAACGACCTATAAGCCCCGGAGCATCGACAGCCACGAAGAAAGATACGCTATGGGCAGCCGGAAATGCTCCAGCTGTATACGATACCACGTTCCAGACAGTAGTCCCCGAAGTCTCGCGAAGCGGGATTGCCATCTACTCGGCAGTCATCGACCACGTTACGAAATGGTCCTTGAAATATGATGAAGGGCATGATCCGATAGCTTTCATAGAGCGAGTGGAAGAATTATCGGAAGTCTATGGACTAAACAAGCACATGCTGCCTCGAACTATGCCAGAACTCCTAAAGGAGCGTGCTCTGCTCTGGTATAGAAAGAATAACCGAGCATGGGTCGGTTGGGTGCTATTCAAGAAGGACTTCTTGAAGTTTTGCTTACCCACCAGGTACTTCGAAAAGCTGGAGGATGAAATTCGCAACGACGGCAAAACCCACGTGAACACTTCAAACAGTACGT
This sequence comes from Clusia tigrina, assembly GCA_920105625.2. Taxonomy (NCBI): domain Eukaryota; kingdom Metazoa; phylum Arthropoda; class Insecta; order Diptera; family Clusiidae; genus Clusia; species Clusia tigrina. The sequence goes on along the minus strand of OV050030.1, from coordinate 119,458,899 downwards.
GGTAGAACTTCAAAACCTGATGCGTCACGCAGGATACACGGAGGTCCAGAAATTAGAACGAATCTTTCTTAACAGCCTGGAGGAATACCAATGGTATGTCCGGCGAAAGGATTTCGATGCGCTGGAAGAACTGGTGGAAATGGCGGAAGACCTCGATGGAATACGTGGTGACAGCGAAACTTCACGAGCAGCACCACCACGACCACCACCACCGCGACCACCACCAACACGCGACGAGATACAACCACGGGTCGGACACATGTCCCCACGCGAAGCCAGGAACCGACAGGTAGCACCGGCCAACTGTACCAACAATGTGGTACCTATAAATCCATGAACAGCTTGCAGACGATGTGGTCAGTCTGACCACATAGCGCGACATTGCCGCAATGCCCAAGTACTCTTCTGTTGGGAGTGCGGAAATAGAGGCACTAGAACAGTTGAATGCTGTATGACGGTAGGGGGAAACGAGCGGGGCTGCCGCCAGCAACGAGGCATGGAGCAGCCCACCGACAACAAGCCTCAAACGCAGAAAGTGCACTACGCTACGATGGACAGCGTATCTGTGCCGCCGTCACCATTGGCATAGAAAACATCACGGCCACACTAGACACAGGCGCCACAAGGAGTTTTATAAGCGAGCGACTCATCTCCCATTTAGGTGCTACCACCGGAAGAGTAAACTCTTCATACACTAGAGCACGGATAGCGGATGGTCGAACAAGCGATATTACTCAAGCGTTTGTTACGTGTGTCAAGCTTGGAGGAAAGGTATGTCAGCTGGAGCTACTTAGCATTCCCGACTCCACCGACGACTTACTGCTCGGCCTGGACTTCATGACACAGCAAGGCCTATCCATGATATGTGGAGGCCACGAAATCCAGCTAGGCCCCCCGACGGATGGTGTGCAATCACAAGTTACCGCATCGTGCACAACCATACGACAAGAAGCCGCTACGTACGAATCAAAGATAAAATTGTTTCTGGCCACAGAGTTGGCTAAATTCACAGACTGCCCAAACGTGACCAATATCACAAGCCACAAAATAGTGATGCGCGATGACCGACCCATCAAACAACGATACTATCCGAGAAATCCAGCGCAGCAAGAAATCATTGGCGCGGACGTAGACGACTTGATAGCAAAAGGCTGTATCGAACCGTCGCATAGCCCCCACAGCGCACCGATTGTGCTAGTAAGAAAACAGGACTGGAAATGGCGTCTGTGCATCAACTATCGGCAGCTCAACGCCAGGTCCATACCCGACGCATACCCACTGCCGCGAATCCACCACATCTTAGACCGACTGCGTGAGGCTAAATTCATCAGTAGTCTCGATATGAAGAACGGGTATTGGCAGACACCAATGGAGGAGCACAGCCAGCAGTATACCGCATTCACGGTACCCGGCAGAGGCCTCTTCCAGTGGCGTGTTATGCCTTTCGGGCTACACTCAGCACCTGCAACGTTTCAAAGAGCACTGGACCAAGTTATTGGCCACGACATGGAGCCACACGCGTTTGCCTACCTTGATGACATTATTGCCACAGGGAGAGACCCAGAAGAACACATGAGAAACCTGCAAGAGGTGTTCCGACGGTTGAGGGAGGCAAATTTAAAACTAAATCTGGAGAAGTGTGCATTCTTTCGGAAGGAGTTAAAATATCTGGGACACGTGGTCAGCGACAAGGGAATACATACTGACCCAGATAAAATCGCTGCCATACGGGAGCTGCAACCACCAGAGAACATACTACAGCTACGCCGCTGCTTGGGTATCGCATCTTGGTACCGCCGTTTTGTACCCGACTTTTCAAAATCAGTACACCCTTTAACGGCGCTGCTAAAGAAAGGAAAACATTTCCGATGGGGTACCGAACAACAAGAGGCATTTGAAATACTGAAACAACGATTGACGGAAGCTCCGATCCTCGCCTGCCCAGACTTTAATCAAAAGTTCACGCTCCAGACCGACGCCAGTGACTACGGGTTGGGAGCAGTGCTTACGCAGGAGATCGAGGGGGCGGAGCGAGTAATAGCGTACGCTAGCAGACACCTGAATGGAGCAGCAGAACTCCCCAACTGAGAAGGAGTGTCTAGCTTAAATAACGTGCCAAGTGCTTAAACAACCAACACTAAAATATACACGTAAATAATCCTAAGACTTTGGCACCTGCCACCTGCATTGCTAAAAAGCACATACACAACCACCTTCATATTTAGTGCAGCAGCCATCATACAACTGAATCTAAGACACCTCCCACCACAGTAATGCTACCAACAACAAGTATTATACTCTGCGTTGGGAGGACAGAAGACACAGCCACAATTAAGTCAGAGAGTGGAACCCTGTGATAAGCGACGAAAAATATGCAACGAAGTCAACAACGCAAGATAACACAGGAGAATACTACACAAACAATTGTGCAACCGGCTGACCACAGTTAAAATAAAATGAATGTACAACCACAGTGCCCAACGCACTGATATGAATTCACAACAACAGTGCCTAACGCACTGATATGAATTTACAACAACATTGCCTAACGGAATGATATGAATGCACAAGAGATCGTGACAGAAGTTGCCGACTGCATCAGTTCGGAAAAAAACCCACTAACAACACCCAAAAACGAAGGCCAAGCACAAAGTGGCACAGGACAGACCGATCGCTAAGCACACCAACAGGCCGCACAGAGCATAAAGAGGAGAAGCAGAATTAAATATCCAATATTTAATATTTTTAAATATTTATGCCATCGATATAAAATATCAACAAAGTGCTGAAGGTGGCCGAAGGACAAATAGCAACAACAACAAACAACACAAGGAACACGGTAAATCATCACAACAACAACACAACATTGAAGGTGGCCCAAGGGCAAAAACTTACAAGAACAACAGCGAGAAAACAACAACAATGTGCTGAAGGTGGCCCAAGGTCAAATTCAAACGAGAAGAACAATGCGGGAAACCGTAGCAACATGCCACAACAAACTACAGTTCCCGCACAACAACAACTATTGGATGATCTACACTAAACCTGAAGCATAAAAGCAGGAGCAACTGGCAACCCAGCCTCTTTCTTTCATTCGGCATCAGGCAGACAAGACGCTCTTTCTTTCTTCCGGCATCAGGCAGCCAAGATGCTCTTTCTTTCATTCGGCATCAGGCAGACAAGACTCTTCTTTCTTTCGACAGCAGGCAGACCAAACGCATCGTACTAAACAGAGTTATACCAACTGACAAACGCTACAGAAGCTAGGGGAATCTAGAAGAGATTATGGTTTATAATCGATTCTCTGCTAGAAACCCACACTGACAAACGCAACAGAAGCTAGGGGAATCTACAGGAGATTATGGTTTATAATCGATTCTCTGCTAGAAACCCACACTGACAAACGCAACAGAAGCTAGGGGAATCTAGAGGAGATTATGGTTTATAATCGATTCTCTGCTAGAAACCCTCACTGACAAACGCTACAGAAGTTATGAATGCACAAGAGATCGTGCCAGAAGTTGCCGACTGCATCAGTTCGGAAGATAACCCACTAACAACACCCAAAACGAAGGCCAAGCACAAAGTGGCACAGGACAGACCGAGTAGTCTATGTGCCCACTGAGTAGACGTGAAAAATTTTGCTACGGGTATGTTTTGTAAAAGAGGAAAGTTTGCGCTGTAAATACAATTTTAATTTGTATCCTGAAAAGAGTAGCCAAAGTGCGCACCCCGTGTAGTGAATGGTGCGACTTGGATTCTTTGACGCGATCAAATTAAAATTATTTAATTCGGGCGCTTCTGTGCGTGATTTGCGGCAGTCTTGACTCTGGACCAGTTTATCCGTTGTGCTGAGCGCGAACTCACAATTGGTTTATCCTAAATAAATTTAGAGAGCGTAGGAGGTTGTATATTCTATTCGCTCAGCTGAGTGGAGACAGAGGACTCTCAATAAAATTTTTAAAAAAAGCAGTGTTGCCAATACGACTGGACATCAGATAAGTATTGTTTTTAGTGTACTTTTTATTTCCCCCTTTTGTTTAGTTTTCCCCCTTTGGATTCTTTTTCCCCCTTTGGTTTATTTTTTCCCCAAAGGGATTAATTAATTAATATACAATAAAAAAAAAGAAGAAAAGGAAAAGTGGATAGGGATAATAGTGTAAATTTACCGAAACTATGAGCGTCCAGCGATCGCCCCCCGGGGTGCGCAAAGCGACTGCGTGCATTAGTGCACCGCTCGTAGTGCGGGGGTTAGAATATGATGAGAATTGCGACACCGATAGCGAGGTAGTTTCGACTCCAACATCGATCGACACACAATTTTTGGTAACACCGACTGTTAACCCCGAGAGAGAGAATGCTGAAATGAAGGGCATTGTGAGTGCGGATACTCTCATGATAATGGGAAAAAAAATCGAAGAGCTGACCGGCATGATGGATAGTCAGCGTAATGTAAACAAGGCGATGAGATCCCTTCTCGCGGATATCAGTAGACTGCACCAATCAGCAACAAGAGAGGAGATCCGCAAAAAAGCAGCCGAAGCCACAGCGAAGGCAACGCAAACGTCACCGTGGATCAGCAGAGTGCAGACCAAGAGAACGAGGACAGCATCGCAAGCGGACGGCATGGTGGAGGTATCTCCACTTCCAACAAAAAAACGCACTCGTGTTGTGTCTCCGAAGCCACAGCGACAACAGCTGCAGCCACAGAACGATAGAGCAGCACCAAACAGGTCGGAGCAAGCCACTAAGACCGATTGGCAGCTAGTGCAACGGAAGACAACAGTCAAGCGGGATATCGGAGCCAAGGAGCCCACAAAAGCTACAAAAAAGTAGTCAAGGAGATCCGCCCGAGGCCCGATGCTCTCATTATTGCAAAAACCGGAGAGGCATCGTATGCAGAAATCTTGCGGAAGGTAAAGACAAGGACAACACTTAAAGCTCTTGGCGAGGACGTCAAAACCATTCGTAGAACGGCAAACGGCGAACTGATCATCGAATTGAAACGGACTGAAGAACGCAAGACAACGACTTACCAAGCTGCGATCGCAGAGGTGCTGAAGGAGGCGGCAACGGTGGCAGCGAAGACCCATATGCTTACCATCCAGTGCAGAGACCTCGATGAGATTACCACCCCAACGGAGATTTGCGATGCATTTCACGAGCAATGCGGCATCATGCGACCAGACGATTGCGCCGTACGAAGTATGCGAAACGGATATAACGGCACTCAAACCGCCTATATCAGCCTGCCAGTGGACGATGCAAAAAAGGTCCTGAAGGCCCAGCGGGTGCGTATTGGGTGGGTTTCCTGCAGGGTCCGAGAATCGGTGACACTCAAGCACTGCTACAAATGTTGGGGCTACGGACACGTGGCGCAACAATGCAAGGAAGAGGTAGATAGAACCGATCTGTGTAGGAAGTGCGGCTCAAGCGGCCATAGAGCAGTGACGTGCACCAACAAGCAAAAATGTGCACTATGTAAGGAGGATCATGCGGCAGGCAGTTATAAGTGCCCTTACACCAGCAGGCGAAAATAAACAGCGGAATATGGAAATAGTGCAGTTAAATCTAAACCACTGCGCGGCAGCCCAAGACCTACTGCACCAAACGGTGAACGAGCAAAACTTTGATATAGCCCTACTGTGCGAACAGTATAAAAATATAGATGGGCACGAGTGGGTGACGGATGCCAGTGGTAAAGCAGCCATCTGGGTTCCGAACGGTAGGTGCTTTCAACAAAGAATGGCTGCCACAGAAAACGGCTACACCTGGGTCAAATTCGATAGTCTATACCTATTTTCCTGTTATGCCCCGCCAAGCATGAGTATAGCCGACTTCGAGCGTATGCTCACATCAATGGTGGAGGAGGCACGAGGGAAATCGCCGGTGGTCATTGCGGGAGATTTCAACGCTTGGTCCACAACTTGGGGGAGCACGCGCACTAGTCAGCGTGGCAGAATTCTGCTGGAGTGCCTGGCACCCTTGGACCTCGTCATTCTCAATCAGGTCGGTCAGTACACTTTTGACTCAGGCAGGGGTACGTCGGTAATAGACCTGACCTTTGCGAACAGCACTGCTGAGCGCATTGCGCGATGGTCTATCAGTAACATATATACGCAGAGCGACCATGTGGCCATAGTTATTGAGTTGGATAATGCGGCACAAAGGCATACAAAACAGATGCGCAATGCGCAGACAAAAGGCTGGAAAGTGCGGGCTTTTGATGCGGAGGTCTTTGATCTAGTTTGGAAAGAAGAACAAATCAGCATGGGTACTGCCACGGCCATAACGGATAGCATCACCAACGGACTCAGCAAAGCCTGCGACGCGGCGATGCCAAGGGTGTTAAATCGGCACTCTAGAAAACCAGTGTATTGGTGGAATGAGGAGATCGCAACCGCCAGGAAGGAGTGTATTAAAGCCCGCCGAAAGGCTCAGAGGGCTCGAAAACGCCCGTCATGGGATACACTACGAGCGGAATACAAAAAATGCCGAAAAGCATTGAAAGTAGCCATCCGCTGCAGTAAGAATGAGTGCTTTAAGTCGCTGTGTGTGAATGCTGATGTAGATCCATGGGGAAAAGCATACAAGGTGGTCATGAGTAAGCTAAAAGGGGAGAGGTCATCGCAACCAACTGACGCCGCCCTAATGAGAACTATTGTAGCTACACTCTACCCACAGCAGACGGATAGAATGCCCAATCATAGCAAGGGTCCAATTACCGACATCCCAGCTGTTACCAGTAGCGATGTAATCATGCTCCTGAGGAGAATCGCGGACAACAAAGCTCCCGGTCTAGATGGTATCCCAAATGTGGCACTAAAAGCGGCAATAGAGGCGAGGCCAGAGACTTTTGCTTTGATGTACAATACGTGCATAACCGATGGGATATTCCCAGACAGATGGAAACAGCAGCAACTGGTACTACTGCTCAAGACGGGAAAGCAATCAGACCAACCCTCAGCATATCGACCATTGTGCATGTAGACACGATAGGCAAAATTTTGGAGCGGATTATCTGCGAACGACTCCAGGAGGCGGTAGAAAAACATGGTGGACTTTCAGACCGTCAATATGGTTTCCGAAGGGGACGTTCGACGTTAGCTGCCATTCAGGCCGTAACGGACATAGCCCGTGATTCAACAAGTGGCAAGCGATGGCGAGGAGGTACAAAGAAGTATTGTGCGGTGGTGACGCTGGATGTAAAAAATGCGTTCAACTCAGCGAGCTGGCCTCTAATTATGGAAGCACTTCAGAGTTTGTGCGTTCCGGTGTACTTACAAAGGTTGATATCCAGCTACTTCCAGAACAGAGTGCTGTTATACGACACTGATGAGGGCGTTCGTCGCTCTGCAGTCACGGGTGGCGTCCCACAAGGATCTGTACTCGGCCCTATCCTGTGGAACATAATGTATGATGGCATACTCCGCTTGGACCTACCAATGGATGTAACGGTTGCAAAACACATCCACACACTGCAGAACAGATGCAATGACGCAATTGGGTGTGTTATGGAATGGCTCACTAGTGCAAAGCTGGAACTGGCCGCACATAAAACAGAGGCGGCACTACTGAGTACGAGGAAAATAACCGAGAGGTTCACCATCACAGTGGGAAGCCATCAGATCGCATCCCAACAACAACTTCGGTACCTGGGAATAATTATTGACTCCAAGCTCACCTTCAAAGAGCATCTGAAAGCAGTCTGCGAAAAGGCCACGAGATTAAACGGAGCACTTACACGCATGATGCCGAATATTGGAGGCCCACGCTCAAGTCAACGGAGATTGCTGTCGACGGTTACAAGCTCCATCATTTTGTATGCCGCGCCAATCTGGGTGGAAGCCACCAAGGTGAAAGCCTTCATTAAATGCGTCCAGTCAGTACATAGGCTGAGCGCACTACGCATGGCTAGCGCATTTCGCAGTGTATCGGACGAAGCAATAGGGATAATGGGCAGCAAGCCACCCATTGACTTGCTGGCGAAGGAGGTGCACCGGCTCTACAAGCAGAGGGTGAGACCCACAAATATCGACAGAGCCGCGGAAAGAAAAAACACCATTGCGGAATGGCAACAGAGGTGGGAGCAATCCGAAAAGGGTCGATGGACCTTCATGCTGATCCCTCACATCACACCATGGGTAACAAGGACGCACGGGGAACTGAACTAATACGTCACACAGTTGCTAACTGGTCACGGCTGCTTTAAGCAGTACCTCCATTAGAGAAAGTATGAGGAAGACCCATACTGTCCGTACTGCTCTGGGGTGCACGAGAACGCACAGCACGTGTTTTTCGACTGCCCACACTTCAAAGGCACCCGGGATGAACTGAGTGCTGTCCTCGATGAACCACCAACAATGGACAACCTGATTACCCATATGTGCGATACGCTCGTCAAGTAGGAAGCAGTTTGCTCGGCAGCGGCCACCATCATGAAGGCGCTGCGAATCGCAGAACGAGCGCGTAACGCTGAACGCAGCCGCCAGCACCTCTCCGATACTGAGACACACAGGACTGACATAATGACAGACCTAATACTGACGCGTGAGCAGTAAATGCTCTTACGGCCTCCCGACGTAAAACCTAATCAGTGTCTCCGGGGGGAATCGCAATAATGACGAGAGGAGTTTTTAGCGGAGTTAGAGTCCCGCACTGACGGGGTTGTGACTTTAGATGTTTTCCTCCTCGTTAGATACAAAAAAAAAAAAAAAAAAAAACAGGACAGACCGATCGCTAAGCACACCAACAGGCCGCACAGAGCATAAAGAGGAGAAGCAGAATTAAATATCCAATATTTAATATTTTTAAATATTTTATGCCATCGATATAAAATATCAACAAAGTGCTGAAGGTGGCCGAAGGACAAATAGCAACAACAACAAACAACACAAAGAATAACAAGGTAAATCATCACAACAACAACACAACATTGAAGGTGGCCCAAGGGCAAAAACTTACAAGAACAGCAGCGAGAAAACAACAACAATGTGCTGAAGGTGGTCCAATGTCAAATTCAAACGAGAAGAACAATGCGGGAAACCGTAGCAACATGCCACAACAAACTACAGTTCCCGCACAACAACAACTATTGGATGATCTAGACTAAACCTGAAGCATAAAAGCAGGAGCAACTGGCAACCCAGCCTCTTTCTTTCATTCGGCATCAGGCAGACAAGACGCTCTTTCTTTCATTCGGCATCAGGCAGGCAAGACGCTCTTTTTTTCATTCGGCATCAGGCAGAGAAGACTCTTCTTTCTTTCGACAGCAGGCAGACCAGACGCATCGTACTAAACAGAGTAATACCAATTGACAAACGCTACAGAAGCTAGGGGAATCTAGAAGAGATTATGGTTTATAATCGATTCTCTGCTAGAAACCCACACTGACAAACGCAACAGAAGCTAGGGGAATCTACAGGAGATTATGGTTTATAATCGATTCTCTGCTAGAAACCCACACTGACAAACACAACAGAAGCTAGGGGAATCTAGAGGAGATTATGGTTTATAATCGATTCTCTGCTAGAAACCCTCACTGACAAACGCTACAGAAGCTAGGGGGACATAGAGTTCAACTGTGTCCGCATTTAAGTTTAGTAAAAATAATTGTTACAAGTAGTTAAGCCTTTTTTTTAAATTAATAAATAAATAAATTGACTACTTTAGAAATTTTCTGTAAACGACTCCTGGCAATCCGGGGAGCTTACCCCGGCGAAAACGAGTCGTTACAGTGGCGCCCGAGCAGGGAATCTCAGATTAAAGAGAGTAAATACAACAAAGCTATATTATCCAAGTCACGCCCCATCACCAGAGTCTGACACAGGATGGGAAAGACGAGTTGGGTGTACACCGTGCGGAAAGACCAACTGGTAGTCTGTTGTGTCGAGTTTGGCCTAGAGGCCACGGGCACTGTTGAAGATTACGAAAGAGGCTTGCAGAGTTCATTACTGACACAGAGATGACTCTAGACCAGGAGGTTCGGCTGGCAGAGCTACAGGCCCGATACACGAGGAGTTTGTCACCTGGACACAGTTCACACTTGAGAGCTAGCCCTAGCGCAGAGCGACCTATAAGCCCCGGAGCATCGACAGCCACGAAGAAAGATACGCTATGGGCAGCCGGAAATGTTCCAGCTGTATACGATACCACGTTCCAGACAGTAGTCCCCGAAGTCTCGCGAAGCGGGATTGCCATCTACTCGGCAGTCATCGACCACGTTAGGAAATGGTCCTTGAAATATGATGAAGGGCATGATCCGATAGCTTTCATAGAGCGAGTGGAAGAATTATCGGAAGTCTATGGACTAAACAAGCACATGCTGCCTCGAACTATGCCAGAACTCCTAAAGGAGCGTGCTCTGCTCTGGTATAGAAACAACAACCGAGCATGGGTCGGTTGGGTGCTATTCAAGAAGGACTTCTTGAAGTTTTGCTTACCCACCAGGTGCTTCGAAAAGCTGGAGGATGAAATTCGCCAACGACGGCAAAACTCACGTGAACACTTCAAACAGTACGTGGTAGAACTTCAAAACCTGATGCGTTACGCAGGATACACGGAGGTCCAGAAATTAGAACGAATCTTTCGCAACAGCCTGGAGGAATACCAATGGTATGTCCGGCGAAAGGATTTCGATACGCTGTATAATATATTAGCATTATAATATATTTGTATAGTATGTCAAGTACAAGTTATCTGTCCGGACCAGTAATACCATAATGGCATGCTGGTCGCTGCCTATGATAGTGGCAAGTCAAAGGACTGCCTAAATGTTCATATAATTGTTATGGTGAAAAAGGCAAGTTCTACTGAACTGCCGAGGGATTCAAAAGACTGTTGCGTTCTGTTTGTAAACAGGACTGAGAGTGATCATCCTCTGTATTTTAATTTAATAAGTAACCTAAGGTGTTATACTAAACTTATTCTAATTTGTTATACAGTTTATGGGATCTAAACTGTTATATAATTTACCTACCCTAAGTGCAACGCGCATGCCTGTAGTGCATACTCTTTCACGAGTGTAGAGCATGTACCCGATTGGTGCGCTCCATTTACTTGCGACCATATACTGCATTAGATGGAGTATATGGTCTGCAGTGTGGCAGACATGTGCAACAAGAACGTCTGTCTGTCGTTCTGCCCGCTCTTATGACTGTACGTCATATCGTCGAACTCAAAGGCGTGAGAAAGCATTGAGTGACGGTTGTGGCACGAGTATCGAGTGGCGAGCTCTGTCTGGACAGTCCGATACTCGTTTCTTGTTATCGCATAACGATAAACAAATCGTGGGAGAATGACAGACAATGGATAGTGTGTGCCGTTTAATTGTTGCGCTTATGATATCACTCGTGAAGGCTGTCTGTATCTTTGGGTGCATTAAGGTGCATCACACGGAGTGCTTTTGAATGCATTAAGGTGCATTTGCATTAAGTGTTTAGAAATGCATTACACCCTCACCCTTTAGAGAAAAATGATTTTGTTTCAAAGAATAAAATTATTTTTAAGATTGTACTAGGCGTTTGTTGCACTGAAGTTTACATATTTTAAATTATTTATTAATTAGATAAGAATATATTTATTTATGTAAAGTAAAGTATTTTAATTAAGTAATAATATTTATATATAGTTTATTTAATTAAATTTGTGCTGAAATAAATTTTTTTTAATTATTTTTATGTACTACTCTTGTTTTTATTTTTATTTGTATAGTAGAATTTACATTGTTTCTTTCAATTATTTTGTATGGTCCCTCATATGGGCTTACATGTTTTCTCTGGTCGCTGACTTTTAAAAAGACTAGATCACCTATTTTAAAATTACTACTATTGCATGTTTTATCATAAATTTGTTTACGTGTGCATTTTGCTTTCCCGAGCATTCTGTTTGCTGCATCTTGTGCATGTAAAATTTTTGTTCTAAGTTCTGTTAAATAGCTTTCTAAGTTATAAAATTTTCGGTTGTTATTAATTTTTTCGTTTGACAATGCTGCTAATTTCCGAAAGATGAGTTCAAATGGTGAATAGTTAGTATTTGTGTGTGGGGTGGTATTGTAAACGAAAGTGTAATAAGGAAGCCAGTTTTCCCAATCACCAGTGTCTGAGATTGATAATAAATATTCATTCAAGACTCTGTGGTTGCGTTCAATTGAACCTATTGTTTCATGGTGGTAGGGAGTGGAAGTTATGTGTTTTATATCAAGTAATTTGCATATGGAGGTGAGTAATTCAATTTTAAATTCGGTGCCTTGGTCGCTTTTTAGTGTTTTAAAAGTTCCGTGGCGTAAAATGAATTTCTCTACTAACGTTTTTGCAACTTCTATTGCTTCTTTCGTTTGCATCGGGAATGTTTCTATGTATGTTGTTAGTTCACATTGTATTGTTTGTATGTATTTGTATCCATTTGAAATTTTAAGTGGACCGACAGTGTCGATTTGAATAATTTCAAATGAGCTTGTTGGTGTAAGTGTTATCTCTAGAGCTTCTTAATTGTGGCGAGTTGTCTTATTTTTACAGCATTTTTCGCAGTTTTGAATAAAATGTTTGACCATTTTGTTCATACCGCGCCATACGTATTTTTGTTTTAGTTTACAAATTGTTCATTTTATACCGACATGACCTCCTACCTTTGAATTGTGATACTCATTGATTAATCGTAATTGATCAGTGTGATCTGTCACTGTCATTGGTGGGTCATAAATGAGAATTTTAACAGGAGTTTGCCGTCCTGATTTTATTATTTTCATATGAATTTCATTATATGTTCTCATTAAATTTTCTTTGTCATGACATTTAAATATATAATCATTTGATTGTAGCGCTACATTTTCTATATTTTTCTTCTGTAAAACAGTGATTAGTTTCTCCAAGACTATACCTAAGTCCGAGTTTGGATTATCGCTAATTTGCATTACTAATTCTTTGTCGGTGATTTTTATATTAGGCAAACTTTTATTATTATTTTTATCTGATAAGCTTATCTTTTTCTTTGACGCGTTTTTAATTTCTTGTATAAATTTTAACTTTCTTAATTTTGGAACTTCTGATACTGAAATACAATTCCAAATAAAGAGTTGGCCAGTCTCCATTATAGAATTTGCTTGTGTATCGTTGGGTTCATTTTCTATCCTATTTTGATCTTTACTTCTAGTTGTTATTAAAACTGAAGGTATCATATCCTTAAGTATATTAGAGTCTAATCTAATTCTACTTAGAGCATCGGCATTCGTATTTATGCTGCCTTTTTTATATTCTATTTTAAAATTATAATCCATTAGGTCTAACCTAATTCTAGTTAATTTTGATGATGGGTCCTTATGTGAAAATAATGCTACTAATGGTCTGTGGTCTGTTACAACTGTGAATGTATTGCCATATAAGTAAGGTCTAAAGTGGCTTATTGCCCAATGTATGGCTAATAATTCTTTTTCTATAACTGGCTTTTTCTCCTCGTGCTTGTTTAAAGTGCGGCTTGCGTATGAAATTGGCAAATCGTTTCCAATGATACCTTGGGAAAGTACTGCTCCTAATGCATAGTTTGATGCATCAGTTGTGAGTACGAATTCTTTGTTAAAATCTGGGTATTGGAGTACAGGTGGTTGTGTTATTGCAAGTTTTAATTTTTGATAGGCTTCTTGGCATTCTGAACTCCAAACAAAAGTATTTCCTTTCTTTAAGAGTGAATTCAAGGGCTTTGCTATTTCGGCGAAATTTTTGACAAAACGTCGGTAGTAGTTGCAGAATGCAACGAATCTTCTTACTTCATCTGAGTTGGTTGGTGCAGGAAATTTTTCGACGGATTTGCATTTTTGCGGATCGGTTGTTACACCGTTTGCTGTAATTAAGGGTCCTAAATAAATGACTTCTGGCTGTAAAAAATTACATTTTTGAGGGTTTAGTTTTAAGTTATACTGTCTAAGTCTTTCAAAGGCTTTAATGAGATTTGTGTTATGGTGTTGTAAAGAGCATCCAAATACTATGATGTCATCCACGTACAGAAATGCATCACTATTTAACCCTGAAACTGCTATGGTAAGCATGCGTTGGAAGCTGTTTGATGATACTTTTAATCCAAAAGGGAGTCTTTTGAATTGGAAGTGTCCATTGTTTGTTGAGAATGCGGTTAACGGTCTTGAAGATTTTTCCAATTCTATTTGGTGGAATGAGCTAGTCATGTCGAGAGTTGAAAAATATTTTGTTCTTCCCATGACGTCGAGTACATCATCGAGTCTTGTTAGTGGAAATTTGTCGTTTGTAAGTTTTTTGTTCAGTTGTCTGTAGTCTACTACAAGTCTCCATTTTTTTTGTGTCGTTTGTACTCTTTTTCGGTACTACAAGCAATGAGGAATTGTAAGGGCTTACAGATGGTTCTATTATGTCATCTTTGATGAGTGCATGTACTTGTTCGCTTATTTCGGATTGCTGTGTTTGTGGAAGTCTGTAATTTTTTATGTATACGGGTGATTTGTCTGAAAGGTGTAGTTTCTGTTTATAGAAGTTATTGCATGTGAGTTTGTCAGTATCTAAGTGAAAGATATTTTGAAAATTTTTACATATGTCAGCAACTGTTTTGTTAGCTGCCTCATCAGGAAAAGAAAATTTGAGTTGAGATTTTAAATTTGTCCATCTTTCTGGCGTTGATTTTGTATTAGAGTGAATGATGGAGAATAAATGAAGTGGTTTCACTTCTAAATCAAAATTTTCTAGTGTTTGTGTTTCGTTTGAAATATTTAGTATGCGTATGTGTTTCACTCCTTTTGCTGGTATTATAGTGTTTGCTATAAATAAGTTTTCGTTTAAATTTTTGCTACATACTAGACTGTCTTCTGTTAATTTAATATTTATGGGGTGTACTAGTTCGCTTCGGGTTGGTATTGTTATTTTATGTATTTTTGTTTGCATATCCAATACATACTCAGAATTGTTAACAAATAAGGAGAGTGTAAAATTGCCATAGTCAATTTTTGTTTCAAATGCTTGTAAGAAATCTCTGCCTAATATTCCATCAGCTATAATTGGGAAATGTTCGTCTACTGCATGGAATTCATGTACTAGGTGTTTATTAGGTAGTTGGAAACGTAAATTGCAAGTGCCTATTGTGGAGGTATTTGTTTCATTTATGCCAGTTATTGTGCATGAATTGTCTTTTGAGATAAATTCATTTTGTGTGCTAGTTATTTTTACTAGCGAAATGTCAGCACCAGTATCT
The DNA here is from genome assembly GCA_920105625.2 of Clusia tigrina. Classification (NCBI taxonomy): domain Eukaryota; kingdom Metazoa; phylum Arthropoda; class Insecta; order Diptera; family Clusiidae; genus Clusia; species Clusia tigrina. Next base: position 119,443,692 of record OV050030.1, on the reverse strand, counting down.
ACCAGAAATGTTAAGTGGTAATTTTTATAATTTAATTTAATGTAATTACTTATACTATGGTTAATTGATAGTTTATAAGTTTTTAATTTTGTTTTCCCCGAGCAACATTTTGTCTTTATTATTCGTTGTCGGGGCGATTGGAGTTTCCCTCATAATTTAAGCTATACTCTATGTCTTCGCCTTGTACGGTGTATACTCTTCTATTGTTTGGCCTATTGCCATATCTTCCACGGTTACTGTTGCCGTTTTGGTTGTAGTTAGTCTTTTGTTGGTACCAGTTTTGTTGTTGATTCGTCCTACGGGGGTTTTGATATCGAGGTGTCTGATTGTTAAAATGTTGAGGGTTTTGACGATAGTTGTTTGGTCGTCTGTTGTTATTATTAGAATACCCTCGTCCTCGTTGCTGTTGGAATCTATGTGGTGCGCGATTGTGTGCGCGATTGTTCCATGGTTGACGTGCGTTGAAAGCTAATACTCTGCTTTCATTATTTCCGTCAGCTTCTTCTGCGATTTGTATCGCTTCTTGGAACGTTTTTACCCTGCTTGCGGTTATTGTCTGTACCGTCGTCTGGTTATTAATACCGTTTTTGAAAGCATTGAATGCTATAAGGTCGTTTGTTTGTAATATTGTTGGCGTACTTTCTTCACCAAATATTTTGTATTTGTAGCGTATTGAGCTCTGTTATTAAAGACTCAAGTCTTTCAGCATATTTGATGACTGTCTGGTTGCCTTGCCGTTCACGTGTGATTTCTTCTAGTATAGTGTTAGGTGATTTTTTTGTCTTGAAAATTCTCTCTAGTGTTAGTATTAAATTCGCTAGAGTTTTAGTTGATAATATTAATTCAACTTTATGACGTATTTGGTTTGGAATTTTTGTGTTAAGCACAAAATTGAAAAATACTACTGATTGATCAGTTGGTATAGTGTCTCCTATTATTTTTATGGTGTTTATAAATTTATTTGCATCGTCATGCTTTCCTGAGAATTCAGGTACCAATTTTAGACAATTTAAGATATCGAAAGTTGACATTTTGATTATTTTTTTCTATTTCTAATAGGATTTGGTTAAATTTTGTTTTATTATCAAATTTTTGTGATTGATCTATTTGTGATTCTAGTTCTTTTTTAAACGCAGCTTTTAATAATTCTATATTATTTTTAAGGCCTAATATATAATTTGATGAATAAGTTCTTTTTGGGTTCTTTTTTAAATTGCTTAATATCTTTTTTAATTCAGCTGTGGAATCAGACATTATTTGTTCTGTTTAGCTGTTTCATTACATAGTGTTTGTAATACGTGTTTATTTTGTATAAAATTACAATAAATATGGCTATTAATGTAAATATTATGACAGAGTCGCCTCTAGTCATTACATATTCAGCAATTTCGTTATCATTATTATTAGATATAATAATATTTTCTTCTTTGCTTTGAGTTTTCCCCATTTTTATTTATATATATATTTTCTTTTTATTTATGTATAAAAGAGAAGAAGAAATAAAGTTTTGTAGATTAAAATTTAATATTAAAATTTAAAATTGTGTGGAAGTTTACATAACCTATTTAATTTTTAATTTAAGTTTTTATAGGTTTTTCTAACATCGTTTAATTTATTTTTTATTTTTATTTTATCTTCCATTTTTGTGGCTAAATTGAAATCTCTATATAATAGAGCGATGGTGTGACGGTGTCGTACAGTGCGGCCTCCTCTGCACTTTTTGTTCTTGTGCTCTTTCTTTTGGGACTGCTTTGGTTTGCAGCTTTCCTGTCGTAGTCTATATTCCTCTATTGTAAGAGGTTTTGGTCCTAGTCTTATTAGTGTGTACACTGGATAGTTATGGCTGGGTTTGCCAGGATCATATTCGTCTGCTGCTGGAGGTATTGTAGTAGTTGGTTGTGGATGTAATAGTTTGGCCCACTTCTCAAAAATAGCGTCGAATTCTTCCTTCTTCATTTCATTTATAATATATTTTAAAAGTCAGGCGCGTCGTCTTATGGATATGAACTCGGACATCAATTTAGTAATTAATTAGAAATCGGCAGGATCCGACATCAGTAGTTCCAGTTTGGCAGAATCGCCATATAATATATTAGCATTATAATATATTTGTATAGTATATCATGTACAAGTTATCTGTCCGGACCAGTTTTATAATGACATGCTGGTCGCTGCCTATGATAGTGGCAAGTCAAAGGACTGCCTAAATGTTCATATAATTGTTATGGTGAAAAAGGCAAGTTCTACTGAACTGCCGAGGAATTAAAAAGACTGTTGCGATCTGTTTGTAAGAAGGACTCAGATTGATCATGTATTTTTATTTAATAAGTAACCTAAGGTGTTATACTAAACTTATTCTAATTTGTTATACAGTTTATGGGATCTAAACTGTTATATAATTTACCTACCCTAAGTGCAACGCGCATGCCTGTAGTGCATACTCTTTCACGAGTGTAGAGCACGTACCCAATTGGTGCGCTCTATTTACTTGCAACCATACACTGCATTGGATGGAGTATATGGTCTGCAGTGTGGCAGACATGTGCAACAAGATCGTCTGTCTGTCGTTCTGCCCGCTCTTATGACTGTACGTCATATCGTCGAACTCAAAGGCGTGAGAAAGCATTGAGCGACGGTTGTGGCACGAGTATCGAGTGGCGAGCTCTGTCTGGTCAGTCCGATACTCGTTTCTTGTTATCGCATAACGATAAACAAATCGTGGGAGAATGACAGACAAGGGATAGTGTGTGCCGTTTAATTGTTGCGCACATGATATCACTCGTGACGGCTGTCTGTATCTTTGGGTGCATTAAGGTGCATCACATGGAGTGCTTTTGAATGCATTAATGTGCATTTGCATTAAGTGTTTAGAAATGCATTACAGCTGGAAGAACTGGTGGAAATGGCGGAAGACATCGAGGGTATACGTGGTGACAGCGAAACTTCACGAGCAGCACCACCACGACCACCACCACCGCGACCACCACCAACACGCCACGAGATACAACCACGGGTCCGACACATGTCCCCACGCGAAGCCAGGAACCCACAGGTAGCACCGGCCAACTGTACCAACAATGTGGTGTAATGATTAGACGGTGTTTTTAAGTTCATGGTTTAAAATGTTACTTTATTGATCGAACATTAATCATTAACAGTCGACTATTAACTATTGACTCTCGACTATCTACTGTGTTACAATTACAATGTTGGACTTATATTTATACTTAAAATAGTTGAGTCGTCGATGACATCACTGTTCGATGACTCAAGAGGTATCGATGGATAAGGGTCAGTTATTTGAGACGTATGTGTGCTGGCTCACATTTCACGGTCGTTGACCGTCGCCTTGAATGTTGGTATCTCATATCGGCACCACTTTGGAATGTTGCACACTTTGCAATTGTTAATTGATTTTAGGTCATTAGATTCATATGTCTGTTAGTTCAATGACCGTTATCCATGACACCTCCCCTTTTTGGGAAAAGAAAAAAAAACTTTCTTTTTTTTCTTTTATATGTATGTATATATTTATATGTATATGTATATATTATTTTTAACTTATAACAATTACATGATTGGATAAATTATATTTTGAAGTAAGGGTTGTAATATATAAAGTTATTGGCATCGTGTGGGATGCTGGAATATAGAGCTATCGGCCAATAGTTATTTTGTAAAAAAAAAAATAAATTATATATAGGTATATTTATTTATATTTTAATATCTATTATTTCTTATGCTAGTTTTAGTCTATTTTTGTGCACAACAATTGATTTAGATTTTGTGTCAATTTTGCAATTTCCAAAATGGTCAGTCTCAATCACCTTGTATGGACCTTTAAAAATACTATCTAATTTGTGATTGGTTTCATCTTTTAGGTATACCATATCGTTTGGCCGAATATTTTGTGGATTTACACTCTTGTCATAAATGTGTTTTGTCTTTATTTTAGCCTTTTCTAGCATTTCTGATGCTCTTTTCTGAGCTACTTGCAATTTGAATTGGAGTTCGTTTTTGTAGTCGTCAAAGTTGTATACCGGATTTATTTTTCCATTTAGTATAAAGTCGTATGGAGCTGGCGCTTTTCCGAATACTAATTCGAAAGGTGTGTAACCATGAGTTGTTGATGGTGTCGTGTTGTAACAATACGTGAAATATTTGAGTCAATGGTCCCAGTCTAATTTGTTAGTTGAAATGTATGATCTTATGTACTCGTTAAATGTTTTATGGGATCGTTCTACTGTACCTAAAGTTTGATGGTGATAAGGGGTGGATGTTTTTCTTTCTATTTGTAAAAGCTTGCATATTTGGTCAAATATTTGGTTTTTATATTCGGTACCCATGTCTGTTAATATTTGTTTTATGGGTCCGTAAATTAAAATGAGGTTTTCTACTATTGCTTTTGCAACTATATTAGCGGACTTAGCTGGGATGGGTACTGTAATGAGAAATTTAGTTAAATCACATATTATTGTGAGCGCGTATTCGTTAGAATTAAATAACTTTGGTAATGGGCCTACAGTGTCTATTTGTACACATTCAAAAGCTCTTGCTGGTGTTGGTGTTTTTATTAAAGGTTCTAGGTGATTAGTACTGGCTTTGTTTTGTTTACATTTTTGGCAGTTTTTGAGATAAGACTTCACGTCTGAAGCCATGTTTTTCCAAACATAATTTCGTTGTAGTTTTGATAAGAATCGTGTGACTCTTGGGTGGCCTCCAAAAACAGGGTCATCATGATATTTTTGTAGTATTTCAAGTTTTTGCGTGGGTGAAGTGATTTCAATAAGCTTTGGTGTTATAGCTATTGTTATTTCTTTCAATTGTTCATTGCCTTTCTTTTTAAATTCCTCTATGTCGACATATTCAAATAAATTATCATTGATTGCAATCCTTATACTCTTAAAGTTTGTTTTGCCAACTATATTTTCAAGTTTGGGAAATAATTGCGCTAGTTCAATTTTCCCATAAGCAATAAAATCTTTAAAGTTTAATTTAAATGTTTTCTTTTTTCCATGGAACAAAACTAAATGTGAGGAATTTTCTAATGTTTTATTGTGCACATTTGTGGTTAATTTTAGGCATGGTAATTTTTTCACTTCTTGTAACGTAATCGTGTTATATACTTGTTGTTTTAAGGTTTCTTTGGCTTCAATAATGTTCTTATTAGTTTGGAAATGAGTATGTTTTGATTTTGATCTAGTAATCATCTGTATGATAGCAAAGTTTTCTTCCCTAAGCTGCTTGATTTGCCCAAAATCAATTCGCGATAAAGCATCTGCACCGCAGTTATCTTTTCCTTTAATGTATTCAATTTCGAAATCAGATTCTTCCAAATCTAGCCTCATTCTTGTTAACTTTGAGGAAGGGTTCTTCAAAGCAAATAGGTATGTAAGTGGTTTATGATCACTTTTTATTAAAAATTTTGTTCCATAAATGTATGGTTTGAAGAAATTTATTGCCCAGTGTATAGCGGTAAGTTCTTGTTCTATGACCGATTTATTACTCTCCCCTTTAGTAAAGGTTCGAGAGGCGAACGCTATTGGCAATTGTTTACCATTGTGGTTCTGACTTAGAACTGCGCCACATGCAATTTTGCTTGCATCTGTAGTAATGCAAAAAGGTTTTTTGAAATCAGGGTATTGCAATATTTTTGGGGATAAAAGACAACTTTTAAAATATTGAAATGCCTTTTCGCATTCAGGTGTCCATTCGAACTGGGATTTTTTCCTTGTTAATTTTGTTATGTGTACTGCATGATTTGCGAAATTTGGTATGAATCTTCTATAATAGTTTACAAATGCTACGAACCGCTTACATTCATCGGCGTTCGTTGGTTTTTGGTATGACAAAATCTTGTCGTATTTAGATTCATCTGGAAGAATGCCTTGGTCTGTACATTTATGTCCTAGGAAGGTGACTTGTGAATCGTAAAATTTACACTTGTCCGGATGCAACTTAATATTTGTTTTCCTGCAGATCTCGAAAACTGATTTTAAATTTGCTAACATATGTTTTTCGGAGCATCCAATGACTATGAGGTCGTCCATATATATAAAAGTTTTCCCCGGTCCTAGTCCAGAAAATGCAATATTCATCATCCTTTGAAAGGAAGTTGGGGCTATTTTTAATCCAAAAGGTAATCTTTTGAATCTAATGGATCCTTGTTCGGTTGAGAATGATGTAACGTTTCTTGAATTTTCCTCAAGCTCTATTTGATGAAAACCTGAAATCAAATCCAATCACGAAAAATACTTCGCACGACCTAGCTGGTCAAGGATATCGTCAATTCTAGGCAATGGATACTTGTCTGATGCTAATTTTTTATTGACTTTTCTATAGTCTATTACAAGTCTCCATTTTTTTCCGAGGAATTTGGTAAGGATTTCTTCGGGACTAAAAGTATAGGGCTATTATACTCTGAGACTGACGGTTCAATGATATCATCTCTAAGCAGTTTTTCTATTTGTTTATTTATTTCGGCTTTATGAGTATGAGGAGTCCTATAGTTTTTTATATAAACCGGATTATTTTCGTTTAAGTGTAATTTCTTTTTATAAAAATTGTTGTATGTACACGCATCGCTTTCTAAAGCAAATACGTCTGTGTAGTTTGAAGCGAGTTGAACTAGTTTTTCTCTATGAAGTATTGGGCAGTTGTTTGCTAATTTAATCAAAATGTTGGCTTGTCGTTCTTGATTGTTATTTTGTTTATCTATTTTAACAATGTAATAGTCATCAAGGTTTTCTGTTCTTATTGTGTTTTGCTGCAAAAAAAAGGTTGTTATCCGTTGTATTAATAATTCGAACATATGGGTTTTTTGTATTAACGATTGTATTTGCTATGAAAACACCATCTTCAAGTTCCTGATTGGGTATTAAGAGGTCATTTTCCGTACTTGTTATGTCGATTTTTCTAATGACCTCCGCTCTTGCTGGGAGTGAGAGTATTTTCCCCAGATGTGAATCCAATATTTCGATTTCTAGTTCAATATTTAAACAGTTGAGCCAACTTGGACCAGAATTTTTGTAGTCTAATACACAATTATAATTTTTTATGAAATCATAGCCTATTATACCATCACAAGGTAGCGGGAAAGAATCATCCACTATGTGAAAATTATGAGATATTGTTAAATTATTTATGTATAGACTTGCTTGTGTGACACCGAGTGTTTTTATTGTACCACTGCCTATACCTCTGAGGTTGAATATTTGATTTATATTTATTGTAGCATTGTCTACATGGTTTGTTTTGAAGAGACTTATATCTGATCCTGTATCTAAAAGAAATGTAGAGGTGGACTGACTTAAGGATGATTTTATTCTGATGTAATTGTTTAAACAGAGGTTTACATTTAAAATTCTGTGCTCATTTAATTTGATGCATTCCCCAGTTGGGCGGACTGGGGGACATCCCCGTTTTCCGACGCCTCTGTATACCGAACGTTTCCATTATTATGTCTGCGTCCTCTATAATTATTGTTGTGTCCATAATTTCTATTTCTATTATTGTTGTCTCTGTTATCAGAGTGAGAGTCGGTACGCCGTGTATTATAATTCCGGTTCGAAGAGCTTCTTTGTCCACGATATGATCTGTTTCCACGACCCCTAGATCTTACGTTGGAATTTCGATATTTGTTGATGTAATTTACTTGTAAAGTTCCTGAACTTTCCGAACTTAACTCAAGAAATTTTGTAATAGCGTCTCCTACTGTTGGGAACTGACCTGCCCTCATTAGGAATTTTACCTCTTCAGATATCGCATTTGTTTTTATTGTTTTCACTGCATGTTGAGTGTAGTAGCTTTTTGCTAGTGCAGGCGTCAAACCGTCTGCAATAAATGATTGCTCCAATTGCAATGATAAAGTTTCAATTTCTTTGGCAAAATCACTGTCGCTTTTATTATGCTGCTTTACGGTATTAAGTCTGGCTGAAATACTCTGTGGAGATTCGTATTTCACGTTTGCAAGTAATTTGCTTTTGATTGCTTGAATAGTACTCTCGTTTGTTATCAATGTACTTGCTGAGTGAGCTAATTTCGTGTGTACTTGCTGAGTGAGCTAATTTATTAATGAAATTGCTATGTTTTCATGGGTTTCTTTTATGGTTTCCAATAAATCAATGGCGTTTATGAATTTATTTAAATTTTCAATTTTGCCATCAAACTCTGGAAGCAATTTCGTTGCAGTGTTAATGAACTCGATAGGTGTCATATTGCTGAGATTGTTTATTTCGTTTTGTTCTTTTAATGTGTCTTCTAATGAGTCAGTATCTGTGTCAGAGCTTTCGCTGCAAAGTAATGAATGAATAGTCAGGTCAAGTAATTTTGTTATACTTGTTGGTACTTCTTGTGGTACTTGTAATTTATTAAAAAGTACTTTCAGTCTATTTTTAATGGAAGTGAAATAATTTTCGAATTCTAGCTTATGGTCTATGCTAAGTACCGGGTAAATTGTCCTACCTAAATTGGCAATTGTATTATGCTGACATGCAAGAATACCAATATGTTTTAGTTGAGTAATTTTGGATGGTAGGGGTATTTTATTTAAACATTTGTACGATTTGTCAAAAGTGATCTTTATTTCATGAAATTTTCTCAAAACTTTGTCCCATGTGATTGGTGAGGACATAATAAATGGACCATACATAATTAGGAAATTGCAACATTCATAAATTTACATGTTTTAATAAAAAGCTTAATTTTGTCTATTTGTTTATATTATTTTCTTGTCATTCGTGTGTTGTTGCTTGCACGGTGTTTTTAATGTGAATACTTAGTTGTAACTATTAGTTTTATATTGTGAAATTGAATTTAATAATATTGCTTATCTTATATGATGATGATTTTTGTTGTCCTTTACGAAGCTGCAATTCTTCTCCAGATAGTTTTTCAGATAGTTTAGATCCTGACCGCTGGTGTTTCCACACGTTGTATCCTTCGTTTTAAATAGTTTTTGAGTGCCGAATGTATTGCCATTATTAGCACCAAGGCTCCGATTAAACACATAATTTCCCAAGGTATTGTTTTAATGTTTTGATTGTCACTTTTCTCTTGGTATTTGTCTATATATTTTACAACTTCTGTATTCTTCTGTTGCACTTCTTTTCCCACTTCATAGCCAGAAATTGCTATCATCACTATACTTATTGCTTTTTTCCACCAACCCATGGTGTTGATTGAAGTTTTTTCATGGATATTTCTATACTTTATCTTTTTTTAAATTTTTCCCACTTTTGTTTTTTTTTTTATGCTTAGCAGTTCATTTTCAGCAATTGTCTATTGTAAGCAAATATTCACTGACGTTACACTTTTTGTTATTATAAAAAACATTTATTTTAAAAATTTTTTTATTTTTAGCGTCACTTATGCCACGGTCGCCATGTAATGATTGGACGGTGTTTTTAAGTTCATGGTTTAAAATGTTACTTTATTGATCGAACATTAATCATTAACAGTCGACTATTAATTATTGACTCTCGACTATCTACTGTATTACAATTACAATGTTGGACTTATATTTATACTTAAAATAGTTGAGTCGTCGATGACATCACTGTTCGATGACTCAAGAGGTATCGATGGATAAGGGCCAGTTATTTGAGACGTATGTGTGCTGGCTCACATTTCACGGTCGTTGATCGTCGCCTTGAATGTTGGTGTCTCATATCGGCACCACTTTGGAATGTTGCACACTTTGCAATTGTTAATTGATTTTAGGTCATTAGATTCATATGTCTGTTAGTTCAATGACTGTTATCCATGACAGTGGTACCTATAAATCCACGAACAGCTCGCAGACGATGTGGTCAGTCTGACCACATAGCGCGACATTGCCGCAATGCCCAAGTACTCTTCTGTTGGGAGTGCGGAAATAGAGGCACTAGAGCAGTTGAATGCTGTATGACGGTAGGGGGAAACGAGCGGGGCTGCCGCCAGCAACGAGGCATGGAGCAACAAGCCTCAAATGCAGCAAGTGCACTACGCTACGATGGACAGCGTATCTGTGCCACCGTCACCATTGGCACAGAAAACATCACGGCCACACTAGACACAGGCGCCACAAGGAGTTTTATAAGCGAGCGACTCATCTCCCATTTAGGTGTTACCACCAGAAGAGTAAACTCTACATACACTAGAGCACGGATGGCGGATGGTCAAACAAGAGATATTACTCAAGCGTTTGTTACGTGTGTCAAGCTTGGAGGAAAGGTATGTCAGCTGGAGCTACTTAGCATTCCCGACTCCACCGACGGCTTACTGCTCGGCCTGGACTTCATGTCACAGCAAGGCCTATCCATGATATGTGGAGGCCACGAAATCCAGCTAGGCCCCCCGACGGATGGTGTGCAATCACAAGTTACCGCATCGTGCACAACCATACGACAAGAAGCCTCTACGTACGAATCAAAGATAAAACTGTTTCTGGCCACAGAGTTGGCTAAATTCACAGACGGCCCAAACGTGACCAATATCACAAGCCACAAAATAGTGATGCGCGATGACCGACCCATCAAACAACGATACTATCCGAGAAATCCAGCGCAGCAAGAAATCATTGGCGCGGACGTAGACGACTTGATAGCAAAAGGCTGTATCGAACCGTTGCATAGCCCCCACAGCGCACCGATTGTGCTAGTAAGAAAACGGGATTGGAAATGGCGTCTGTGCATCAACTATCGGCAGCTCAACGCCAGGTACATACCCGACGCATACCCACTGCCGCGAATCCACCACATCTTAGACCGACTGCGTGAGGCTAAAGTCATCAGTAGTCTCGATATGAAGAACGGGTATTGGCAGACACCAATGGAGGAGCACAGCAAGCAGTATACCGCATTCACGGTACCCGGCAGAGGCCTCTTCCAGTGGCGTGTTATGCCTTTCGGGCTACACTCAGCACCTGCAACGTTTCAAAGAGCACTGGACCAAGTTATTGGCCACGATATGGAGCCACACGCGTTTGCCTACCTTGATGACATTATTGCCACAGAGAGAGACCCAGAAGAACACATGAGAAACCTGCAAGAGGTGTTCCGACGGTTGAGGGAGGCAAATTTAAAACTAAATCTGGAGAAGTGTGCATTCTTTCGGAACACGTCTGGGACACGTGGTCAGCGACAAGGGAATACATACTGACTCAGATAAAATCGCTGCCATACGGGAGCTGCAACCACCAGAGAACATACGATAGCTACGCCGCTGCTTGGGCATCGCATCTTGGTACCGCCGTTTTGTACCCGACTTTTCAAAAGCAGTACACCCTTTAACGGCGCTGCTAAAGAAAAGAAAACATTTCCGATGGGGTACCGAACAACAAGAGGCATTTGAAATACTGAAACAACGATTGACGGAAGCTCCGATCCTCGCCTACCCAGACTTTAATCAAAAGTTCACGCTCCAGACCGACGCCAGTGCCTACGGGTTGGGAGCAGTGCTTACGCAGGAGATTGAGGGGGCGGAGTGAGTAATAGCGTACGCTAGCAGACACCTGAATGGAGCTGAGCTAAACTACTCCCCAACTGAGAAGGAGTGTCTAGCTTAAATAACGTGCCAAGTGCTTAAACAACCAACACTAAAATATACACGTAAATAATCCTAAGACTTTGGCACCTGCCACCTGCATTGCTAAAAAGCACATACACAACCACCATCATATTTAGTGCAGCAGCCATCATACAACTGAATCTAAGACACCTCCCACCACAGTAATGCTACCAACAACAAGTATTATACTCTGCGTTGGGAGGACAGAAGACACAGCCACAATTAAGTCAGAGAGTGGAACCCTGTGATAAGCGACGAAAAACATGCAACGAAGTCAACAACGCAAGATAACACAGGAGAATACTACACAAACAATTGTGCAACCGGCTGACCACAGTTAAAATAAAATGAATGTACAACCACAGTGCCCAACGCACTGATATGAATTCACAACAACAGTGCCTAACGCACTGATATGAATTTACAACAACATTGCCTAACGGAATGATATGAATGCACAAGAGATCGTGACAGAAGTTGCCGACTGCATCAGTTCGGAAAATAACCCACTAACAACACCCAAAAACGAAGGCCAAGCACAAAGTGGCACAGGACAGACCGATCGCTAAGCACACCAACAGGCCGCACAGAGCATAAAGAGGAGAAGCAGAATTAAATATCTAATATTTAATATTTTTAAATATTTTATGCCATCGATATAAAATATCAACGAAGTGCTGAGGGTGGCCAAAGGACAAATAGCAACAACAACAAACAACACAAGGAACAACCACAAGGTAAATCATCACAACAACAACACAACATTGAAGGTGGCCCAGGGGCAAAAACTTACAAGAACAACAGCGAGAAAACAACAACAATGTGCTGAAGGCGGCCCAAGGTCAAATTCAAACGAGAAGAACAATGCGGGAAACCGTAGCAACATGCCACAACAAACTACAGTTCCCGCACAACAACAACTATTGGATGATCTACACTAAACCTGAAGCATAAAAGCAGGAGCAACTGGCAACCCAGCCTCTTTCTTTCATTCGGCATCAGGCAGACAAGACGCTCTTTCTTTCTTCCGGCATCAGGCAGGCAAGACGCTCTTTCTTTCATTCGGCATCAGGCAGACAAGACTCTTCTTTCTTTCGACATCAGGCAGACCAGACGCATCGTACTAAACATAGTTATACCAACTGACAAACGCTACAGAAGCTAGGGGAATCTAGAAGAGATTATGGTTTATATTCGATTCTTTGCTAGAAACCCACACTGACAAACGCAACAGAAGCTAGGGGAATCTAGAGGAGATTATGGTTTATAATCGATTCTCTGCTAGAAACCCACACTGACAAACGCTACAGAAGCTAGGGGGACATAGAGTTCAACTGTGTCCGTATTTAAGTTTTTTTTTTTTTTTTATTATTATTATTGATCTTTATTGAGTCTATGGATAACAGAAATCCTTACAGACTAGAGTTAATATGAAGTGAAGTTTAGTAAAAAAATTGTTACAACTAGTTAAGCCTTTTTTTAAAATTAATAAATAAATAAAATAATTAAATCCACGTAAACAAGCTTTGAATACTTTAGAAATTTTCTGTAAACGACTCCTGGCAATCCGGCGAGCTTACCCCGGCGAAAACTAGTCGTTACAGTGGCGCCCGAGCAGGGACTCTCAGATTAAAGAGAGTAAATACAACAAAGCTATATTATCCAAGTCACGCCCCATCCCCAGAGTCTGACACAGGATGGGAAAGACGAGTTGGGTGTACACCGTGCGGAAAGACCAACTGGTAGTCTTTGGCCTAGAGGCCACGGGAAGAGCTACGAAAGAGGCTTGCAGAGTTCATCACTGACACAGAGATGACTCTAGACCAGGAGGTTCGGCTGGCAGAGCTACAGGCCCGATTCACGAGGAGTTTGTCGCCTGGACACAGTTCACACTTGAGAGCTAGCCCCAGCACAGAGCGACCTATAAGCCCCGGAGCATCGACAGCCACGAAGAAAGATACGCTATGGGCAGCCGGAAATGTTCCAGCTGTATACGATACCACGTTCCAGACAGTAGTCCCCGAAGTCTCGCGAAGCAGGATTGCCATCTACTCGGCAGTCATCGACCACGTTTCGAAATGGTCCTTGAAATATGATGGAGGACATGATCCGATAGCTTTCATAGAGCGAGTGGAAGAATTATCGGAAGTCTATGGACTAAACAAGCACATGCTGCCTCGAACTATGCCAGAACTCCTAAAGGAGCGTGCTCTGCTCTGGTATAGAAACAACAACCGAGCATGGGTCGATTGGGTGCTATTCAAGAAGGACTTCTTGAAGTTTTTCCTACCCACCAGGTACTTCGAAAAGCTGGAGGATGAAATTCGCCAACGACGGCAAAACCCACGTGAACACTTCAAACAGTACGTGGTAGAACTTTAAAACCTGATGCGTCATGCAGGATACACGGAGGTCCAGAAATTAGAACGAATCTTGCGCAACTGCCTGGAGGAATACCAATGGTATGTCCGGCGAAAGGATTTCGATACGCTGGAAGAACTGGTGGAAATGGCGGAAGACCTCGAGGGTATACGTGGTGACAGCGAAGCTATACGAGCAGCACCACCACGACCACCACCACCGCGACCACCACCAACACGTCACGAGATACAACCACGGGTCGGACACATGTCCCCACGCTAAGCCAGGAACCGACAGGTAGCATCGGCTTGCAGACGATGTGGTCAGTCTGACCACATAGCGCGACATTGCCGCAATGCCCAAGTACCCTTCTGTTGGAAGTGCGGAAATAGAGGCACTAGAACAGTTGAATGCTGTAGGACGGTAGGGGGAAACGAGCGGGGCTGCCGCCAGCAACGAGGCATGGAGCAGCCCACCGATAACAAGCCTCAAACGCAGGAAGTGCACTACGCTACGATGGACAGCGTATCTGTGCCGCCGTCAACATTGGCACAGAAAAAATCACGGCCACACTAGACACAGGCGCCACAAAGAGTTTTATAAGCGAGCGACTCATCTCCCATTTAGGTGCTACCACCGGAAGAGTAAACTCTACATACACTAGAGCACGGATGGCGGATGGTCGAACAAGAGATATTACTCAAGCGTTTGTTACGTGTGTCAAGCTTGGAGGAAAGGTATGTCAGCTGGAGCTACTTAGCATTCCCGACTCCACCGACGGCTTACTGCTCGGCCTGGACTTCATGTCACAGCAAGGCCTATCCATGATATGTGGAGGCCACGAAATCCAGCTAGGCCCCCCGACGGATGGTGTGCAATCACAAGTTACCGCATCGTACCATACCATACGACAAGAAGCCGCTACGTACGAATCAAAGATAAAACTGTTTCTGGCCACAGAGTTGGCTAAATTCACAGATGGCCCAAACGTGACCAATATCACAAGCCACAAAATAGTGATGCGCGATGACCGACCCATCAAACAACGATACTATCCGAGAAATCCAGCGCAGCAAGAAATCATTGGCGCGGACGTAGACGACTTGATAGCAAAAGGCTGTATCGAACTGTCGCATAGCCCCCACAGCGCACCGATTGTGCTAGTAAGAAAACGGGATTGGAAATGGCGTCTGTGCATCAACTATCGGCAGCTCAACACCAGGTCCATACCCGACGCATACCCACTGCCGCGAATCCACCACATCTTAGACCGACTGCGTGAGGCTAAATTCATCAGTAGTCTCGATATGAAGAACGGGTATTGGCAGACACCAATGGAGGAGCACAGCAAGCAGTATACCGCATTCACGGTACCCGGCAGAGGCCTCTTCCAGTGGCGTGTTATGCCTTTCGGGCTACACTCAGCACCTGCAACGTTTCAAAGAGCACTGGACGAAGTTATTGGCCACGATATGGAGCCACACGCGTTTGCCTACCTTGATGACATTATTGTCACAGGGAGAGACCCAGAAGAACACATGAGAAACCGGCAAGAGGTGTTCCGACAGTTGAGGGAGGCAAATTTAAAACTAAATCTGGAGAAGTGTGCATTCTTTCGGAAGGAGTTAAAATATCTGGGACACGTGGTCAGCGACAAGGGAATACATACTGACTCAGATAAAATCGCTGCCATACGGGAGCTGCAACCACCAGAGACATATGACAGCTACGCCGCTGCTTGGGCATCGCATCTTGGTACCGCCATTTTGTACCCGACTTTTCAAAAGCAGTACACCCTTTAACGGCGCTGCTAAAGAAAGAAAAACATTTCCGATGGGGTACCGAACAACAAGAGGCATTTGAAATACTGAAACAACGATTGACGGAAGCTCCGATCCTCGCCTGCCCAGACTTTAATCAAAAGTTCACGCTCCAGACCGACGCCAGTGACTACGGGTTGGGAGCAGTGCTTACGCAGGAGATCGAGGGGGCGGAGCGAGTAATAGCGTACGCTAGCAGACATCTGAATGGAGCTGAGCTAAACTACTCCCGAACTGAGAAGGAGTGTCTAGCCATAATATGGGGCATCCGGAAAATGCGGCCATATCTGGAGGGCTACCACTTTACAGTGATCAGCGACCACCTATCGCTGAAGTGGATAAATTCCATCGAGAGCACGGTGGGCGCTATAACTTCAGCAGCATTCATTCGAGGTACAGTATCGCAAGGGAAAACTAAATGTACTAGGGGACGCACTATCAAGGCAACCAGTCGAAGCTGCATGCACTGTCACTATGCAGGACCAAGCAGAGCAAAATTGCAAGTGGTGGCTCAAGCGAAAAGGAGAAGTACTTGCCAACCCGGCTAAATTCTCCGACTACACAGTGGAAAACGGGCAGCTGTATCGCCATATAACAAATCGCACGGGTGATGAGGACTGTACACCATGGAAGATATGCGTACCTAGGCCTCTGAGGGTACGCATTTTACAAGAGAACCACGACGCGCCAACGGCAGGACACCTAGGCATCCGGAAAACGATAGCCCGAGTTGCAAACAGGTATTACTGGCCAGGACTGCTCCGGGACACCAGCCGCTACGTTCGTCAGTGCACACTATGCCAGAAGTACAAGCCCAGCTAACAACAACCTGCTGGAGAAATGCTGACGCAAATACCTCTGGAGCCGTGGGCCATATTGTGCGCGGATTTTATTGGGTCCCTACTCCGCTCGAAGCATGGAAACACAATGGTACTAGTTTTCCATGACAAGTTTTCAAAAAGGACAGAGATGGCGCCTCTTGTGAAGGCCACCACCGAGACTCTACAACGGGCCTTTCTGGAGCGCATCTTAGCCCTTTTCAGAGTTCCAAGGTCTTAGTAACGGACAATGGTTCGCAGTTCACAAGCAAGTCCTTTCAGCGCTTTGTAGAAGACTACGGTATCAAGCACCAGTTTACCGCACCCTACACATCACAGGAAAATGCCGCCGAACGCACCAACCGCACAAGGAAGACAATGATCGCCCAATACGCCGGTAAACAGCAACAAAAGTGGGATGACCTATTGCCGGAGTTAACCCTGGCCTTCAATACCAGAGTATCAGAGACAACTGGCTATAGCCCCGCGGTTCTATGATGAAACCACCCCACGAACAGGACAACGGAAACAAACACCCAACGAAAGAACCGAACTCCTCAAGGAAGCATACACATTAGTGACAAGGAATCTGGAGCGAGCGGCTCAAGATCAACGCCGTCATTATAACCTACGACGAAGGCCCTGGAAACCAGAAATTGGACAATTTGGCAATGTTAGCAAAACAGCACCATTTGTCCAAAGCCATTGACCACTTCGCCGCCAAGTTGGCCCCACGCTACGATGGGCCTTAACGGATAGACACCTTCACCTCCGCAGTCATTGTCAAGATGAAACGCGAGGGAACCAAGGAGACAAAGACAGCGCATATTAGCGAGCTGAAACCATTCTACGCGCCAGGTGGCAGCGCAGCATACGGGAATTAACAAACGCATCTGACGAGAACAGTGTACACAACGGAAAGGAATCCGATTCCAGCGAGGACCTTGCAAAATCATCCTCTGGAAGGGTAAGGTAACCATTTTCCATCGTCCGCAAAGTAGGGAGGACATGTGAGGAGCAAATTTTAGGCGTAAATTTGCCCCTACATATTTAGTTTTGCCATAACGCCCCCAAACGTGTATATTTAACATAGGGGCCAAGTGCTTAAACAACCTACCCTAAAATATACACGTAAATAGTCCTAAGACTTTTGCACCTCCCACCTGTATTGCTAAAAAGCACATACACAACCGCCATCATATTTAGTGCAGCAGCCATCATACAACTGAATATAAGACACCTCCCACCATAGTAATGCTAGCAACAACAAGTGTTATACTCTGCGTTGGGAGGACAGAAGACACAGCCACAATTAAGCCAGACAGTGGAACCCTGTGATAAGCGACGAAAAACATGCAACGAAGTCAACAAAGCAAGATAACACAGGAGAATACTACACAAACAATTGTGCAACCGGCTGACCACAGTTAAAATAAAATGAGTGTACAACCACAGTGCCCAACGCACTGATATGAATTCACAACAACAGTGCCTAACGCACTGATATGAATTTACAACAACAGTGCCTAACGGAATGATATGAATGCACAAGAGATCGCGACAGAAGTTGCCGACTGCATCAGTTCGGAAAATAACCCACTAACAACACCCAAAAACGAAGGCCAAGCACAAAGCGGAACACGATAGACCGATCGCTAAGCACACCAACAGGCCGGACAAAGCATAAAGAGGAGAAGCAGAATTAAATATCTAATATTTAATATTTTTAAATATTTTATGTCATCGATATAAAATATCAACGAAGTGCTGAGGGTGGCCGAAGGACAAATAGCAACAACAACAAACAACACAAGGAACAACAACAAAGCGGAAAACGATAGACCGATCGCTAAGCACACCAACAGGCCGGACAAAGCATAAAGAGGAGAAGCAGAATTAAATATCTAATATTTAATATTTTTAAATATTTTATGCCATCGATATAAAATATCAACGAAGTGCTGAGGGTGGCCGAAGGACAAATAGCAATAACAACAAACAACACAAGGAACAACAACAAGGTAAATCATCACAACAACAACACAACATTGAAGGTGGCCCAAGGGCAAAAACTTACAAGAACAACAGCGAGAAAACAACAACAATGTGCTGAAGGCGGCCCAAGGTCAAATTCAAACGAGAAGAACAATGCGGGAAACCGTAGCAACATGCCACAACAAACTACAGTTCCCGCACAACAACAACTATTGGATGATCTACACTAAACCTGAAGCATAAAAGCAGGAGCAACTGGCAACCCAGCCTCTTTCTTTCATTCGGCATCAGGCAGACAAGACGCTCTTTCTTTCTTCCGGCATCAGGCAGGCAAGACGCTCTTTCTTTCATTCGGCATCAGGCAGACAAGACTCTTCTTTCTTTCGACATCAGGCAGACCAGACGCATCGTACTAAACATAGTTATACCAACTGACAAACGCTACAGAAGCTAGGGGAATCTAGAAGAGATTATGGTTTATATTCGATTCTTTGCTAGAAACCCACACTGACAAACGCAACAGAAGCTAGGGGAATCTAGAGGAGATTATGGTTTATAATCGATTCTCCGCTAGAAACCCACACTGACAAACGCTACAGAAACTAGGGGGACATAGAGTTCAACTGTGTCCGTATTTAAGTTTAGTAAAAATAATTGTTGCAAGTAGTTAAGTCTTTTTTTAAAATTAATAAATAAATAAAATAATTAAATCCACGTAAACAAGCTTTGAATACTTTAGAAATTTTCTGTAAACGACTCCTGGCAATCCGGCGAGCTTACCCCGGCGAAAACGAGTCGTTTCAGTGGCGCCCGAGCAGGGACTCTCAGATTAAAGAGAGTAAGTACAACAAAGCTATATTATCCAACTCACGCCCCATCACCAGAGTCTGACACAGGTTGGGAAAGACGAGTTGGGTGTACACCGTGCGGAAAGACCAACTGGTAGTCTGTTGTGTCGAGTTTGGCCTAGAGGCCACGGGCACTGTGGAAGAGCTACTGTTGGGGTTCGGTGTCCTTGCTTGCCGACGAGAGACGTCCTGTCGCGGTTCGCAGGGCGCGTAGCTGAAAACTTTAAAGCCCTATAGTTTTTAAATGAAAACCAAAGACACTTTTCTCTTTAAGATCAAAATAACAAGAAGTTTATTCTTACAAATACTAAATCTTATATACTATTTCTTAACACTTATCTCAGTCTGTAAACTGACCTTTCTGGTGTTCCAGTTCCGCACCTGCTAATTGGTGAACTTCTACAAAAGTGGCGACGGTGCATTACGCTGCCCTCGTCAACTCGACTGCGGAACTGTAATATCCTAAAAGTTTACATAATAACATTACACAAACCATTTTAGCTTAAAATACTTGAACCCTAAAAGTATGTTCTATTCTTAAATAATTTTTAGCACATGCTAATCCCACAGAGTGTGGCATCTATTAGGAGTCGATGCTGTGAGTCAATTACACGTAGGTAGCTTGGTCCTAACTCACAACATCCCTCCCCTCTTTCTAAAAGAAGTTAGTGCAACTAACTTCTAATGAAAGTTTACAATCCTTTCTGCACTTTAAACAATCTGTGCTTTTTCTTAAGCCTATAGTACATATGTATAATTTTTATTCTTTTTTTTTAAATTCACCTTATTTGGGTTCTATTCTTTTACTTTTGTATTCTTTTTTTTCTCTTATTACTTTCTTTTATAGTTTTTTCTCTTTTGTTTTATTTTGTTCTTTTATCTCTATTTTTTTCTTTTTTCTTTTTTTTTTTTTGTTATATTCCCCTTTTTATGTTTGGTCTTTCATCAACTCTTTTCTCACTGGCGTATATACATACAAAATTACAAACTAATTACATATTTAGCTACGCTTCTTATAAATACGGTCCTCTGCTATTGTTGGTCCTGGTATCGTCCGTCCTGCGAGAGTGAAGTCCCTCTATGAACTCTGCATACCTCTCCCTTCTTTCTGGATCGGTACGTACAAAGATGTTATAGGTTGGCGATCTGGTTTGCGTTAAAACTTTGCTTTTAGTGGCCTTCTTATTTCCATTTATATAGCTTGCCCCACGTCTGTATGTGGTACTGCCTCTGCTTATATTATACATGAGAGACTACAATACTCCTTCTGACTTTGCAGCAATGCGTTTTATGGTGGAAGTGTTTCTCTTGAGCTTCCTCATAATGGTATTTGACATCGTTTGGCTTTGATGTGGAGACAATCGGTATTTCTCTGAGACACACATTTAATGACGTAATTTGTGTACTCTGATCGGTAACCAGTCTCTGTGTCCTCTTGTATTAAATCATATTTCATATGTAAATCACATTTCATATGTTCATACTGTAGATTGGACATATACTTCAATGAAGCAACTAACTTCCGTGAGCCAAATGTCTTCTGCTTATTATATTTGGTGGTGGTTTCAGTCACCCACCTTAAGCTTTTACCCATCTTCAACTTATCCAAAATCGATTCTGTGGAGATTGTGATACACTGGGTGGACATTGTACTATAAAATTGTCCAATTCAAAACATGACTTCGCAAGGATACTTGTTTATTTTTCGTTGCTTGTCAATAACTCATCCACAACGCGTTCAAATGCTGCGGCCATATGCCGCTTCGAAAAGAAAAATAACTCCGTCACCAGTCATCCCCAATCCAATATATTGGCATCCTTGCGGTCACAACCGGATTCCCAAACCTTGGATAGCAGCCAGAAATCTCTGATTTTAAAAAACACATCTTTCCGAATACTATGTTGGTCCCTTAGTCCGCACCGTATTCCAATATCCGCTGTTCCCGGAACTTCCTGCTTCGCTTCACAACATCAGAGCTATTTAGAGAACACCTATAATAATTTTCTTAATTTTCTAGTATACATTTTAGTATGATATTTCTTCTATGTTTAATTTTTGTCAAACATTTCATAAGTCAATTTAATAAATGAATTTCAAAATTATATAATATTTAAATAAATACACTATATGTACTATATTTACTCTTGGGTATAATTTTCCTATTTAGTATGATTTGTATTTTTTTTTATTATAACACCTATTTCATTATAAAGTAAGATTTAAAATAATTAATTTTTGTAACTAATTATTTTCTAAACTACTTTTGTTTCTAATGTGAACTTTGCCCAGATTATAATTTTTTTATTCTTTAACTTTTTTTAAACATACGCTATTCCTGAATACTCGTATATAAAAAAAAAACAATATTTCTACAACATGCTTATTCTATAATTGAATGCTATATCATTCAATTTGCGTCCAGTCGTATTTTCCCCCTACCTTCTTGGATTCGCTACTGCATCCTAGAGGAAAAGAGGACTGGACCATGTGTTACTATTGCCATATAGGGCAGCAGTTTTGCTTCGATTTTTTTCCGTGCTCTTTTTCAACACGTGAACTATTACTTATTTCAGTATTGAACGAATTCATTCGTCCTGCGGCAAAAACCAGATTATATAAAATAATCCCGTTTGTGTCAAAACTTTGTCCATTGCATGACTATATCTTTCATCGCATACAATTACTTTTTATTTAAATTTACTTCTAGCCTGATATGTATATATCCATTAACGATTCTATTTTCCATCCTGTAATTAGCTCGTATATGGCTACATACATACATTCGAGGCGCTTTAAATTACCTAGAATTAATTGCTAACGTTATTTTCCCCAATTAACTATACATCTTTTTTTTATATCCCAACACAACATTTATTCAAATTTCCATACGCTAATTTCCTAATCAATAAACAGTAAAAACCTATGTATATGTACATATAGCCTACTGCAGTATCTGCAAAAATATACATACGCACATACCCATTCCTCTTAACTAGAACACTTACTTCTTTAAATATACATTCGTAGATTCATTCTCTATCTTATACACATACTCGTATATACATATATATACTTACTTCACCAGCAGTTCCGTTGCCTGGCGTTAACGATCATGCGTCGAATTTCAGTGCATACACTGCCGTATGTACATATTCGAAGTTTTATATTACTTACCCACGATTGTGCAATGAACCCGTTTATTATTATTTAATATGTAAAAAAATATATATATTTTCCTCTACTGTCTTCATTCGGCAATAGTGCTTTTTAAGCAGATTTTCATTACGTCAATTTTACTTGCCCGAGTTTAAGTGGCACACTTTTACTGGCATTGGCTCTGAAAATCGGCTCTGCGTGTGTTATTTGATACACACACGTACATGTTGACATTGTTACTCTTGTGTTAACATTTGTAAAACACTATTAACACATGTCCTTAGTCGCGTGGTCTAATGTGGAATAATTTCAACAAATTTTTATGTAGCTTTTTATTTTTTCCCTTAATCGTTACGACTGTTGTAACTGGGCTTCGGATCTCTGCTACTACATACGGACCTATCCACACAGGTAAGAATTTGATTCTTCTAGAGTGATTCTTCATTAGTACCTGGTCACCCACTTTAAAAACTACTGGGTTTAGTACCTTATTATACGCTTCCCTGGCTATTCGTTTAACACAATCCTGGTTTTCTCTGACCAATTCGTGCGCTCGCTGTAGCTGATACTTTTGCACTTTATTCGGGTCATCAGCATTGTACACTGGCGCACATTTGCGCTTCAAATTTGCTGGCATGTTAAAATCAAACCCGTACAGTGTTCTAAACGGAGTTTACTTCGTTGATACATGCACAGTATTGTTGTGTACATGCATTGCAGTGGTCAACCATTGATCCCAATTCGAGCCATCTTCCTTGGCAAAACTGCGCAAGTACTCGGCCAGAGGTCGATGACTACGTTCCAACGAGCCATTCGCTTGTGGATGATATAGTGTTTTGTGCAACTTCTTGATTCCCAGCATTTTACAAGTTTCTGAGAATAATTTCGATACAAAATTGGAACCATTGTCGGTTATCAAAACCTTAGGTATGTTGTATCGTGCTATAATTTCATCAAAAAATGCTTTGGCTACCGTACCTGCTTCAGCATCGGGTATAGCCACGCACGCCATATACTTTGAGAAATCATCTTGGAACGTCAATATGTACTTGTTTCCCGAAACTGTCTCAGGTAAAATACCTACAATATCCATATGAACCTTATCAAATAGTTGTTTTGGTGTGTCAGTTAACACCATTGGAATCTTTGTTAGCCTTGAACTTTTGTTGGCCTGGCACTTTGGGCAACTCTTTACATATTTTTTTATGTCTTTGAGCATACCTTTCCATCCGTATACTCGCCTAATTCTGTCATGGGTTTTCCAGAATCCCTGATGTCCACCTAGAGGTGAATCATGGAAACCCCTTAACACAGCCTTTATATCCTCCAGCCATTCCACACTACTGGCTCTTTGTTCATTAGCAGAGTCACCCGCATTGCTAACATTTCTTGTTGCATCAATTTTATACCCTTGAATTCTCTCGGCCTTCTCCTTATCTGACCGTGCTTTGGCCCTCGTTTGCACTACTGATACCTTCTGTGCCTGCGGTACTCTGCTGCATCCGCATTCAGATTCTTTTTCCCAGGTTTGTATATGATTTCAAAATCATATTCAGACAATTTGTGTGTGAACCTGGCTAGCCTAGACGTTTGGTCTTTCAAATTGGCTATGCCTCTCAACGGCTGGTAATCAGTGTATATCTTAAATGGGCGTCCTAGCAGATATGCCCTAAAATTCTTCGTAGCCCACACTATGGCTAGGAATTCCTTCTCTATTGTGGAGTGTATTTTCTATGTATCGCTAAGCGCCCTGCTTGCGAATGCAATTGGTCGGTCATTACCGACTTCCCCTTGTGACAATACTGCCCCTAAAGCTTCATTGTTAGCATCAGTGGTCAACAAAAAGGTTTGCTCAAAGTCGGGGTACGCCAAAATCGGTGGCGAGCTAATTATTTCCTTTAGCCTCCCGAATGCTTGCTGACATCTCTCTGTCCATTCGAACTTTGCTTCTTTTCGTAGCAACTTATTAATTGGCAACGCAATTCCGGCTAGTCCTTCCACGAACTTTCTGTAATAGTTCACTAGTTCTAGGAATGCTTGCACTTCCTTTCTGTTTCTCGGAGTCGTTAAATTTTTATCGCATTCCACCTTCTGCGGGTCAGGCAGAGCTCCTGCTTCTGAGCAACGATGGCCTAAATAAACCACCTCTCTTCGCAAAAATTGACACTTCTACGTGTTCAATTTCAAATTGTGTTCTCGTAATTTCTGAAGCACCTTGCACAAGCGTTGCGAATGCTGCTGCAAGTTCTTCCCATAAATTACAATATCATCCAGATACACAAAACAATCTAACCCTTGCAAGCCTGTTAGCACATGGTTCATTAGCCGTTGGAAGGTAGCCGGTGCTCCTGTTAATCCAAACGGTATTCTATTAAACTCATAATGCCCTAAACCGGTGCTGAACGCGGTTTTCTGCTTATCTTGGGTATCCACCAGAACTTGGTGGTAGCCACTCGCTAAATCAAGCGTAGAAAAATATCTACTATACCGCAGTTGATCCAGAATTTCTTCTATCCTTGGAATCGGGAACACTTGCTTGATAGTGGCATCGTTCAATTTCCTAAAATCGACAACCATTCTCCACTTCTTCTGACCCTGAGCACCTCCCTTCTTTGGTACCAAAATTATTGGGGAATTCGAAGGCGAGATACGCGGTGAAATTATGTTATCTTTTAACATTCCTTCCACTTGCCTATTTACCTCATCTTTGTGAGCTTGCGGCAATCTGTACTGTTTCTGGTTAATTGGTGCTTGATCCACTCTAGTAGATATTTCATGCTCTACCTCTGGTGTATATGTCAACTGGTCTCCTTCCAGGAAAAATATGTCATGGAATGACGCACAAATGGCTTCTATTGATGCCTTCTCTTCTGAATTTACGCTTGGGTCTAACTTCAGTGATTCTAGCACTCTCTCCATTCTTTTTCTTATATCAACTTGTTTAATCTGATTTACCGATCTATAATTCGGTTCCTTAAAATTATCGTAACTAGTGAACTTGGGCCTAAAATCCTCATCCATCAGGTAGTCCTTTTCCGATGCGTTGAGTACGCAAGCGTACACCTTACCCTTGTCAACGTGCGTTATGGTTTCTCCCATATATACGCCCTCCGCTAGCTGCTGCTTGTGCAAAACAACAGTCCTAAGTTTCGAATTTACATGCATAGTAATAGGTAATAGATTGACCTTCCGTTTACTACCTCCATACCGCACTTCTTAACCCTAGTCACGGTTCCTTCCTGCCATAACATTAATGGAAGAGTAAGGATTCTATTCTTATTATTATCATAGAATGATAACTGCTTGTCGAGCGCATCCAGTATGGTGCGGCCCCAAAGATTATCGCGGCCAATTATCCCATCAGCCGGGATACCTTTCCTATCCACTTCCACTGCATGCACTCTAAAACTTATACCCTTAATTCTACTGTGCCCTATTCTGAGCGACCCTAATGTCCTAATGCACCCTCCAAACGCTCCGTTAAGCGTTCTTAAGTCCATTTGATTAATGTCTAGCCCCTTCCGTAAAACACTAGATTTTACGAGGCTAGTGTCCGCCCCTGAATCTACTAATAGCACTAGCTTTCCACTAGCTGATTCTTTGCAGGGTATCTCGCTGAAGGCATCACTTATCCTGCTCATAGCGAAGCAATGTCCTTGTGTTCCCAACATGGACGCGTATCCACTTCCTAACTCTTCAAATTTTTTCCTCCATGTACCACAGTTATCCTTTACAATCCTACACTCCCTAAAAAATATCTCAATCATCTTGCCTATGAACTCTCGTACTGCGTTCACGGCGATTGGCCTATACTCTCTACCCTTATTAAAACTTAATCTAAGTACTAGAATCAGCACCGTTACCCAAATCAATACGCAATCAAAAATTTTTTCCCGGAGAGACTCTTGCTCCTCCGTATCTTGAACCATTGTTCTTACGTTACTCGGTATGTGGTATTAGAGAGCCTCTTTCTCCTCCTTTTCCTGGACTGTAATTCCTACATTGCCAGTCACACGTACCTCCGGCCTAGCTGTTACTTCCTTCTTTTTGGCTTTTCAGTCTACTGGCCTCGACTGGGCCGCTGGAAGTTTCCCTGGTTCCTTTGTTGGGACTGTCTTTCCCTGCATTCCGCTGCCCGATGTCCCATCTGTCCACATGAGAAGCATCTTAACCCCTGTTTGCTGTTTCTTATCCTTTGTTCACTTCTGGAATTCCAATTTGGTCGCTGCTGACCACTCCCAGTTTTGAAAGGATTTCTTCCTTGGTTAATTCCTTCTGTTGAATTAACTCTGGGACTACTGAAGTTACCCCTGCTGTCCCTAAAGGGTGGAACCGGGCGCCCCGTAGCTGGCTGCCTTTTACTCTGATTCCATTCTGTGTCTCCATGGCACTGTCTACTTGCCTCATGACCATATGTTTGGCACTCCATACAGTAGGGCGTGTTTTTGCGTGTAATGCACTCATCCCTTGTATGACTTTGCTTACGGCAGAACGAACATGTGGGTGCCCTCTGTACAAACCCCCTGTACGGATTTTTCGGATTCGCGGCTCTGCTGTCGGAGACACCGGGATTATATGCTCCTCTGTATATGTTTGGGACGTAATTACTTCCATCTCTGTTCACGACGGCGGCGGTGAACATGTCCTGTCTATTTTCCAACATGTGTACCTCGCCTAACCCAGCCGTACTCCGTTCCACGAGAACTTGTGCTCTAATCGCTTCTTCTACTAATTCCTCCAGAGATCCTGTTCTGCTATTCAGCATATGAATCTTTAGAACGGAGTTGCGGAGGCCCACCACGAAAGCTGTGAACACCGACTCGTCAACTTCGTGTTATAACGCTGTATCTCCAATGCCATTGTACTGATTATTTCCTGGGCCATCATCTGAAGTGACTCTAAACGCCTGGCAAAGGCACGTATGTCTTCAATTGCCAGCTGCTTCCCGATTCTTATTTCTTGGGTTATGTCCTCCAAAGTTCTCTCCTTCAAATAAGTTCTCCTTATAAGACTGTAAAGCACGTCCACACTGGCGAATTACTTTGGCAACACAAGGTTGTACGCGTCTCCAAATAACCTTTGCTTAACACAGTCGAAGAAGTCCTGCTTAGTCCAGTAGGGCTTATGCTTCGCTTTGCAAGCTCACAACCTTGAATGAATCTGTTAACTTCTGACCGTAAATCTTCTGAAGCTGCACCAGTAAACACAGATACTAGCCTGGCCACTGTCTTTGAAATCTCCTCCATACCCATTTTGCGTATTTTTGTTTTACTTATGACCGGTAAAACTTGAGCGCTATCTTTATGGGTGGTTCCTAGATTCACTTCTCCCGGATCTGAGAGGTAATTGACCAATGACGGACTCAAACTAATTAGTCTTCGATCGTTTGTTCGTACAGGCGAAATACTGTCCACAGTATTGGGACTTTCCTGTACCCTTACTGCTTCTGGCTCTTTTGGCGGATATCCCTTAATTTTATTAGTTATCGGACGTTCTGGAGAAAAAGGCTCGACCCCGTTTCAGATGCGCCAAACAAAAATTTCGCTTCCCTCTCTTCACTCAATACTAATCTGGGCTTTACCACGCGGTTTATCCCTTCTGGTGTTAGATACTCCGGCCAGCGCACTTCCGGTGGCAATGTCAATACCGTCTGTGTAAATCCAGCCGATGCTGATTTTGATCTCTCCCTATTCAGTGAGGACCTATTGGTCGCCTGTCCTCTTTTTAATTCCGCATACTCCTTTTCCAACAGCGATGCTGCTTCCTCTGTCTCCGTCAATCTCCGAGAAAGTTCCTTTGCCCTATTCTCGAGATACTCTTTTTGTGCTCTCAAATCTTCTGTTTTCTCATGAAATTTGAACAACTTTTCTTCTGTCCTTTTTTGGATTGCCGTCAAGGCTTCATCCGCTACTTCTAATGGTGACACAGCTCCTCCGGCATTCGCCTGCCTCCACTATTCCTGAGCTTCTTCCCTGCTCGTACTCGTTTCGAACTCGTCAACTATTTTCCCAGTAAACAGTTTCACCTCTGACTGTATTGATTTCAATCTGTTCCTTATTTCCTCGTCTGGCGAAACCAAACTCACAATCTCTTGCCCTAGTCCCTCTAATTCAGAACTAAATGTATCTGCCCATTCGTTGATCACAATATTTATGTAGTCTGCATAATTTTCCGCAAAATATTTTGCTTTGCCGTACTCAACTGCGTGAGGCAGCAACAGTCCGTGATTATTGTTGACCCCTCTCCCCAGATCTTGCAACTGTGTTATTCGCTTGCGGTAATACACGTTGTCCTTACGTAACCTGCCGTCTTTCTTAAAGTTACGGACCAGTTTTTCAATCGCTTCGCCAATTTGCTCCTGCCTCAGCAGTAATCCTTGCGCTTCCTTCGTCATATCCCAAATGCCAGAACAGATGGCGTATCCCAATTACAAATAAAAATCCAATAATTGTTAAAACTCGTTCCAATATTTTATTCTATCTTACTTAATGATTCAAAACAGAGTTATTAAAAAAAAACATTCCACCGTAAATTCTATATTTATATACATATTCTGCTATACTTGTTTTCGATCACAAAGTTCCGCTGTCTACCGGCGTCCATTAAGTCTTTCTATCAATGCAAATTGGCCCTTGACTCACAGATACTCCTTGTTTTCCTCACATGTATCCCCATATCCAATCACCAACTTTAATACTCCCAAAAATCCTCCCAATTCGCAAAAACCGAAATTGGATTTACAGGCAAAAAATGTCTTGATTCATTCCCAGAAATTTGAATCCATATTTAATAAAAAAAGACCCGTAACGTATGCGCCATGTAATAATAGCATTTAAATGTTTTCTTCAACATTGCTAAGCAAATTGTAGTTTTGGAACTACACAAATTTTGATGCAACAACACGTGTTGTCTGCACCTCTTCACTTAATACCCTAAACTCAAAATACCAAATATTTAAATCAATCTTTATTTTGATTTCAAAACAATATAAATGGAATCATATAAATGTCCCTACCGACAAACAAACACAAATCCCCAATCATAACCGTACGCACCCTATACTGTGGCACGTTCTTTCCAAACCAAACTAACCGGTATACACAAGTTCGCAATTCAATAACGCAAAAACCGTGAATTAGCAGACACGTCCCACATCCCCCGAGAATGGTGAAACAAGAGGTAACAAAAAATATGATCCTAATCTCAGTGAAATAAACCTATACAACCTGACCATTAAAAATGTTCGAGGATCGACCTAGTGTCACCTAACCGCAGCGGCTATTCAGCCCCGATGCTGCTTCTTCTGCATGACCGGCGCAAAAGCGCCCACACGGCCACCGAAGAATCGTCGACAAAATGCACTTAAATACTAAAATGTCCTACTATAAGCATACTCACCATTTTTGCTCCCCCCACTGAGCTCCTTTGAGATGGTTATCCTAATGGTTTCCTGTTGGTGGATTCCCGCGTAGGAGTGCTCTTTTCCTGGCACTCGACGTTGGATCCTACCGGCTGCGCCAAAATGTTGGGGTTCGGTGTCCTTGCTTGTCGACGAGAGACGTCCTGTCGCGGTTCGCTGGGCGCGTAGCTGAAAACTTTAAAGCCCTATTGTTGTTAAATGAAAACCAAAGACACTTTTCACTTTAAGATCAAAATCACAAGAAGTTTATTCTTTCAAATACTAAATCTTATATAATATTTCTTAACACTTATCTCAGTCTGTGAACAGACCTTTCTGGTGTTCCAGTTCCGCACCTGCTAATTGGTGTCAGTTGGTCAAGCCAACTGACCTACTACAAAAGTGGCGACGGTGCATTACGCTGCCCTCGTCGACTCGACTGCGCAACTGTAATACCCTAAAAGTTTACATAATAACATTACACAAACCATTTTAGCTTAAAATACTTGAACCCTAAAAGTATGTTGTATTCTTAAATAATTGTTAGCACATGCTAATCCCACAGAGTGTGGCATCTATTAGGAGTCGATGCTGTGCGTCAACTACACGTAGGTAGCTTGGTTCTAACTCACAACACTACGAAAAAGGCTTGCGGACTTCATCACCGACACAGAGATGACTCTAGACCAGGAGTTTCGGCTGGCAGAGCTACAGGCCCGACTCACGAGGAGTTTGTCGCCTGGACACAGTTCACACTTGAGAGCTAGCCCCAGCGCAGAGCCACCTATAAGCCACGGAGCATCGACAGCCACGAAGAAAGATACGCTATGGGCAGCCGGAAATGTTCCAACTGTATACGATACCACGTTCCAGACAGTAGTCCCCGAAGTCTCGCGAAGCGAGATTGCCATCTACTCGGCAGTCATCGACCACGTTAGGAAATGGTCCTTGAAATATGATGGAGGGCATGACCCGATAGCTTTCATAGGGCGAGTGGAAGAATTATCGGAAATCTATGGACTAAACAAGCACATGCTGCCTCGAACTATGCCAGAACTCCTAAAGGAGCGTGCTCTGCTCTGGTATAGAAACAACAACCGAGCATGGGTCGATTGGGTGCTATTCAAGAAGGACTTCTTGAAGTTTTTCCTACCCACCAGGTACTTCGAAAAGCTGGAGGATGAAATTCGCCAACGATGGCAAAACCCACGTGAATACTTCAAACAGTACGTGGTAGAACTTTAAAACCTGATGCGTCATGCAGTATACACGGAGGTCCAGAAATTAGAACGAATCGTGCGCAACAGCCTGGAGGAATACCAATGGTATGTCCGGCGAAAGGATTTCGATACGCTGGAAGAACTGGTGGAAATGGCGGAAGACCTCGAGGGTATACGTGGTGACAGCGAAGCTATACGAGCAGCACCACCACGACCACCACCACCGCGACCACCACCACCGCGACCACCACCAACACGTCACGAGATACAACCACGGGTCGGACACATGTCCCCACGCTAAGCCAGGAACCGACAGGTAGCATCGGCTTGCAGACGATGTGGTCAGTCTGACCACATAGCGCGACATTGCCGCAATGCCCAAGTACTCTTCTGTTGGAAGTGCGGAAATAGAGGCACTAGAACAGTTGAATGCTGTAGGACGGTAGGGGGAAACGAGCGGGGCTGCCGCCAGCAACGAGGCATGGAGCAGCCCACCGACAACAAGCATCAAACGCAGTAAGTGCACTACGCTACGATGGACAGCGTATCTGTGCCGCCGTCACCATTGGCACTCATCTCCCATTTAGGTGCTACCACCGGAAGAGTAAACTCTACATACACTAGAGCACGGATGGCGGATGGTCGAACAAGAGATATTACTCAAGCGTTTGTTACGTGTGTCAAGCTTGGAGGAAAGGTATGTCAGCTGGAGCTACTTAGCATTCCCGACTCCACCGACGACTTACTGCTCGGCCTGGACTTCATGACACAGCAAGGCCTATCCATGACATGTGGAGGCCAGGAAATCCAGCTAGTCCCCCAGACGGATGGTGTGCAATCACAAGTTACCGCATCGTGCACAATCATACGACAAGAAGCCGCTACGGACGAATCAAAGATAAAACTTTTTCTGGCCACAGAGTTGGCTAACGTCACAGACGGGCCAAACGTGACCAGTATCACAAGCCACAAAATAGTGATGCGCGATGACCGACCCATCAAACAACGATACTACCCGAGAAATCCAGTGCAGCAAGAAATCATTGGCGTGGAAGTAGACGACTTGATAGCAAAAGGCTGTATCGAACCGTCGCATAGCCCCCACAGCGCACCAATTGTGTTAGTAAGAAAACGGGATGGGAAATGGCGTCTGTGCATCGACTATCGGCAGCTCAACGCCAGGTCCATACCCGACGCATACCCACTGCCGCGAATCCACCACCTCTTAGACCGACTGCGTGAGGCTAAATTCATCAGTAGTCTCGATCTGAAGAACGGGTATTGGCAGATACCAATGGAGGAGCACAGCAAGCAGTATACCGCATTCACGGTACCCGGCAGAGGCCTCTTCCAGTGGCGTGTTATGCCTTTCGGGCGACACTCCGCACCAGCAACGTTTCAAAGAGCACTGGACCAAGTTATTGGCCACGACATGGAGCCACACGCGTTTGCCTACCTTGATGACATTATTGTCACAGGGAGAGACCCAGAAGAACACATGAGAAACCTGCAAGAGGTGTTCCGACAGTTGAGGGAGGCAAATTTAAAACTAAATCTGGAGAAGTGTGCATTCTTTCGGAAGGAGTTAAAATATCTGGGACACGTGGTCAGCGACAAGGCAATACACACTGACCCAGATAAAATCGCTGCCATACGGGAGCTGCAACCACCAGAGAACATACGACAGCTACGCCGCTGCTTGGGCATCGCATGTTTGTACCGCCGTTTTGTACCCGACTTTTCAAAAGCAGTACACCCTTTAACGGCGCTGCTAAAGAAAGGAAAACATTTCCGATGGGGTACCGAACAACAAGAGGCATTTGAAATACTGAAACAACAACTGACGGAAGCTCCGATCCTCGCCTGCCCAGACTTTAATCAAAAGTTCACGCTCCAGACCGACGCCAGTAACCACGGGTTGGGAGCAGTGCTTACGCAGGAGATCGAGGGGGCGGAGCGAGTAATAGCGTACGCTAGCATACACCTGAATGGAGCTGAGCTAAACTACTCCCCAACTGAGAAGGAATGTCTAGCCATAATATGGGGCATCCGGAAAATGCGGCCATATCTGGAGGCCTACCACTTTACCGTGATCACCACCTATCGCTGAAGTGGCTAAATTCCATCGAGAGCACGGTGGGCGCTAGAACTTCAGCAGCATTCATTCGAGGTACAGTATCGCAAGGGAAAACTAAATGTACTAGGGGACGCACTATCAAGGCAACCAGGCGAAGCTGCATGCACTGTCACTATGCAAGACCAAGCAGAGCAAAATTGCAAGTGGTGGCTCAAGCGAAAAGGAGAAGTACTTGCCAACCCGGCTAAATTCTCCGACTACACAGTGGAAAACGGGCAGCTGTATCGCCATATACCAAATCGCACGGGTGATGAGGACTGTACACCATGGAAGATATGCGTACCTATGCCTCTGAGGGTACGCATTTTACAAGAGAGCCACGACGCGTCAACGGCAAGACACCTAGGCATCCGGAAAACGATAGCCCGAGTTGCAAACAGGTATTACTGGCCAGGACTGTTCCGGGATACCAGCCGCTACGTTCGTCAGTGCACACTATGCTAGAAGTACAAGCCCAGCCAACAACAACCTGCTGGAGAAATGCTGACGCAAATACCTCTGGAGCCGTGGGCCATATTGTGCGCGGATTTTGTTGGGCCCCTACCCCGCTCGAAGCATGGAAACACAATGGTACTAGTTTTCCATGACAAGTTTTCAAAATGGACAGAGATGGCGCCTCTTCGTAAGGCCACCACCGAGACTCTACAGCGGGCCTTTCGGGAGCGCATCTTAGCCCGTTTCGGAGGCCCAAGGTCTTAGTAACGGACAATGGTTCGCAGTTCACAAGCGCTTTGTAGAAGACTACGGTATCAAGCACCAGTTTACCGCACCCACAGGAAAATGCCGCCGAACGTGCCAACCGCACAGTGAAGACAATAATCGCCCAATACGCCGGTAAACAACAACAAAAGTGGGATGACCAATTGCCGGAGTTGACCCTGGCCATCAATAGCAGCGTATCAGAGACACTGGCTATAGCCCCGCGTATATATATATATATATATATATATATATATATATATATATATATATATATATATATATATATATATATATATATATATATATATATGTTTTGTAACAAGAGGTGTTATTTTGAATCATCCGGTATTTCGGTAGTTGTCACTTTTGAAGCTTTTATTCTTTGACATTTGACAAGTAGAAACTACGCCATTACTAAAAATGGAACGATACACGCTTCAATAACGCATTAAAATTATTAAAATTCACTACAAATATGGTGAAAATCTTGCAGTCACAGTTCGCAAAACTAAAGCATTTTTGGGTCGTCGTGAAGCACCTTGTCGGACCGCAATACAGAAATTGGTGGAAAAATTGGAGCTGTTGGGACAAGTTAGTGATGTGAAGAATAAAACCCGTGCACGTTGCTCAAGAACAACTGAGAATATTACTGTTGTGGCGCAAAGTGTTGAAGAAACCCCAGGTTTGTCCATTCCTCGTCGTTCTGTGGAATTGGGCATTCCACAAACGTCATTACACCGTATTTTGCATAAAGACTTGGGTCTTAAGGTTTATAAAGTTCAGTTAACACAAGAACTCAAATCAGCCGATCATCAACAACGTCGTGTCTTTGTTGATTGTGTCCTTGAAATTCATGAAAATGATCCGGAATTCCATCGAAAAATCATCTTGACTGATCAGGCCCATTTCCACCTCGGTGGCTACGTCAACAAACAAAATTGTCGCATCTTGGGCTCGGAAAACCCAAGAGATATTGTTGAGAAGCCTCTCCATCCTCAACGTGTGACTGTTTGGTGCGGTTTATGGTCCGGCGGGGTCATTAGACCTTACTTTTTCGAAAATGAGGTTGGATCAATAGGTACGGTGAATGGATTGCGCCATCGAGAGATGATTAATGATTTTTTATGGTCGGAGTTGGATGATGTGGATGATCTGGACAACGTTTAGTTTCAACAAGACGGCGCTACGTGCCACACAAGCAACGAAACCAATGCTCTTTTACGGGAAAAGTTTCCGGACCGTGTTATCTCTCGCAGAGGTGATCACAATTGGCCACCGAGATCTTCTAATTTAACACCTTGCGACTTCTTCCTTTGGGGCCACGTGAAAGATACGGTCTACGCCAACAGCCCAGCGGCGATTCAAGACCTCAAAGATAGAAATCGTGAGGCTATCGAGGACATAGGGCAGCAACTTTGCGATTTGGCTATGGAAACTTTCATGAAAAGGATATGGTCTTGGCTGATATTGTCTTTCATTATTAACGGCATACCTTCCTCTTTATTATGAAATAAACATCCGATCATTTATCTCAAAAAATGGCATTTTTCTTTGAATACCAAAATAACACCTCTTATTGGAAAACCCTTTATATATATGTATACTCGTATATATATATATATATATATATATATATATATATATATATATATATATATATATATATATATATATATATATATATATATATATATATATATATATATATATATATATATATATATATATATATATATATATATATATATATATATATATATATATATATATATATATATATATATATATATATATATATATATATATATATATATATATATATATATATATATATATATATATATATATATATATATATATATATATATATATATATATATATATTCTCGTATATATATATATATATATATATATATATATATATTTCCATACCTACCTCCATGTCTCCTTCTTGTAGTTGAAAACCCTCTCAACTACATAAAATTAGTATACTATTTTTACCTTTGTTAGAGGTAAAGAGTATATAGAATCAAAAAGTTCGGCTTGGCTTTGTTAAAGACCACTTTCACAGGGAAAATCACCATTTGATATCGGCACTCCCATTAGTTTCAGTAAAAGGTCATTAGTGCCCCTTATTAAACTGTCCAAAACGACGAAGGAAACTAAATTTCAAGCAATTGGTGGACAAAGATTACATGTGTTAGCCGAAGTACGTTGTATTATTAATTATAGGGGAAAGCGAAGTTTGTTTTGCCTGATGAGGAAATGGTTGCCCCGCTAATCGTCGGAAGGAATTTTTTATATTCTTTTTCCATTCATTTGAGACAAATAAAACACTTCAAGTATTTGAAAAATGACTCTCAGGCGAGTCAACTCAGTGTTGGTTCGCAGTAGTCTTGGTCTCTTAAAGAATGCTCCCTGCCGAATTCCGAATGTAAATATAAGTTGATTAAGAATGTTCTGGCGTATCAATTAGCGCCATTGGCATTTCTAATTTTATAAATAACGACAAAATTCCGGATTACAAATGTCGAAGATGTTTTAGAAGTAAATTGCAAATTGAATAAGATGGATATTAAAGAAATTGCCACATTCATTACTCCAAGGCCCATTCAGATTGAACCCTTTGACTATGAGATGAAAATTCATTTGACGATTGACGCTCCAATTCAATGCACTCCGCGCTGCTTGTCTAGAGAAGAACCAAAGTTCAGGAAATAGTAGACGAACGACTAAAAGAAGGCATAATTAGACCTAGTACCTCCCTATATGCTTCAGCTAGCGTATTGGTTAAAAAGAAGTGGCAAGACGCGCATGTCTGTAGATTATCATGGATTAAATAAAATAAAGATACGTGACAACTACTTTTTGCAGCTAATTGATGATTATATAGATTACCTTGAGGGAAAATACTATTTTTCTGTGCTACATTTGAAGAGTGGTTTCCACTAAGTTAATGTCTCTAATACTTCCATCCCATATACGGCGTTTGTAAAGCAATTTTGACAATACGAATTTTAGAAGATGCCTTTCGGACTTAAGAATACACCTAAAGGATTCCAAAGGTCTATTGCTGATATTGAAACATAAATGGTTGCATACTTTTACGGTATGCTCTATTCGTCTTTTTCAACCCCCAAATACACAGGCATGCTCTGGCAACTTCTCGAAACTGCGTTCGAAGTGTAATGGATATTCTGGCATACGAGAGGTATAGTATTCATCAGAAACTGTCTCATGTATTATGTATGCCACGCTGACCCGCGCATGAGAGGATTTCATATAGTATTCAAAATAACCCCCTGCCATTTGACACAGTACATGTTTTATCAATTACTCTATGCTTTTCCTATACATATACTGCTATTAATAATATTGCAGTTTCACATTACATATTGACTTATTAAGAATGTTCTTAAAAAAAGGCTCATTGCATGATGATGATCAATTACTGTAAATGATAATTAAATTAGCTATTATTAAAATAAACAAAATTTCACACAAAACTTTACGTATAAAAATTTTTAAACCAAAATAACACTTTTTAATTTAAGTATTAAATACATTTAAATAAAAAAATTAATTCAAATCTATAAACAAATAAATTTTAATAATCAATTAATAATTTATTTAACTATTAAAATAAATAATTATACGCGTACATCTATTAATAAAATTAAATAATATATTCATACATATAATTTCAAAATAAATAAATAATTATATAAATGTAATGTAACCCCTAATAATTAAAAATTTTATTAAAAATTTTGAATAATAATATTCTTAATAAAAATAAATAATAATAATAATAATAATAACACAATAAATATAATTAAATATTTACGGCAAACCTACCAAAAACAAATTTGTAAAAATTAATTATTTTTTATTATATTTTTAAAATTGATAAATTTTTTAAATTTACCCCTCTATTCTTACTCAGTCACAAAACTCAACACAGGCACATTCCGAGTATCAGTAGAGACTCAGAGGAATTCACAGAGAGAACTGAAAGCTCTCTGAGTGACACATGAGATTTTTATTGAGACAACCTCGATAGCAGGTCACAGCGATATACATTTAAACAATTAAAAAAATTTGTTTATTTAATAATTTATTTTAATCACAAATAAACAATAAAAAATTAATATATATATATATATATATATATATATATATATATATATATATATATATATATATATATATATATATACATATATATATATATAT
The DNA here is from genome assembly GCA_920105625.2 of Clusia tigrina. Lineage (NCBI taxonomy): Eukaryota > Metazoa > Arthropoda > Insecta > Diptera > Clusiidae > Clusia > Clusia tigrina. Next base: position 119,405,452 of record OV050030.1, on the reverse strand, counting down.
ATATATATATATATATATATATATATATATATAAATATATAAATATATATATATATATATATATATATATATATATATATATAAATATATATATATATATATATATATATATATATATATATATATATATATATAAATACGAGGTGTGATCAAAAAATAAAGTATTTATTTATTCATCAACAACTATCTTGTCCCCTTTAAAGTAATTCCCCTCAGATATAATACACTTATGCCAGCATTTTTTTCAATCCTCGAAACACTTCTGAAACGCTTTGTTTGGTATCGCCTACAGCTCATGTTTCGATTTTTCTTTTATCTCCTCAATCGTAGCAAAACGCTTTCCTTTCATCGGTGTCTTCAGTTTTGGAAAGAGGAAAAAGTCAGCGGGGGCCCAGTCCGATGAATACATACAAACAATTTTCGCTGCCGCATGTTTCATGCCTAAAACATCCGTAAAAATTGATTGGCATGAGCCGAACGATATGCCAACATCATCAGTAACCTCTCTGATAGTGATTCGACGATTATCCAAAATCATGTTCTTCACTGCGTCCATGTTTTCATCGGTTGTTGACGTGCTCGGGCGACCAGGGCGAGCATCGTCATTGACATCTTATCGGCCTTCCTTAAACCGGTTATACCACAATTGAACTTGTGTTCTGCTCATAGTAGACTCGCCAAAGGCCACAGTCACCATTTCAAATGTCCTTGCGCATTTAATTTCATTTTTTACACAAAACTGAATACAATTTCTTTGATCCATTTTTTCGAATAGTACAAAATCGAAGAGCACACCAAAACACGACTAACCTTTTTATCTATAAAAAACCAACTGACAATCCAAAATGGTTGGTATTGCCAACATATATAACAGACATATGTACCAACATAAAAAAAAAAATGCGAACATCGAACATACGTATCTCACGAAAAGATGAAAATAACGGTTATCTTTTGATCACACCTCGTATATATATATATATATATATATATATATATATATATATATATATATATATATATATATATATATATATATATATATATATATATATATATATATATATATATATATATATATATATAAGTGTGTGTGTGTGTGTATATGTGTATATATAAATATTGTAAAAGCAAATTTCCTGCCTGCAGCCCCGCGTGCCTTTTGCTAAATGGGACATAAAATTGCAGCTGCTGCTGCGTGGTCCATTGATTTCTCCCGGTTTTAAAAAAAAATAATTACAATTTTCTTCTAATTTCTAAAATTAAATGCAAATATTTACATATTTTGTGCCGATATTTTTTAAATTCAAATTCAATGTGCCCATCTTCATGAATCAGCTGAAAAATAAACAGCGAAACTTTTTCACCATTGAATGGTGAATTTAACGAGCTTTCCGCTTGAAACAGTTGGCTCTGAGTAGATGTCACAAAATTGAGTGACAAAAATCGTGTCTCACTAGAGACAGAACTCAAGTGAGACAGCTCACGTGAATAGAGGGGTTAAATTTAATTATTATATAAATAAATTCTAATAATTTTTCAAAATCTTCTTCTGGGAGACGTTTAGATTTTTCAAACGTGTCAGGCAATCATCAATGTGCTGCAGTAATATAGTCTGCGACGTAAATAATTTTTGCATGGTTAGTTATATTTACATAGTAGGTAAAAAGTTGTTAAGGAGATTCTAGTGGCACTTAAGATTTATCAGACAAATTACACTTGAAACACTGACACTTAAAAATTGTAGTTGGAAATGGTCAATGTGTCCAGAATATCATTGCATTTAAAACAATGTCATATATATATATATATATATATATATATATATATATATATATATATATATATATATATATATATATATATATATATATTCTACTTATGTCTGGAACACATTTCACAAATAATAATTTTCTGCGAATACAAAATTACAACTTCTACCAAACAATGCATCACGATAGCTCCGCTCATGGTGGACCAGCGAAAATAATAAAAACAAAACTTAAAACATTGAGAAACAACGCATTTTCAAAAAGATGCAATCTTTTTTTTTTTTTTTTATTACAAGAATTTATTATTAATTGAATTTGATTAAATTAAGCTTAACAATAAGTATATCAAATCTTAAAACTAGTCACTAAAAATAAATTTTAACCCAAATTGTATTTGGCCATCAAAATTTCGGTTCTGCTTCGCTCTTCAAAAGGCCGAAAGGTCTCTTCTCTGCAGGCGGGATCGGCTTATCGGTTTTGCGAGGGATTTAGCTAGTGGATTCGGGTGATTTTCCAGTTTTGCTATGTATATCTGCTATCTAGCATTTATTTCTGTGATAACTGTTGGTATTTTCAGGTCTTTGTGAATATTATCGTTACGCATGTACCATGGAGCACCTGTTATTAACCTAAGTATCTTCGACTGAAACCTTTGAGTTATGGCAATGTTAGAAGCGGATGCATTACCCCACAGTTGAATCCCGTACAACCATATCGGCTTAATAACTGCATTGTATAGGAGGATTTTGTATTCTAGACTTAAGGTAGATTTGTGGTTTATTAGCCAATGCAGCTTGGCGACCTTCAACTTCGTATTTAAAATTTTAGTTGAAATGTGCGTACGCCAAGTTAAGCGCCTGTCTAAATGAATGCCGAGATAGGTGACTTCATTAGCTTGTGGAATCTCAATATTATTGAGCCGAATGGCTGGACACGTACCAGGCCTCAAAGAGAATGTTACGTGTTTGCTTTTTTGCTCATTGACTTTTATACGCCACATTCCTAACAATTCTTCTACCCTAACTAAGTGCTCTTGTAGAGCTCTCGACGCCTTTATCGAACATTCATTGCAACTGAGTATGGCGGTATCATCCGCAAATGTTGAAATTAGCGTGCTTTCACTTATAGGAATATCAGATGTGAATATTACATATAATGTAGGGCCCAGAACGCTACCTTGGGGCACACCGGCTAAAATTGGAAAATCTTCGGAAATGAATTCGTTTACTTTTACCCTGAAACGTCTATTGGATAAATAAGACTCAAGAATTTTATGATAGCTTTTTGGGAGAAACTTTTTGATTTTGAACATCAGTCCTTGATGCCATACCTTATCAAATGCTTGAGCCACGTCAAGGAATATTGCAGAGTAAATCTCCCCGAGTTCAAATGCTTTTCTTATTTCATTTGAAATTCGATTGACTTGCTCAATAGTGCTGTGCTTTTCGCGAAAACCGAATTGGTGTTGCGGTATTACGCTATGGTCATGAAGAAAAGCAGATAGTTTATTTAATAGTAGTTTCTCAAACAATTTGGAAAGGCAAGGCAACAGGCTGATAGGTCTATATGATGACGGTAGCGTTGCGTCTTTTCCAGGTTTAGCTATCATACATATCTGAGACTTCTTCCATGCATTCGGATAGTAACCGATGCCCAAGATTGCGTTAAAAAGCTTACATAGAAATGCTGATGCAGAATCTGGTAACTGTTTTAGCATTTTCGGGGTAATATTATCGAATCCCGGTGATTTTTTTGGATTCAGTTGTTTAATTTGTTTGGCTATTTCTGGAAGGGAAATTTTAATAGGCTCAGCAATCTCACTACTGCAAGGTAAGGCAGGCAGTGCAAAGGAGTTTGTAGCCATATTCGGCTGGAACACATTGCATAGATGTTGTGCAAAGCAGAGTGCTTTTTCTTGATCGCTTTGAGCCCACGCGCCGTACGGGTTTCTTATAGGTTTTACACCTTCCATTGGAGGCTTAAAGTTTTTAGATGCCTTCCAAAGGGAATACCTTTCGGTAGAATTTGGGGATACCTTCTTTAGGTTTTTATCCTCCTCCTTTGTAAGAGCATCTTTAAGCGCCCTTTCGGCTGCTTTAAGATTGTATTTAGAGATGGGTGAGCGATGTTTCTGCCATTCTCGGCGCAGCCGTCGTTTCTGTGCTACAAGTTTTTCAATTTGGCTATTTGTACAGGCATACTTGCACTTTCTAGAAGTATTTTTTGGCGTTGCCACTACGGCTGCAGTCGCTAGCATGGAGTTGAAAATATCAATATTATTATCTATATCATCTGCATGTTTTACCTCAACTCTTGTAGAGATATGACTACTAATATACTTTTTGTATTTTAACCAATCGGTTTGGTTGGTCCCTAGGCGAAACTGTGGGCTTGTATATTCTGGTTGTTCATAAAGGTTGATTATTACAGGAGAGTGATCAGAGGACAGATCGACACAGGTTTCCGCTGATACTAAAGACCTATCTATATTTTTAGAAATAGCAAAATCAATAAGATCAGGAATTTTCTTTGGGTCTGTTGGCCAATAAGTGGACTGTCCTGGTGAGACAAAATCGAATTTACTATGTCTGTTAGTTATTGCATTGTACAATTGTTGGCCTTTTGGATTAATTAGGCGAGAGCCCCAGTGTTTATGTTTCGCATTATAATCCCCGCCAGCTAGAAATCTATCACCAAGGGAATCAAAAAGTTCTTTAAATTGAGTTTCTGTTACAGTAAAACGGGGTGGGCAGTATATAGCTGAAAGCGTCAGGTCTTTGCCACGATTTTTAATAGATACTGATGTAGCTTGCATCCATCGCATCGAATGCGATTGCATAAGATGATGCTTAAGCCGATTTCTGATTAGAATAGCCGTACCGCCATGTGCCTTACCATCAGGATGATTTGTGTTATAAAATTTGAAGCCTGGGAGATGAAAGTTGTATTTGTTTGTGAGATGTGTTTCAGACAAAAGCATAACATCAATTTCGTGGTCATGTAGAAACTTATTAAGGGCTAGTTTATGCTGGTTAACACCGTTTGCGTTCCATAAACATATTTTTAACAAACTCATTTTTTATTTACAAGAGTTTGGATCATCTGATTTTGAGCTTTAATTAAATCTTGTAACATATTTTGCACTGTAGACATGAATTGAGTCATACACTGAGTAAGATTTAGGATCATGGCTTCTACTCCACTATTAGATGCATTGTTATTGTTAACTTGCCGTACGTTACCCTGCAGAACACTTGCGTAGGTTGCTTGACCAGAATTAGGTTTTTGCATAATAGGGTCACCTATCTGAGGCCGTGTGGCTACCACCACAGTTACTACATTTCTTTGCGGATGTGTCAGCTTTAGCTAAGGTGCAAGTACTTGTAGGGTGGAGATCACCGCAAACTACACAAACACTGCGCAGAGTGCAGTACGATTTAGAGTGGCCGAATTCTTGACAATTCATACATTGTATTGGGCCGTTACGTTTGTGCGATTCTTCAACCGTAATTCTGCGGTGTAAAAGATATCTTAGGTTATATATTGGGTGCGTCTCGTTCTTTTCAACCTGGGTTGAGTTGGGGAGCAGTTCAACTTTAAATATAGGTTGTGGAACCTTATTTCTATTCACAATATTTATCACAACCTTAACGGGGAACCCTTGCTCTTCAAGAGCCTCTTTAATATCGCCAGAATCTATTGTGGCTTCGATTCCTTTTAAAACAATAACAAGGCCTTTTGAGCTCTTTACCTGATAGGAATAATAATTTTTCTTGTTCCCCGTTAAAAAATTTATAATATCACGATAGTGCTTTTCACTATATGCCTGTATCTTTGTCTCCTCAATACTACCTTTTCTAAGAGGCACAATGTGAAAATTATTTGTGCCTATAATATTTGCGATGTTCAATACTAATTGATTAGAACTACGCTCGCGCAGGTAAATTGGTGGCGGTCTGGCGTTACTGACTACAGGTTCACCTTTCGATTTATTAGTAGAATTCTCTACACTAAGAAGTGCAAATCTGTTATTCTCCAGAGGAGCACCTGAGTTTGTTGTGTTTGCCCTTTTGGCGACGCCCATGACCTTTTGTGGACTTATCTTTCTTTTAATATTAATGTTTATGTAGCGGTCAATACCAGTCTGCACTACCGCCACTTTTTTTATTTTCTTTACCTCACCGTTTATTACCGCCTGCAGAGCTATTGTTGCTGTACTCCTTACTGCTGCTGAGTTTCGTGACGGCGCTATGCTGGGCTGCCTTGCCTTCGTTGTTGTTTCGACGAAAGTCATCGCGCTCTTTCCTGTCGCGACAGTTGCTGGGATCGACTTTTCTGTTGAGGTCGCTGCTGTTGCCGACGCTGCTACTGACACAGATGATGACTCTGCTAGTGGCATTGTTGTTGCCGATAATATGCCGTATTGTATTGTTGTAGTGTTATTGCTTGGTGCAACGGGTATATGCACCGAGTGCCGACGCTCTCTATGAGGAGAGTGAGCGACACTCATAGCTTTATGTATATGTTTATGTTTATATATTTAGTGTTTACTTTTTGAATTATATTTCATATATTAATTTAATTTATTAAACGAACTGTTAAATTTCTCGAGATTATTTTGATTTAATTGATAATATTAATACAACAAAATAATATTTGAGAAATATGTAAATCCAATCAAACACTGAGCGTACAAGAACACGTCCGAACAGTATAAAAATATCTAACAGATGCAATCGACGACAGAAATGTAATTACCTACTATCAAGGCAATGAAATTACAATATCAGTTCACGCAAACATAATATAAAATCTATTTCCTTTTTTAAAACGCTAGGCAATCGATTTATGGTTTATGGTAAATTATCCATGGTTAAGAATCCATCGTGTGGCTCAACAAGGTTTATAGGACTCCACATACCACTCAAAATAAATGAAGACATTGATGCTGCAGTCGAGTGTCTTACGTGCATTATACAAGAATCTTCTTGGCGACCTACTACACACAAGAAACATCATTTCAATTCGTCTGCTCCGAAATATTCCCTTGCAGTGATTCACAAAATGACGGAGAAACGAGGAGCTCGCAAACAATGGCACACTTCAAGATATCCGGATACCAAGGAGGGAGAAAGAATCCAGCATTGCTAACACACTGAAGAGCTTAAACGGAACACTCCAGACGGATTATTCGTTATGGAAAGTTTGAAGAAGGATATATAATATTACAACTCATCATCATCCCCCTTTAGTAAAACATGATAAAAATTGGGCGAAATCAGACACCAAAAAAAGTATATTTATTCGCAGCCCACTTAAGTTGTGTTCAAGCCAAATAAGATTGCATATTCCCAGAGGCAGATTGACTTAATAGTGAACAAATTAAACGAATGTCATCGATTGGAATTGCCTATGAAAAACATCTCAATAACTGGGATAATAAGTGTTCTAGCAGATTTGAATGAAAGAAAGTCTCCAGCATATGGCTTAATCACAAATAAAGTACTCAAAGTGTTACTTCTTCTATTCAGAAACATACTCAATGCTGCACTGCTAACAAGTTGTCTCCCAGCACAATGGAAAATGGCTGAAATAAAGATGTTCCCTGAAGCCTGGCTAAAGTGGTGTCGACCCGACATCTTACTGCCAATGATCGAAAGTATTTGAAATACTAATAATCAGGTCTGGCAAAAATATGTTTGAAAAAATTTTTATTAAGCGCTTAATATGCTCTTAAATATGCTCAACTCAATGAAAAGTTTTACTTCAATTTTTATCTTTTATTCAATTCGGTATTACTGTATAAAATTAGACACTTTTTTAAATTATCAATCTAAAATTACCTCTGTGGTCATTTAAAATTGTTGGGCAATATTTAAGTAATCTTAATTCTGTTGGGGAGTACTTCGATACACTCCTAGTTGGGGACCCACTAAATAATATATCTTTTATTAGTAATTGTTGCATAACCAGAGTTTCTAACCAAACTGCTTTCAAGTTTTTTTTAAAATATATGTCTGTGTTCAACATTTGAAATTGCTCAGTCACACTTTTCGCAATTTTTAAACTTTCTTTCAACATCAAACCTTTTGCTTGAAGCCTTGTAAAATGCCTGCTATCAAACAACCAAAATTTGCATCAATTAACGCCAACTCTGTTTCTTCAAGTTCAAGCTTCAGTTTTTTAACAATGTCTACCGATCGAAATTTTATTGCTGATCAAATCACTTCTGGGGTCTACATTTTGTCGTGCCGCCGAAAGGGTAGAAGCAATACTTGGACCGTTTTATGCTAAATATTAAAAGAAAACGATACCGTATTGGATAGGTTCATTTGGTGTCGCAGGCACCAACATTTTTTTAAATTTTCTGGAAATCAAACATCCCCACAAGTGTTAAGTTAGGTTATCGTGGTAGCCGGTCTACATACCAACTCACTCAGACCACTGTGGTACAACCACGTAACAACGCACCCCAGATTTACACGTTAAACATTTCGAAGCCCTAATAAAGCGCAGGATTTGTTTGACCTTCGCGCCGGACACTTCTGTAAGAGAATTAAAAGCATACGAGTATTTGCCTAAAGAGCCCGCTCTCCTTCTAGCCAGAGCCGGTCACCTACAGAAGAGATGTTCCACAGTCTCCTCCTCCTCCTCATTTCCACAGCTTATGCAGTATTCATGCGAAGATACTCCCAGCCTGAGAGCATGACTGCCGAATAGCCATTGACCAGTTATAAAAGCCACGGCCTTAGAGATATCCTCTCTCGACAGGGCAAGCAACTCTCTAGATCTGTTCCTATCAAGTTCCGGCCACATTAGGCTACTCGTTGAGCAAGTGCCCTCGTGTGCCCAAGACCCATTGGCCTCACACACGACCCAATCCTTCATCATCAGATTACAGGTGGCAACTGGTATTCCAACCTCGCATCTGCCCGTGCATAATGTAAGGTTGGTGCCCCGTCTGGCTAGCTCATCAGCCCTACAGTTCCCCTCAATATCCCTATGGCTCGGAACCTATATTAGGCGCACCCTACAAACGGTGCTGATATCATTTAGGGCTGCCCGGCAGTCCTGAGCAACCTTTGATTTCAGTGACACCGAGTTCATTGATTTTATGGCCGCCTGGCTATCCGAGTAGATATTTATAATGGTCTTTGTTACAGCGTGTCTATTTTAGTAGACGGCTACCTCCTTTATGGCTAGGACCTCTGCTTGATAAATACTGCAGTGGTCGGGGAGACGGAACGAAAGCTCCAGTCCCAATTCTTATGAGAAAACTCCAACGCCGACTCTATCGTCAAGTTTGGATCCGTCGGTGTAGAAATTCAGTTCCCCCTTCTCCATGGCATGAGTGTTCGCCACACTCTTCTATACGGAATATGTGTCTGAAAGTGCATAACAAAGTTGAGATTATATATACGAGTAGAGGGGTCAATGTGTTCGACAAAACTATTCCAGGTATGCACGATAGTCGAGTGACCAATCTGCCGATCATGACATATCGCCGTACATTTCAGCCTTAGCGTTGATGCGACGGCCACTTGTTTCCCTACCAGATCTAATGTAGGTAGGCTGAGTATCACTTCTAGTGCTTTAGTTGGGGTGGTCCTTAAAGCACCAGAATTGCACAGAAAAACCGTTCTTTGGAAATTGCTCAGAAGCTTCAAATAGCTTTGTTTATGAGTGGCTGGCCACCATACCAGTATTCCATATAGCAAAATAGGTCTGACCACCGAAATGTACAGCCAGTGCATAATTCGCGGGGATAACCCCCACCTGATTCCGACCGCTTTTTTACATGTGTACAAAGCAATATTGGCCTTCCTAACTCTGTCCTCAATATTGGGTTTCCAGGTAAGCTAGTCCCAAATATTTAACTGTCTCCTTCATCTGAATTTCCACACCTTTGTATATTAGCGGGGATCTATTTTTCTTAGAGAAGAGATTTAATTTTATTTTATCGGGGTTTAACCCTAATCCTCTTCTTTCCGTCCAACAAGAAAGCGCGGCCATACTACAGCGCAAAATATCCATGAGTGTTTGGTTATTTCCCTCTAATCAGGGTAGGGTAGAGTAGGGGAGAGAACTCCTCCCTGAGGAGTACCTCTGCAGACCTGTCTGCTCAAAGTGTAGGTACCTAAGCTGGCAGTTACCTTGCTGATGACGAGTACAGTCTCTATCAGTGCAACCACATTAGGATCAACGCCCAGAGCTTCTAACGCTCCCGTAATGGCGTTCGCAGTTATTTTGTACGTGTAACGCTGTCTCTGTCGATTTGCCCATCGTGTATGCGTGCTGTACCAAGGAGATTCTACCAATTGGTATAACTTACCGTTGGTGTGCATCCATCAATCTCTTCATTGTCTTTAGGAGAAAAGACGTGAGACTGATTGGTCAGAAGTCTATAGGATTTATATTTGAGGACCTGCCCGCCTTAGGTATGAAGGAAACCTTTGTTTCTCTCCATCTTAGGGGAATATAGAAAAGGTTATTCTGCTGAGTAAATTCCATCCGGACCTATAGACTTGTATGGGCCAAAGGTGTTAATGGCCGACTCAACTTTCTCGGCTGTAACTATATTGCCGACCCATAGATGTCGAGTTCTTACCCTCCACCATGCTACTACCTGTAAAATGCATATCTAAGAGAAGAGCCAAAGATTCCTCGCTCGATTCGCTCCACACATCTCCCGGTAACCCAAGTTGTATGGTGTCATCGCTAGGATTCTCCTTAGTCTGGCTGCTTCCGATGTTTCTTCCAAATCCATACAATAATTTTGGGCTCTCTGCAGTTCTGGTTGCTTTTTTGTATATTTTAGCTCAGCCTTATAGGCTTCCCAGTCCGAGGGCAGCCCCGACGTTTTAGCCCTGGTCAATAACCGCCTATTAGACTTCCGGATGAGCCCTAGATCCATCGACCACCAAGGCCCTGGTTACCTGATTTATCAGCCCTTCTAATTCCACAGGTTCTGTGGGTGTAGACGGGAGATTCCTTAGCAGTGAGGCCCTGAGAGTCTTCCTATACTTTCCCCAGTCCGATCTACGTTATTTCTATACGCCTAAGCTAGAGATACTGGGAAGTTCAATTCGAATTCTATATAACGATGGTCAGAGTAGAGATTTTCATTCGAAACTCTCCATCTTTTTACATTATTCGAGAAATGATCGAAGGTCAGGGTAATATTAAAAACTTTCTTTCTATTCTGTGTTATAAAAGTCGGCTCTGAGCCTAAATTTAGGAGACTAACCTGATTTGCTATAATAAAGTCTAAAATTTACTCACCTTCGGCAATCGCTTGCTCCACCTTCTCTTTGGGTCTGACCCCTTCCGGTCTATGATGATTAGTATATCGCCCCCACCTTTGCCAACTTCTCTGTAGGGCGGGTATTTCTGGCCGCCGACCTTTTGTCTTTTGGCGACCTCACCTGTCTCTTCCCTCGATCGTTTCCTCTTTGGGGCTACACCCGCTGGTTTACCCAAGCCAGATGCACACCCCTTGCCACTCTACCGATTTGGCCTGCTCGTCAGTGAACTGATCTGTGGGTAGAGCCTAATATTTGACCATAACCCTCATGGCCGCCTTCCTATCATAATAGGCCTGCTTAGAAGGACTGACATGTTTTCCGCTGCCGACGATCCTCGAAGCAGCCACCCGCCCCCTGACCACCAGTAGCGTTTGGGTTTTAACCACCCGCAGGTTTCTCCCTGCAACACCCCTCTGTCCAAAACGAGAGACCGGCTTTCCCAAGCCTCCCCGTCCACCGCTAGCAGTACTCGTGCTGGGACCAGCCCTAACGCCTAGGCCCCCTCTGGCTCCTGCTGCTATCGATCTGTCTACCACCCTTGTATTAGCGATAGACAGGATCGCCTCTGTTGGCTTTTTGGGAGGGCCGCCCTCCTATGGATTTGAATTTACTGAAATTTATTTAAACAGATGTGGTCCCACAAATATCGAACAAGAGAGGGCCGCTCGCGCACAGGTTCGTGCGCGCGGGTAAGGCTTGATAGAACCGGAGGCCGCCAGGTATCCGGAGCACTCCGTTCAAAACTGGGCTAGTTTTTAATCTGGGTCCCCAACCAGGTTGAGAATCGACACGGGTCGTATGACATCTTGCTCCAACTCAGAGGTTTTTTAAAGAGGTTATCTCCTCCGCACCCTGTATCCGGGGAGGTATTTATTGAAGATGAGTCTAGACCCGTAGTGCTCTGTTATGAATAGCCGGGTTACCTCGGGCAGGATGCGACTCTTCACCACGCACTGTCGGTCTAGATGGGATAGAGGCTAATGTTCCTAAAATTATAATCGCATATTCCCATCCTGCGAAACTTTCATATTCCAATTCTGAAAACTGTCTCCGTTATCGTCCATTTTCGGACATCTCTCGTTCGGCCTTAAAAAGTTTGCGACGTTTTTCTGAAAAAGTTGCGCGAAACATGGAGAAAACGTGGACGTGAGCGATTTGCTGCCGGATCCAAGTACCATTTCACGTAATTTGCAGAAATGTACACAGGAAAAAAAATTGAAATTAAGATGTGAAAGATATGAAATTTTTTAGTGGTCACGCATCTGTTATAATCGACATGTGGTCTGATAACTATAAGCAACCTACTTTTTTAGGCGTCACATTGCTTTATCGAAAAGACTAAGTTATTTGATATCATCCTAGGACTTAAATCCACCATTTCTACTGCCTTTAATATTTTAAGAATTTCAAAAGTTTAATAAGCTTGGTGTGGAGTCTGGAATCTACAGACATTCATTACAGACAGAGGAGCAAACTGACTCTTGTTTTGTAGTTATTGTTGCTAGAAAGGTATCCACAGCCAAAGAGAATTAATGAATAAGAGCTTGAAATTCGCTCACCAAAAATTAACAGTTATAAAACCACGGGAATTGTAGTAGGTATCCAACCATTGGTTCGATTCAAACCGGCAGACTAAGTTCGTAGACGATTAATTCTATAGAGTTGATGTTTCGGCTTCGAACAAATATGCGTTAGTCAAACATTTCATTCTTGTTGTTATTGTCTGGTTGGCTGCTACTGGTATTATTTCAAACTTTTAAATGTTGGGTTTTTCTGAGTTTTGTTGATTTTGCTTTGTAGAAACTGCGGCACATGTAGAAACTACGTCACACGGAAAATTAAGTAATTTACTTAAAACAAATACATTTTTCTCAAATCACAAAAAATAGGGATACATATTAATGGTATTAATCAATTTTTAAAAAATTTTCAGTTTTAAATTTAAAAATAAGGATTTTGAGCCCAGGACAGTGCTTCTTAATTTAAAAAAAAGGTTTTCTAAAGTTTCCACATAGTATAAACGGGAAAAATTCCCGTGTACACTATGTGGACACGCCCTCAAATAAGCGCCTTCGTTTTTTTATTTCAGTCTCATGTCGACTCTGCATGGCACTTCAATTGTAAAATTTTTTTTAAATTACCCTCTTGGTCCAATTCTTTTTCTAACATCTATCTAGCTTTTTACTTATTTATGTTAGAATAAAAGGAGTACAGAAGTCTCAAGTCGGGTTCGACCGACTTCGAAATACCCTTTCTTGTGCGTGCAAGTTCAACAATTGGGATGTTTTCTTCATAAATCATCATTAGGAGCATACTTACGGTAATTTGAAATGATTATATAGGTCCCATTTCTTGTGTATGGCTTTGTAGTGTCAATATAACCACTAATATAAAATTTCGTCCAAAAATATTGTATAGGTCGCAAGTTATAATAAAGGGTGTTTTTTTAAGACGTGTGGTTTTCAAGCAGAAAAAAAACGCATATAATTTAATGTTATGGCCAAGAATTTAGCTTTATTATAAAAAGGGTTTGCCATTATGTTTTAAAAATGATTTCGGGCAAGTGGCTGCCTAGAATAAAATCCAGCCGAGAATCCCAATATTCGACCACTTTTGCAGCAGTTAGGGCCGTATGTCAACAATAACGCGCCGAGTATTCTCTTCCAAGGCGTCAATCGTCTCGGGCTTATCTGCGTAGACAAGCGACTTCACATAACCTCACAATAAATAGCCCAACAGTGTTAAATCTTACGATCTTGGAGGCCACACCCACAGGCCCACGACGCGAGATAATGCGCTCACCAAAAGTTTCCTTCAATAAATTGATTATTTCGTTGGCTGTATGGCATGTAGCGCCGTCTTGTTGGAACCAAAGGTCGTCCACATCAACATACTCCAATTCAGCCATGAAAAAGTCATTAATCATGGCTCTATGGCGTTCCCCATTGACTGTAACAGTATAGCCGGCTTCATTTTTGAAGAAATATAGACCAATGATTCCCTCTGCCCATAGAGCACAACAAAGAGTGACTTTTTAAGGATGTAACGGCGTCTCAACAATGGCTTGTGGATTATCGTCACTCCAAATGCGACAATTTTTCTTATTAACGTACCCATTCATCGCTGAACAAAATCGGGATCGCTTGTGAAAATCGGGATCGGTGGCCATCTCGTTTTGGACCCATTCACCGAACGTGCGACGCGCTTGATGGTTCGGCTTCAATTCTGTGAAATGGAAACACAAACTGAGCATAAATCAAGTGACAGCTGTCAAAAAGACCAACTCCGAAAAAAGTATTGCCAACCCCTTTAGTATGTCAATATTGGGCGTGGCTCTAGAAATAACACGCCCATTTTTTGTGTGGTGTTTAATGATAGTACCCGCAACATTCGTGTGAAATTTCGTTGAAAAATCTTGAATAGGAACCTAGTAATGATTTTAAGTTAATTGTAGGTGTGGCAGTAGTAATAATCTGCCCATATTTGGAATGCATGCTAGTACAGACCCAATGTATACATTTACCAATTTATTTTCATATATCATCACTAGAAGCATAGATAAGGTAATTGTCTATAAGTGGGGTCCCCAAAGTTCATTATATGGGAAGGAGGCGTATCCTTCCTCTGATCGACCCCGAATCTTGTATGTGGCTTTGTAGGGTCCATATACGTAGGGTCCATTTCGTCCAAAAACTTGTATAGGTCGCAAGTTATAATAACGTGTCAATAGTGGGCGTGGCTGTAGAAATAACACGCCCATTTTTTTGTGTGGTGTTTAATGTTCGTACCCGCAACCTTCCTGTGAAATTTCATTGATAAATCTTTAATAAGAACACAGTAATGCTTTTTGGCTAATTGTGGGCGTGGCAGTTGTATCATGATTTCCATATTCTGCACACACACTATTATGGGCACCATGTATGTTTCTGCCAATTTTTATTCCGCTGGCATCAATACTAGCATAGGTAGGCTAATTTTAATTTTAGACCCCAAAGTTCCCTATATCAAAAGTGGGCGTGTCTTTTCTCTGATCAGCCCCATTTGTTGCAGATAGCTTTATAATGTCCACATGTTCCTTCCCATAAATTTCGTCCGTAAATCTTTACCAGATCTTAAGTTATTAATATTTGTTAATAATGGACGTGGCAGTTATTATATACCGCCCACCTTTTGCACAGTGTTTAGTAGGACCCACATCTCCAAAAATAATGTCACGATTCCGTCAATTGGACCGAAGTTATAGTGATTTTAAAAAAGGTGAAAAAAGTTTCGTATACGGGAGGTAGGCGTGGACTTTGTCCAAATCGACCCATATAGCAATCTTTGTCCAGACTATACTTTTGCAAAATTTCATTAAGATAGCTCTAACGGTGTAGAAAAAAAATGGCCACAGACGGACAGACGGACGGACAAAATAAAAATTGCTTAGAAAGTAATTCTGATCATATCTCTATATATATGTCCATACCTACCACGCCTCCTTCTTGAAATTCCAACCCCTCTCAAAAGCAGAAAATTAGTATACCCTATTTACCTTTTTTAAAGGTAAAGGGTATAAATATTAAGGACTGGCATTCTGCGTTCTAAGCAAGGATCTGTTTTGCCGAATCAATTTGGATATACAACATCTGTCGTAATTAATATTTGATGAATTATTATGTATATCCTTTATACAAATTTGTTGGCAACTCTTATCGAAAATTTTACAATTCGTCTGATGGATTCAGTAAATTATGTTTGGATTCACTGAAGTTTTTTAATTTAATGAAAAACTCACAATCTAATGTTAACTCGTCCAGTTTTGCCACTATGTATTTAAACTTATCGCAACTGTTTCTTTGGAAACTAGCCCTAATGCTATACCCAACATAATAACGAGCTGCGGCTATCTCACAATTTTTGTTGTAAACATTTTTAGTTGTAAACTTCATTGACATTAATTTGCTAGTTAAACTTTTTACCTCTCTAGCAGATTATTACCTAGCTTAGATCGAAATGCTGCGAGCAAATTTTCTAAACTCTCTTGATTTAAACGACCTAAGCACAAACATTTTATTTCCTCGCTTTCATTAAACAGATCTTTGGCCAGATCGTACATGGCAGTTAAAGTAATGTAAATGTGCTGAATGTTTCAATTCTATCCCGCAAATTTCAGACCTTTTTTCTTTTGGAACAGGTTTAGGTTTTGACAAGGTAAAAAAATAGTGAATTCGATTTCTCCCCTTCATAATATAGTATTTCTTTATTGTTTTGATTAATTTTTTTGATTCCTTTAAAGAGAACGTCAGAAATTGAAATATCGGTTGAAACCAGAGAAACCTTGTGAAAACTTCAACAAAACAAATTCACAATTACAATTTTTTGTCTTTTGGCGACCTCACCTGTCTCTTCCCTCGATCGTTTCCTCTTTGGGGCTACACCCGCTGGTTTACCCAAGCCAGATGCACACCCCTTGCCCACTCTACCGATTTGGCCTGCTAGTCAGTGAACTGATCCGTGGGTAGAGCCTAATATTTGACCATAACCCTCATGGCCGCCTTCCTATCATAATAGGCCTGCTTAGAATGACTGACATGTTTTCCGCTGCTGCCGATTGATCCTCGAAGCAGCCACCCGCCCCCTGACCACCAGTAGCGTTTCCACCTGCAACACCCCTCTGTCCAAAACGAGAGACCGGCTTTCCCAAGCCTCCCCGTCCACCGCTAGCAGTACTCGTTCTGGGACCAGCCCTAACGCCTAGGCCCCCTCTGGCTCCTGAATAACACACGTGGCTGTAGAAATAACACGCCCATTTTTTTGTGTGGTGTTTAATGTTCGTACCCGCAACCTTCCTGTGAAATTTCATTGATAAATCTTTAATAAGAACACAGTAATGCTTTTTGGCTAATTGTGGGCGTGGCAGTTGTATCATGATTTCCATATTCTGCACACACACTATTATGGGCCCCATGTATGTTTCTGCCAATTTTTATTCCGCTGGCATCAATACTAGCATAGGTAGGCTAATTTTAATTTTAGACCCCAAAGTTCCCTATATCAAAAGTGGGCGTGTCTTTTCTCTGATCAGCCCCATTTGTTGCAGATAGCTTTATAATGTCCACATGTTCCTTCCCATAAATTTCGTCCGTAAATCTTTACCAGATCTTAAGTTATTAATATTTGTTAATAATGGACGTGGCAGTTATTATATACCGCCCACCTTTTGCACAGTGTTTAGTAGGACCCACATATCCAAAAATAATGTCACGATTCCGTCAATTGGACCGAAGTTATAGTGATTTTAAAAAAGGTGAAAAAAGTTTCGTATATGGGAGGTAGGCGTGGACTTTGTCCAAATCGACCCATATAGCAATCTTTGTCCAGACTATACTTTTGCAAAATTTCATTAAGATAGCTCTAACGGTGTAGAAAAAAAATGGCCACAGACGGACAGACGGACGGACAAAATAAAAATTGCTTAGAAAGTAATTCTGATCATATCTCTATATATATGTCCATACCTACCACGCCTCCTTCTTGAAATTCCAACCCCTCTCAAAAGCAGAAAATTAGTATACCCTATTTACCTTTTTTAAAGGTAAAGGGTATAAATATTAAGGACTGGCATTCTGCGTTCTAAGCAAGGATCTGTTTTGCCGAATCAATTTGGATATACAACATCTGTCGTAATTAATATTTGATGAATTATTATGTATATCCTTTATACAAATTTGTTGGCAACTCTTATCGAAAATTTTACAATTCGTCTGATGGATTCAGTAAATTATGTTTGGATTCACTGAAGTTTTTTAATTTAATGAAAAACTCACAATCTAATGTTAACTCGTCCAGTTTTGCCACTATGTATTTAAACTTATCGCAACTGCTTCTTTGGAAACTAGCCCTAATGCTATACCCAACATAATAACGAGCTGCGGCTATCTCACAATTTTTGTTGTAAACATTTTTAGTTGTAAACTTCATTGACATTAATTTGCTAGTTAAACTTTTTACCTCTCTAGCAGATTATTACCTAGCTTAGATCGAAATGCTGCGAGCAAATTTTCTAAACTCTCTTGATTTAAACGACCTAAGCACAAACATTTTATTTCCTCGCTTTCATTAAACAGATCTTTGGCCAGATCGTACATGGCAGTTAAAGTAATGTAAATGTGCTGAATGTTTCAATTCTATCCCGCAAATTTCAGACCTTCTTTTTTCTTTTGGAACAGGTTTAGGTTTTGACAAGGTAAAAAAATAGTGAATTCGATTTCTCCCCTTCATAATATAGTATTTCTTTATTGTTTTGATTAATTTTTTTGATTCCTTTAAAGAGAACGTCAGAAATTGAAATATCGGTTGAAACCAGAGAAACCTTGTGAAAACTTCAACAAAACAAATTCACAATTACAATTTTTTTATTGAAAAGTCAAAAAATTTTACTAATAAAAGTGAAATACATACAAAAACAATTCCAGAAAATGTTCCGTTCAAGTTTCGACAAAAATCTTGGTAAGGATTAAGAAAAAACGATTTTGTGAGTAAACAAAAACAGCAACAAAAACGCAATGCACTGAAAAAATGACTCATCAAAAATTACTGAATCAAATAAAAATGTTAGTAGTTAAAGTACTACACGGACGCGTTTACCCTAAGCTCTTAGAAATTCTATTCTTACTAAAGTATTATCCGGAATTTGCTCCGACTTTTGGCACTGGGGTTCTGCCTCGGGCCATCCCTCGCTGATTCGTAATTTGCGTAATGTTCGGTGTGAAATTTTTGTGGTGTTTGCATCGAAAAAATTGTGAACCTCAAACCTCAAACTTAAATGGAAGACGAAGGAACCGCTTGATATGTTCGTTCTGACATTCGACACTTCTGAAGATGTGAAGAAAATTCACGAAATCAAAAACATTTTAAATACAATTGCAAAGATTGAACCAATAAAATCATCTAACTTTATTCCCTAGTGCAAAAGTTGCCAATTATTCATATATCATCATATATCTTCAGAATGCCAAAAGCCAATAGCTGATAAACCAAAAGGCTGCAATTGTGGTGAGTTGCACCCAGCAAATTATCGTGGCTGTGTAATTGCGAAAGAATTACAAAAAATCAGATCGAAGAAGACAACTTTTGTTAAAACGAAGGATCGCGATAATAATAAATTTCATGCGTCAAAAAATGTCCCCACCAAAATTGGACCATCTACGAGTACTAAAGAAGCAAGCTATGCTCAAATAACGAAAGGCTCTGCTCCCAATTTTGCCCCACAAAGCGCCGATGCGGTGTCAATAGTCTTGGCAAAGCTAGACCGCCAGGAGAAAAGTTCAAAGCATTGGAATTGCGCTTGGGAGCCCTGGAGCACAACATGCAATTTTTAAATTATGACTGATTAGTCTGAGACTGATTGATGGAATGCAAATGGTTTAGCCAAACACAAAAGTGAGCTGGAAGTCGTGCTTAACAATGAAGATATTGATATATGCTTAATTGCTGAAACTCATTTTACTAAGCAATCGCATGTGTCCTTTAAAAAATACGCGCTTTACCATACAATACATCCTGACAATTGTGCAAGGGGTGGTAGCGCAGTCATAATCAAAAGCCCCATTAATCATCACTTGGAGGACCAAATCAGCACAAATGAGTTTCAAACCACATCCGTTTTCGTTGAAACTTCCAAACAACCACTGGTTCTAACTGCTCTATATAGTCCACCTGGGCACCAGTTGAAATATGAAGACTATTTTTCTCTTTTTAATCGTTTCCACTTTAGACACCAAATACAGATGGCATTGTGGAATAGTACGCCCACACTAAGACTTGTTCTGCACGGGAAAAAATATCCACCTTTTATTAAGAGCTTAATTGCAAAGAAACGGAAGCTGCGGAAACGTTGGCAACAAACCAGATCTCCAGCAATCAAATCGAATTTAAACTTAGCCAGTAAACAGTCATTCAATAATGACACATTTAATCGATTTCTGATGGATCTTACAGCTGACAAGACCACAGAGTACTCTTTGTGGAAGGCGGCTAAATCATTCAGCATGCCAATACAACACTGTGCTCCAGTTAAAATCAACGATACACTGTGGGCCAAAACAAGCGCGCAAAAAGCAAAGTTGTTTGCTGAACATCTTGAAAAGGCCTTTAGTCCAAATGAAGAAAATTATGAAATAGTTATAAATGAAAGTTGGCTAGAGTGCGATACCCACATTACTCCAGTAACTCCAGAAGAAGTTGGTAAGCAAATTCATAAAATGAAACTAAAAAAAGTGCCAGGATTTGACTTAATAACGACGGAAGTTCTTCGTAAACTACACAATAATTGCGTCTCTTATCTATCTGCTTTAATTAATATGTGCTTCAGGTTGAGGCATGTTCCTATATATTGGAAATTCGCAGAGGTAATCATGGTACCCAAGCCTGGGAAATCACTAAACGACGTATCATCGTATAGGCCAATATCCTTACTGCCAGCATTGTCAAAACTCTTTGAAAAATTGCTTTTAACGCGCTTAATGCCAATAATTGAGAATATAAGCTTGATTCCCGCTCACCAGTTTGGTTTTAGGAAAAATCATTCGACAACTGATCAAATCCACAGAGTTGTGAATATGGTCGAAACTGCGTTGGAAGGGAAAAAAGTGTGCCGCCGTCTTCCTAGACGTTTCACAAGCTTTCGATAAGGTGTGGCATGCAGGTCTATTACAAAAGCTGCGGACATTGTTGCCAATGCAATATTGCGAGGTGCTTTCATCATACCTTGATGACAGATAATTAGTGCTGGTGTACCGCAAGGGAACATCCTGGGGCCTTTGCTGTACCTCCTGTATACATACGATCTACCAACAGCAAATCAGCAAGTAACCGCAACATTTGCGGACGATACTGGTGTTCTGGCTACAGGTAACACTATCGAAGACGCGACGGCTAAGCTACAAGAGGCTGTTAATTGTATTGATTAAGGGGTAAGAAATTGCGCATTAAGTTAAACAAAACCAAATCAGGGCATATAGCTTTTTCACTGAAAAATACACCTTACAAACCGATTTTCATGGATGGGTTAATAATCCCACATGTCAACGAAGCCAAATACCTGGGTATTATACTCGACGCCAAATTGCGCTGGAAAGCTCACGTAAAGAAAAAACGAGAGGAACTTGACCTAAAATTCAACAAATTGTACCACCTTATCGGCAGACACTCTACCCTGTCAATTCACAACAAACTAATGATGTATAAACAATTATTGAAGCCGACCTGGACCTATGGCATCCAATTTTGGGGATCTGCTAGTGAAATATACATTGCCACTATCCAAAGTTATCAAAATAAAATGCTGCGATGTATTGTGAATGCACCATACTATGTTAGAAAAAGCGATCTCCATCGTGATCTTGACATGCCAACTGTCACTGATGTGACAAAAAAATTTGCCATTTCTCACAAACAGCGACTGAAATCGCATGTCAACGTTGCAGCATCCAGTTTACTTCTGATGACTTCGCAGCGTAGGCGGCTAAAACGGAAAACTGTGTGAGACCTAATGGAACTCGAGTAGCCGATATTTTATTTATATGTTATATGTTAGCATGTACATAAAACACTTAACGATTTTCTTTTAATTTGTTTAATTTATTCTAACAAAATTGCTAGTTAGTATTACCTGTATTTACTAGGTGCAATTATAAAACGTTTCTGTATATGGTATAAGATTCGTTAATAAAAAAATAAAAAATTTCATTTAATCAATGTATTTACTGATGAACATTAACAAAAAAAGAAAATAATATTAAAATTAAGAAACAAAATACATCACAAAAAGTAGTCAGAAAATTTGCTGTAAAAAAATGTTTTTACAAATCAGAACTTATTTATAAAAATTAATGAAAGAAAAGAAAATTAGCACTATAAAGCGTTTTACTATATTTTATGGCCCCCTTTAGCATCTATAACGACTTGTAGTATTCCCCTCAATAAATCAACTTCTGCACATCGTACTCGCTTGGTATTTTATTTCATTCTTCTAGTATTAGAGATTTGAGTTCTGGTTGCCTGTCGGCCGCCTTTTTTCTTAAAAGTTCCCACAAATTTTCAATGGGGTTTAAGTGTGGATTTTGGGCAGCGGTATCCAACACTTTTTGTAATTATAAAGAACCCACATTCTTACCAAATGCGCCTTATATTTTGAATCATTATCTTCGTAGAATTTGAATTGCGGATTGTTATTAATATTGAACCCACAATGATCTGCGCTGTTTACCAAATAATGTTTGAAAATATCAATTTTCTTTCAATTCAAAATATCCATTTTCTTTCAAATCTCCTACTCCTTTACTGGATATGCAGCTCGTTATCATGACAGAAAGTTGACTATTTTAAATATTGGGATATAATAGAATATTTCGATTTTCGACTCCTTTCCTTACCAATATGCGTTCTGCTCTATTTGATATGTTGTGCGAATGGAAGTGCGAATGTTTTGGTCCCATACTATCTTCCTTTTCTACGAAATTTAAAATATTAAAAATAGTTGGCTGGGCAAAGGAAAATCTAGGGACAGTTCCTGGACAATTTTCGGATGCGGTGGCTATAATAAACCAACTGACCCATATCAAATGAAGTCATTTTACCAGGCATCTAAAATTCACAATAATTTTGCTAAATATGCTGCATTCGATAAGCAAAGAACAACTATTTTTGATTATTTTGCATTCATCTCATAACGGTAAATGCATTACGCAGCTAAATTATTTCCAAAGAGAATTGACAGCAATTTTTTTTTGACTATTTTAGTTTTTGTTATGTTTTTTTGTAGGTATATAGTACCAAAGTTAATATAAGCATAGGCAACACAACTGCTATCAAGCTCTAACTTCTTGTTCTTCTTGTGTCAAGTAATCACTTTTCTTTTTAATAAACCTGCTAAGCTGAACGGTCGTGTTTTTGTTTATTGCGCTTATTCTGATAAGGGTTATGGGCCCAGATCAAAAAGCCAATAGCTAAACACGTGTTTCGGAAGATTTTTTTGTAAAGTGTTCTTAAAATCGTTAGTCGAATTAAAATTAAAAATGAGTAATTCGTTTTCGCAAATCAAAAAATTTAACAGTGAAAATTATACATCTTGGTCGGTCCAGATGCGAAGTATATTAATTACACAGGATCAATGGGATGTCGTGGAAAACGCACGTCCAGCAACATTAACGGCGGCTGAACAAATTTCGTGGGAAAAGATGGCCAAAAAGGCGCTAGCAACAATCACATTGTGTGTCAAGTCATCGGAGCTAATCCACATAAGAAGGTGTGCTTCCGCAATGGGCGCATGGGATACATTGAGCAATTTATATAAAACAAACGCACCAGCGCGCAAGGTAAGTTTGTTCAGAAAACTAGCTCGCTTTCGATTCCAAATCGTTGAAAAATGGCCTGAACAAATCAATGAGTTTTATACCCTTGCGGATGATCTAAAAGACATTGGAATCGACGTTCCAAAGGATCACCTCAGCATCTTGCTACTATGCAGCTTGCCGGAAGATATGGACAATTTTGTTGTAGCAATGGAGAGTCCCGACAAATGTCGAGCAGTTGAAGGTCAAAATATTGGAAGTGCTGCAGCGACGAGATGAGCGGAAAGACGTCAGCGAAGAAAGCGTTTTTGCAGCGAATCAGCTGAAGGTCGAGCAGGTCGAAGGCACTGGGGAAAAAGAGTTTGAAATCAGGTCGCAGTGGCAGTAGAGGTATGTCAGCGAGGCGAAATATAAAGTGCTATTCGTGCGGTAAATGGGGATATATACGATTGGATTGCAGAACAAATGGAAACAGAACATCGTATGTCTTATTAAGGCTTACTAACGAGCTTGATGTAAGCAGCGACGTATGGAAACTCGATAGTGGCGGATCGTTCGATTCAGAATCGCGCGCAGAAAGCAATACTAGCTTCGGGCGAAAGTGTGAATGCAATGGGTATAGGTAATGTGACTCTAAAATCAGTTATCTCTGACATTACATTGTGCGACGTGTTGTATGTGCCGAACTTACATTCTAATTTCTTGTCAGTGAGTAAAATAATCAGCAATAGTCATAAGGTACAATTTCGCAGACGAAGCGGTGATTAAAACGCAGCATAATAAATTAGTGTTCTCAGCAAAAATGAACGGCGGCATTTTCTGAACTTAATTTCTAAAAAGTGGTAAAAATGAATATTTGTATAATACGTTTACTAAAAAGCAAGAAATCGAACTGTTGCATCGCAGGTATGGGCATATAAATGTTAATGACTTGTACAAACTGTCTAATTAAAATATGGTTCGTGGTTTAAATATAGACAATCCAAAAGATTTTCAATGTGTCACTTGTGCAGTTTTCAATATTAGCACTAAGCCGTTTAGGTGCTATCCTTATATAAATACAACTAGTGCTCTAGAAGTTGTCCACACCGACATTTGTGGTCCAATGCGCGTTTGCTCACAAGGTGGTTCGAGATACTTCATCACCTTCATTGATGATTACTCGAGGTATGTAAACACTAAATTTTTGCAGCACAAATCGCAGGCCTATGAAGCATTCGTGGACTTCATAATACGTGTGGAGAAGCAGACTGGACGCAAGCTGAAATGCTTAAGGAGCGACAACGGGTTGGAGTATGTAAACTCAAATTTCAATAATTCCTTCAAGCGATATGGCATCGTGCATCAGAAGACAGTTAGCTACGCACCACAGCAGAATGGCATAGCGGAGAAGCTAATAGAACGCTCGTCGAAATGGCTCGGTGTATGCTGGAAACAGCGCATCTTCCTCAAAGCTTATGGTCGGAGGCTGTAAGTACTGCTACGTACATACGTAATCGTTCTCCTACAAAGATATTGAATGACGAAACTCCATATGAACGTTGGTTCGAGAGGAAACCATCTGTAGCACATTTCCGAACGTTTGGCTGTAATGCTGTTGCACTCGACAAGAATCGGAATCGGTCGAAATTTGAGCCAAAAAGTACACAACTGGTTTTTTTTTGGCTACGCGAGCAATACAATAGGCTTTTTAACAAAGCATCGAAAACTATAACTATTGCACGGGACGTCAATTTCTTCGAAAACTCAATTATATTAAGTGATGCAGCTGTCGCAGATCAAGCAGTGGAAAACGCCAAGGATAGATTCTTCGATTACCCAGAGCCAAACTATGAGACCAACAATAGAAGTAACAGTAGCGAGTGCGCTAACGTGAAAAGCGCAGGTATTAAAGGCACACGCAATGAAGACGGCGAATATATTAGCAGCGCCGGTCAGAGTATTAGCGCAGATATAGCGCGCATTGCAATGCGCGTGTACGTAAATGCAAGAGAGGTACACGAAAGCTCGGATGGAACAGAGGCTCAAGAGCAGGAATGGTCGTCTGACGAAGCGGTTGAAGTCGCTGCGGGAAAGCGAAAGAGAGGCAATAAATCGCACTGGCAGACCTGGTAGGCCGAGCACACTGTATGTCACTGAATCATTGAACGGTATTATTACTAATCCAATCATCGTAGCTGAAGCGCTAGAGTCAGCAAATGCGACTCAGTGGCGGAACGCGATGCAGATGGAATTTGATGGTTTAATGAAAAACGGCACCTGGGAGCTGGTTGACTGTCCAGCAGGAAAAAAGTTATCGGATGCAGATGGGTTTTTACAACCAAATTCAACGCTGATGGAACGATAGAAAAGCGCAAACCCCGTTTAGTTGCACAACGTTATTCTTTCTCAAATTGGTTTCAATCGATGCCAGACGGACTCATGTTTGTACACCATGCTAAGAGAAGGAGAAATTAACATCATAACATCATATTAACATTTTTTTGGCGTGCTCTCTCGAATCAACAATGCGCGACATCGTTAAACAACTCAGTGCGCAGATGGAAGCAGTTCCTATAAAATTCTATTTGGGAATGGAAGTCGAGCGAGATGGACTGCGCGGCGATATATCAATTAACTAAAATCGGTATACGCGTGAGCTTCTGGAGCGGTGGAATATGCTTCTTAATTCTGATTAAATTTTTGTGTAATCGCATTTGGGTACAGGCAGAGTATGTAGGTATATAGTACCAAAGTTAATATAAGCATAGGCAACCCAACTGCTGTCAAGCTCTAACTTCTTGTTCTTACTGTGTCAAGTAACACTTTTATTTCTAATAAACCTGCTAAACTGAACGGTCATGTTTTTGTTCATTGCGCTTATTCTGACATTTTTGTATCTTAAGTTTAAGATTTCTCTTTTTGTTTTGTTACTGTTCATTAGTAAATATATTGATTAAATCAAATGAAACAAAAAAATTATTCAAAACAATAAAGATGTATTATATTATGAAGAGGAAAATCAAATCCACGGACTTTTTACCTTGTCAAAACACTTTCTTTGCAAACTGTATGTACATATGCCACCTTTTTTTATGTCACAATTTTCGATTAACAAAATCAACTTGCATACATATATGAGAGTATACTGGTCAGGGCCGTGCGCAGGATTTGCTCGTGGGGGCTTTTTTAAATCAAATTTCCTTTAAAAAGCAGAGGAGCTCAAAGAGATCTATCAACAAGTGGATGCACATAATATAGTTATATCATATAATTGTATGATTACATATACATACATTTTTATTCACGTACATATATGTATTTACATTTTATTGTAGCTAAAAGCCCTTTTATTGCAGCTAAAACCCTTCTGGGGGGGGTTTCAACACCCAAACCCTCCCCCGTGCGCACGGCCCTGATGCTGGTATTGGGTATAATAAAAATGCATCAAATTTGTTTTTACCTAGCAAAAGGGTTGGTATGGCACCCGACTTCAAATATATTTTTCCAATACATGATCGGTCGAAGTGGTGACTACAGGTTTCGCGTATTACTTTTTAAACTGCCTGGTTCAATTTTTGTATTTTGGCACCAATCCCTCAGAAGAATGGCATTACAATCTGGATAACGGAAAATTTCTGAGGAATTTCTCCCAGCACAATTCGGCATTGTGCATTCTTGCAAATGTTTATAACGTTCGCTTGTCATTCTCCCTTAAAAAAACAAAAACAAAAACGAAAACTTTGTGCGCACTTTAAAAATTCGCCTAAGCAACACATGTATGTTAAACTTGTATATTAAACCTTGTTCTATATCCTACGCTAGATCAACCAAGTTGTTATCATGTAAATCCAAATGCAAATACAAAATATAAGTCGCATAATACCCAAATATTTCTCATGAAAAAATTCAATTAACGTTTGAATTAAGCTTCATTGGTGTGATGCTATTACTTCGTTCGGTTGAAGCCTGCCAGCCTTCTAAGCTGAAACTTCAATTAAAGTTTGAATCGAACAAATGGTTGGATACCTACTAAACTTTCCGTGTTTTATAACTGTTCATTTTTGGTGAGCGAATTGCAAAGCTCTTATTCATTAATTCTCTTTGTCACAGAATATCAATACCATACGTGACTATCAAGAATGATAAAATAGAAGATTGCACCAATGCTGGTATGAAAATGAGAGAAATGAGAGAACAGCCAAATTGCATACATATTTGTGTGAGAAATGTGGTAGTTTGTGTTTAATATTAAATATTTTAATATTTATCGCATTTTATGATAATATTTATATAAAGAAATATGAAATTTCAATTGATTTGGCATTAAAATGTTTGTTCTTTTCAATAATTTGTGCCGTTGAAGTTGTTATTTACTGTTTTGGTGCGATAATGGGAATATAAAATGAAATAATTATCGGAAATGAAATTCTAATACATGTATATTTATTAAATATATGTATATTTATATAATATTAATATATGTATATTTATTAAATCACTACACAAATTCACTTTTTCATTCTTGGTACATGAAAATCCGCTGCTTAAGTACTTTTTATCGAACGAGTTTTTCAATAATTTGTTCTCCTTTACTTGCAAGTGCATTTGTTAAGTTTATTATTAGTATTATTGAAAATAATTAAAATCCTTTGAATTCATAAATTATTGCCTTTGCACGTGCATTTTTCATATAAAAAAACATTTTAAAGCGCTTATGACGTCACAGCCAATCAGCTGTGCAGAGTTTTTGTCGAGAGAGGAATAGCGGACCTGCGCATGGCGTAATCTTCTATTCTATCATTCTTGCGTGACTATAGTCAGCAGGGATCTTAGTCTAGCGGAGATTTTTTGGTGTTATTCTAAAACCGCAGGGAGCAACTGTTGTAAACTGGATAAAAATTTAGCTGATTGAAAAATTAAATTTGGTATATTGGCTTGCAAAAATTAAATAGATTTTGATATACATTTTAAGGTAAAACTAATTTAATTGCACGATTAGTGCAATGCTACGGACAATGTGCAATATATTATTTCACGCTTTTATTTCAAGTAGCAATTTCCAATCACGCTTTTATTAAAAGTAACATTTTCCAATCATTGTGGATTACAGCTGTCAGTTAAAAATCGCGCTTTTCGCTGCTACTTTGGATATTTGATAACAATATGGTTGAAAGCAAAAATAGAAACATATACATATATATGAACACAATGGAAACAGCGATCGCAGTCACTGTTTAGAATCACGGTGATTGAAAAAACACTACGATACTGAAAAAACACTGGATCGCTCATCTCTAATTGTTATACTATCCATATATACTGTCCATTTCCAATTCTAAATTTCTAACGGATTTCATAATTTTATTTTTTAATAGTGGACTTATGAATATTCATTCCTGCAGTCACTTAAATTAACAATAAAAAAATAAATATTAATGGAAACATACTTAATATTTGTGTTATTGAAGTGTAGCAGACAATTTTATGACAATATTTCTTTGTTTCTACTTTCATATCATATACTTCCGGTCCTGATGTTTACAAATTTCCAATATCGTTAAAACGTTTCAATTTTTCAGGAAAATTGTCCTTAAAAAGAACTGGATCTGCTCGGAATTCTACACCGCGCAAAGGAATTCTTCCATATATTCTAGCAAAACGGTCTATACAGGTCGATCTTTCTCGCATATGATACAAATTTGCAGAGAGCATCTCAGTGTTGATGCATTCCGGGCATTTGAACTTTTTGCGAGGCGTAACTTTAATGGGAGGCTTTTTCGTAATGTTAGCTACTAGAAAGTTCATAGCAATATCCTCACAGTTCATGTGATTATCTACCCATAATTTTATGTCACCAGGCATAGCGTGTGTATACATGTAGCTCCAAAATTTATGGTGAAAAGCTGCGCCTGTGAGAACCATTGATATCCGATTAGTCCATTCCGATTCATAGTGCCAACTCATACTCTCATTATTCCATACGTGGATGCGACTAGGAAAACCTACGATCCGATCTGGAAACTCTCGCCAAACTTCGAAACTATAAGAAAAGGCTTCAATAAATATATTTCCTATATGGGTTTTATATATTATGTTATTATGATACATATATTTTTGACAGTTTCGTATTTCAATATTAGTATTATATCTTACACCATAATTAATTATGACTGCAAAAGTTTGGGGAAAGAGAACAAGCTACGGTGGTTCTCGACTCGAAGAGAAAAAAAGTTTTTTTTTTAGAAAGAAGACTGAGCTCTGCGTGTAAGTCATGCTTACCATTAGACCACAGAATTGTTTTAATAAGCATAGCAATTTTAAGAACAGAATTGAGAAAAATGAAATACTTTGTCCCAAAATCGAATCAAAAGTCCAGCTCATAGTTTATTTGATACAGATACTTCTTCGCGCCAACTCGATAAATTGGAACTTTAAAAAAACAGTTAATCGCAGAACAAATCACCAGCGTGAATTTTTTTTACATCATTATAAAAATGGGCAATCGTTACGGAAAATTGCTCAAATTGTCACTTTGAGTACAGTGCAGCATATTATATCATTGAGCGTTTTGTACATAAGAAGATTGGTTAAAAGATGAGGGTAGAAGTGAATAAACCTAAATTCTAAAATGTCTGTTAAAGCTTGTAGTGCCGAAACAGTTCGGCGTGTGATTGTCTGGGAGCATGAATTGCATAGTCGAGTAGCCCGTAACAAGCCGTTTATAAGTAAGAGGAATCAAATATGCCGACTTGCCTAGAGATCTTGTTCACCAGAAATCTCTAGTAAATGAATTTTCGCAGTTAATTCCAAGTTCAAAATATTTGTGTCAGTCGGCTTGTTATACGTCTGAAGATACAACGGATACACGATACTTTTGTGAACCCAACAAACTGGTGGTAATATGATTTTTTTTTAGCGCATTTCAGCTTACGATTTCATTTGGACTGGTTCATCACATTGCAACCATAATTTTTCTCGATTGGGCTTATTGTAAGCAATTGTTTTCTTATCACTAGTGAAGTCTTTTAAAAAATCGATCGATTTCATTGCGCTTAAGAAACAAATCACAAATATTGATATTAAGTTAATATATTTTCATGTGGAATACAAGTATCCAAATTCAGATCCGCGCGTTCTGTTTAAGCATCAGCATCATTCTTGGCGAACGAAATAAAAAAGCATTGTTGAGCTGTCGAGCCTTTTCGTACAGCAGATTATTGTTTTATATAATAATTATAACGATTGGTAATTTAGTCAAAGAAACTAATTTATTTCGCCATACAGGGACTTTACGTTTTGGTTACAAATTTGCGAAATTGACTGACGCAGTTAAATTCACTTGCCGTGCAGGGCTTTTACTGAAAAGGCTTGCAAACGATTTAATAAGAAAAAAACTGATGCAATTGTGAATTATTCGCCGCGCAGGGCCTTTACGATTTAGTTTTATGACCGAATTATTTGCGCGCATGGCTTTGCGATTTGTTAAATTATTTAACAGAACTGAAACGCAGCTGCTGTTGCGAAATGGAAAAACGAACAACCCAATTGCAGTTGACAATGGAAAGAAAGATACCTTGGCCGCAACGGCCGATCGTACCAATATGCAGAAAGCAAAGTATCAAAAATCAACGAGAGAAAAATGAGAGTATTAGAAGTGAGAAAGTTGCAAATAAGAGCATTACAAATGACGAGACTCAGCAATGTTAAATCAAGTTGTTGACGATGTCGGGGCGCAGGCTGATTAACCAAACAAACATCATATGTCGAAACTGATAGAATTTGAACTCTATGTTAAAATGCACACTTATAATGGCTGTGTACAAAATCATGTGTATTCAGCTTGTGAGCAATCTATGTAACAACTAACTAAGCCAAAAAGGAAATTTTCATAGCAATGACGTAATTCAATAAAAAAAAACTAGTAGAACGCATTTAAGAAAACCTGTAATTACTTTCTAGTCAATCCATTTGCAGATATATCGTCAGTCATTATACAAAATATAGATCTTAAAATGTCCTTTTCATATTTAAATCGCACGAATGTTAAACTGCAATTGCTTCAAAACTATTTCAAGGTCTTTGTTGCTCGCCTTTTCAACTATCTCATCTGCAAACGTTGCGATGTATGTGAATGCACCCAGAGGTAGATCAGCTGTGAATAGTGTGTAGAGCACAAAACCTAAAATACTTCATTGTGGAACACCAGCTTGGATTATATCTTGGTGCCATACTTCGTCGAAAGTTTGGGTGTTATCTATGAATGCGGCTGAACATAATTCTTTTTTTTTAGTACGTTTAATGCAAATGCTTTATCGTAGCTTACTGTTTCCGGAAGCCAAATTGATGCGAAGGAATAAGCTATTTCAATTCGATAATGAGAGGAGTCGCTTCAGTAGTAGTTTTTCAAAAACTTTAGATACAATTGGTAGCAAGCTTATTAACCTATATCATCGCGATAAAGTCATGTCCAGCGTATTCGAAAAGATCCATTGCTACGATTGCATATGGATACATTGGATTTCCCTCCTGTTTTAGTGGCTCTTTTTGATTATTTCTCTTGAATTTTTCGCAAATTACACATGCTTCAACAATCCCCCTGATTTGACTGTTCATTCCCGGCCAATAGTAAACATACGAGCCCGCGAAAGCGTTTTTTCAATTCCCAAATGCGATTCATGAAGCCATTTAGCAATTCTTTCTTGTATTTCCTTTGGAATTACCAACCTATGATTATAAAATAGCAACTCATTTTCAACATGCTGCTCCGATTTGAGTTTGTGGAAATGCTGGCTGAATTCATCAAGTTGATGAAATCCAGGCCATTTGTTCTCGACAAACTGGCAAATGCGTTTGTACTGCACATCCGATTCCATTATTTTCCGATATAAATTGTAATTACCTTCCGACATGCAAACCGATTTTGTAACTGAGTGAATCACGCATGACAATTCATCAATTTCTTCAATTTCCATTAATTGTGCTCGAGAAAGGCAATCTGCGATTAACATGTGCTTACCCGGTTTATACATGACGGTCATGCTTGGGTATTTAAGTAAAAACATAAACATTCGTTGAAGTCTAGTCGTGACGTCATCAATATCTCTCTTAACTAGCGTTTCAAGTGGCTTATGGTCACTTTCAACCGTGAACGAACGTCCGTACAGAAAAAAATGAAATCGATGACAAGCAAACACTATGGCCAACAACTCCTTTTCTATTTGGGCCCATTTTTGCTCACTTGTACTCAATGTTCTTGATGCGACTAATACTGGACGTCCATCCTGAATTAGGACACAGCCCAATCCATCCCTTGATGCATCGTTTTGGACAATGACCGGTTTACCCGGGTCATAAATCTCTAATGTTTGTTCCGAAGTCACAATGTTCAACAAATTTGTAAATTCCATTTCATGTTCATTAGTCCATTCAAATTGTACATCATTCCGCGTTAAATTACGTAGTCCGGCGGTTAATTTGGATAAATTTGGTATAAATCGCGCGATGTATTTTAAAAGTCCCAAAAATCGTAGCACTGCCGATTTATCGTTTGGTTTTTTTCATTCCGAGAATTGCATCACTATATTTTGTATCCGGTTTAACAGTACCCTGCGATAATATGTATCCCATTAATTTTACCCTCCCTTGTCTGTATTGAATTTTATCCTTGTTAAACTTGATATTATTTTTTCGCGCCCGTTCGATCACCTCTTTCATTATCTTATCATGTTCCGTTTCATCATCCGCATATACGATAATATCATCAAAATATACCATGACCCCCTTTAAATCCCCAAATAGTTTAATCATTTTTCCTTGAAATATTTCTGGCACGCAATTAAGTCCAAATGGTACTCTATTTAATTTAAAACGTCCAAATTGGGTCATAAATGTCGTTAGATTGTAACTTTCTTTGTCCAGTTCCATATGCCAAAACCCACTGCTGAGATCAAGTACAGAAAAAACCTTTTTATTTGCTAATTTTGACGTTAAGTCATCAATTGTTGGTATTAAGAAGTGCTCGCGTTTAATGCATGTGTTCAGTCGTTTTGGATCAAGGCAGATCCGCAAATCATTACTATTTGGCTTCCCCACTATTTGCAAATTATTAACCCAGTCAGTAGGATAGTCTACAGGTGAAATGATTTCATCCTGTATGCTATCGGTATTCGTTTTTTGTAGTGTAAAATTGGTTTCGAATTTTCATGTAATTTGATTGAGAAAGTTCCAGGAAATTTTCCGAGTCCGCTAAATATATCTTTATTTCGTTCCACGAATTCCGTTTTTTGTTGCGGTAAACAGGCAATAACGCCAACATCCAATCGTTTAACTAATCCAAATTTAATGCATGTATCTAAGCCCAGTATTGGTTCAAATTGATTATTCACAATAACAAATTCAGCTGTTTTTGATTTATTTGTTTTGGCTTCAAAACATTCTAATTCTGTTTTTCCAAAGATTTCAATTTTATTGTTTCTATAATCACATAACGGAAGGTCACATTTTTTATTACAAAATTTACTACTAATCTTATTAATAAATTTTATTGGAATGCAGTTCACATCTGCGCCAGTGTCTATTTTAAATTCCACTGTTTGATTTCCTATCCGATAATCTTTGGTCCATTTTCATATTTCAGCTGAATTTATTCTGTAAACAAAATTATACGTAAGAGTGCGTTCCGATTTATAACTAACATTTGTACTACCTTGATTCCAACTAAGTGTTGAGACTTTTCCGGTGTTTGGTTTGCTGTCCGATGAATTTCGTGAATTTTCCGATGAAATGTTGTTTCTTTCCGTTGCTTTTCTTTTGGAGCGCCGGCACACTCGCTGGAAGTGCCCCTTTTGACCACACCCCCTGCAATTGATGTCCTTTGCTTTGCATGATTCCAAGTGTTTTGTTGACCGCAATTGAAACAAGAACGATTTTGTTTGTTGACAGCAAATACCGTTGGCTCGGATGACATCGAAATGCTGTAGACCGATTGCTTTTTGTCCAAAATGATTTTGTGTGCATTCGCTGCCTCATAAATTTTGCACGTTTCAATTATGCGGGTCAATGGCTCATCCCGACCGTCGAGCAATTTCAGCTGAAGCTTTTTGTCAAAGACACCAATTATGATACGATCGCGCAACATACGTTCTTCGTATGCTATACCGCATGTGCAATTGAATTCACACCGACGCAATTGTGTTCGAAGCTCCATTTCGTATTCATTGAAAGATTGTTTCTCTTTCTGTAGAATCATGTTAAATTTGAACGATTCCATAGCCACGTTCTTTTGCGGCAAACAATGAGCATCGAATTTTTTAAGCACCTCGTCCAATTTGCGCATAGTCAATACTTCTCTTTCTTCCACATGTTCACCATTCGCATCAGGAACATTTACCGTATTTCGTGTTATTCCAAGTAAAGCATCCGATGAACCATCATTTGGATACAACGTATTGTAAATGTTCGATCCGTTTGAACCAACCAGCCACAAAAATGTAGCAATTTTTTTGCTTTCGGCGTCATCTGTTTTGTCATTTGCCATCATATATACCCTGAAATTGTGTTTCCATATTGGCCATTCGGTTGACAAGTTTCTGCAATCCAATTCCATTGGCACGCGTTGGTTGTTATTGCTGTTCATTTTGCAACGACAAACCTTTTGCACAAAACTGATGAGTTTTAACAAAACAAATCCATAAAAATGCTATCCGCGGTTTGAATTATTCCGTGTTTCTCTTTCCAATGAAATTCTTCGCACACAATGTGATGACGCAATGTTGTGAAAATCCTTTTATATTAATTTTAACTTTAATCCGGTGAATGTTGATTTCTTCTGACACCGTGTAATAAGTTCTTCTTATTAAATAAAACACAATTAAACCGACCCTGATCTTTAATTGAATCCTTGTATTAATGTGTACAGACGTCTAGCTTATTTTATGGTTCAAGCCCAACTAACTTACACAAGTGTGAGCTATCAACAGCGCAGTTATCTCAACTTATCTATACCTTATCTCAAGTTATCTCAACTGTCAGAACGCACTCATTACATATGTCCACTGCGTAGAGAAGATAAAGAGTTGTACACTTCCTTGTGGAACACCTGCGTCTATTTGTCGTAACTCAGAACACTCGGCATTGTATTGCACATAGAAGTGTCTATAGTCAAGGTAACTTTTAAGTAGGTCGTAGTATTCCGGTAAAATATTTTTATCTTTAAGTAAAATTCCATCATGCCTCACACTATCGAAGGCTTTTGCAACATCTAGGTAAATGGTTACACAATAGTTTTCCCCGTCTAAGTCATTTAATATTTTGTTGGTTACCCGGTGAACTTGCTGTATAGTTGAGTGTTTTTGTGGAAAACGAAAGTGGTGCTCTGAGATAAGGTTTTTATGTGTTATAACTTTGTTAATACGGTCCAGTCGAAATTTTTCGAATATTTTAGATATAATTGGTAATAGACTTATCGGCCTATATGATGTGGACTCCGTAGTACTTTTACCAGGCTTCGGAACTGCGATAATTTTTGATACCTTCCAAACTTTTAGATAATAGTTTAGTCGTATTACAGCGTTGAAGATATTCCTAAGATATAATATGGCACTGTCAGGGAAATGCTTTAAGAGTTTTCCAGTGATCACGTCGTATCCGGCAGATTTGTTTGTTTAAGTTGTAAGGGGGAAAATTCTAAGGAATTTATACCCCCCACATAATTTTCTCCTATTTTCCGATGAAAGGGAACCACCAGTTCCAGTGTCAGAAAATATACACCACCACTGCCTTCTGACAACGAATATCATGCCACTAGAACAGCCAATGAAAAATAGCCACGTGTATTTGTCGGTATAGTAACAACATATGCAGAAACCGGTTTAACAACGAATATCACGCCACTAGAACAGCCAGTGAACAAGAGCCACGTATACTAGCCTGCATGGTAACAACAGCCAAACGCATGAATTTGGTGAACCGGTTTCTTAATCAAATCCCGCCACTAGAGTAGTCAAAAGCATGAAGTTGCTAAACCGGTTTTCTAGAAAGTCACGCCACTTGGCCAGCTTAAGCATGAGTATGGACAGCTTCTCTAGTATACGTAGGCACTTCGTGCTCTTCTTTCTTTGGCGATCACCAACAGCGGTAAGCAGTTACAGCTTGGAAATATTTGTGAATCCATGTGAGCAGGATACGGACCTGGAGTTAGACATTAGGTAACCAGATAAACGGTAAGATTCCTTAAGACATAGACCTTTTTGCGACCTGAGCGAGTTAGTCAATCGCGCCGTACTAATACGCAGACCTGAGCGAGTTAGTCACTCGCGCCGTACTGATACGTAGACCTGACGAAGGATGCGCGACGCAAAGGGAGCTCCACCGCACGGTACGAAAATAATAATTTTAAATTGTAGAAATAAAAACAATAAAGAAATATCTAATAAAACGAAAATAAGGAATCTTAGCAAACCCAGCGTGTCGTTACAAAGTCCATAGTTTAAAAAATGCTTTATTTCTCTAATGATTATTCTTTTAGTTCTTATCTTTCTTGCAGACCAATTTTGTGATTATATTATCCGTTGCTTGCATTGGTAAATGTTATTTTGAACTAATCAGCCAGTGTTTTCGCTTTGTCCATGCATGTCCTAGACCAGGTACCGTCAGTGTTTATGAGAGGTGGTTGGTGGATAGTTACGTTTTTAATTTTTTTTCTTTAGTTTCCACAACGAATATTTGGTTGCTTGGGTTGGGTTTGCCTAATAATTTTGTTCTTTCGTTGATTTGTTAAACCTTGCTTTGTCTAGAGGTGATCTGGTTGTGTGCCAAATTTTTCTTAGCTTACGCTTTTCTTGGACTTTTTTTATTATAATTTTCGATGTGAATATAGGTGTACTCTTTGGTTCTTTCGAGTCAGGCGTCGACTTCAACGCTCCGGAATAAAGGATGTTTATATGAACTATTGCACTCTCAATGTCTTGGTCGGATTTTAATGGTATCATCAGTTCAATATTTCCATAAACATAATCTCTAAATGAACCCCAATCAGTCTTGTGGTTTGTTAGAGGTGCCATATTTCATTGCAGTTTTAGGTTTTTGCGGTACTCAATGATAATTGGTTAGTGGTCTGAGGAAAGCTCAAGGCAAGATTTTATTGTTAAGTGGTTTAAGTTTATGTTCTTGGTTAAGCAGAACTCTATAAGATCTGGATTTTTCTTCCTGTCAGTGGGCCAATGGGTAGGTTCTCCAGTGCTTAGAAACTTACAATTGCACTTGTTCAGGGCTTCCAAAAGTAATCTTCTACTATATGAACATAGGCTTGCAAAAAAAAAAATAAAAAAAAAATACTGTAAAGCGGCGTTTCTCGATATATCCCTTGCTTTCGACCGTGTCTGCCATGACGGATTACTCTGCAAAATAAAGAAAATACTTCCAATATACTATTACATATTTATCAAATCCTAACTGTTCGATTGTACTGTGTTATTTCCTGAAGCCGAATTGGTGATTAGGAATTAGTTTTCGTTCTTCTATTATTGGCATTCATCTTTTGAGGAAGAGGGTTTCCAAAATTTTAGAGGCGATCGGCAGCAAGCTGATGATATGACTTAACTTTGTCTGGACTTTTTCCGGGCTTAAGGATAATTTTTACTTGAACCACTTTCCATTGAACAACAGATTTTTGAAATACTTAAATCTAAGCTTAACGTCGCTGCTTCACCTGGGCGTCGCTGCTGCTGTTGATCACGTTGCAACCGCCATGCAAAGTTTAAGCGGCGCGTGTGCCATGTCAGCATAAAAAAATGGGAACATAATTTTGTGGAGTTTCGCAAGATGAAATAAGAAACTTTTGTTTTTCGATGTTGAACTAGCGGACAGTGTTGGATCGTCCAAGTTTTGATGTGAGGGGTGTTAACTTATATATGTCAGGAAAGTGAATCCCTCTTCTGGAAGCTGCTTTAATATTTCTCCACTAATGAGATGGTATCCGGGGCTTTCCTTGCTTTCAGTTTTTTGATCGCTTCCTTGACTTCCCCTTTTGAAAAATTGTGTGTGGCAAGGTCCATCTGATAGATGTGTCCCAAGGTTTCTCTTACTCTTTCTGCAGTGATTGCAGATGGTTTGATTTCGTGTGGGGTAAACACTCTTTTTAAATATCATGCAAATGTGCATGATTTTGCGATATCACTCTAAGCCCATTCTTTGTTTTCCATTCCGATGGAAGATTGTGCCAGAGTTGGCATCTTTAACTGTTATGTTGCTTTCCAGAGGGAATAGTCGGTGGCAGCATTTGCATCAAGGTAACTGTGTGCTAAAATATCAACTCTTAACTATAACAAGCAACCAGATAGTGTATTCATTTACAAGCACTTCCTACACTGCAGTTGGAAACAGTGTCAATATAAACATAACAAAACCAGCATCACTTCCAGTCTTGGACAACACAAAGATTGATTATGAACCACAACTAAAGGAATTGTCAAGGCTGCAAGATATTTTGGAAACACACAAAATCAGCGAGCTTCCAAACAAACTGCAAATCCATCAATATCATAGCTTTGCAGTGGGTTATTCGGCCTTGGTCTTAAGTATTTGCATCATCATGGTAATCCTCATCAGATACAAGCAGCAAGAGAAGCAGCGTGGAGTAGCTCAATTAACGGCTTCCCAAGCAAACTCACCACTAGAGGAAATCCCACTGTCAGAGGTAACTCCAGACGCCCCACCACAATCAGCGCGGCGGTACTCTCGTAGCTTCTGCGTGGACTTGTAGACTTGATTGTTGAACATTCGTTCAACGCGGGTGAGAATGTTAATGTACATATATTTTAATTCGATATTTTCAAGTTTCGTTTAATGCTGCAATTTTGATTTCTGTTCAATTTATTTTTTGCATCAAAATAACTGCAGAAGTTCGTTGCACTTTGCATAACAACAGTTTAAATTCTCTTGCACATTAAGCAGACGGAAATTCGACACGTTTGTTTGTTGTTTTTAGTCTCATGATAATATGCTACTCGTACATATGTTGTGCAACGTGCATCGAATATATATATATATATATATATATATATATATATATATATATATATATATATATATATATATATATATATATATATATATATATATATATATATATATATATATATATATATATATATATATATATATATCATAAAAAATATGTATATATATATATATATATATATATATATATATATATATATATTTTTTTTTTTTTATTATTATTTTTTTTTAATATCCATTTTTTATTGCAATCTGTATTAATACAATAAACAATATTTTTATTTTAAACTTAAATAAGAATAACAAAATATCAAAATAACATTTATGGACCATTTCTTAATTGTAGGTATTTATCAACAGAAAATATCTGATGTTGATTTCCTTTTTAAATGGCTGAATGTAGTCATATGAGCTGTGAGATCTGATATGAGTGGATTAATTGACGGGACTTTCAGGTCACGATGGAGTTGGTTGTTCGTTACGTAGTATGGAGCTATTGAAATCATACGCAGCGTTTTTGATTGGAATCTCTGGAGAATTGCGACTTTAGAGTTTGCCGCAATGCCCCACAGTTGTATGCCATAGGTCCATACCGGTTTTAAGACGGCTGAGTAAAGTAAAAGCTTACTGTCAAGTTAAACTTGGGAATTTCGATTCAGCAGCCAGTGTAAATTTCAAAGCTTTATGCCCAGCGCTTTACGTTTGGTGAATTTATGAAATTTCCATGTTAGCTTGCTATCGACGTCCATGCCCAGGTATTTAGTCACATTGCACTGCGGTATATTTACGTCGTTGAGTTTTACTGGTGGGCAGGTGTCTCGTTTAAG
Organism: Clusia tigrina; assembly: GCA_920105625.2. Taxonomy (NCBI): domain Eukaryota; kingdom Metazoa; phylum Arthropoda; class Insecta; order Diptera; family Clusiidae; genus Clusia; species Clusia tigrina. The sequence goes on along the minus strand of OV050030.1, from coordinate 119,365,214 downwards.
AGTGAATGTAACCTGGACAGACTTAGTTTCATTGGAAGTTTTAGCGACGTCAGTTGTGAATGGGTGTCCATTGCGAGTACGGCAGTATCGTCTGCGAATGTGCCAATTATAGTTCCTTCGGAGACAGGTAGATGGTGTGTATAAAGCAAGTATACGATGGGGCCACTGCCTTGGGGTTGCCTTGGGCATTGTTCTTCACCTTGTGTTACAAAGAGGTATCGATTTCTAAGGTGGGAATTGATAAATATGTAATAGTTTATTGGAAGTATTTTCTTTATTTTGTAGAGTAATCCGTCATGGGAAGGTTGTTAACCCCTGACTGATATAGACCATCTATACTTGTTAAGAAATGGGATCCTCGTAACCACTCCCTATTTCTGGCAAAATCTGGACATGTACAGAAGAGATGCTGGACCGTTTCGAGCTCCTCCTCGTTCCTGCAACTGCGGCAGAAATCATGTGTATAAACTCCCATTCTTCTTGCATGATTTCCTATTAGACAATGTCCCGTGAGGGCTCCTATTAAAGTCCTAATTTGTAGTCTATTGAGTCTAATGATATTCATAGATAGACGCAGATTTAGCCTCGGCCATGTTTGCCTGGCGATTTCACAGGTAGTGGCACAGATCCACCTTTGATTGGTAGAATTAATCAGTGTCCCTCTTATGAGAAGCTTACAAGTCGCGAAAGGTACACCCATATGCCTACCGACATTTGGCATACAAGTGCCATCTTGCTTTGATGACAGCAGAAGGGAGTGGCAGAACAGGCTCAGGGCCAATAAAAACAGCCTCAGAACCCATCCTGGCCAAAGAGTCAGAGGTCTCGTTACCCGCAATGCCAGCGATTTGCAGGACCTGACTATCGTGGAAGTGGTGGTAGAACTATCCAAGCCCATGACGCAGCTTGGCTGTCACTGCAGATACAAAAAGATTTGCCCTTCCACCTGTTTTCCACAACAAAGTCCATTGCCTCAAGTATCGCATACACATCCGCCTGAAACACAGACGCATGCAGACCAAGGGCAAAGAACCAACGAGTCCCACAAGATTCCACGAAGACACCAGAGCCTGAACTGTCTTCAGTCCTGGAGCCATCAGTGAATATACGGCAGCAGTGTTTGCCGGGCTTGTTCTCGGGGTCTAACCATGAACGAGCATCTGGGAGCATTACATTGTACCGCTTTTCTAGTATGACGGTTGATGACATGCAGTCCGGGGGCATAGACAGAATTGCAGAATCGATTTCAGTGCCTGCGCCGTCGTCCAATATCGAATACACCCCATACCAGTGGCCACTATGTTTCACTCTGCAGATGGCCTTAACGGCCTCTCCGCGGATGAAGACATCTAGTGGCGGGAGATTCACCAGAGCATCATGTGCCGGGCCTGGAGTAGTCGGAAAAGCTCCGGTACAACATATGGCCACAGTACGCTGTAGTCAGGATAGACCTTTTTTGACCCCTACAAGAGAGAGTCTGCTCATCCAAACCACCGATGCATAGGTGATAATAGGTCTTACTATAGCTGTATAGATCCATAGAACCTTACTAGGGGAAAGACCCCATGTCTTACCAAAAATACCCTTGCACTGCCAGAAAACTGACAGTGCTTTGGATGTCTTCAGTTCGACATGTGATTTCCAAAGAAGTTTGTTATCAAGGATGACTCCAAGATATTTGATTTCCTTGAATAGCTGGATAGTGACTCCTTTTAGTGTAGGCAGAATAAGTCCATCAAGATTTCTCCTTCTGGTAAAGACGACAATACCAGTCTTGACAGGATTAGCCGATAGACCATTCGCACAGCACCAAGTGTCAATCATATCCAGAGTTCTCTGCACCCATCTGCAGACAATCATAAGGGATGGACCTGTTACAAGACAGCCAACATCATCTGCATATGCCTGAGCGTATGTTACGTTAATAAAACGCTGAGAGAACTTCGGTTCAATTTGCTTTTATTACGGAGTTTAACTTAAAACTAAACTAACAATTTTAAATTACTTACGCCGAAACCTTATAGAAACTTACTTACATCGATTATTTGCTATCGCTGCTGTAGGCACAAAAGTATTTTCCAAAATTATGTAGGAGGGTAGAAAGAGAGGTAAATGTCTATAACCACCAATAAGCAGAGTGCAAAGCCGTAGCTGAACAAGTGCTAATGCACTGAGAATTGCAGACGTTGCATTTTGGGGTTGTTTATGTCATTGCACTTCAGTTAGTTTCTGTCATTGTACTGATCGTACTGACTTTGCTTTTTGGATTGTTTATGTCATTGCACTTCAGCTGATTTATGTCATTGTACTGATCGTAATGACTTTGCTCTTTGGGAGGTTTGTGTCGATGCAACTGAGAATGGTCCCGAAATATGAAAGGGAATTGGAAAATGCATAAACGGCTTTGGTGGTCATTTGTGAGATTCATACTTGATAAGAACGATATCTCAGCTGACGTTTGGTGTTAGATTTAGGGTTCGCAGAAACTGCTGGCGTAACTCCTCCCCCCTTAGTTTGAGGACACTCCTGAGGCATCATATTTTTTATCTTTACTTGCAGGTTTTTGTGCTTACAGGTCAACGTTATAATAAATATTATGACAATTATAATTATTACTAAAGTGCTTCCAAATGCATAGTTTTCGTGCTTGGAATATTTAATTTCACTGATTTCTTTCAGATTTTGAATTTTTTCTAGAATTAAGTTGTCAAATGTTAGCTTTTTATTTGAATCTTTTATGCTTTCCAAATAATTTGGTACCGTGAAACTTTGTTTAAAGTGTCTTTCTGCAATTTGTATCTTATTATTATTTATAATGATTGAACAGTTGTTGAAGTTAAATAAATAATTTCCATTTAAAATTAATTTACTTTCGTCACAAGTATTTGAGAAATTTGCTAAATGTTGGTTTTTTGCTAGTATAATTTCATTATTTAATTCTATAATTTCGGATATGTTATTAAATATGTGCATGCAGTTCTTTTTCAATATACAGTTTTTACATCTTCTTAAATTTTTAATATACCTGTCTCCTACATAATTTTATATCTCTTTTTCATATTTGACAATTTCTTGCGGTTCAAACATATATTCTAAATTAAGGTTATCTGCCATTGGGTGCAGTAATTTTCTTTGTAGAATAACATTATCTTTTGGTATTCTTATAACAAATATAATATTTTTATTTTGGTCTAGAATTGTACTTAATTTTATATTTTGTGACTTATCTAGGTCCATTTTGTATTCCTCTATTTCCTCGTTTGTTAGTAAATTGCTATGAATAGTGCCAAGTCTAGCAGATGCAATGATGTCCTGTATATAGTCTATGTTATCTTGTAAAATTTTTTCTTTAATATGAAGTCTATATATAGTGTTTGTCTGTATAGTGTACTTGATTGACCACTAATGTCATTAAGTTTGTTCTGTATTAGTATTCTGTCTTTATCGATTGCGTTTTTCAATATGGAGAAGGTTTCGTAGAAGTTTTGGTTAATTTTTATCTGTCTGTTAAGGTTTTGTATAGCATTGTGATTGTGTGTATCAATTACGTTAAGGTGTCCTTCTATTTCTTGTCTGTAGTCTGTATTCATCATTCATTGTTCCATAAAGCCATTTTTGTGCAGTATCCACGAAATTAAATAGTCCACGTTTTTCTCTGTGTGGAATTAATGTATACATTTTGTTTCGGGTGTTATTTAATTGTATTTCTAAAGCAATAGATTTTTCTTGTAGGTTTGATTTTTTTATATTATTTTGTAAGTTGTCGACTATATCTAAGATTTCGTATGGATTTATAAAGTGTAGTATTGTATCGTAGTTTTTAACGAGAGCGACGTTATCTATTGTTAGTTCGGTGTAGCCCAGGTTGGTTTCTATCTTCTCCATTAGCAGATGGGTGTGGCCTACGTTCGGTGTTCACAGTATCAGGAATAATATTAAATCCATTTTACCTGCAAATTTAGTTTCTCTTTTAATATTGGATGTATGTATATTTCCTAGTGCTTTCTTAGTATATTTTGGTTCTTCCTTATGCCTCACACTTTTATAATTTTTGATGTAGCCTTCTGATCTATTTTCTGAATAGTGTTCTCTGTTTGTGTTGTGTTTAATTATGTACCTAGTTTTTTCTTTAATGGAATTTGTATAAATCTGACTTTTGTCACACTTCCCTTGTTGTACATTAATTGGTTTTTCCTTTATTGTTGAGTGGTAACTATTATTATACCATTCTATTGCCCTACACATTTTCTCTTTTATGCTAAGTTGCTTGTTTTCGATATTTAGAATTCTTATTCTCTCTGCTAATGTATTGTGTAGCCGTTCGATATCAGAGTTTCCTGTGTGGTTGTTTGCTTTTACTAAATGAAGTTCTATGTTCTCGTTTCGTAAGTAGTCTTTTAGGTTGATACTTTTAAATTCATTATCTGTGATTAGTTTCTTAAAATGACCCTTTTGTGATCTGAGATCTCTTAGTTTTTCAATAATCGTTCTGTGATTTCTATCTTCAAGGTAATATGCGGTGGCGAACTTAGAGAATCTATTGATAAATATCAAAAAAGTCAGTTAACTCTGAGTAAACTCCTATTTTTCCATTTCCTGTGTGGTGCTTTAAAATATGAGATATGTTACGTTGTAGTCAGCTGCGCTTAAACAAATTTTCTTATTGCCATGTTTGATACTAAAGTCCTATGTTTTGTCGTTTGTAAGTATGATTTGTGTTTTAAATCTATTCACTACAGTATCTAATGTTGGTATGGTTGTTAGGGTATTTTGTATCTGAATGTTCAATACCAGGTTCTTGACTGTGAACTTCTATTGTGTTGATTTCATTTGTGTCTGCATTAACTCGACTTAAAAAAATCTGCTACTTTATTATCGCCTCCTTTGATGTAATCCATGTTTATATTGTATTCTCCTAGTTTTAAAAGCCATCTTTGTAATCGAGGATTAATGTCTTTGCCTTTTGTTTTAGCATGTAACCATTTTAAGGGTTGGTGGTCTGCTGCCAGTTCAAAATTTACTCCATAAATGTATGGTCTGAAGTAATTGGTAGCCCACACGATTGCTAGTAATTCCTCTTCCGTGGTTGAGTAGTTTCGTTCATGATCGTTTAATGTTCTGCTAACGTACCAAATAGAGTGATTATTCTGTTGAAGAACAGCTCTTAGCGAAAATGCTAGCATCGGTAACTACTTTAAATTTTTTGTTAAAGTCAGGATATTTTAATATGGTTGCTTCCGTCAATATTAGTTTTAGTTTTTCAAAGGCATTTATATAGTTTGAGTCGTTTATGTTTATTTTGCTGTTCTTTTTGAGGTATTGAGTCATTGGTTGAGCTATTTTGGAATAATCTCGTATGAATTTGCGATAGTAGCCAGTTATTCCCAAAAATGATTTTATTTGTTTTGTTGTTCGAGGCAATCTAAGGTTTAAAATAGTTTCGATTTTCTTCGGATTAGGTTTGACGCCTTCGGGTGTCAGAACGTGTCCCAAATATTCGGTCTCTTTTGAAAATAATTTGCATTTATCAAATTGAATTTTTAGGTTATGCGAACGTAATTTCTCGAATATTTTCCTAATACTACTTACATGTTCGCCTGTGGTTGTGCTAAACACCAATATGTCGTCCATATATACTCCGCAGATCTTGTTTATGAATTCCTGTAATACCGAATTCATAAGGCGTTGAAAAGTTGATGGGGCATTTTTCAGCCAAACGGCATTCGTACGTACTCATAATGTCCTAAAGGCGTGGAAAAAGCAGTTTTCTTTCTGTCCTCCTCTTTTACTAAAATTTGGTGGAAGCCTTTTTCCAAGTCAAGAGATGTGAAATACTGAGCCCTGCCTAATTTATCCAAAATGTGGTCATTGTTGGGAATAGGAAACTTGTCATCGGTTGTTATTTCGTTCAGTTTCCTATAGTGGATCACTATGCGCCATTTTTTCTTTTCAGAGTAGTCAGTCTTCTTAGGTACAATCCATAGGGGACTATTATAAGGTGAATTACTTTCCTTTATAATACCTTGTTGGAGCATATCTGCAATTTGGGTAGATATCTATTGCTCGTGGATTTGCGGGTACCTATATATTTTTGATTATATGGGCTGCTCATTTTTCGTGTTGAATTCGTGTTCGATTCCAGTAGTGTTTGTTAGATAGTCACCGTCTTTATAAAATAGGTCATTATAAGAGTTTATTAACTTCTTCAAATGCCTTGATTCTTCAGAATTCAAAGATTTGGTCAGTTGTGACATATCTTCGTCTCCGAAGCTGATAGAATCTAATTGATGTATTTCTTCAAATTGAAATGGGCAAGCACTTCTAAATTTTATTTTGTTGTTATTGATTAACAGCACTTCCTCTCTCATATCAACAACTGCTCCTAATGGTCTCAGTAGATTTTGGCCTAATATTGCGTCGAATTGTTTATTAAAAAATTTTGTAATTTTCCAAACCATATTTGAATCTTCATTAAATTCACTAGGTAACGCAGTTGTAATTTGCGTGTCAATTAGCGTTTGGTTGTTGAGTGAATTGAATTTTATTGATGCTGTTAGTTTTTCCGTCCTAGTTATATTGTGGTAATTTTCTGTCATCGGGTAAGGATGTTGATGATCCTGTATCTATTAGACACCTAATTTTGTCGTTGCCTATCGACAAGATTACTATAGGTAAGTACGTTTGTGAGGCGTTGAGGGAAAATTTACTTCATGATCCATGTGGTTTACGTTAGTGAACCCTGATTCTCTCCGATTATTGTAACCTGGTCTAGGATTATTTTGTTGTCTGTTTTGGCCATTATATTGTCTTTCATCGTGCTGTCGCATTTGTCTTTGGTTATTTTGTACTTGGTTGTACTGTCTGTATTGTCCTGGATTATTTTGTCCGTGGTTGTATTGTGTGTATTGTCCTGGATTATTTTGTCCGTGGTTGTATTGTCTGTAGCTAGTGTTACTATGTTTGAAATTATTTTGTAGTGTGGAAGTATGACTATTGGCATCCCTAATCATTCCTGAACTTTCTAGCAAGTCGAATGCACTCCGGAAGTTTGTTATATTTTTGTTTAGTATTAGTGTTGCTAAGTTAATGTTAATGTTATTTATATATAATGTTATTAAGGTTCTTAATATTATGCCCTCATTATTTGCTGGGCTAAATTCTATGGGCTTATTTATGTCGTATTCATACTTTTCATTAAGTTTACTTAAAATACTTCTTAGCTCTAAATAATAGGATCTTACTTGATAGTTTTTTGTTGCGATGGCTCGCTGGTACAGCTGGTGGTACGTCTTCTTCACTCCAAAGTTGGTTATAAGTGCGTCCTTTATGTCGTCCCAAGAGGCGTTAGATCCCAAGGTTCTGACAACATCTAAGGCAGGTCCTTGTATTTTATTTATGATGGTCCTCGAGAAAATGTACGCCTTCATTTGCGGGTTACCGTCCAGTAATGGTAACAACGTATCCACTTCTCGTAGAAATGAAGAAAGTGCATAATGTCCAGTCCCCGTGAACTCGTGTATCCTTTGCGCATCCTTCAGAAGGTCGTTCGGTGTTCTGGCTGTTGGCAACGGTGGTGCTGGTCTCACTGCTGGCATTGTTTGTTGCATTGTTTGTACAGATTCCTCCCGCGACATCTCTAATCTGGTGTTGGCCTCTGCTTGTATGTCTTCTTCCTTGGACGGGAGTTCGAATTTTCTGGATCTAGTTTCTATTGGCATCAGTTTTGTTGGGTTTGCTGTGCCTCGGTTTGGCCTTGATGAGGATTCACTTGGTATTGACTTGAGAGTTTTTTTTTCTTTTTTTTTTGTTAATTCTTGTTCATTGTACTTTCTTTAATGTAACACGATAATAAATTGATTTTGTGCGTTTGGTCTTAATAGATTTGCTTTTTCTTTTGTTCTACAATATTTCTTAAGAAATGTTTTTCACAGTTAGTTATTTTTTTTTTTTTTGGTTCTTAACAACACCCAAAAACGAAGGCCAAGCACAAAGTGGCACAGGGCAGACCGAGTAGTCTATGTGCCCACTGAGTAGACGTGAAAAATTTTGCTCCGGGTATATTGTGTAAAAGAGGAAAGTTTGCGCTGTAAATACAATTTTAATTTGTATCCTGAAAAGAGTAGCCAAAGTGCGCACCCCGTGTAGTGAATGGTGCGACTTGGATTCTTTGACGCGATCAAATTAAAATTATTTAATTCGGGTGCTTCTGTGCGTGATTTGCAGCAGTCTTGACTCTGGACCGGTTTATCCGTTGTGCTGAACGCGAACTCACAATTGGTTTATCCTAAAAAAATTTAGAGAGCGTAGGAGGTTGTATATTCTATTCGCTCAGCTGAGTGGAGACAGAGGAGTCTTAATAAAATTTAAAAAAAAAATAGTGTTGCCAATACGACTGGACATCAGATAAGTATTGTTTTTAGTGTTCTTTTTATTTCCCCCTTTTGGTTTAGTTTTCCCCCTTTGGATTCTTTTTCCCCCTTTGGTTTATATTTTCCCCAAAGGGATTAATTAATTAATATACAATAAAAAAATAAAAAAAAGAAGAAAAGGAAAAGTGGATAGGGATAATAGTGTAAATTTACCGAAACTATGAGCGTCCAGCGATCGCCCCCCGGGGTGCGCAAAGCGACTGCGTGCATTAGTGCACCACTCGTAGTGCGGGGATTAGAATATGATGAGAATTGCGACACCGATAGCGAGGTAGTTTCGACTCCAACATCGATCGACACACAATTTTTGGTAACACCGACTGTTAACCCCGAGAGAGAGAATGCTGAAATGAAGGGCATTGTGAGTGCGGATACTCTCATGATAATGGGAAAAAAAAATCGAAGAGCTGACCGGCATGATGGATAGTCAGCGTAATATAAACAAGGCGATGAGATCCCTTCTCGCGGATATCAGTAGACTGCACCAATCAGCAACAAGAGAGGAGATCCGCAAAAAAACAGCCGAAGCCACAGCGAGGGCAACGCAAACGTCACCGTGGATCAGCAGAGTGCAGACCAAGAGAACGAGGACAGCATCGCAAGCGGACGGCATGGTGGAGGTATCTCCACTTCCAACAAAAAAACGCACTCGTGTTGTGTCTCCGAAGCCACAGCGACAACAGCTGCAGCAACAGAACGATAGAGCAGCACCAAACAGGTCGGAGCAAGCCACTAAGACCGATTGGCAGCTAGTGCAACGGAAGACAACAGTCAAGCGGGATATCGGAGCCAAGGAGCCCACAAAAGCTACAAAAAAGTAGTCAAGGAGATCCGCCCGAGGCCCGATGCTCTCATTATTGCAAAAACCGGAGAGGCATCGTATGCAGAAATCTTGCGGAAGGTAAAGACAAGGACAACACTTAAAGCTCTTGGCGAGGACGTCAAAACCATTCGTAGAACGGCAAACGGCGAACTGATCATCGAATTGAAACGGACTGAAGAACGCAAGACAACGACTTACCAAGCTGCGATCGCAGAGGTGCTGAAGGAGGCGGCAACGGTGGCAGCGAAGACCCATATGCTTACCATCCAGTGCAGAGACCTCGATGAGATTACCACCCCAACGGAGATTTGCGATGCATTTCACGAGCAATGCGGCATCATGCGACCAGACGATTGCGCCGTACGAAGTATGCGAAACGGATATAACGGCACTCAAACCGCCTATATCAGCCTGCCAGTGGACGATGCAAAAAAGGTCCTGAAGGCCCAGCGGGTGCGTATTGGGTGGGTTTCCTGCAGGGTCCGAGAATCGGTGACACTCAAGCACTGCTACAAATGTTGGGGCTACGGACACGTGGCGCAACAATGCAAGGAAGAGGTAGATAGAACCGATCTGTGTAGGAAGTGCGGTTCAAGCGGCCATAGAGCAGTGACGTGCACCAACAAGCAAAAATGTGCACTATGTAAGGGGGATCATGCGGCAGGCAGTTATAAGTGCCCTTACACCAGCAGGCGAAAATAAACAGCGGAATATGGAAATAGTGCAGTTAAATCTAAACCACTGCGCGGCAGCCCAAGACCTACTGCACCAAACGGTGAACGAGCAAAACTTTGATATAGCCCTACTGTGCGAACAGTATAAAAATATAGATGGGCACGAGTGGGTGACGGATGCCAGTGGTAAAGCAGCCATCTGGGTTCCGAACGGTAGGTGCTTTCAACAAAGAATGGCTGCCACAGAAAACGGCTACACCTGGGTCAAATTCGATAGTCTATACCTATTTTCCTGTTATGCCCCGCCAAGCATTAGTATAGCCGACTTCGAGCGTATGCTCACATCAATGGTGGAGGAGGCACGAGGGAAATCGCCGGTGGTCATTGCGGGAGATTTCAATGCTTGGTCCACAACTTGGGGGAGCACGCGCACTAGTCAGCGTGGCAGAATTCTGCTGGAGTGCCTGGCACCCTTGGACCTCGTCATTCTCAATCAGGTCGGTCAGTACACTTTTGACTCAGGCAGGGGTACGTCGGTAATAGACCTGACCTTTGCGAACAGCACTGCTGAGCGCATTGCGCGATGGTCTATCAGTAACATATATAAGCAGAGCGACCATGTGGCCATAGTTATTGAGTTGGATAACGCGGCTCAAAGGCATACAAAGCAGATGCGCAATGCGCAGACAAAAGGCTGGAAAGTGCGGGCTTTTGATGCGGAGGTCTTTGATCTAGTTTGGAAAGAAGAACAAATCAGCATGGGTACTGCCACGGCCATAACGGATAGCATCACCAACGGACTCAGCAAAGCCTGCGACGCGGCGATGCCAAGGGTGTTAAATCGGCACTCTAGAAAACCAGTGTATTGGTGGAATGAGGAGATCGCAACCGCCAGGAAGAAGTGTATTAAAGCCCGCCGAGAGGCTCACAGGGGTCGAAAACGCCCGTCATGGGATACACTACGAGCGGAATACAAAAAATGCCGAAAAGCATTGAAAGTAGCCATCCGCTGCAGTAAGAATGAGTGCTTTAAGTCGCTGTGTGCGAATGCTGATGTAGATCCATGGGGAAAAGCATACAAGGTGGTCATGAGTAAGCTAAAAGGGGGCAGGTCATCGCAACCAACTGACGCCGCCCTGATGAGAACTATTGTAGCTACACTCTTCCCACAGCAGACGGATAGAATGCCCAATCATAGCAAGGGTCCAATTACCGACATCCCAGCTGTTACCAGTAGCGATGTAATCATGCTCCTGAGGAGAATCGCGGACAACAAAGCTCCCGGTCTAGATGGCATCCCAAATGTGGCACTAAAAGCGGCAATAGAGGCGAGGCCAGAGACTTTTGCTTTGATGTACAATACGTGCATAACCAATGGGATATTCCCAGACAGATGGAAACAGCAGCAACTGGTACTACTGCTCAAGACGGGAAAGCAATCAGACCAACCCTCAGCATATCGACCATTGTGCATGTAGACACGATAGGCAAAATTTTGGAGCGGATTATCTGCGAACGACTCCAGGAGGCGGTAGAAAAACATGGTGGACTTTCAGACCGTCAATATGGTTTCCGAAGGGGACGTTCGACGTTAGCTGCCATTCAGGCCGTAACGGACATAGCCCGTGATTCAACAAGTGGCAAGCGATGGCGAGGAGGTACAAAGAAGTATTGTGCGGTGGTGACGCTGGACGTAAAAAATGCGTTCAACTCAGCGAGCTGGCCTCTAATTATGGAAGCACTTCAGAGTTTGTGCGTTCCGGTGTACTTACAAAGGTTGATATCCAGCTACTTCCAGAACAGAGTGCTGTTATACGACACTGATGAGGGCGTTCGTCGCTCTGCAGTCACGGGTGGCGTCCCACAAGGATCTGTACTCGGCCCTATCCTGTGGAACATAATGTATGATGGCATACTCCGCTTGGACCTACCAATGGATGTAACGGTTGCAAAACACATCCACACACTGCAGAACAGATGCAATGACGCAATTGGGTGTGTTATGGAATGGCTCACTAGTGCAAAGCTGGAACTGGCCGCACATAAAACAGAGGCGGCACTACTGAGTACGAGGAAAATAACCGAGAGGTTCACCATCACAGTGGGAAGCCATCAGATCGCATCCCAACAACAACTTCGGTACCTGGGAATAATTATTGACTCCAAGCTCACCTTCAAAGAGCATCTGAAAGCAGTCTGCGAAAAGGCCACGAGATTAAACGGAGCACTTACACGCATGATGCCGAATATTGGAGGCCCACGCTCAAGTCAACGGAGATTGCTGTCGACGGTTACAAGCTCCATCATTTTGTATGCCGCGCCAATCTGGGTGGAAGCCACCAAGGTGAAAGCCTTCATTAAATGCGTCCAGTCAGTACATAGGCTGAGCGCACTACGCATGGCTAGCGCATTTCGCAGTGTATCGGACGAAGCAATAGGGATAATGGGCAGCAAGCCACCCATTGACTTGCTGGCGAAGGAGGTGCACCGGCTCTACAAGCAGAGGGTGAGACCCACAAATATCGACAGAGCCGCGGAAAGAAAAAACACCATTGCGGAATGGCAACAGAGGTGGGAGCAATCCGAAAAGGGTCGATGGACCTTCATTCTGATCCCTCACATCACACCATGGGTAACAAGGACGCACGGGGAACTGAACTAATACGTCACACAGTTGCTAACTGGTCACGGCTGCTTTAAGCAGTACCTCCATCAGAGAAAGTATGAGGAAGACCCATACTGTCCGTACTGCTCTGGGGTGCACGAGAACGCACAGCACGTGTTTTTCGACTGCCCACACTTCAAAGGCACCCGGGATGAACTGAGTGCTGTCCTCGATGAACCACCAACAATGGACAACCTGATTACCCATATGTGCGATACGCTCGTCAAGTAGGAAGCAGTTTGCTCGGCAGCGGCCACCATCATGAAGGCGCTGCGAATCGCAGAACGAGCGCGTAACGCTGAACGCAGCCGCCAGCGCCTCTCCGATACTGAGACACACAGGACTGACATAATGACAGACCTAATACTGACGCGTGAGCAGTAAATGCTCTTACGGCCTCCCGACGTAAAACCTAATCAGTGTCTCCGGGGGGAATCGCAATAATGACGAGAGGAGTTTTTAGCGGCGTTAGAGTCCCGCACTGACGGGGTTGTGACTTTAGATGTTTTCCTCCTCGTTAGATACAAAAAAAAAAAAAAAAAAAAAAAAACAGGACAGACCGATCGCTAAGCACACCAACAGGCCGCTGAGAGCATAAAGAGGAGAAGCAGAATTAAATATCCAATATTTAATATTTTTAAATATTTTATGCCATCGATATAAAATATCAACAAAGTGCTGAAGGTGGCCGAAGGACAACTAGCAACAACAACAAACAACACAAAGAACAACAACAAGGTAAATCATCACAACAACAACACAACATTGAAGGTGGCCCAAGGGCAAAAACTTACAAGAACAACAGCGAGAAAACAACAACAATGTGCTGAAGGTGGCCCAAGGTCAAATTAAAACGAGAAGAACAATGCGGGAAACCGTAGCAACATGCCACAACAAACTACAGTTCCCGCACAACAACAACTTTTGGATGATCTACACTAAACCTGAAGCATAAAAGCAGGAGCAACTGGCAACCCAGCCTCTTTCTTTCATTCGGCATCAGGCAGACAAGACGCTCTTTCTTTCTTCCGGCATCAGGCAGCCAAGATGCTCTTTCTTTCATTCGGCATCAGGCAGACAAGACTCTTCTTTCTTTCGACAGCAGGCAGACCAAACGCATCGTACTAAACAGAGTTATACCAACTGACAAACGCTACAGAAGCTAGGGGAATCTAGAAGAGATTATGGTTTATAATCGATTCTCTGCTAGAAACCCACACTGACAAACGCAACAGAAGCTAGGGGAATCTACAGGAGATTATGGTTTATAATCGATTCTCTGCTAGAAACCCACACTGACAAACACAACAGAAGCTAGGGGAATCTAGAGGAGATTATGGTTTATAATCGACTAGCTGTACCCGGTGCGCTTCGCTACCCCTGAATTGTAGGGGGGGTGTAGCATTCAGCTGGTCAAAGAATTTTTGAAATCGGATGAGTAGGTTCAATAAATAAATTTGAAGGAAAGACATTATACAAATATTCAATTCATTTTGAATTGTATGGGAGGTACCACTCCCCTTTGTCCAATCCCGCCCATATTTGCAGCAGCAATTAGAATATGTACACTAAACCTATATACCAAATATTGTTCAAATACTGTTAACCGGAGCAGAAATAATGGCTTTTTAATTTGTGATTTGTATGGGAGGTACTACGCCCCTTTGTCCAATCCCGCCCATATTTACAACAGCACTTAGAATATGTACAATTAATCGACGTACCAATTTTTGTTCAAATACTGTTAACCGGAGCAGAAATAATGGCTTTTTAATTTGTGATTTGTATGGGAGGTACCACGCCCCTTATCGGATCTTATTCACCTTTTAAACCTTCTCTGGACTTACACAAATAATTCAAGACCAAAATTAGCCAAATCGGTCCATCCGTTCTCGAGTTTTAGCGAGACTAACGAACAGCAATTCATTTTTATATCTATATATAAAATATATATTTTTGCAAAACGTGCAAAGATACACACATGAAATTTCTTATGTGCACCCTCCACACAGAACCCAATCACCCCTGAAAATTTCACTGAAATCGGGCAAGCCGTCTAGGAGGAGTATGCGAACAGGAAGTTTTGCCACTTAATTTTATATATATAGATTCTCTGCTAGAAACCCTCACTGACAAACGCTACAGAAGCTAGGGGGATATAGAGTTCAACTGTGTCCGCATTTAAGTTTAGTAAAAATAATTGTTACAAGTAGTTAAGCCTTTTTTTAAAATTAATAAATAAATAAAATAATTAAATCCACGTAAAAAAGCTTTGAATACTTTAGAAATTTTCTGTAAACGACTCCTGGCAATCCGGGGAGCTTACCCCGGCGAAAACGAGTCGTTACAGTGGCGCCCGAGCAGGGACTCTCAGATTAAAGAGAGTAAATACAACAAAGCTATATTATCCAAGTCACGCCCCATCACCAGAGTCTGACACAGGATGGGAAAGACGAGTTGGGTGTACACCGTGCGGAAAGACCAACTGGTAGTCTGTTGTGTTGAGTTTGGCCTAGAGGCCACGGGCACTGTTGAAGATTACGAAAGAGGCTTGCAGAGTTCATTACTGACACAGAGATGACTCTAGACCAGGAGGTTCGGCTGGCAGAGCTACAGGCCCGATACACGAGGAGTTTGTCGCCTGGACACAGTTCACACTTGAGAGCTAGCCCCAGCGCAGAGCGACCTATAAGCCCCGGAGCATCGACAGCCACGAAGAAAGATACGCTATGGGCAGCCGGAAATGTTCCAGCTGTATACGATACCACGTTCCAGACAGTAGTCCCCGAAGTCTCGCG
This sequence comes from Clusia tigrina, assembly GCA_920105625.2. Taxonomy (NCBI): domain Eukaryota; kingdom Metazoa; phylum Arthropoda; class Insecta; order Diptera; family Clusiidae; genus Clusia; species Clusia tigrina. The sequence continues at coordinate 119,349,825 of OV050030.1, read as the reverse complement.
AAGCGGGATTGCCATCTACTCGGCAGTCATCGACCACGTTAGGAAATGGTCCTTGAAATATGATGGAGGGCATGATCCGATAGCTTTCATAGAGCGAGTGGAAGAATTATCGGAAGTCTATGGACTAAACAAGCACATGCTGCCTCGAACTATGCCAGAACTCCTAAAGGAGCGTGCTCTGCTCTGGTATAGAAACAACAACCGAGCATGGGTCGGTTGGGTGCTATTCAAGAAGGACTTCTTGAAGTTTTGCTTACCCACCAGGTGCTTCGAAAAGCTGGAGGATGAAATTCGCCAACGACGGCAAAACTCACGTGAACACTTCAAACAGTACGTGGTAGAACTTCAAAACCTGATGCGTCACGCAGGATACACGGAGGTCCAGAAATTAGAACGAATCTTTCGCAACAGCCTGGAGGAATACCAATGGTATGTCCGGCGAAAGGATTTCGATACGCTGTATAATATATTAGCATTATAATATATTTGTATAGTATATCATGTACAAGTTATCTGTCCGGACCAGTAATACCATAATGGCATGTTGGTCGCTGCCTATGATAGTGGCAAGTCAAAGGACTGCCTAAATGTTCATATAATTGTTATGGTGAAAAAGGCAAGTACTACTGAACTTCCGAGGGATTCAAAAGACTCTCGCGTTCTGTTTGTATACAGGACTGAGAGTGATCATCCTCTGTATTTTAATTTAATAAGTAACCTAAGGTGTTATACTAAACTTATTCCAATTTGTTATACAGTTTATGGGATCTAAGCTGTTATATAATTTACCTACCCTAAGTGCAACGCGCATGCCTGTAGTGCATACTCTTTCACGAGTGTAGAGCACGTACCCAATTGGTGCGCTCTATTTACTTGCGACCATATACTGCATTAGATGGAGTATATGGTCTGCAGTGTGGCAGACATGTGCAATAAGATCGTCTGTCTGTCGTTCTGCCCACTCTTATGACTGTACGTCATATCGTCGAACTCAAAGGCGTGAGAAAGCATTGAGTGACGGTTGTGGCACGAGTATCGAGTGGCGAGCTCTGTCTGGACAGTCCGATACTCGTTTCTTGTTATCGCATAACGATAAACAAATCGAGGGAGAATGACAGACAAGGGATAGTGTGTGCCGTTTAATTGTTGCGCTTATGATATCACTCGTGAAGGCTGTCTGTATCTTTGGGTGCATTAAGGTGTATCACACGGAGTGCTTTTGAATGCATTAAGGTGCATTTGCATTAAGTGTTTAGAAATGCTATACACCCTCACCCTTTAGAGAAAAATGATTTTGTTTCAAAGAATAAAATTATTTTTAAGATTGTACTAGGCGTTTGTTGCACTGAGGTTTACATATTTTAAATTATTTATTAATTAGATAAGAATATATTTATTTATGTAAAGTAAAGTATTTTAATTAAGTAATAATATTTATATATAGTTTATTTAATTAAATGTGTGCTGAAATAAATTTTTTTTTAATTATTGTTATGTACTACTCTTGTTTTGTTTTTTTATTTGTATAGTAGAATTTACATTGTTTCTTTCAATTATTTTGTATGGTCCCTCATATGGGCTTACATGTTTTCTCTGGTCGTTGATTTTTAAAAAGACTAGATCACCTATTTTAAAATTACTACTATTGCATGTTATATCATAAATTTGTTTACGTGTGCATTTTGCTTTCCCGAGCATTCTGTTTGCTGCATCTTGTGCATGTAAAATTTTTGTTCTAAGTTCTGTTAAATAGCTTTCTAAGTTATAAAATTTTCGGTTGTTATTAATTTTTTCGTTTGAGAATGCTGCTAATTTCCGAAAGATGAGTTCAAATGGTGAATAGTTAGTATCTGTGTGTGGGGTGGTATTGTAAACGAAAGTGTAATAAGGAAGCCAGTTTTCCCAATCACCAGTGTCTGAGATTGATAATAAATATTCATTCAAGACTCTGTGGTTGCGTTCAATTGAACCTATTGTTTCATGGTGGTAGGGAGTGGAAGTTATGTGTTTTATATCAAGTAATTTGCATATGGAGGTGAGTAATTCAATTTTAAATTCGGTGCCTTGGTCGCTTTTTAGTGTTTTAAAAGTTCCGTGGCGTAAAATGAATTTCTCTACTAACGTTTTTGCAACTTCTATTGCTTCTTTCGTTTGCATCGGGAATGTTTCTATGTATGTTGTTAGTTCACATTGTATTGTTTGTATGTATTTGTATCCATTTGAAATTTTAAGTGGACCGACAGTGTCGATTTGAATAATTTCAAATGAGCTTGTTGGTGTAAGTGTTATCTCTAGAGCTTCTTAATTGTGGCGAGTTGTCTTATTTTTACAGCATTTTTCGCAGTTTTGAATAAAATGTTTGACCATTTTGTTCATACCGCGCCATACGTATTTTTGTTTTAGTTTACAAATTGTTCATTTTATACCGACATGACCTCCTACCTTTGAATTGTGATACTCATTGATTAATCGTAATTGATCAGTGTGATCTGTCACTGTCATTGGTGGGTCATAAATGAGAATTTTAACAGGAGTTTGCCGTCCTGATTTTATTATTTTCATATGAATTTCATTATATGTTCTCATTAAATTTTCTTTGTCATGACATTTAAATATATAATCATTTGATTGTAGCGCTACATTTTCTATATTTTTCTTCTGTAAAACAGTGATTAGTTTCTCCAAGACTGTACCTAAGTCCGAGTTTGGATTATCGCAAATTTGCATTACTAATTCTTTGTCGGTGATTTTTATATTAGGCAAACTTTTATTATTATTTTTATCTGATAAGCTTATCTTTTTCTTTGACGCGTTTTTAATTTCTTGTATAAATTTTAACTTTCTTAATTTTCGAACTTCTGATACTGAAATGCAATTCCAAATAAAGAGTTGGCCAGTCTCCATTATAGAATTTGCTTGTGTATCGTTGGGTTCATTTTCTATCCTATTTTGATCTTTACTTCTAGTTGTTATTAAAACTGAAGGTATCATATCCTTAAGTATATTAGAGTCTAATCTAATTCTACTTAGAGCATCGGCATTTGTATTTATGCTGCCTTTTTTATATTCTATTTTAAAATTATAATCCATTAGGTCTAACCAAATTCTAGTTAATGCTACTAATGGTCTGTGGTCTGTTACAACTGTGAATGTATTGCCATATAAGTAAGGTCTAAAGTGGCTTATTGCTCAATGTATGGCTAATAATTCTTTTTCTATAACTGGCTTTTTCTCCTCGTGCTTGTTTAAAGTGCGGCTTGCGTATGAAATTGGCAAATCGTTTCCAATGATACCTTGGTAAAGTACTGCTCCTAATGCATAGTTTGATGCATCAGTTGTGAGTACGAATTCTTTGTTAAAATCTGGGTATTGGAGTACAGGTGGTTGTGTTATTGCAAGTTTTAATTTTTGATAGGCTTCTTGGCATTCTGAACTCCAAACAAAAGTATTTCCTTTCTTTAAGAGTGAATTCAAGGGCTTTGCTATTTCGGCGAAATTTTTGACAAAACGTCGGTAGTAGTTGCAGAATGCAACGAATCTTCTTACTTCATCTGAGTTGGTTGGTGCAGGAAATTTTTCGACGGATTTGAATTTTTGCGGATCGGTTGTTACACCGTTTGCTGTAATTAAGGGTCCTAAATAAATGACTTCTGGCTGTAAAAAATTACATTTTTGAGGGTTTAGTTTTAAGTTATACTGTCTAAGTCTTTCAAAGGCTTTAATGAGATTTGTGTTATGGTGTTGTAAAGAGCATCCAAATACTATGATGTCATCCACGTATAGAAATGCATCACTATTTAACCCTGAAAGTGCTATGGTAAGCATGCGTTGGAAGCTGTTTGATGATACTTTTAATCCAAAAGGGAGTCTTTTGAATTGGAAGTGTCCATTGTTTGTTGAGAATGTGCGCGATTGTGTGCGCGATTGTGTGCGCGTTTGTTCCATGGTTGACGTGCGGTGAAAGCTAATACTCTGCTTTCATTATTTCCGTCAGCTTCTTCTGCGATTTGTATCGCTTCTTGGAACGTTTTTACCCTGCTTGCGGTTATTGTCTGTACCGTAGTCTGGTTATTAATACCGTTTTTGAAAGCATTGAATGCTATAAGGTCGTTTGTTTGTAATATTGTTGGCTTACTTTCTTCACCAAATATTTTGTATTTGTAGCGTATTGAGCTCTGTTATTAGAGACTCAAGTTTTTCAGCATATTTGGTGACTGTCTGGTTGCCTTGCCGTTCACGTGTGATTTCTTCTAGTATAGTGTTAGGTGATTTTTTTGTCTTGAAAATTCTCTCTAGTGTTAGTATTAAATTCGCTAGAGTTTTAATTGATAATAATAATTCAACTTTATGACGTTTTTGGTTTGGAATTTTTGTGTTAAGCACAAAATTGAAAAATACTACTGATTGATCAGTTGGTATAGTGTCTCCTATTATTTTTATGGTGTTTATAAATTTATTTGCATCGTCATGCTTTCCTGAGAATTCAGGTACCAATTTTAGACAATTTAAGATATCGAAAGTTGACATTTTGATTATTTTTTTCTATTTCTAATAGGATTTGGTTAAATTTTGTTTTATAATCAAATTTTTGTGATTGATCTATTTGTGATTCTAGTTCTTTTTTAAACGCAGCTTTTAATAATTCTATATTATTTTTAAGGCTTAATATATAATTTGATGAATAAGTTCTTTTTGGGTTCTTTTTTAAATTGCTTAATATCTTTTTTAATTCAGCTGTGGAATCAGACATTATTTGTTCTGTTTAGCTGTTTCATTACATAGTGTTTGTAATACGTGTTTATTTTGTATAAAATTACAATAAATATGGCTATTAATGTAAATATTATGACAGAGTCGCCTCTAGTCATTACATATTCAGCAATTTCGTTATCATTATTATTAGATACAATAATATTTTCTTCTTTGCTTTGAGTTTTCCCCATTTTTATTTATATATATATTTTCTTTTTATTTATGTATAAAAGAGAAGAAGAAATAAAGTTTTGTAGATTAAAATTTAATATTAAAATTTAAAATTGTGTGGAAGTTTACATAACCTATTTAATTTTTAATTTAAGTTTTTATAGGTTTTTCTAACATCGTTTAATTTATTTTTTATTTTTATTTTATCTTCCATTTTTGTGGCTAAATTGAAATCTCTATATAATAGAGCGATGGTGTGACGGTGTCGTACAGTGCGGCCTCCTCTGCACTTTTTGTTCTTGTGCTCTTTCTTTTGGGACTGCTTTGGTTTGCAGCTTTCCTGTCGTAGTCTATATTCCTCTATTGTAAGAGGTTTTGGTCCTAGTCTTATTAGTGTGTACACTGGATAGTTATGGCTGGGTTTGCCAGGATCATATTCGTCTGCTGCTGGAGGTATTGTAGTAGTTGGTTGTGGATGTAATAGTTTGGCCCACTTCTCAAAAATAGCGTCGAATTCTTCCTTCTTCATTTCATTTATAATATATTTTAAAAGTCAGGCGCGTCGTCTTATGGATATGAACTCGGACATCAATTTAGTAATTAATTAGAAATCGGCAGGATCCGACATCAGTAGTTCCAGTTTGGCAGGATCGACATATAATATATTAGCATTATAATATATTTGTATAGTATATCATGTACAAGTTATCTGTCCGGACCAGTTTTATAATGACATGCTGGTCGCTGCCTATGATAGTGGCAAGTCTAAATGTTCATATAATTGTTATGGTGAAAAATGCAAGTTCTACTGAACTGCCGAGGAATTAAAAAGACTGTTGCGATCTGTTTGTAAGAAGGACTCAGAGTGATCATGTATTTTTATTTAATAAGTAACCTAAGGTGTTATACTAAACTTATTCTAATTTGTTATACAGTTTATGGGATCTAAACTGTTATATAATTTACCTACCCTAAGTGCAACGCGCATGCCTGTAGTGCATACTCTTTCACGAGTGTAGAGCACGTACCCAATTGGTACGCTCTATTTACTTGCGACCATACACTGCATTGGATGGAGTATATGGTCTGCAGTGTGGCAAACATGTGCAACAAGATCGTCTGTCTGTCGTTCTGCCCGCTCTTATGACTGTACGTCATATCGTCGAACTCAAAGGCGTGAGAAAGCATTGAGCGACGGTTGTGGCACGAGTATCGAGTGGCGAGCTCTGTCTGGACAGTCCGATACTCGTTTCTTGTTATCGCATGACGATAAACAAATCGTGGGAGAATGACATACAAGGGATAGTGTGTGCCGTTTAACTGTTGCGCACATGATATCACTCGTGACGGCTGTCTGTATCTTTGGGTGCATTAAGGTGCATCACATGGAGTGCTTTTGAATGCATTAATGTGCATTTGCATTAAGTGTTTAGAAATGCATTACAGCTGGAAGAACTGGTGGAAATGGCGGAAGACATCGAGGGTATACGTGGTGACAGCGAAACTTCACGAGCAGCACCACCACGACCACCACCACTACGACCACCACCAACACGCCACGAGATACAACCGCGGGTCGGACACATGTCCCCACGCGAAGCCAGGAACCGACAGGTAGCACCGGCCAACTGTACCAACAATGTGGTACCTATAAATCCACGAACAGCTTGCACACGATGTGGTCAGTCTGACCACATAGCGCGACATTGCCGCAATGCCCAAGTACTTTTCTGTTGGGAGTGCGGAAATAGAGGCACTAGAGCAGTTGAATGCTGTATGACGGTAGGGGGAAACGAGCGGGGCTGCCGCCAGCAACAAGGCATGGAGCAGCCCACCGACTACAAGCCTCAAACGCAGCAAGTGCACTACGCTACGATGGACAGCGTATCTGTGCCGCCGTCACCATTGGCACAGAAAACATAACGGCCACACTAGACACAGGCGCCACAAGGAGTTTTATAAGCGAGCGACTCATCTCCCATTTAGGTGCTACCACCGGAAGAGTAAACTCTACATACACTAGAGCACGGATGGCGGATGGTCGAACAAGAGATATTACTCAAGCGTTTGTTACGTGTGTCAAGCTTGGAGGAAAGGTATGTCAGCTGGAGCTACTTAGCATTCCCGACCCCACCGACGGCTTACTGCTCGACCTGGACTTCATGTCACAGCAAGGCCTATCCATGATATGTGGAGGCCACGAAATCCAGCTAGGCCCCCCGACGGATGGTGTGCAATCACAAGTTACCCCATCGTGCACAACCATACGACAAGAAGCCGCTACGGACGAATCAAAGATAAAACTGTTTCTGGCCACAGAGTTGGCTAAATTCACAGACGGGCCAAACGTGACCAGTATCACAAGCCACAAAATAGTGATGCGCGATGACCGACCCATCAAACAACGACACTACCCGAGAAATCCAGTGCAGCAAGAAATCATTGGCGTGGAAGTAGACGACTTGATAGCAAAAGGCTGTATCGAACCGTCGCATAGCCCCCACAGCGCACCAATTGTGTTAGTAAGAAAACGGGATGGGAAATGGCGTCTGTGCATCGACTATCGGCAGCTCAACGCCAGGTCCATACCCGACGCATACCCACTGCCGCGAATCCACCACCTCTTAGACCGACTGCGTGAGGCTAAATTCATCAGTAGTCTCGATCTGAAGAACGGGTATTGGCAGATACCAATGGAGGAGCACAGCAAGCAGTATACCGCATTCACGGTACCCGGCAGAGGCCTCTTCCAGTGGCGTGTTATGCCTTTCGGGCGACACTCCGCACCAGCAACGTTTCAAAGCGCACTGGACCAAGTTATTGGCCACGACATGGAGCCACACGCGTTTGCCTACCTTGATGACATTATTGCCACAGGGAGAGACCCAGAAGAACACATGAGAAACCTGCAAGAGGTGTTCCGACGATTGAGGGAGGCAAATTTAAAACTAAATCTGGAGAAGTGTGCATTCTTTCGGAAGGAGTTAAAATATCTGGGACACGTGGTCAGCGACAAGGGAATACATACTGACTCAGATAAAATCGCTGCCATGCAGGAGCTGCAACCACCAGAGAACATACGACAGCTACGCCGCTGCTTGGGCATCGCATCTTGGTACCGCCATTTTGTACCCGACTTTTCAAAAGCAGTACACCCTTTAACGGCGCTGCTAAAGAAAGGAAAACATTTCCGATGGGGTACCGAACAACAAGAGGCATTTGAAATACTGAAACAACGATTGACGGAAGCTCCGATCCTCGCCTGCCCAGACTTTAATCAAAAGTTCACGCTCCAGACCGACGCCAGTGACTACGGGTTGGGAGCAATGCCTACGCAGGAGATCGAGGGGGCGGAGCGAGTAATAGCGTACGCTAGCAGACATCTGAATGGAGCTGAGCTAAGCTACTCCCGAACTGAGGCCGAGTGTCTAGCCATAATATGGGGCATCCGGAAAATGCGGCCATATCTGGAGGGCTACCACTTTACAGTGATCAGCGACCACCTATCGCTGAAGTGGATAAATTCCATCGAGAGCACGGTGGGCGCTATAACTTCAGCAGCATTCATTCGAGGTACAGTATCGCAAGGGAAAACTAAATGTACTAGGGGACGCACTATCAAGGCAACCAGGCGAAGCTGCATGCACTGTCACTATGCAGGACCAAGCAGAGCAAAATTGCAAGTGGTGGCTCAAGCGAAAAGGAGAAGTACTTGCCAACCCGGCTAAATTCTCCGACTACACAGTGGAAAACGGGCAGCTGTATCGCCATATAACAAATCGCAACGGTGATGAGGACTGTACACCATGGAAGATATGCGTACCTAGGCCTCTGAGGGTACGCATTATACAAGAGAACCACGACGCGCCAACGGCAGGACACCTAGGCATCCGGAAAACGATAGCCCGAGTTGCAAACAGGTATTACTGGCCAGGACTGCTCCGGGACACCAGCCGCTACGTTCGTCAGTGCACACTATGCCAGAAGTACAAGCCCAGCTAACAACAACCTGCTGGAGAAATGCTGACGCAAATACCTCTGGAGCCGTGGGCCATATTGTGCGCGGATTTTATTGGGTCCCTACTCCGCTCGAAGCATGGAAACACAATGGTACTAGTTTTCCATGACAAGTTTTCAAAAAGGACAGAGATGGCGCCTCTTGTGAAGGCCACCACCGAGACTCTACAACGGGCCTTTCTGGAGCGCATCTTAGCCCTTTTCAGAGTTCCAAGGTCTTAGTAACGGACAATGGTTCGCAGTTCACAAGCAAGTCCTTTCAGCGCTTTGTAGAAGACTACGGTATCAAGCACCAGTTTACCGCACCCTACACATCACAGGAAAATGCCGCCGAACGCACCAACCGCACAGTGAAGACAATGATCGCCCAATACGCCGGTAAACAGCAACAAAAGTGGGATGACCTATTGCCGGAGTTAACCGTGGCCTTCAATACCAGCGTATCAGAGACAACTGGCTATAGCCCCGCGTTCTATGATGAAACCACCCCACGAACAGGACAACGGAAACAAACACCCAACGAAAGAACCGAACTCCTCAAGGAAGCATACACATTAGTGACAAGGAATCTGGAGCGAGCGGCTCAAGATCAACGGCGTCATTATAACCTACGACGAAGGCCCTGGAAACCAGAAGTTGGACAATTTGGCAATGTTAGCAAAACAGCACCATTTGTCCAAAGCCATTGACCACTTCGCCGCCAAGTTGGCCCCACGCTACGATGGGCCTTAACGGATAGACACCTTCACCTCCCCAGTCATTGTCAAGATGAAACGCGAGGGAACCAAGGAGACAAAGACAGCGCATATTAGCGAGCTGAAACCATTCTACGCGCCAGGTGGCAGCGCAGCATACGGGAATTAACAAACGCATCTGACGAGAACAGTGTACACAACGGAAAGGAATCCGATTCCAGCGAGGACCTTGCAAAATCATCCTCTGGAAGGGTAAGGTAACCATTTTCCATCGTCCGCAAAGTAGGGAGGACATGTGAGGAGCAAATTTTAGGCGTAAATTTGCCCCTACATATTTAGTTTTGCCATAACGCCCCCAAACGTGTATATTTAACATAGGGGCCAAGTGCTTAAACAACCAACCCTAAAATATACACGTAAATAGTCCTAAGACTTTGGCACCTCCCACCTGTATTGCTAAAAAGCACATACACAACCGCCATCATATTTAGTGCAGCAGCCATCATACAACTGATTATAATACACCTCCCACCATAGTAATGCTAGCAACAACAAGTGTTATACTCTGCGTTGGGAGGACAGAAGACACAGCCACAATTAAGCCAGACAGTGGAACCCTGTGATAAGCGACGAAAAACATGCAACGAAGTCAACAAAGCAAGATAACACAGGAGAATACTACACAAACAATTGTGCAACCGGCTGACCACAGTTAAAATAAAATGAGTGTACAACCACAGTGCCCAACGCACTGATATGAATTCACAACAACAGTGCCTAACGGACTGATATGAATTTACAACAACAGTGCCTAACGGAATGATATGAATGCACAAGAGATCGCGACAGAAGTTGCCGACTGCATCAGTTCGGAAAATAACCCACTAACAACACCCAAAAACGAAGGCCAAGCACAAAGCGGAACACGATAGACCGATCGCTAAGCACACCAACAGGCCACACAGAGCATAAAGAGGAGAAGCAGAATTAAATATCTAATATTTAATATTTTTCAATATTTTATGCCATCGATATAAAATATCAACGAAGTGCTGAGGGTGGCCGAAGGACAAATAGCAACAACAACAAACAACACAAAGAACAACAACAAGGTAAATCATCACAACAACAACACAACATTGAAGGTGGCCCAAGGGCAACAACTTACAAGAACCACAGCGAGAAAACAACAACAATGTGCTGAAGGTGGCCCAAGGTCCAATTCAAACGAGAAGAACAATGCGGGAAACCGTAGCAACATGCCACAACAAACTACAGTTCCCACACAACAACAACTAGTGGATGATCTACACTAAACCTGAAGCATAAAAGCAGGAGCAACTGGCAACCCAGCCTCTTTCTTTCATTCGGCATCAGGCAGACAAGACGCTCTTTCTTTCTTCCGGCATCAGGCAGGCAAGACGCTCTTTCTTTCATTCGGCATCAGGCAGACAAGACTCTTCTTTCTTTCGACATCAGGCAGACCAGACGCATCGTACTAATCAGAGTTATACAAACTGACAAACGCTACAGAATCTAGGGGAATCTAGAAGAGATTATGGTTTATAATCGATTCTTTGCTAGAAACCCACACTGACAAACGCAACAGAAGCTAGGGGAATCTAGAGGAGATTATGGTTTATAATCGATTCTCTGCTAGAAACCCACACTGACAAATGCTACAGAAACTAGGGGGACATAGAGTTCAACTGTGTCCGTATTTAAGTTTAGTAAAAATAATTGTTACAAGTAGTTAAGCCTTTTTTTAAATTAATAAATAAATAAAATAATTAAATCCACGTAAACAAGCTTTGAATACTTTAGAAATTTTCTGTAAACGACTCCTGGCAATCCGGCGAGCTTACCCCGGCGAAAACGAGTCGTTTCAGTGGCGCCCGAGCAGGGACTCTCAGATTAAAGAGAGTAAATACAACAAAGCTATATTATCCAACTCACGCCCCATCACCAGAGTCTGACACAGGATGGGAAAGACGAGTTGGGTATACACCGTGCGGAAAGACCAACTGGTAGTCTGTTGTGTCGAGTTTGGCCTAGAGGCCACGGGCACTGTGGAAGAGCTACTGTTGGGGTTCGGTGTCCTTGCTTGCCGACGAGAGACGTCCTGTCGCGGTTCGCAGGGCGCGTAGCTGAAAACTTTAAAGCCCTATTGTTTTTAAATGAAAACCAAAGACACTTTTCACTTTAAGATCAAAATCACAAGAAGTTTATTCTTACAAATACTAAATCTTATATACTATTTCTTAACACTTATCTCAGTCTGTAAACTGACCTTTCTGGTGTTCCAGTTCCGCACCTGCTAATTGGTGACCTTCTACAAAAGTGGCGACGGTGCATTACGCTGCCCTCGTCAACTCGACTGCGGAACTATAATACCCTAAAAGTTTACATAATAACATTACACAAACCATTTTAGCTTAAAATACTTGAACCCTAAAAGTATGTTCTATTCTTAAATAATTTTTAGCACATGCTAATCCCACAGAGTGTGACATCTATTAGGAGTCGATGCTGTGAGTCAACTACACGTAGGTAGCTTAGTTCTAACTCACAACATCCCTCCCCTCTTTCTAAAAGAAGTTAGTGCAACTAACTTCTAATGAAAGTTTACAATCATTTCTGCACTTTAAACAATCTGTGCTTTTTCTTAAGCCTATAGTACATATGTATAATTTTTATTCTTTTTTTTTTAAATTCGCCTTATTTGGGTTCTATTCTTTTACTTTTGTATTCTTTTTTTTCTCTTATTACTTTCTTTTATAGTTTTTTCTCTTTTGTTTTATTTTGTTCTTTTATCTCTATTTTTTTCTTTTTTCTTTTTTTTTGTTGTTATATTCCCCTTTTTATGTTTGGTCTTTCATAGACTCTTTTCTCACTGGCGTATATACATACAAAATTACAAACTAATTACATATTTAGCTACGCTTCTTATAAATACGGTCCTCTGCAATTGTTGGTCCTGGTACCGTCCGTCCTGCGAGAGTGAAGTCCCTCGATGAACTCTGCATACCCCTCCCTTCTTTCTGGATCGGTTCGTACAAAGATGTTATAGGTTGGCGATCTGGTTTGCCATTAAAACTTTGCTTTTAGTGGCCTTCTTATTTCCATTTATATAGCGTGCCCCACGTCTGTATGTGGTACTGCCTCTGCTTATAGTATACATGAGAGATTACAATACTCCTTCTTACTTTGCAGCAATGCGTTTTATGGTGGAAGTGTTTCTCTTGAGCTTCCTCATAATGGTATTTGACATCGTTTGGCTTTGATGTGGAGACAATCGGTATTTCTCTGAGACACACATTTAATGACGTAATTTGTGTACTCTGATCGGTAACCAGTCTCTGTGTCCTCTTGTATTAAATCATATTTCATATGTAAATCACATTTCATATGTTCATACTCTAGATTGGACATATACTTCAATGAAGCAATTAACTTCCGTGAGCCAAATTTCTTCTGCTTATTATATTTGGTGGTGGTTTCAGTCACCCACCTTAAGCTTTTACCCATCTTCAACTTATCCAAAATCGATTCTGTGGAGATTGTGATACACTGGGTGGACATTGTACTATAAAATTGTCCAATTCAAAACATGACTTCGCAAGGAAACTTGTTTATTTTTCGTTGCTTGTCAATAACTCATCCACAACGCATTCAAATGCTGCGGCCATATGCCGCTTCGAAAAGAAAAATAACTCCGTCACCAGTCATCCCCAATCCAATATATTGGCATCCTTGCGGTCACAACCGGATTCCCAAACCTTGGATAGCAGCCAGAAATCTCTGATTTTAAAAAACACATCTTTCCGAATACTATGTTGGTCCCTTAGTCCGCACCGTATTCCAATATCCGCTGTTCCCGGAACTTCCTGCTTCGCTTCACAACATCAGAGCTATTTAGAGAACACCTATAATAATTTTCTTAATTTTCTAGTATACATTTTAGTATGATATTTCTTCTATGTTTAATTTTTGTCAAACATTTCATAAGTCAATTTAATAAATGAATTTCAAAATTATATAATATTTAAATAAATACACTATATGTACTATATTTACTCTTGGGTATAATTTTCCTATTTATTTGTATTTGTATTTGTATTTTTTTTTATTATAACACCTATTTCATTATAAAGTAAGATTTAATATAATTAATTTTTGTAACTCTAATTATTTTCTAAACTACTTTTGTTTCTAATGTGAACTTTGCCCAGATTATAATTATTTTATTCTTTAACTTTTCTTAAACATACGCTATTCCTGAATACTCGTATATAAAAAAAAACAATATTTCTACAACATGCTTATTCTATAATTGAATGCTATATCATTCAATTTGCGTCCAGTCGTATTTTCCCCCTACCTTCTTGGATTCGCTACTGCATCCTAGAGGAAAAGAGGACTGGACCATGTGTTACTATTGCCATATAGGGCAGCAGTTTTGCTTCGATTTTTTTCCGTGCTCTTTTTCAACACGTGAACTATTACTTATTTCAGTATTGAACGAATTCATTCGTCCTGCGGCAAAAACCAGATTATATAAAATAATCCCGTTTGTGTCAAAACTTTGTCCATTGCATGACTATATCTTTCATCGCATACAATTACTTTTTATTTAAATTTACTTCTTAATTAATTAATACTTAATTTTAAACAAAAATAAATAATAAAGAAAAAAAATGGGTGTAGACCGTACCCCACCTAGAGGGGAAGGTCAACAACAAGAAGAGCAATAACAACAACAACAACAACAGTAGCAGCAACAGCAGCAACAACAACAACAACAACAATAGCAGCACCGAGAAAAACAACATCAGGAACAACAACAGCAGCATCAACAACTGCAAACACAAAAGAAACCCCTTCTTCAGAATCCGCTCCAAAATTCCTAGAGTCCTCAGTGCCCCTCGTCACAATCAAGCTCGTGTTTTCCAAATAAAAACAGTTCTCAACAAACTGTCCAACAACAAATTGATCAGCTTCAACGCCAGCTTCAGCTGCTATACAAACAACAGCAACCAGTTGCCTCTCCCCAAGTCACAGTAAGTGTACCCTCCCACGACGAGGACTGGAAAACGGTTCTAAACAATAAAAGGCAGAGAGAGAGTCCAGGTTAGACAAAGAGCACTCAAAAACAAGCGAAACTTGAAAAATACTGGCTAGTAGATCCGAAAGGAACCGAAAATCGATTTTCGTCCCTAGAAGAAGTTGAAGAATGTGACCAAAAAAACACAGAACATAATGAAAAAGTGTCTAAGCCCCCACCAATATTTGTTGACAGAGTTACCAATATAGCTCCTCTAATGAAACTATTGTCTGAAGCTGCTCCAAATTCATACGAATTAAAGCTCATAAACAATGAGCAAGTTAAAATCCAGGCATTTTCTCCAGAAGCCTACAAGACAATAGTCAACCAGCTTGAGCTAAAAAACACCGAATTTTTCACCTATAAGCCAAAACAAGAAAGAGGCTTCAAAGTAGTACTGAAAAATATGCACCCATCTATAGGCACAGATGAAATAACCCAAGCCCTGCAAAACCTCGGTCACTCTGTCACGAATATTTGGAACATAAAGCGAAGAAACACAAAAAAGCCTCTGCCAATGTTTATCATTGAGCTTCAAACAAACTCAAACAATAAAGAAATTTATGAAGTAAATACCTGCTTCATACAAAAATTGTTTTTGAGCCCCCCCGACCGACTCGCGACACCGAGCAGTATGGGCATACAAAAACGTACTGTCGCAGGAAACCAATGTGCATTAAATGCGCCGGAAGCCACACGTCTTCAGATTGTGTACGTAAAAACAGATCAGATGAAGTCAAATGCGCCTTGTGTGAAGGTAATCACCCAGCAAATTACAAAGGTTGTGTAGTCTATAAAAATCTTCAGAAAATGAAATACCCAAAATTAAGGAAAAACGACAATTTTCCCATGAATCCTATTCAACAACAGGAAGTTCTGGTAAATCCCAGTACATCAAAACAAACTCAAAATGTACTTTCATACGCTCAGGCACTGAAACACTCAACACAAGCAACTAATGAAAACACAACGGCCCTACCAATTAATACTGTTCCTGCAGAAACCCAAGCTCCGATCGAAATGCGAGAAATGATTATGCTACTCCGGCAAGTCATGCAACAAATCACAACAATGATGAACTTATTAGTGACCCTCACGACTAAGAATTGCTCATCCTCAATCCCATAAAAATCATTCTATGGAACGCTAATGGGCTGTCAAAACATTTATTAGAAATTAAAAAATTCCTTAAAACATACGAAATAGATATACTCCTAATATCTGAAACCCATTTCACCAACAAAAGCCATTTTCAGATTCCGAACTTTAAGTTTTATTGCACCCTGCACCCAGATAATAAGGCTCATGCAGGTTCAGCAATATTAATACGCAATAACATAAAACACTGTGAGAGCACATCTTATCGCACAGAAGCTATACAAGCCACGAATATAATTGTTGATGACTGGAAAGGGCCAATTACAATTTCCGCTGTCTACAGCCCACCTAAACACACAATAAAAATGGAGGAGTAAGAGAGATTCTTTAAGACCCTTGGCAATAGATTCCTAGCTGGAGGAGACTATAACGCAAAGCACACATACTGGGGTTCCCGTCTCACTACACCAAAAGGTCGACAGCTTTATGCGGCCATTGGAAAATTAAATTTACTTCCTGTCCCTTCAGGTACACCAACATACTGGCCAACAGATGTAAGAAAAATTCCCGACTTGAGTGACTTCTGTGTGACGAAAGGTATCATGCTTAGTGATCTTAAATGTAGCCCATGTTTTGAGCTGTCTTCTGACCACTCTCCAGTTCTTGTCGAGCTTACCAACAATCTTGCCCTTCTTCCCAGTAGTTTGTAGCTTATGTAGTTTTGTGATTATGTAGCTTACATAATCACAAAACTGATTGGAATCGCTTCCGATATATGGTATCTTCCACAATTGATTTAAAACTATCACTGAAATCTGAAGAAGACATCATTGCGGCTGTTGAACACTTCAACAAGGCAACAAACTAGACATCCTGAGGACAAGAAAAAATTAAATGCGCTTACAAAAGAACTTAAAGAGATCCTTAATAACGAACGAAACACCCAACTCCATCATTACCTCAGTAATCTCAATGCAACAGCTGCTACAGAATACTCTCTCTGGAAAGCAACTAGGAATCTAAAGAGACCCACAATGTTCCAATCCGCTTTACGAATGGAAAATAACGAATGGGCTAAAAGTGACCTTGAAAGAGCAGTCACATTTGCCCGACACTTAAAAAAAAGTATTTACCCCACATGAAATCGAGCCCCCAGCATGTGTAACAGAAGAAGTGAAAAGTGTTCTGAGTAATACCCATCAGATGGACCTACCCATACGTAAATTTTCCAAATCTGAAGTGAAAGCAGCTATTGATAAGCTAAATATTAGAAAAGCCCCTGGGTACGACCTTATCACTGGAAAAATAAGAAAACAACTTCCAGAAGAAGGAGTGGCATATCTTACCTACTTATTTAACGCGGTACTAACATCTGGCTTTATACCTCCCCAATGGAAAGTGTCACAATTAAAAATTATTCTCAAACCCGGAAAAACCGCTGATAAAGTTGAATCGTATCGCCCAATTAGCTTGTTACCGATTGCTTCTAAACTCATGGAAACCCTTTTCCTGAAAAGACTACTCCCAATTATAGAAGAGCGAAAGCTAATTCCAAATAATCAATTTGGATTCAGGAAAAAACACAGCACAATCGAACAGGTTCATAGGATTGTTGAGTATATACACACTGCATTCGAACATAAAAAATATTGTACAGCAGCGTTTCTTGACATCTCGCAAGCATTTGATCGCGTTTGGCACGATGGCTTGCTTTACAAAATAAAAACTACACTCCCCATTAACTACTATGTGTTAATCAAGTCCTATCTTACAAATAGATATTTTTTCGTAAAGCAAGGTGAGGAACAATCTGAGCACCATGAAAGCTCAGCAGGCGTACCCCAAGGAAGTGTCATGGGCCCAATACTTTATCTACTTCACACGTACGACTTACCATCAGCTGAAGGAGTCACCATAGGTACCTTTGCAGATGACACTGCTGTCTTAGCTGTTGACACTCTCCCACACTTAGCTTCCTCTAAGATCCAGAGTGGGCTAAACAAAATTACTGACTGGCTAAAAAAATGGAAAATCAAGTTGAACGAACCAAAATCAGTCCAGGTTACATTCACTCTCAAACGAAGCACCTGCCCACCCGTTAAACTCAACGGCATAAATATACACCAATGTAATGAGGCTAGATACCTTGGGATGCACCTCGACAGAAGATTAACTTGGAAAACACATATTTTTACAAAACGAAAATCACTCGGTATAAAGCTCAGAAATCTACACTGGCTCTTGAATCGAAACTCCAAAGTCTCAATCGATAGCAAATTGCTCTTGTACTCAGCAATTTTAAAACCAGTTTGGACATACGGTATTTAGCTGTGGGGCACTGCGGCAACTTCCAATGTTGAAATACTTCAAAGATTCCAATCAAAGACCCTAAGAATGATTGTAAACGCGCCCTATTATGTCACAAATAACCAAATCCATCGTGACCTCAAAGTTCCTACAGTCGCTCAAGAAATAAAAAAGCTCTCTACTTCGCACAATCTGAGACTCCTAGTCCACCCAAATCCACTGATATCGGAACTCACTTCCAACCCCTTCACTTTCATTCGACTGAAGAGAAAATCCACAACAGATCTCCTGTGCTAATAGGCAATGGCTGCACCACTGGGTGTAGTCCATAAAAGACAGTAAATACAAAAATTAGTCTTAAGTTATTAAATATTGCTGAATGTGATTGAATGTAACAGATTGCAATAAAATATTTAGATATTAAAAAAAATAAAAAAATAAAAAAAATTACTTCTAGCCTGATATGTATATATCCATTAACGATTCTATTTTCCATCCTGTAATTAGCTCGTATATGGCTACATACATACATTCGAGGCGCTTTAAATTACCTAGAATTAATTGCTAACGTTATTTTCCCCAATTAACTATACATCTTTTTTTTATATCCCAACACAACATTTATTCAAATTTCCATACGCTAATTTCCTAATCAATAAACAGTAAAAACCTATGTATATTTACATATAGCCTACTGCAGTATCTGCAAAAATATACATACGCACATACCCATTCCTCTTAACTAGAACACTTACTTCTTTAAATATACATTCGTAGATTCATTCTCTATCTTATACACATACTCGTATATACATATATATACTTACTTCACCAGCAGTTCCGTAGCCTGGCGTTAACGATCATGCGTCGAATTTCAGTGCATACACTGCCGTATGTACATATTCGAAGTTTTATATTACTTACCCACGATTGTGCAATGAACCCGTTTATTATTATTTAATATGTTAAAAATATATATATTTTCCTCTACTGTCTTCATTCGGCAATAGTGCTTTTTAAGCAGATTTTCATTACGTCAATTTTACTTGCCCGAGTTTAAGCGGCACACTTTTACTGGCATTGGCTCTGAAAATCGGCTCTGCGTGTGTTATTTGATACACACACGTACATGTTGACATTGTTACTCTTGTGTTAACATTTGTAAAACACTATTAACACATGTCCTTAGTCGCGTGGTCTAATGTGGAATAATTTCAACAAATTATTATGTAGCTTTTTATTTTTTCCCTTAATCGTTACGACTGTTGTAACTGGGCTTCGGATCTCTGCTACTACATACGGACCTATCCACACAGGTAAGAATTTGATTCTTCTAGCCTGATTCTGGTCACCCACTTTAAAAACTACTGGGTTTAGTACCTTATTATACGCTTCCCTGGCTATTCGTTTAGCACAATCCTGGTTTTCTCTGACCAATTCGTGCGCTCGCTGTAGCTGATACTTTTGCACTTTATTCGGGTCATCAGCATTGTACACTGGCGCACATTTGCGTTTCAAATTTGCTGGCATGTTAAAATCAAACCCGTACAGTGTTCTAAACGGAGTTTGCTTCGTTGATACATGAACAGTATTGTTGTGTACATGCATTGCAGTGGTCAACCATTAATACCAATTCGAGCCGTCTTCCTTGGCAAAACTGCGCAAGTACTCGGCCAGAGGTCGATGACTACGTTCCAACGAGCCATTCGCCTGTGGATGATATGGTGTTATGTGCAACTTCTTGATTCCCAGCATTTTACAAGTTTCTGAGAATAATTTCGATACAAAATTGGAACCATTGTCGGTTATCAAAACCTTAGGTATGTTGTATCGTGCTATAATTTCATCAAAGAATGCTTTGGCTACCGTACCTGCTTCAGCATCGGGTATAGCCACGCACGCCATATACTTTGAGAAATCATCTTGGAACGTCAATATGTACTTGTTTCCCGAAACTGTCTCAGGTAAAATACCTACAATATCCATATGAACCTTATCAAATGGTTGTTTTGGTGTGTCAGTTAACACCATTGGAATCTTTGTTAGCCTTGAACTTTTGTTGGCCTGGCACTTTGGGCAACTCTTTACATATTTTTTTATGTCTTTGAGCATACCTTTCCATCCGTATACTCGCCTAATTCTGTCATGGGTTTTCCAGAATCCCTGATGTCCACCTAGAGGTGAATCATGGAAACCTCTTAACACAGCCTTTATATCCTCCAGCCATTCCACACTACTGGCTCTTTGTTCATTAGCAGAGTCACCCGCATTGCTAACATTTCTTGTTGCATCAATTTTATACCCTTGAATTCTCTCGGCCTTCTCCTTATCTGACCGTGCTTTGGCCCTCGTTTGCACTACTGATACCTTCTGTGCCTACGGTACTCTGCTGCATCCGCATTCAGATTCTTTTTCCCAGGTTTGTATATGATTTCAAAATCATATTCAGACAATTTGCGTCTGAACCTGGCTAGCCTAGACGTTTGGTCTTTCAAATTGGCTATGCCTCTCAACGGCTGGTGATCAGTGTATATCTTAAATGGGCGTCCTAGCAGATATGCCCTAAAATTCTTCGTAGCCCACACTATGGCTAGGAATTCCTTCTCTATTGTGGAGTGTCTTTTCTCCGTATCGCTAAGCGCCCTGCTTGCGAATGCAATTGGTCGGTCATTACCGACTTCCCCTTGTGACAATACTGCCCCTAATGCTTCATTGTTAGCATCAGTGGTCAACAAAAAGGTTTGCTCAAAGTCGGGGTACGCCAAAATCGGTTGCGAGCTAATTATTTCCTTTAGCCTCCCGAATGCTTGCTGACATCTCTCTGTCCATTCGAACTTTGCTTCTTTTCGTAGCAACTTATTAATTGGCAACGCAATTCCGGCTAGTCCTTCCACGAACTTTCTATAATAGTTCACTAGTCCTAGGAATGCTTGCACTTCCTTTCTGTTTCTCGGAGTCGTTAAATTTTTATCGCATTCCACCTTCTGCGGGTCAGGCAGTGCTCCTGCTTCTGAGCAACGATGGCCTAAATAAACCACCTCTCTTCGCAAAAATTGACACATCACCTTGCACAAGCGTTGCGAATGCTGCTGCAAGTTCTTCCCATAAATTACAATATCATCGAGATACACAAAACAATCTAACCCTTGCAAGCCTGTTAGCACATCGTTCATTAGCCGTTGGAAGGTAGCCGGTGCTCCTGTTAATCCAAACGGCATTCTATTAAACTCATAATGCCCTAAACCGGTGCAGAACGCGGTTTTCTGCTTACCTTGGGTATCCACCAGAACTTGGTGGTAGCCACTCGCTAAATCAAGTGTAGAAAAATATCTACTATGCCCCAATTGATCCAGAATTTCTTCTATCCTTGGAATCGGGAACACTTGCTTGATAGTGGCGTCGTTCAATTTCCTAAAATCGACAACCATTCTCCACCTCTTTTGACCCTGAGCACCTCCCTTCTTTGGTACCAAAATTATTGGTGAGTTCCAAGGCGAGATACTCGGTGAAATTATGTTATCTTTTAACATTCCTTCCACTTGCCTATTTACCTCATCTTTGTGAGCTTGCGGCAATCTGTACTGTTTCTGGTTAATTGGTGCTTGATCCACTCTAGTAGGTATTTCATGCTCTACCTCTGGTGTATATGCCAGTCAACTGGTCTCCTTCCAGCAAAAATATGTCATGGAATGGCGCACAAATGGCTTCTATTGATGCCTTCTCTTCTGAATTTACGCTTGGGTCTAACTTCAGTGATTCTAGCACTCTCTCCATTCTTTTTCTTATATCAACTTGTTTAATCTGATTTACCGATCTATAATTCGGTTCCGTAAAATTATCGTAACTAGTGAACTTGGTCCTAAAATCCTCATCCATCAGGTAGTCCTTTTCCGATGCGTTGAGTACGCAAGCGTACACCTTACCCTTGTCAACGTGCGTTATGGTTTCTCCCATATATACGCCCTCCGCTAGCTGCTGCTTGTGCAAAACAACAGTCCTAAGTTTCGAAATATATAATAGGTAATAGGTTGACCTTCCGTTTACTACCTCCATACCGCACTTCTTAACCCTAGTCACGGTTCCTTCCTGCCATAACATTAATGGAAGAGTAAGGATTTTTACTTATTATTATCATAGAATGATAACTGCTTGTCGAGCGCATCCAGTATGGTGCGGCCCCAAAGATTATCGCGGCCAATTATCCCATCAGCCGGGATACCTTTCCTATCCACTTCCACTGCATGCACTCTAAAACTTATACCCTTAATTCTACTGTGCCCTATTCTGAGCGACCCTAATGTCCTAATGCACCCTCCAAACGCTCCGTTAAGCGTTCTTAAGTTCATTTGATTAATGTCTAGCCCCTTCCGTAAAACACTAGATTTTACGAGGCTAGTGACCGCCCCTGAATCTACTAATAGCACTAGCTTTCCACTAGCTGATTCTTTGCAGGGTATCTCGCTGAAGGCATCACTTATCCTGCTCATAGCGAAGCAATGTCCTTGTGTTCCCAACATGGACGCGTATCCACTTCCTAACTCTTCAAATTTTTTCCTCCATGTACCACAGTTATCCTTTACAATCCTACACTCCCTAAAAAATATCTCAATTATCTTGCCTATGAACTCTCGTACTGCGTGCACGGCGATTGGCCTATACTCTCTACCCTTATTAAAACTTAATCTAAGTACTAGAATCATCACCGTTACCCAAATCAATACGCAATCAAAAATTTTTTCCCGGAGAGACTCTTGCTCCTCCGTATCTTGAACCATTGTTCTTACGTTACTCGGTATGTGGTATTAGAGAGCCTCTTTCTCCTCCTTTTCATGGACTGTAATTCCTACATTGCCAGTCACACGTACCTCCGGCCTAGCTGTTACTTCCTTCTTTTTGGCTTTTCAGTCTACTGGCCTCGACTGGGCCGCTGGAAGTTTCCCTGGCTCCTTTGTTGGGATTGTCTTTCCCTGCATTCCGCTGCCCGATGTCCCATCTGTCCACATGAGAAGCATCTTAACCCCTGTTTGGTGTTTCTTATCCTTTGTTCACTTCTGGAATTCCAATTTGGTCGCTGCTGACCACTCCCAGTTTTGAAAGGATTTCTTCCTTGGTTAATTCCTTCTGTTGAATTAACTCTGGGACTACTGAAGTTACCCCTGCTGTCCCTAAAGGGTGGAACCGGGCGCCCCGTAGCTGGCTGCCTTTTACTCTGATTCCATTCTGTGTCTCCATGGCACTGTCTACTTACCTCATGACCATATGTTTGGCACTCCATACAGTAGGGCGTGTTTTTGCGTGTAATGCACTCATCCCTTGTATGACCTTGCTTACGGCAGAACGAACATGTGGGTGCCCTCTGTACAAACCCCCTGTACGGATTTCTCGGATTCGCGGCTCTGCTGTCGGAGACACCGGGATTATATGCTCCTCTGTATATGTTTGGGACGTAATTACTTCCATCTCTGTTCACGACAGCGGCGGTGAACATGTCCTGTCTATTTTCCAACATGTGTACCTCACCTAACCCAGCCGTACTCCGTTCCACGAGAACTTGGGCTCTAATCGCTTCTTCTACTAATTCCTCCAGATATCCTGTTCTGTTATTCAGCATATGAATCTTTAGAACGGAGTTGCGGAGGCCCTCCACGAAAGTTGTCAACACCGACTCGTCAACTTCGTGTAATAACGCTGTATCTCCAATGCCATTGTACTGATTATTTCCTGGGCCATCATCTGAAGTGACTCTAAACGCCTGGCAAAGGCACGTATGTCTTCAATTGCCAGCTGCTTCCCGATTCTTATTTCTTGGGTTATGTCCTCCAAAGTTCTCTCCTTCAAATAAGTTCTCCTTATAAGACTGTAAAGCTCGTCCACACTGGCGAATTGCTTTGGCAACACAAGGTTGTACGCGTATCCAAATAACCTTTGCTTAACACAGTCGAAGAAGTCCTGCAACTCATCAGGGCTTATGCTTCGCTTTGCAAGTTCACAACCTTGAATGAACCTGTTAACTTCTGACCGTAAATCTTCTGAAGCTGCACCAGTAAACACAGGTACTATCCTGGCCACTGTCTTTGAAATCTCCTCTATACCCATTTTGCGTATTTTTGTTTTACTTATGACCGGTAAAACTTGACCGCTATCTTTATGGGTGGTTCCTAGATTCACTTCTCCCGGATCTGAGAGGTAATTGACGAATGACGGAGAGGTAATTGACCAATGAGTCTTCGATCGTTTGTTCGTACAGGCGAAATACTGTCCACAGTATTGGGACTTTCCTGTACCGTTACTGCTTCTGGCTCTTTTGGCGGATATCCCTTAATTTTATTAGTTATCGGACGTTCTGGAGAAAAAGGCTCGACCCCGTTTCAGATGCGCCAAACAAAAATCCCGCTTCCCTCTCTTCACTCAATACTAATCTGGGCTTTACCACGCGGTTTATCCCTTCTGGTGTTAGATACTCCGGCCAGCGCACTTCCGGTGGCAATGTCAATACCGTCTGTGTAAATCCAGCCGATGCTGATTTTGACCTATTGGTCGCCTGTCCTCTTTTTAATTCCGCACACTCCTTTTCCAACAGCGATGCTGCTTCCTCTGTCTCCGTCAATCTCCGAGAAAGTTCCTTTACCCTATTCTCGAGATACTCTTTTTGTGCTCTCAAATCTTCTGTTTTCTCATGAAATTTGAACAACTTTTTTTCTGTCCTTTTTTGGATTGCCGTCAAGGCTTGATCCGCTACTTCTAATGGTGACACAGCTCCGGCATTCGCCTGCCTCCACAATTCCTGAGCTTCTTCCCTGCTCGTACTCGTTTCGAACTCGTCAACTATTTTCCCAGTAAACAGTTTCACCTCTGACTGTATTGATTTCAATCTGTTCCTTATTTCCTCGTCTGGCGAAAACAAACTCTAAATCTCTTGTCCTAGTCCCTCTAATTCAGAACTAAATGCCCATTCGTTGATCACAATATTTATGTAGTCTGCATAATTTTCCGCAAAATATTTTCCTTTGCCGTACTCAACTGCGTGAGGCAGCAACAGTCCGTGATTATTGTTGAACCCTCTCCCCAGACCTTGCAACTGTGTGTCGCTTGCGGTAATACACGTTGTCCTTACGTAACCTGCCGTCTTTCTTAAAGTTACGGACCAGTTTTTCAATCGCTTCGCCAATTTGCTCCTGCCTCAGTAGTAATCCTTGCGCTTCCTTCGTCATATCCCAAATGCCAGAACAGATGGCGTATCCCAATTACAAATAAAAATCCAATAATTGTTAAAACTTGTTCCAATATTTTATTCTATCTTACTTAATGATTCAAAACAGAGTTATTAAAAAAAAACATTCCACCGTAAATTCTATCTTTATATACATATTCTGCTATACTTGTTTTCCATCACAAAGTTCCGCTGTCTACCGGCGTCCATTAAGTCTTTCTATCAATGCAAATTGGCCCTTGACTCACAGATACTCCTTGTTTTCCTCACATGTATCCCCATATCCAATCACCAACTTTAATACTCCCAAAAATCCTCCCAATTCGCAAAAACCGAAATTGGATTTACAGGCAAAAAATGTCTTGATTCATTCCCAGAAATTTGAATCCATATTTAATAAAAAAAAGACCCGTAACGTATGCGCCATGTAATAATAGCATTTAAATGTTTTCTTCAACATTGCTAAGCAAATTGTAGTTTTGGAACTACACAAACTTTGATGCAACAACACGTGTTGTCTGCACCTCTTCAGTTAATACCCTAAACTCAAAATGCCAAATATTTAAATCAATCTTTATTTTGATTTCAAAACAATATAAATTGAATCATATAAATGTCCCTACCGACAAACAAACACAAATCCCCTATCATAACCGTACGCACCCTATACCGTGGCACGTTCTTTCCGAACCAAACCAACCGGTATACACAAGTTCGCAATTCAATAACGCAAAAACCGTGAATTAGCAGACACGTCCCACATCCCCCGAGAATGGTGAAACAAGAGGTAACAAAAAATATGAGCCTAATCTCAATGAAATAAACCTATACAACCTGACCATTAAAAATTTTCGAGGATCGACCTAGTGTCACCTAACCGCAGCGGCTATTCAGCCCCGATGCTGCTTCTTCTGCATGACCGGCGCAAAAGCGCCCACACGGCCACCGAAGAATCGTCGACAAAATGCACTTAAATACTAAAATGTCCTACTATAAGCATACTCACCATTTTTGCTCCCCCCATTGAGCTCCTTTGAGATGGTTATCCTAATGGTTTCCTGTTGGTGGATTCCCGCGTAGGAGTGCTCTTTTCCTGGCACTCGACGTTGGATAATACCGGCTGCGCCAAAATGTTGGGGTTCGGTGTCCTTGCTTGTCGACGAGAGACGTCCTGTCGCGGTTCGCTGGGCGCGTAGCTGAAAACTTTAAAGCCCTATTGTTTTTAAATGAAAACCAAAGACACTTTTCACTTTAAGATCAAAATCACAAGAAGTTTATTCTTACAAATACTAAATCTTATATAATATTTCTTAACACTTATCTCAGTCTGTGAACTGACCTTTCTGGTGTTCCAGTTCCGCACCTGCTAATTGGTGTCAGTTGGTCAAGCCAACTAACCTACTACAAAAGTGGCGACGGTGCATTACGCTGCCCTCGTCGACTCGACTGCGGAACTGTAATACCCTATCCCATACATGCTAATCCCACAGAGTGTGGCATCTATTAGGAGTCGATGCTGTGCGTCAACTACACGTAGGTAGCTTGGTTCTAACTCACAACACTACGAAAGAGGCTTGCGGACTTCATCACCGACACAGAGATGACTCTAGACCAGGAGGTTCGGCTGGCAGAGCTACAGGCCCGACTCACGAGGAGATTGTCGCCTGGACACAGTTCACACTTGAGAGCTAGCCCCAGCGCAGAGCCACCTACAAGCCACGGAGCATCGACAGCCACGAAGAAAGATACGCTATGGGCAGCCGGAAATGTTCCAACTGTATACGATACCACGTTCCAGACAGTAGTCCCCGAAGTCTCGCGAAGCGGGATTGCCATCTACTCGGCAGTCATCGACCACGTTAGGAAATGGTCCTTGAAATATGATGGAGGAAATGACCCGATAGCTTTCATAGGGCGAGTAGAAGAATTATCGGAAGTCTATGGACTAAACAAGCACATGCTGCCTCGAACTATGCCAGAACTCCTAAAGGAGCGTGCTCTGCTCTAGTATAGAAACAACAACCGAGCATGGGTCGATTGGGTGCTATTCAAGAAGGACTTCTTGAAGTTTTTCCTACCCACCAGGTACTTCGAAAAGCTGGAGGATGAAATTCGCCAACGACGGCAAAACCCACGTGAACACTTCAAACAGTACGTGGTAGAATTTTAAAACCTGATGCGTCATGCAGGTTACACGGAGGTCCAGAAATTAGAACGGATCTTGCGCAACAGCCTGGAGGAATACCAGTGGTATGTCCGGCGAAAGGATTTCGATACGCTGGAAGAACTGGTGGAAATGGCGGAAGACCTCGAGGGTATACGTGGTGACAGCGAAGCTTCACGAGCAGCACCACCACGACCACCACCACCGCGACCACCACCAACACGTCACGAGATACAACCACGGGTCGGACACATGTCCCCACGCTAAGCCAGGAACCGACAGGTAGCATCGGCTTGCAGACGATGTGGTCAGTCTGACCACATAGCGCGACATTGCCGCAATGCCCAAGTACTCTTCTGTTGGAAATGCGGAAATAGAGGCACTAGAACAGTTGAATGCTGTAGGACGGTAGGGGGAAACGAGCGGGGCTGCCGCCAGCAACGAGGCATGGAGCAGCCCACCGACAACAAGCCTCAAACGCAGTAAGTGCACTACGCTACGATGGACAGCGTATCTGTGCCGCCGTCACCATTGGCACAGAAAAAATCACGGCCACACTAGACACAGGCGCCACAAGGAGTTTTATAAGCGAGCGACTCATCTCCCATTTAGGTGCTACCACCGGAAGAGTAAACTCTACATACACTAGAGCACGGATGGCGGATGGTCGAACAAGAGATATTACTCAAGCGTTTGTTACGTGTGTCAAGCTTGGAGGAAAGGTATGTCAGCTGGAGCTACTTAGCATTCCCGACTCCACCGACGACTTACTGCTCGGCCTGGACTTCATGACACAGCAAGGCCTATCCATGACATGTGGAGGCCAGGAAATCCAGCTAGGCCCCCAGACGGATGGTGTGCAATCACAAGTTACCGCATCGTGCACATACGACAAGAAGCCGCTACGGACGAATCAAAGATAAAACTATTTCTGGCCACAGAGTTGGCTAAATTCACAGACGGGCCAAACGTGACCAGTATCACAAGCCACAAAATAGTGATGCGCGATGACCGACCCATCAAACAACGATACTACCCGAGAAATCCAGTGCAGCAAGAAATCATTGGCGTGGAAGTAGACGACTTGATAGCAAAAGGCTGTATCGAACCGTCGCATAGCCCCCACAGCGCACCAATTGTGTTAATAAGAAAACGGGATGGGAAATGGCGTCTGTGCATCGACTATCGGCAGCTCAACGCCAGGTCCATACCCGACGCATACCCACTGCCGCGAATCCACCACCTCTTAGACCGACTGCGTGAGGCTAAATTCATCAGTAGTCTCGATCTGAAGAACGGGTATTGGCAGATACCAATGGAGGAGCACAGCAAGCAGTATACCGCATTCACGGTACCCGGCAGAGGCCTCTTCCAGTGGCGTGTTATGCCTTTCGGGCGACACTCCGCACCAGCAACGTTTCAAAGCGCACTGGACCAAGTTATTGGCCACGACATGGAGCCACACGCGTTTGCCTACCTTGATGACATCATTGTCACAGGGAGAGACCCAGAAGAACACATGAGAAACCTGCAAGAGGTGTTCCGACGGTTGAGGGAGGCAAATTTAAAACTAAATCTGGAGAAGTGTGCATTCTTTCGGAAGGAGTTAAAATATCTGGGACCGGTGGTCAGCGACAAGGGAATAAATACTGACCCAGATAAAATCGCTGCCATACGGGAGCTGCAAACACCAGAGAACATACGGCAGCTACGCCGCTGCTTGGGCATCGCATGTTGGTACCGCCGTTTTGTACCCGACTTTTCAAAAGCAGTACACCCTTTAACGGCGCTGCTAAAGAAAGGAAAACATTTCGGATGGGGTACCGAACAACAAGAGGCATTTGAAATACTGAAACAACGATTGACGGAAGCTCCGATCCTCGCCTGCCCAGACTTTAATCAAAAGTTCACGCTCCAGACCGACGCCAGTGACCACGGGTTGGGAGCAGTGCTTACGCTGGAGATCGAGGGGGCGGAGCGAGTTATAGCGTACGCTAGCAGACACCTGAATGGAGCTGAGCTAAACTACTCCCCAACTGAGAAGGAATGTCTAGCCATAATATGGGGCATCCGGAAAATGCGGCCATATCTGGAGGGCTACCACTTTACCGTGATCACCACCTATCGCTGAAGTGGCTAAATTCCATCGAGAGCACGGTGCGCGCTAGAACTTCAGCAGCATTCATTCGAGGTACAGTATCGCAAGGGAAAACTCAATGTACTAGGGGACGCACTATCAAGGCAACCAGTCGAAGCTGCATGCACTGTCACTATGCAGGACCAAGCGGAGCAAAATTGCAAGTGGTGGCTCAAGCGAAAAGGAGAAGTACTTGCCAACCCGGCTAAATTCTCCGACTACACAGTGGAAAACGGGCAGCTGTATCGCCATATACCAAATCGCACGGGTGATGAGGACTGTACACCATGTATACCTAGGCCTTTGAGGGTACGCATTTTATATATATATATATATATATATATATATATATATATATATATATATATATATATGCAAAACCACGGGTCCGGTAGTATATATATATATAAATATATATATATACTAGCGGACCCGGCAAACTTCGTCCTGCCTCCGAAGGTTTTAAATCTAAAAGTTTATATTTCTTAGGATTGATGGTTTTGCATTAAAAAATTTAATTTTAGAAAACAATAATGTTCGAAAAATTTGTTTATTTAAAAAATCGCAACAATATATGTGAAACAGTTTTGAAATATAACATGCCTAACAGTGCGAAAACTTGGAAGCACAACTTGATTGGGTATTTTGAAAAATGTAAGTTAAAAAGGTGAAGATAGAGAAAAATTATCAAAGGTTGTAGAAACATGTTAACTTGTTGTTGACAAATTTTAAAATTGTTTTTGGTATATAATGATATTAGTGTATTGTGTAATACAAAATTTTAAATATGAAGAAACTATATTATATAGCTGATCCCGGCGTGCTTCGCTACGCATGAATATTAACATTGAATCAAATTCATTGGTTTTTTTTATTTATTTTTTATTTGTAAATAATGAAAAAAAAGTAAATCAATTCAATACGATAGTGTATACAATATTTTTTGTTTGATTGTGTGGTGCATGAATAAATAAATTTGGTGGTGCTCCCACTCTGGAACATGCGACGTATAATTGCCCGTGAGAAAAGCACGGTTCCTCCAAATTCACACCACATACATGAAGCGTTTGTCCTTGAGCTTTATTAACGGTTATAGCAAAGGATAAACGCACGGGAAATTGAAGACGTTTGAATTGAAATGGCATGTATGTTGGTATTAATGGGATCCTTGGTATCAGTACAACTTCTCCTTTTGCTTTCCCAGTTAGAATTGTTGCTTCGATCAAATTGGGCATTAATTTTTTCATGGAAAATCTCGTTCCATTGCAGAGTTTTGGTGAATTGAGATTTCGAAGAAGTATGATCGATGAACCAATTTTCAAATTCAAAATATGCGGTGGCATACCGTGTGGTTCCAAAGAATTCAAAAATTCAACCGGATAATTTACTGCGTCTTCTTCATTCGTAGCAGTATCAATGGATTTGTATGATACCAAGTCACCTGGCAATTTCTGTTGAATTTGAAAATTTATTTCATTAACATTTGCATTTTTTGGTGCTAAAATTGCGCGTTCTCTTAGCCAATCATGATTTTTATAGTTTTGAACAATGTTTGGAAAAACGTGATCAATTAGTTCTTCTTTTGATGGCATACTTGTGCAAAAGTTGTTCGGTAACGTGATAAACCCATTTAAATCACTTGCAATTTTGCCATCGCCAATCTGCAGCAGTTGCTTCGAAAACTCACGTGCTGATGGATCATTTTGAAGACGCACACGCATATTTATGTTAAGCGCTAACTTCTGTATATTTGCCCAAAGAAACGAACTTTTCAAACATGCATTAATTTCATCAGCTGGAGTCGATCTGGGAATGACGGGCAACGTTTGTCGAAAATCACCAGATAGCAATATTAATGCACCTCCGAACAACTGTTGATTTCCACGTAGATCCTGTAATGTTCGATTCAATGCTTCCAAAGATTTTTTATGGGCCATCGGACATTCATCCCATAAAATGATTGCTGCTTGTTGCAAAACTTTGGCCATTCCAGAATTTCTTGAAATATTACACGTTGGAATCTCCACCGATTGCATGTTTAATTGCAGTTTTAAAGCGGAATGTGCAGTTCGGCCACCATCCAATAATGTAGCTGCAATACCAGAAGAAGCAAGTGCCAATGCGATTTTTCGTTCGGATCTAATTGTAGCTAAGATTAATGAAATGAGAAATGTTTTCCCAGTGCCACCAGGAGCGTCCAAAAAATATAATCCACCAGGGTTGTTAATGACAGCTTGCATGATTCTATCGTATGCATTCCTTTGCTGAACATTCAATTGTAGAATGTTTGTTTGCACAAATGCACGCAATTCATCGCATTCGAATTGCTGTTCGCGTTGCAGTTCTTGCTCAAATAAATCATGGATTGGACGATTAGGTGCGATCATGCCTAATTGTCCTAATGCTTTATTTGCAATCATAAGGCAAATATCTTCAATCAATATCAAGGCCTCATTATACATTTCTAATGTATGTACCAATTCGGGATCCATCGAACGATGTTGAAGTCGAATCAAAATGTCTTCAGCCATGAAATCTTTATATTTATTCCACAATTCAAGTGGGTTTGATGGATAGCATGTTGATATTATTATTGCGAATAACATACGTATTTGATTTGGGTGAGCTGAAACTGATGCATCGTGAAGCGTAGCATCCCAATGCGTATCATCTTCAAGCAAACGCAACCGTTGGCATGCATCACGATATGTTACACACAATTTATCGTCGACAGTTCTTAAATTCTGGAATGACTGACAATCGCAAATAAAAACATTCAACATTGTTTGGACTAACTGTATAAATGCGGCCTAAAGCATCCGTTGAAAAAACACCTCGGTAGCCATCAACAGGAGTACTTTTTTTGCGGCGTTGAAATTTTTTTGTTGATGCGTTCCAAGTATAATATCGTGGTGCTTCCGAATATAATAGTGTTCTTGCAAATTCATTCGTTTCACATAACTTGAAAAAAGCTGTCAGTGTAGTTGCTGGAGGCTGTAATGCACTTTGTGCGGCATTTGCATCAGTAAAATAAACACGTTGCCCATTTTCAAGATGAACTGCTAAATGTATAACAACAGGGTGTCTGTCATGTATTGGGAACGATAAAATTCGCCAAATAGCTTCGTTAGTACTAATATATCTTCCCATTTGGTACTGCAAAATTTCATCATTTCTATTTTCAGCAGTCACTCCGAAAATAGCCATATCGCTACCTTTATTAACATACTTGCAAATGTATTTTATTGATTTGACTGAATTGCAGTATTCGACATTTATGTGAGCATTGAAAATTTTTGACAACAATGGTGAATACGGCACTATCCAACGATTATCAACTTCAAAGTCTTGGTTCCGGATTTTAATAGTAGTAGTTTTACCATTATCTTGAGCTGATCGTCGACGATACTGTGTATATCCATCATCACCGTGTATTGTTTCTGCAATCAATTGTCTTGGAAAGCGCTTTGAACATTTGCCGTCGATCATACATGGTGAATTTGGATTGATTTCACCGCAGGGACCGTGTATCATATTTTTCGTGACAACTGCAAATAATTGTGGATCGATGGTTTGATCGGGAATTTCGGCCGATATAACACTATCAATCATATCTGGTGTTATTTTCTGTACCAACCATATCAAAATGTGAGCGTGCGGCAAGCCTCTTTTTTGCCATTCAATTGTATACATATAGCAGCGCACTTCTCCAAATACACGGAGCTTGACAATCAGATCTATCAACTTTTTTAATTTTTGGTGGAATATGCGAGCGGTTACATCGTGTCGATCTGTTGGGACCTGACCATCAAATAAGCAATCCTTCACATCAGCCCATTTTGGGTTGCAAGTAAATGTGATGAACAAATCTGGACGGCCGTAATGACGAACATATGACATGGCATCTTGTGTATACTCGTGCATATGACGTGGGCTACCGGTATATGACGATGGTAATATCGTCAAGCGTCCAATGTCATTAACATTCACATCATTCAATAGTGCATCACGTAAATGTATATACTCTTCAGATCTCAATCCGGCTTGATTATTACGGATGAAATGCAATCGTTCGCTCTCGATTTTAGCATACATGTCCACAATGTATTGATGAAAAAGTTTATTGCATCGCAAAATGTAATTGTCCTCTTGATCACGAATCATCAATCGATACGAATAAAAATTCATCGCACTAACTTTTTTCGTTGTTTGTTGGCCTGCAAATATTAAAAATTATTCTTTTAGTTATTTTAACGCAAAGATTACTCACAAAAGTAATCAAAAATCATTATTTTTTTACCAGTCATTGGATTTATCAATGGTATATTTATATGATAACCATCATCTCCTCTCCAGAACAAAATCGGGTATTGCAATGCGTCATAACAACGATGGAGTTCAGAAATACGATTTAGTTGCTCATTCCTACGGTGCAAAACAATATCTCTTGGCCGAAATTGTTCACCAACTATTACGATTGCCACTTCATCGATTGTTGGTGCGTTAAATCGCCTGGAATGTTGCCCGAGTGGTGTTCTGTCGGCACGTATTATGATTTTATGATCATCGGTGGGCATCTGATCCAGTGCAATCTTGAATAATTTAACCAATTCATTGTGCTGATGTAAAAATCTTTGCAGCTCTCTCAAGATTTCTCTTCTTGTATTTGAAGCAATTGTACAGCGCTGATTCAGTTCGCTGTTCTCATTACCAATGAAATATATTTGCAAAAACTGATGGTCAGCATCTGGGAATGGCAACAATGACCCAGCTCTATGGTATATCTGTCCTTGAATCTGTAATGTTTTTGAAATAGATTTAGATGACGAATCCGAATTTTTGAAGACAGCAAATACAGAGACAGCACATAAATCAAATTTGATATCATTTATTCCATGCGAAGTAATTACCTTAAACGTCGGCATAAATCCATCTCTTATAATATTTGTAGCTCCAAAAGATGTCATTTGGAAGCATGAATTGTACTTTTGAATATTTGTTAAGAAATGCTTTGACGCTGCTGAATTGCCATAAATTAATGAGTGTAAAGGATCTGGTGGAGGTTCTAACACAGGCAATTTAACTTTCCCACCAGCACAGCACATGCCAGGCGTTTCGTTCATAAATTTGAATGCTTTACAATGCACACATTGTTTATTCATTTGTCCAATATAAGAATACATACTGTAATCAATTGTGCTATCATAATTATAAGCCGCCAATTCCATTTGTCGTATGATTTGAATTGAGGGACGCGTACGTCGATTTATCGACCTTTCACTGTCAACCGTGTTTGCACTATCAACCGATTGGTTTATACGTCTACGTCGTTCCCTCTGTGATGCATTTTGTTGAATACGATCTTGTTCACTTTGTGATCTTCGATTGGTTGAAACAACTCTCGAATAACGCGTACGTCTACCAATATTTGAGCGACTTGGACGTGGCATTTCGAATTTGTTCTATGTACGAAAAGAGTAATCATTTAAATTAATTTCAAGAGTTAAAAAAACTATATCCAAATGTATAATAAGTATGTGTTTGTGGTCATATATTCGCATTATTTGGTTGTTTTATGTATAAAAAAATTAAGAACTGAGGAAAAAGAACTATACAAAGTGACACTAACACGTATATAAATGGCCTGAAACCCGATAGCAATTCAACCAGAAAATCCAAATGGAAAGCGTATATACACTACTGTCTGTTTGTATTTAAATGGTCAAACAAAAACAAATAAATTGTTTGATGATGTATGGCTGAAAATATGAAAAACAAAAAAAAAATCAAATGCGACTCTTACCGATTACGTCTGTCCACAATTCGAGTTCGATGGAAAAGAACCTTAAAATGATCACTCACTGGTAGGTGTCAATGTATATGCGTGTATGCTCTACAACGTGCATTTATCATGTATTTCACTTGCACCAATTTTTTATATATATAGAAGATATAGATTTCGCCGAAAAGTTTCAATTGAATTTTCTCATTAAGATTGTTGACTTTATCATTTTTTTGTGTCTAAATTGCAATTTCGCACAGCCATTCAGGATTTTTGTAGTTTGGGAATACCTTGTCGTCAACGGCTTGAATACTAATTACCGTTTGACTGAAGTTCGGTGGGAACGAAATCTCATTCCCAATTGTTTCTTGCAAATCTATCGATCTCAAAAAATTCGGAAAATTCGGAAAATTCGAAAATTAAAAAAACTTAATCTCACTTTTTGTTGTCATTTTTTTTATATGTGCGTGGTGTTGCACGCGCACATTTAGTTTCATATTGGTGTTGTAAGCACTGACTGATACTCCAATAACTCAACAGATGGAGCTGTAGACGCTTATTTATTTTGACAGCTGCGTATATTGTGTGTTCTTTCTGATTTTTTTATTCGAACAGTGCGGACACGGTCAATTGACTTTCTGACATTTTTCCAAATTTTAATTGATTTCTCGAGTTGTTCGGGCCATTGTGCATTCGTCCCAAATGATAATTTTGCACGTTTTAAGGATTGTGCCCATTTTCAATAAAATCGCTTAATTAATTCAGAAAATATAGAATAAGGTAGCTTCTACCACTTTTGCCCTATTTAACGTGAAAAATTTTGATATTTTTAAGAAATGTGTATCCTATGTCATCGGTTAGATAATTCTGAAGACGTTGTAAAAACTTAATCAAAATCCCGCATTTTTCCAATCCATACGTTGCAAACATACATACATTTTTATATAGAATTAGGTAGGGGGAGTTTTTATCCCTTTTGTCAATTTTACCCCCTAAATGTGGAACAATCCAAACAATGTATAGCCTATGTTATCCGAGGGGTTTTTCTGAAGACTCTCTGAAAATTTCATCAAAATCGGTCCAGCCGTTTTCGAGTGCATGCATTGCTTACATGCATACATACATACATAGGGAGGGAAAGTTTTTATCCCATTTGCCAATCACCCCCTACATGTAAAAAATCCAAACAATGTGTAGCGTATGTTACTCGCGAGTTTATTCTGAAAATTGCCTGAAAATTTCATCAAAATCGGTTCAGCCGTTTTCGAGTACATACGTTGCATACAAACATACATACATACATGCAAACTTTTATATGGACAAAATCACGTGTTGACATAAAAGGTCATAACTCACGAACGCGTCGACCGATTTCGTGCAAACTTATCTATAAACCATCTAAACCACAAAAAGTTTCATTGAATTCGGTTTGACGGTTCATGAGTTATAAAGTCACAACGCACTTGCACCAATTTTTTATATATATAGATATATATATATATATATATATATATATATATATATATATATATATATATATATATATATATATATATATATATATTTCAGCCGTTTTCGAGTACATACGTTGCATACAAACATACATACATACATGCAAACTTTTATATGGACAAAATCACGTGTTGACATAAAAGGTCATAACTCACGAACGCGTCGACCGATTTCGTGCAAACTTATCTATAAACCATCTAAACCACAAAAAGTTTCATTGAATTCGGTTTGACGGTTCATGAGTTATAAAGTCACAACGCACTTGCACCAATTTTTTTTATATATATATATATATATATATATATATATATATATATATATATATATATATATATATATATATATATATATATATATATATATATATATATATATATATATATATATATATATATATATATATATATATATATATATATATATATATATATATATATATATATATATATATATATATATATATATATATATATATATATATATATATATATATATATATATATATATATATATATATATATATATATATATATATATATATATATATATATATATATATATATATATATATATATATATATATATATATATATATATATATATATATATATATATATATATATATATATATATATATATATATATATATATATATATATATATATATATACAGTGCACTCGCGGTAACGTGAACACCGCCTAACGTGAACACCGCCTAACGTGAACACCGCCTAACGTGAACACCGCCTAACGTGAACACCGCCTAACGTGAACACCGCCTAACGTGAACACGCATTTTTTTACACTAACTACTCTGTAACGTGAACAAACTTGAAAGCTCTATAACATGAACAAATTTTTTTCACTGCATTTCTTGTCATAAAGTGTTGGGCAACACTGAAATCAATGACAATTTATTTTAAATGTTTGGGGAAGCCCCTTTCAACCGGGTCCGTTAAACTCATACAACCACAACCGACGCGTCGCGACGTATAAATCTCACTAACACACTCACCCTGTTTGTCAAACCGGTTTAGTGTCTATACCAGCTATAAGAGTAAATGACTTGTCATGCTCTCATTCCATGTGAGATCCCACGTAAGGTTGCGAGCAAAACAACAACAACACTGCAATACATGAAATTTGAAATTAAAAGTTCGGGGAGTCCCCGTACATTGAAATATGTGTGTCTATGATCTACAAATTCTTAATGTATGACTTCGTCTTAGTTCATTTAACGTTTTCTTCTTGCGCGGTGTGGTGATTTTATCGACATGAGTGTTAAAAAACCAATTTGTTTGCAGTTAAAAGACAAAGCAGACATTTTAGACAGTTTAAAAAATGGAACAAGTGTAACTATCTTGGCAAAAAAAATAGAATGTCGCTAAGTCAACAATATGCAGTATCAAAAAAAAAAAAGAATCGATTTTGACATGTGTAAATAACACATACCAAGGAACGGGGAAGAGACAAACTCTTAATACGTCAGAATTTGCTGCTATGGAAAAAAGTCTATATCATTGGTTCATCCGTATGCGTAACAGGAATTGGCCTATAAGTGGATTAATGATCAAAGAAAAGGCAAAGGAATTACATTCCCAACTAAAAGAAAGCGAAACCAGGTTTAATGCTAG
Organism: Clusia tigrina; assembly: GCA_920105625.2. Classification (NCBI taxonomy): domain Eukaryota; kingdom Metazoa; phylum Arthropoda; class Insecta; order Diptera; family Clusiidae; genus Clusia; species Clusia tigrina. The sequence continues at coordinate 119,311,242 of OV050030.1, read as the reverse complement.
TGACGGTTGGCTCCAGCAATTTAAGAAAAGATACGGAGTTCGCTTGCTGAAAATAACTGGAGAAAACCTCTCGTCACAGCCTCAATTAGTAGATCCATTTAAGCAAAAACTAAAAGAAAAAATTAAGGAAATGGACTTATGCAAGGATCAAATAATGCTGATGAGTCAGGTTTATTTTGGAAGCTTTTGCCAGCTAGGACGGACGTGTCATCGCAGGAGAAAACAGCTCCTGGTGTAAAGACAGAAAAACAGCGTATAACGTTCCTGTGTTGTGCAAATGCATCTGGAGCGCATAAACTAAAACTATTGGTGATCGGCAAGGCAAAAAATCCACGCTGTTTTAAAAACTTCAATTGTCGTACGGATTATCAGAACTCCAAATCAGCCTGGATGACGTCTGCCATTTTTAAGCATTGGTTTCTTTGATTTAAAAAACTTATAAAACATTCTAACTTTAAACAGGTAAAACTGTTTCTAAAGAAGAACAACTTACCAATGAAGGCACTACTTCTTCTTGAGAACGCTCCCTCTCATCCAAGCGAAACAGAGTTAAAAACAGATGATGGAAATATAATTGCCATGTTACTCCTCTCATTCAACCGATGGACCAAAATGCTACTAAAATAACAAAGTTACATTACAGAAACAGTTTATTGGCTTCAATATCGGCAAAAAAATTGAGATCTGTTAGAATCAATGAGTAATGTAACATTGAAAGATGCTGTAACTCTTTTATCTCTCTCATGGGATCGGGTCAGCCCAACAAATCTTGCCAATTGCTGGAATAATGTTTTGACTTTGACGGAAATCCAGGAGGACCCTGAATGGCACATTCCCTTAAGTACCTTGAAAGAGAAATGGGATGGAGAAATAAACTCTTTAATGAGAATTTCAATGGATCTCCTTCAGGATTTGAGTCCTCAGGTAGGCATTTTAGGAAACACTGTAAAATCATAACTAAATTGTTTTTCTAACTCTTTTCTAGGTTGAGTTTACATTGCCAATTGTTCAAGAGTGGAATAACGATCATTGTGTAGATAACTCCAGCGAAATCATTGAAATTGATCAAAACGAAGAAAGTGATGACGATGATTGCTTTGCTGATAATCCTGTAAAGAAAATTACCGCAAGTGAGGCAATTGAAATCTTTGACAAGGGCTTGCAATGGGCAGGAGAGGCAATGGTGGACCAAAGTGCGCTTAAGGGAGAAAGCAGTATTCCAGCTACTTGAGAAGAAAAAGCAGCAGAAAAAGATGACGGACTTCTTTAATGGATAAATTTGATTTGGAATTATGTTTGCTCTTTAATTTCACACCTATGGATATTTTTGTGATCTCTTTTTGCTTTTTTTTGTGAATTTTTATTACTAATTTAAATTGCTTTATAATTCCATACCCACTGATATTTTCACGATCCCTTTTTTTTAATTTTTTGATGAAATTGAATTTATAATTTAAGTTTTTAATATTACTAATGACTATAATAAAAAAACTATCACGCTAGAATGTGTTAAACTCCTGAATAAATTAATTTAAGGCTATTTTTTGTTCTGAAATTCAACGTTCGCTAACGTGAACATTTTCGCTAACGTGACCTCTCTTGGTTTTAATTAGTTCACGTTACCGCGAGTGCACTGTATATATATATATATATATATATATATATATATATATATATATATATAATATATATATATATATATATATATATATATATATATATATATATATATATATAATATATATATATATATATATATATATATATATATATATATATATATATATATATATATATATATATATATATATATATATATATATATATATATATATATATTTCCATACCTACCTCCATGTCTCCTTCTTGTAAAACCCTCTCAACTACATAAAATTAGTATACTATTTTTACCTTTGTTAGAGGTAAAGAGTATATAGAATCAAAAAGTTCGGCTTGGCTTTGTTAAAGACCACTTTCACAAGGAAAATCACCATTGTGAAAGATAGGCAGCCATCAAACTCAAAATAAATCAACCGAAAAATAAATGAATAAAGAGGAATAAAACTCAATTGTGAGTACAGATACCCAAGTTCTAAAAAAATCTAACATAAAAAGTGACCAATGTATTAGAAAAGTATTTTTTTGTACAAAATTTTACTCGGTGACAAAATGGTGATACGCATAATGGCGCAGGCGGTTATCGACGCACTTAAAGTAGTTGGAATAGAATAGTAACGTTGCAATTATTCGGAGAGGGGGCACCTAAAGCCAAATTGCCCATATCAATTGAGAGTGATTGGATCGAACTTTCGATGTTGGTAGAAGTTGCCGACACTGTATCAGAAACCCGACCCGCTGCCAAAGCTGGAACTCAAGCTGCCGCAGTAGAGAATGTCGATTCCGACGACGAGCCATCAGAGCTGCTAAGCGCATTCAATATAGTAAGTATTGCCTTTGGGATTGTTTTATTTGAGAGTGCAAGGTTTAATAAATTTATTTCCCTTTTTGATATCGGCACTCGCATTAGTTTCAGTAAAAGGTCATTAGTGCCCCTTATTAAACTGTCCAAAACGACGAAGGAAACTAAATTTCAAGCAATTGGTGGACAGAGATTACGTGTGTTAGCCGAAGTACGTTGTATTATTAATTATAGGGGAAAGCGAAGTTTGTTTTGCCTGATGAGGAAATGGTTGCCCCGCTAATCGTCGGAAGGAATTTTTTATATTCTTTTTCCATTCATTTGAGACAAATAAAACACTTCAAGTATTTGAAAAATGACTCTCAGGCGAGTCAACTCAGTGTTGGTTCGCAGTAGTCTTGGTCTCTTAAAGAATGCTCCCTGCCGAATTCCGAATGTAAATATAAGTTGATTAAGACTGTTCTGGCGTATCAATTAGCGCCATTGGCATTTCTAATTTTATAAATGACGACAAAATTCCGGATTACAAATGTCGAAGATGTTTTAGAAGTAAATTACAAATTGAATAAGATGGATATTAAAGAAATTGCCACATTCATTACTCCAAGGCCCATTCAGATTGAACCCTATGACTATGAGATGAAAATTCATTTGACGATTGACGCTCCAATTCAATGCACTCCGCGCTGCTTGTCTAGAGGAGAACCAAAGTTCAGGAAATAGTAGACGAACGACTAAAAGAAGGCATAATTAGACCTAGTACCTCCCTATATGCTTCAGCTAGCGTATTGGTTAAAAAGAAGTGGCAAGACGCGCATGTCTGTAGATTATCATGGATTAAATAAAATAAAGATACGTGACAACTACTTTTTGCAGCTAATTGATGATTGTATAGATTACCTTGAGGGAAAATACTATTTTTCTGTGCTAGATTTGAAGAGTGGTTTCCACTAAGTTAATGTCTCTAATACTTCCATCCCATATACGGCGTTTGTAAAGCAATTTTGACAATACGAATTTTAGAAGATGCCTTTCGGACTTAAGAATACACCTAAAGGATTCCAAAGGTCTATTACTGATATTGAAACATAAATGGTTGCATACTTTTACGGTATGCTCTATTCGTCTTTTTCAACCCCCAAATACACAGACATGCTCTGGCAACTTCTCGAAACTGCGTTCGAAGTGTAATGGATATTCTGGCATACGAGAAGTATAGTATTCATCAGAAACTGTCTCATGTATTATGTATGCCACGCTGACCCGCGCATGAGAGGATTTCATATAGTATTCAAAAGAACCCCCTGCCATTTGACACAGTACATGTTTTATCAATTACTCTATGCTTTTCCTATACATATACTGCTATTAATAATATTGCAGTTTCAGATTACATATTGACTTATTGAGAATGTTCTTAAAAAAAGGCTCATTGCATGATGATGATCAATTACTGTAAATAATAATTAAATTAGCTATTATTAAAATAAACAAAATTTCACACAAAACTTTACGTATAAAAATTTTTAAACCAAAATAAAACTTTTTAATTTAAGTATTAAATACATTTAAATAAAAAAATTAATTCAAATCTATAAACAAATAAATTTAAATAATCAATTAATAATTTATTTAACTATTAAAATAAATAATTATACGCGTACATCTATTAATAAAATTAAATAATATATTCATACATATACTTTCAAAATAAATAAATAATTATATAAATGTAATGTAACCACTAATAATTAAAAATTTTATTAAAAATTTTGAATAATAATATTCTTAATAAAAATAAATAATAATAATAACACAATAAATATAATTAAATATTTACGGCAAACCTAGCAAAAACAAATTTGTAAAAATTAATTATTTTTTATTATATTTTTAAAATTGATAAATTTTTTAAATTTAC